>CM021102.1:739944639-740243850 GCA_007115665.2 Sequoiadendron giganteum
CTCCATCTCCTCCTATTCCTACATCCAATCCCATACCCACATCTAATCCTAATCCTCCATCTCCTCCTAGTCCTACATCCAATCCCATCCCTTCATCTAATCCTAATCCTCCATCTCCTCCTAGTCCTCCATCTGTTCCTATCCCCACATCTAATCCTTATCCACAAATCCCAAATCCTCCATCCATTCCAATCCCCTCATCTAATCCTAATCCACCAATCCCTAATCCTCCATCTGTTCCCCTCCCCTCATCTAACTCTAATCCACCAATCCCTAATCCTAATCCTCCATCCATCCTTGATCCCACATCCAATCTCATCCACTTATCTAATCATAATCCTCCATCTCCTCCTAGTCCTCCATCCATTCCCATTCCTTCATCTAATCCTAATCCTCCATCTCCTCCTCGTACCCCATCCAATCACATCCCCACGTCCAATCCTAATCCACCAATCTCTAATCCTAATCTGCCATCCATCCTTGATCCTCCATCCATTCTCATCACTCTACCTAATCCTACATCCCTTCCAAATGTCACCCAAGGACTCATGCAAGAAGAGACATCATGCCCTCCCACTCTATCATGTACTATCACTAGTGATAAGGCCCTCCTCCATCCTATACCTATCCCTCCCATCACCATTCCTAACATTGTCCAAATGGTTGAGCCTGTCAAACCCATCGAATTTATTAAATCCCCATCTTCTACTCCTAGATCCACCCAATCCATTGAAGACATCCAATCCCCTCCTCCCAGTCCTAATATTCACAAACTTCAATCCTATAACCTTCATGAATCCTCCATCCTCCTATCTCCCCCAATTGAGGCGTCCCTCCAACACTCTTCCATCGTCATACATCTCACACAAGATGATTCATGCCAAGAGCTTGATCCAAATCATACAAGCATATCCCCTTCTCCAAATCAAGATCCTCCCATCCCATCCACTACATCCCAAGATCATAATCCCCCATCCATCCCATCTCATGATTCCTATCCTCAACCAAGTCATGATCCTATCCTCCCCTCCACCCCATCTCAAGATCACACTAGCTCATCCACTCCATCCCATGATCCCCTTTACATTCAAGATCCAATCACTCCATCTCATGAGCCCTTATCATCCACTACCATAAATCTTGATCCCATCATACTCCCCAATTCCTCTCATGATCCCTTATCACTCATTCCTCTTGATGCGGCTATCCCCTCATCTCCATCGCATGATCCTTCATCACCAATCCCAACGCCACTTTTGTACCACCTTGGTCACATTACACTTATCCGTGGTGCCTTCTTACAGAAGCAAAACAACATGTATGCACCACCCTACCTCTTCCACCTACTAATGTGCTCGCATTATGCTTCCAAGAGAATAAGCATCCTACCATAAATCACATGCTACAAAACATGAACTATCAAGGAAAAGGTTTAGGCCTTAATGAGCAAGGTACTTTAGAGCTCATCCAATTCAAAGAACATCTAGGCACACATGGTCTTGGATATATCTCCCAAAACCCGGACTCTAAAGATGTTGGTACAACCTTCATACATCTTAAACGATCCTCTTCTAAAGGCACAAGAGGTACTTTCCATCATCCTACCATGTCATTTGCTGCCATCCTCCCTCCTCCATCATATTACCTCAAAACAACCATCCATCTTCCTCCCTCATCCTCTAAATCCATTTTGGCTCCTTATGTCCCTCCATCCATCATTTCTCATCCTCCATCTACTATGGGTTCTTATATCCCTCCATCAAACCCCACACATCCTCCATATACACAGTCTATTTTGGGTCCTTATATCCCCAAATCACCCCCTCCATCTTATCCTATTCATCCTTTCATTCATCCACCCCCTCTCCCTCATACACAACATAAAAATCCTACCTTCATAACTCCTAATCAGGATCAACAAAGGCACATACCTACACATTATCCAACTACAAATAATCCCTATAACCCTACCTCCATCGCCCCACATCATCCATCTCCTCGCATCTATCCCCTTGCTACTAAAAGAATTTTGGATGCCAAAGCAAAACTGTATAAATCCAAATGTCCACCTGAATCTAAAGCTCCTCATGTCCCCTTCAAAATACATGTTGTAGAAAAGAAAAATCAATCCAAAAGGCCACAAAGGCCCACCAAAGGAAAAATAAAAACCATCTGGATCCCAAAGAAAAAAGGTGCCATACCTTCAAATTAAAAATCCATGATGACATCCAAAGTTGCTAATCCCCCACAAAATAATTCACCTCCTC
This sequence comes from Sequoiadendron giganteum, assembly GCA_007115665.2. NCBI lineage: Eukaryota > Viridiplantae > Streptophyta > Pinopsida > Cupressales > Cupressaceae > Sequoiadendron > Sequoiadendron giganteum. The sequence goes on from CM021102.1 coordinate 739,946,907, forward strand.
CATCTCCTAAATATATTTTGGGTCCCTACATCCCAAAAATCACTATCCCAACTCCTCCATTATCGCCACCCTCTCCATCCATTCCTCCATCTATATTTTCACATCCACCACATGTGCCAATGTTGGTCTTAAACACCTTACCCTATCACACATCCACTCCATAATTCCATCCATACACTTTTCAACACCCCATCCACTATCCCCCCTATCTCCCCCGCCCAACCCCTTTGATTCATCCTCTTGCATAATTCATTTCTTCTACTCAGGTTGTACCAATATCCACTAGTCACTTTACACATGGGCTCTTATTACCTCATATGGAACTTGATGTTTGAGTCCTTTATCCATCTCCTTATCAAATATCCTCCCAATCTACATATTCATATCTTTATCCTTCTTCATCCACATCCTAGTCCAAAAAAAACAAAGAAAAACAAAGAAAAAAAAAAGTAAAGAGAAAGTCATTCATCCAATGGTGAAAACTTGGGAAATAGGCACCTTGGATAAGTACCATGATGAAAACCTAGCAAACAGGCGTCATGCATAAATCCCCCATCCGATCTCCTTCCACGATTGGGGGCACCTTCCACTTACACATTCCTTTCCTCCATCTCCTACATCTACCTCTCTTCCGCCTCCTATCCATCCTATCCCACCCCCTCCATCTTCCTTGTGATCTTGATAAATGTAGGGGAAAACCTATATACATGCTTTGGACACCTCTTGGCATATATTCCCCTCATCCATACACTATCATATTCCTTATCCACCTCTCTCTATATTCCATTATCCGTGCATCCTATCCACCTCTTTCTATCTTCCATTGTCCATGCATCCTATCCACCTTTATCTATCTTCCATTTCCCATCTCACTCCCTTATCCACCCATCTTTCTATCCCTCTTGCCTTGTCATGCATGACACATCTAGAGTGGGGGCATATCCTTATTTGCAATTGGGTCCTTGGAGACATCATCCATCCATTCCGCCAAGTAATCCTCTCCATCTCCTCATCCTTCCCATCCTTACCTCCCCATCCATTTATCCATCCAGTCATCCCTTCCATCTACCAAATCCTTATCTTCCTATACTCTCATCCACTAGTCCTTTTCATCCTTTCATCCTTATCTACCCCATTCCTCTATCCTCTTATCCTAGCCTTACATCTTTCTAATATCCTCTCAATCTTCATCACTTATCTATCCATCATCTATCCACCTATCCTCGTATCTTCTTATCCATCCATCCCTTTCTCTCTCTTTTCCTACTATCTCATCATCCCTTGTCATTGGTATCTCTCTATAGGCTACCCCCATGCACTCCAATGCCATTCACATCCTAATTCATCCCTCCTATCTATTTCCCACATCTTTTTGATATATTATCACTCTTCATCATTCATCTATACATCCTCCCAATTCATCTTCTACTAATCTAGATCACTACCCCATCCCTGAGCTTCACATATCCACCATCCCATCCACACGACCTATCTTATCTCATCATATCACCATCCTTCATGTGTCTTCTCATCATGGTCATTCCATCGTTTGTCTTTGGCCTTGTGTTGAACTACGTTGCCTCTGCGCTTTCACATAGGCAAGGTCGATCATTTGATCCGCCCCCTGGATTTTGCCTTTTGTCTGTCTTATCCTCTTCCATATTTTGTCTTTGGCCTTGTGTCAAATTATGCTTTCACGTAGGCAAGGTCCATCATTTGATCGCCCCCCTGGGCATTTTTCCATCTGGTCTTTGTCATCCATTGAGGTCTTCATTGTCCTCTTTCCACTTTTATCCATGATCTTTTATCCTGAACTACGAGGGCTCTGCACTTTCACATAGGCAAGGTTGATCTTTGATCAACCCTCGAACCCCTAGGTCCATAAGGTGTGTTAGTTATGTTAACTTTTCATCTTGTCATCTTGTCGTGTCATCAAGTATGTCCCTATCCTAGCTGGTGCTTACAAACAACGGTCATCTATATCACAAGATCCAATCGGTTTCTGCTATCCTGCGTCATGTTGATCAACCAATCTATCCTTCATCTTTGGTCTCAACAGGATGTATCCTTCCTAACATACCTCATCAACCCCATCCATCATCTTGATCCTATGGCAAAGGATATTTGAAATTGATTATGATCTTTTGATGCTTTTGACTTTTGTTTATCATTTGAGCTCCCTATCATCACTTGTCCTGGTCGCCTCAATCCATCATATCATGGTGTACTTTGACTAGTCAACATAAGGGCATATATTGCTCATTTCTTTGTTTATGTCTTCTTGGTTGTCCCATGTAGTACCCACCAAGATCCCTGAGGTCTTGTGTTACGCTGGGGCATCTTTCTGTGCTTATGGTTATTCCAATACCTGGCCCGACCAAATTCATCGCGAATTTGGGGTGTTGGGATAGCCTTCTTGTTTTTTGTGTTTCTTTTATGCATTAGACACTAATGCGTCTTGGTTTACATACCCTGATGCCCAGTGTCTTATGCTATAGCAAACCTCAGTGCTCTAAAGATGGCAAATTGCATTAGGATTGCATTTCATTTTCCATTCCATCATCTTACATGTATCCCTCATCCTCTCATCCATCAAAATCCCTCACCAATCCATAATCCTTCATCAATATCCCTCCCCTATCCATCTAATCTCTTATCATCATCTCTTCAATCTTCTTAGAATACTATCAATTGGTTATTCTAAGCATCTTGTCCACCATCATTTTATTTAACCATCTTGCCTCCCCATCCGATCCTCATCCATTCAATCTAGCACAAATCATCTAATCACACCCTTGGTCTTGTTCCTAGCCTTGCATGTCTGAAAAAGTATGTATACTAGGGAATATCCGCCCCTCTGCAGTAAATTGGAGGGCATATCCGCACTTCTATAGCAATCCAGAGGGCGTATCCGTACTTCTGCAGCAATCAGGAGGGCATATCCGCACTTTTGTAGCACTCAAGATTGCATATCCACACTTCTGCAACACTCAAAAGGGTGTATCCGCACTTTTGCAGCAATTAGAAGGGCATATCCGCACTTCTGTAGCTTGACTGGGGGCAACATCATCTGTGTCATCGACTCCACTTTTGCTCACCTTTACCTCCCATCGCTTATCATCATTTCTTATTATCGTCATTTTCATATCCCCTTTCATCATCTCATCTCTCATCCTTTCCCCCATCTCTTCCTCCTTCATCACTCCCCTCCCCCTTTTTTTTTCGGTTTGAGGCGGACCCGCCCCTGTAGCGGACTCGCCCCCGCAGCGGGGTGGACTCGCCCCTGCGGCGGGGCGGATCCACCTCCGCAGCGGGGTGGACACTCCCCCAGCCAAAGGCAGCTCCGCTTGCTAGAGGCAGTGTTACCACTGCTGGTCGTGGGGTGGATCCACCCCCATGATAGAGCGGATCCACCGTTTTTCCGGGGCGGATTTTCCCTTCTGCAATGGGGCAAATCTGCCCCTCTATAGCACTTTTTTTCCTTTTTCTTCCCGGGGCCGCCATTTGCAAACCGTGCGTCGGATCGACTTCGTTCAAAAGGAAAACTTGTTTATTTTTTTGAGCTCTTTCCAACCATACCTTTCATTTCTTCCTATTGAGAATTTTTTTGGGACCCCTCTCTTTTCCCTCCCTTTTTAAGAGGTATTTTTTTACTTCTTATTCACCGGTTTTTCCTCAAACTAATCCCTTCCCTTCCTGGGGCCGCCATTTGCAAACCGTTTGTCCATTTGACTTCATTCAAAAGACAAACTTGCCTAATTTTTTTCCCTCTTTCCAACCATACCATATGTTTCTTCCTATCGAGAGGTCACCCGGGACCCCTCTCTTTTCCCCCGTCACCCTCTCAAGGGGGCATACCCTTCCCATTTATCCATTTTCCCTGCCATAGTCATTTTTTTGTAGGATTGGGGAATCTTCATCCATTCCCTCACTAATTGGACACTTCAGGTCCTCCCCATGCTGGGGCATCATCTTTCGGTTACTTCCTTTATAGAGTCATTTGCATTTTCTTTTCTTCAAAGCACGATTATTCTAACGGTACTTCGAAGAGGGGAAAAATGTAGACATCCAAATTTGATCACTTCCATATGATCAAAATCATATAATCTATTCATCTATTTCATTAATAGTGATTAAATAATTTATTTAATCATTATTTCATTTTCTGCCTAAGGTTCCTAGAGTATGTAATTAAATAAATTAAATACTTTACCTTATCCCTTTCTTCTCTAAATTAAATAAATATGACAAATTATTTAATTGTCTTTTAACCCATTTGGATTAAAACTAATTTTTAATTCCTCTTTTTCTCTCTCCTTGTCACATTCTCCATAACCCTCTTTAAATCCAGATTAAATTAATTAATCTCTGATTAGGATGTGCACCACTTAATCTTGATTAAGTTTCACATCCTCCATAATCTCCCACTTGCCTCTAATATCTTATTAATTATCTTAATCCTGTGTTTGCACAACCTTAATCAAAATCATTAGCCACATTTGGTTTACCTTTTCTGGTCAACCTTTCCATTTTCCTTTCTTGGCATTGACTCTCTTCCCCATGTGAATTTTTAATTCACATTTATTTTCCCAAAGCTCCTCTCTTCCCCATGTGAATTTTTAATTCACTTTTGTCTTTCCAAGGTCTTCCCCATCCCCATGCAAGATTCTAGAAGGCTTGACTTGTTACTTTACATGTGCCAAGAACTTCTAGAACCTTGGACTTGTCACATCACCCGCATGTGACAAATCTCCAGCTTTTTGGAGACCTTCTTTTACCCAATAAACTCTCCAATGAATGTAAATTTTTAATTTGCATTTATTCTTCCAACCACTTCCCCTTTTCCCATGGAGATTTTTGAGAATTCTAAAATCCCTCAAATGTCTCTTTCATCCTCATTTGGGGACAAGAAGTTCCTTTTTGAGGAAATCTTCTCATCCCCCAAGGTACCTCAAAGGTACTTGTCCTTCATCCACCTCATGTACTTCTCTTCCACCTCATTTCCACATCATTCCACCCTAAGACATCTCACATTCCACATGTCAAGATGTGAGGTCTTGTGAGTCCTCAACTCACCATAGCCCTTCATCTTGATCTAGTTGGATCAATCTCAACCGTTGAATTCTCTAGAGAATTCCAATTATCCTATAAATACCCCCTCATTTCCCTCATTTTAGGATCAAGTCTTTTGCCACCAAACTCTTGTCAATTTTCCATTTGAACTCTCATCTCATAATCATTATATCCTCATCCACTTTGCATATCATTTTGCATATTCAACATAGTTTGTCATCCAAGGAGCACACAACTCTTCAAGATCAAGGGCCAACCAAGGAAAGAGCAGCATAGAAGGTATAACAAAAAACAATCAATTTTTTTATCTTGCTTTCATTTTATCTATTTCTTAGGCTAATCATTGAGGTGCCCTTTTGTCTTGTTATTTCCTCTTGTTGAATTATTAGTTTTTATCTAGAATCTCACATTAGGACTTGACATTTTTAAAGGATCACAACACCCACAGACACCAACTAAGCAAAACTCATATTAAACACGTTCAGATGGTTTGCAATAGATGCACCTTCTTCCATCTTTAAGAAGTACAACTTCTTCCTCAGGAATAACTTATTCACTAGAGTCTTTCCCTGATAAATATCACGAAGCTTCTTCCACAACAAAGTTGTTGTCTTCTCCTCATGGATGTTCAAGAGTATAGAATCGGCTAGACAAAGTCTTATTAGACCTCTCACTTTTCTATCTATGAGGTCCCATTCTTCTTGCTTCATACCTTGTGGTATAGTTCCAAACACAACAATCCAGAGGTCTCTATCCACTAACAGGTCTTCCACTTTGATTTTCCAAAGCTCAAAGTTACCGCCATTGAATTTTTCAATATCAACTCTTCTTGATGTACTCGCCATCTTAGACAGGACTTGGTCCTAACTTTGCAAGACTCCCACTAGAATAGTATTAGCACAAAAAACCAACCCTACTAACAAGGATAACACAACTGGCTAGGTTGTGATACCACTTGAAAGGAAAAGGAGAGGTGTAGAAAATGCTTTCCCATGCTAAGACCACAGAGGAGAAGTGCAAAGACCAACTTTTAGAATTTTCTAACTTCTAAGATGAACACAAAGCATAACAGGAAACCATAAAAATAAAAAACAAAGATAACACCAGATTTACGTGGGAAAACCCTTTCGGGAAAAAAAAACCCACCACACCAAGAGAAAGACACTTTGTATTACAGTAAGAAAAAATTAGATACAAAGTTACAGTCCTCACTCTCTGATAGTTAGCTCACAACAACAGTTGATTTTTTATGCACTCACTATTACAATGTTATTTTGGCATACAACGAATACTAACTTTGATTTCAGATTGTTCAACTTCTTGTCTAAACCAACTATTACAAATCTCTCCCACCGATTAGGGTACATTAATTTCAGCTCTTCTTTGACATGCCAAATCGATCTCTGATTAGATCCACTTGCAATCCTGCTTCGAGCCACCCCCACAATAAATTCATTGTAGAGAAATTACTAACTTTGGGCTCTCCAAACCACCAAAATCCGATCTCATATTAATTGCATAATATATCGCTTTTCACCAATCCAACGTTTGACAATAAATGTTGTTTTGCAACAACAGTGCAAAAAAAAACCAAATAAAGATTTCCATGTGTCACACTGCTATTAGTTTTTCTACTTAACCAAGCAGTGATCGATCAAATATCATTAGGCTCTGAAATCCCTTCACCATCGCCAACCATTTCATCACATTCTGGGCTGACAATAATTTGTTATCGCCAAAACACCGACCACCAGCTCTATCAGGTCCCACAAGCCATGTGTCCGCCACTCAAGATGTTCCGGGTCATCCAAGAGGAAATCTCCGTGATTCCCATGAGCCTACCCAAAACAATCTTCCAAGGCTTCCACGTGTCCAACGCTCGCGCTCATCGCTTGGCTTATGTGGAAGTCATTGGAGCTCCTTTGGGGAATCTCTAATGCCATCTGCTAGATTCCCCATGGAACTCCCGAGGTGCATACAAGTGTCAACAACTAGAAAAATCTTTGCATAAAGCAACTCGAGGCCCTCCTCCTTTTTGCTACGCCCACCACTTTATCAAGCTGCCATACATCGAGTGTTGAAGCAATTTCGCTTGGCAAAAAGGTTTTTGGTTGTACCTACTTTAAGATGTTGCAGAACATAGCCAACACTGTTGGATGAAGTTGATTGTAGTCGCTGGTGCATGCCATCACCACATTGATGGGGCTTACAATTTCCTCTTGCCACGAAATGACCACTTCACTGATGAAAGCAATGCAAATTGAGATTTAGCCAACTCCATGCCCATCATACCATCACTGTGACAACCCTCGGGGTCTCGCCGATCAGACTAAGTCTCGACTACAAAAGGGTCAAGCTAACCAAATGAGAACCCCTCGATAAAGTGATAAGGGCATAAATTCATCAAGCCTTTCTTTGAGGTCCAAGCCAGTAAATTGAGGCTTATGTTCCCAACAGGGGATCTTGACATTGACTTGGGAATAAAGCGGTTGATATCAGGAGATAAAGTTAGTTATCTTTTCATCCCCCTTTTTCTTACATCTCATCAAGTTGGACAAGGTCATCTTGGGAGTCATATGCACTTGGAAATGGTTTATTAATTCCTTAGCAAGCTCATCAAATGAACAAATCGATTCATTCAGTAAAGAAGATAACCAATCCAAGGTGGTGTCTTTTAAGGTCCTAGGAAAGAGCTTTGCCAAAAATTTATCATCAAGGACAAAGTCACTACATAAGGTAGTGTAGGAATTAATATGGTTAGAAGGATCTCCCTTTCCTCCATATTTCTCAAATATAGGCACCTCTACACCTTGTGGTATCAATGTTTGTAATATCCCCAAGGATAATAGACCAATTTTGATATAATATGTGAGTGGGCCATTTTGATTTTGGTTGATGGTAGAAACTTTCTTTTGAAGGGATTACATGGTTTGGAAAGTTGATTTATGAGAGGGTCATTGCTTGTGTTATGAGATGGAAGTGAAAGTGGTGATGGAGTGTATGTGTTTGTGGGACAAGTGAATGGAATGTTTACAGGTGGTAATATATTGGGAGATATAACATGCTATGCCACATAGGAACAAGGGATGTTAGCTGGAATACCCAGGGAATGAATCACATTACTAACTTGTTTTATTGTTGTGATTTGAGGAGGGGTGTAGGCAGGGATTGAGGCTATTGTTGTGGGAGGAGGAATTTGAGTTCCTCCTTGACTTGGAACATTGTTTGTGTGTAAAGGACAACTATTGGTTGAGGGAAGATGCCTACCAAGGATTTGCACTATATTCTTCACAAGGTCAAGGCCATCTTCAATTTCAAGCATACGATGAATGTTTTCTATTGTAGGAATTGTAGTAGTTGAAATTTTTTCAAGGCTTATTTGATGTTGTAAGTTTACTAGGTCCTCATGAATGTGGATTAGGTTTTCTTGTGGGATGCTATCATTCTTTGGTTCAAATTGCATACTACTTGAAGGAAAAGAGTTACTAAGGGGGTTACCCATGCCTAGTGTACTAGTGTCAATACTAGGAGTGGAAGCTCTAGCTAACCCAAGATCCATAATGATTGTGCTATCGTTGGATGACATGAGTCTTAAACTTCTTCTCACTATGGTATTAGCAATAGGACACCAAACACTCATCCAAAGGCTACTAAATGCAGGGTGAGCACAAATGCAATGTAAACTAATAAGAATGAAATTCTTATAACTAAAATTTTGGAAAGTAAAATTTAAATGAAAAAGAAGAAAATAGAAATTCAAAAATTGAAGTGTCAATGCTAGTAAATGCAGTGCAAAATATGCAAGGGGACTGATTCACCCAAGGTGGTGAATGAGTCCAAGTAATAAATTTTTTGAAAATTTTCAAACTTTTTGAATTGGATTTTATGCTTTTAATGTTTTATAATGCAAATCTGAGATGAAAATGTAGAATTTGATTGATCTTAAATGAAATAATTCAAGCTAAATGAGCTTTTTACTAATGCAAAAATTGAAACCCTAGAATACAAATTAACTAATGAAAAATCTAATTCAATGTTAATGCAAGCTAAATATAGGATGTAAATGTACTCCAAATCAAAATTATAATGTTCTAATCTGAGGTTCACCAAAATGAAAAGAGGAAAATGGTGACCTCTCTCTTTGGCTTCTAGGGTTTTGGACCTAAAAGGAAAGAGGCCAATTTTCATGCTCTTTTCACTCAAGAACAAACCCTTGAGATGGCAATGCAAATGAGACTAAAATATGGCAAAGGGAATGTCCTAGGGGATTAGATGATGTCAAATTAGGGGTTCACCACGAAGTGTAAACTTGGAAAAGATGATGTTGGAAAACACATTGTAATATGAAAAATTCAATAAGAAGCTATGAGACTTAAATGTGTGCACCTGGGAGACTGAAGAAGGAAAAATGGAGATCTGGATCACTTAAAAATTTGATGTTTATATTGACTAGGATTCATTCACTAGGCTTGGCAAATTAGTCCAGTTTTCGAGAAAATGTAAAGAAACAAGTTTAAGATAAAAGGGTATCGAGATCAGCAAAAATTCTATTCAAGCATGTATAGTGGGGCTCATTCGCCAATAGTGACGAATCAGTCCACTTCTACTTTTCTAGAAATTTTTGAGTGCATTATGTGCCTCTTAGTCTACTATGCTCTTTTTGACTGGTTTCCAAATCTAGATCTATAAAATAACACTTGTAGGTCTTCTCCAAGCTCCTCCAAGGTTGAATGGAAACTTTGAAAACTTTTCGAGACTTGAAAACTTCTCTCCAAATTGCTCCCTAAAAAATCTATAACCTAGACTTGCAAATCACACACAAGAAGAGGGGAAAATGTTGTGGGGTTAGAGAATAGGGGTTTTCCTTGGTCAAACCCCTTGTTTGTAATTAAACCTTGAAATGAAAGAAAATGTAAAGGGATAACGATGAATGAACAAAGGATAATGTTGCAACTCACCAAACCATAGCAATAAGGAGTTGCAATTATGCTTGAAATGGTTACAATAGATGTAGTATTTTATTCTTGCTTGATGTTGATAGATCTTGAATGAAATGCTTGCTTAAATCATGAACTCTACATCACAATTGTTAGCACAATAACAAACATGAAGAATGTGATCTTTGACATGATGATTGATGCTTGAAGAATTCTCTTCAATGCTTAATAATCTACCCTTGAATGCCTTGAAGTGTCTTGCTTAATTTCTCTTTTGAACTCAATGTGCTATAAGGATGAGTACTTTAATGCTTGGGCATCAAAATGAGAGAAAGAACCTTGTATTTATACTCAATTATGCAAGAATTATTAAAATTACAACACTACAAGCCGACATAGTATCTAGGAGAATAAAATACCACTAGAATTTTTGATTTAAATTTAAATTTTGGTCACACAAGACTCATTCGCCCAAGGTGGTGAATGGGTCGCATCACACATAATGTATGGGACCAAAAATCAAAAGTGTCTAGAAATGTGTGAAACCTGCATTGGGGCCAAAAAAACCAAGGTGGGACTCATTCGCCCAAGGTGGTGAATGAGTCCCAAACACTAAATTTGGGCCACACAAGCTAGGAACACTTGAATTATGATTGGTTACTTATTGAGTGTCGAGATTTTCATCAAAAAGATGTAATAAATGAGGCTTGTGGATGCAAAATAGGGCCAATTAAAGCATAAGAAAGCCCAATTATTAATGACAATACTAGAGAAGTGTGAAAGTGTGTTACAACACATTACAAAACTCCAAATAAGGAAACATTAATGTTAATTATGATTCAAAATATGTTCATTATGCTCAGTTAATTGATAAAACCCTAGAAAAGTGTGAAAGTGTGTTACAACACCTTTGTGAGGTACCATTACAATAAATTAGTTCACAAAGTCCCAAGACCTAATGTGAATGTGTTATCCACATTACAACACTAAATCAAGGAAAAATTAAGCCAAAATCTGCAAGAACCCAAATGAGTGTGAAATTGTCAAAGGACCCTTTTTCGACACTATAGAAATGAGTGCTAGAATCAAGTGTTTAAGGTCTCATAGAGGTGGTGATTTCACGTCAAATGAATTTGAGGAATTTTGTGAATAACATGTCCATTAAAAAGGTCTTCGTATGCTTCTAGAACTGGACACAACAAAATGGAGTAGTGGAAAGAAATAATAGAACTATTTAGGAGATGGAAAGAACAAGGTTGAATGAAGCCAAGTTGCCTGATGTATATTAGAAAGAAGAATTCTAGACTACTATCTATATTATTAACAAAGGAAAACTAAGGGTTGTCATGGCTCTAATTTTGGTTATGCTTATTTTTACTTCATGTTTTTTTCCACTTCATGATTTCATGCTTGTGTGTGGTATATTAAATGACAATAAAAGTGGTTTTTTATTTAGTTTAAAGTTGCAATGAATGAAATATTGTTTTATTTTGGAGATAATGCAAAATGGAAAATGATATTAAGAATTAATATATATTGATTCTATGAGCTAAGTTGATTTTATTTTATTTGGATACTAATTCTTTGTTCATCCTTGAGTGTATTTGAGTGGTAGGTTGTCAAAGACCAAGGGTGTGGTTAAGGAGGGGAGACTAGCCTCTTGGCAAGGTAAAGCAGGAATGATGCTCTCGATCACACACAAACACTTAGAATCATATAAAAGCATTTAGCACGTGTGTTGGATGATTGTTTTATTATCAATAATTTTAAATGGTTATTTCCTTTTTTATCCATTTATGCACGCAATTAAAATAATATAATTAATTCTAGATTGATTATATATTGTATGTGCAGCTAGTGATATTGATTAAAATAATTGTTATTTTAAATTAATATGAATTTCATGCACATTTTTTAATGTATGAATGCAAATAAATAGTTCATTTAGGATTTTTGTATATAGAAGAATGTAGGAAAATAATTAAATAATAATAATTATTAATTCATAGATAAAAAGTTGAAAAGGAAAATAAATTTAATTCTAACTCCCCAATTTCAAGATTAGGTCTTGGGAATGGGGAAAATATTTAAAATGTGAGAAGAGGTAATGGGAAAAGAATTGTTTTTCTTTAGATAATCTTTTGGGTTGCACTGCAAAAAAAAGAAAGAAAAGAAAGAAATTGGGGGTGCAAGAAATGGGGGTTTTTCCTTTATCTATGGAAATTGTAAGTTAAGTTTTGGGGGAAATTGGAAGGTAGATATAGGAAGAAGCAAGGAGGAAGGGAGAGTCTACAACTAGGTATCAAAAATCATCTCTGAAAGGGAAAGCAATTTTTCTAGGTTTTAAACTATTCCACTGTATTTGAATTCTTCTCTAAGAAAAAATTAGAATGAATTTATTGTGATTGATTGTTCATTGAAAACTCAGTTGTATGCTATTTGAAATTCCCCTTGTCAGTTGTGCCTTTAATTCTTTACTCTCCTTTAGTTGAATGGAAATGCATAAATTTTTATATACATAGATCTGTATGTATATAAATATATTTGATTTTGTTTATTTGTATGCACAACTAGTTATATTTCTTTTGTGAATTTTTTGTGTGATGGAAGTGTAACCAAACCTAGATGAATGAAATGGATATACATATCCACATATATATATATATATATATATATATATATATACATATATATTTAATAAATATATGTGTATACATATATAGGTAAACATACATATATTATGATAAGAATAATATTTCCAATGGTATTTCGAATGGAACTAGAACTAGATTTTTTTCAGACTGAAATCAAATTGGAGAAAAGCCTTCTAAATTTTCGTTGGAATTTTTTTTTTGTATGGGGAGGCCGACCCCATAGTCTGTGCCCCCTCGACAGGGAAGGCTTCTCTATGTGAGTGATGGCTCCCCATAGGCCACGGTCTATGGGGAGACACTACACACAAGCAGTGTTCCCCATTGGAGGGGTCATTGCTGGTATGGTTGACCTTTCCAACCACCATTTCCATGCCTTATTATTATATGTGGGTTTAATTCCTTTCGGGAGTTTCAATAATGATTTTCAAATTCATATATACTTTTATAAACTTATATATATATGTAAAAACTTCTTTCTTAAGTTGCTAGTGTCTATGTAATTCTGGAAATTATCACTATTTCAGACTTGGATATATATAAATATATATCTATCTATCTATCTATCTATATATATATATTTATATATATGTATGTACATAACCTTCTTTGGTTGTAAGTGTATACCTATATACTAATGGGAAATAAAAATATTCAAACCTGAGTGTATAGTTACAAATGTAGAATGTATAAGGATAAATATAAATGTAAATATATATATATATATCTATCTGAATTCGTATACTATTCTTAATTTAAATCATGTGAATATAAACATATGCCTTTGCAAATAGAGGAATACATATACATGCCTATAACTATTTTATGCTCATTTAACTACTTCTTTGTATGATACTTGGCTGTAATGTCTTATGTTATTTGTTAGAATTAGAACTCCTTGTGAAGTTTTGTTGAATTGCATTTACAATGAAATATAATTAAATGTATTATCTGTAATTTGAATCAAAATGGAGAAATCTTCTCAAAATAGTGGCAAGAGTTTCTTTGATCCATTTGTTTCAAAACAAGTAGAAGGAATAGCTACTTTTACATTTGAAAACAAATCCAAACATGGTGAAAATCAAATAGATACTTTTATTTTATTTTTAAATGATTAGATAGTGAAAGGACAAGCTTACAAAGCCCTTAATTTTAAGTTGAATTGGGTTGATTATCTTTTGAATGTAAATGAAAACTTAGAACTATTTTCTTAAGGAACAAATTTACACTTTGTAGAATTATGTATTCTCATTGATTTTGGAGATTGGATTAAGAATGAGTTAAATTTTAAACCTCAAATCTGATTTTGAATTCTTCCTTCATGAATAATTATGGCAATTTGGTAAATTATTTGTGCATTTGTGCAAAATGTGAAATTGACAAATGTTGAAGTCTATGATATTTGTATGAGATCATGTGATGTTTTATAATATATTATGGAAACTTTCGGGTTAGGATGTTGAATATGGACACACATAGATAGTAGTTTATCCTTTTCATAAACTACCTTTTATGTTATTTATGATTGGCCAAGCAATGTACCATTGAAATAGATGGATCAAAAAGCCTAGATTATATGTGTTATGTCTCTACCACATCTTGTTTGAAAGAAATGTGTTTTTCTAGTTAGGAATGCATATAGGAAACCAGGAATCTATTGAGAGTACCCTCTTGCTTTATTGTTTCAGGTTGCTAGGCTCCTCCTACAGGGTCGGGGATTTCTTTGAGTTAGGAAGAAACCCAAGGATGTCATGTGCTTCATGGTTGGATGGAAAAGGAACCTTAATCACACTCTTGGCCTCAACATGAGAAGAATGATGGTGTCAAGGCGAATGAGGTCCAATTATTCTATTGTTTTGATATGCTTCATATATTGTATCTTGAATGGCTTGTTAGCCAAATTATAAATTGAAACTCTATATCATGAATGTAATTATTGTTGTATATTTTTGTATCATTGGAATAGATGATTTGTAACACCTCTATGAGGTGTATGTAAACCCATTCCTACATCATAATTGAATTAATGAATTTTTGGAACACTTGTGGATGTTTACTTTATTATTTCTATCTCTAATTCTCACTTGTAATGTTCAATGAACATAGGAATGATTATTTTTAAATGAGCTAATTTTTTGTGCTTTACAAGGGTGGACATCACCAAGACCCCTTATGAGATATGGTATGGAAGACTGACTGCTATCAAGTACTTCAATTTTTTTGAAAGAAAATGTTTCATCAAAAGAGATAAGGAATGATTAGGAAAATTTTACTCAAGACTTGATGAAGGAATATTTCTTGTATACTCAACTAGAAGAAAATATTGTAAGTGCTATAATAAAAGACCAAGGAAGATAATTGAGAGTGCAAATGTTAGGGTTGATGAAAAGTCACATCAAAACACATTTGAGCAAGAAGAATGTTGGTCAAACAAACTTATCTATAGAAAAGAAGAAGAAGAAATTGAAGAAAACATAAAATCACAAGAGAACCAAGACTCCTACCAAGTATGTTTAAAGGAATCACTCAAAAGATTAGATAATTGGAGATAAGAATGAAGGAGTACAGACTAGAAGAATACTTTTAAGGAAAAATGAACAAGTAAACTTATCTTCACTATCAAGGATACAACCTTATTTTTTTATGCTAGAAAGGATGAAGGATGGATACAAGTAATGGAATAAGAAATAAATTATATTGAGAAAAAATAGACTTGGGAATTTGTACCAAGTCTTACAAAAAATGTCATAGGGAAAAAATGGGTGTTCAAAAATAAATTGAATGAAGATGGAGAAGTGGTAAGAAACAAAGAAATATGGGTGTGAAAAGTTTATTCTCAAGTAGAAGGAAATGAATTTGAGGATAAATTTTCTTCAATGGAAAGGATGGAGGCAATGAAAAAATTTCTTGCGTTTATATATCAATAAGGCTTCAAGGTATATCAGATGGATGTTAAATCTGCCTTCTTGAATGGTGACTTAGAGGAAGAAGTCTACATCGAGCAACCTAATGGATTTTAGCTATTAGAAGACCCAAATATGGTATGGAAACTTAAGAAGGCATTATATGGTCTCAAAAAAGCCCCTACGGATTGGTATGAAAGGTTGTATAAGGTATCTCTTGTAGGGCTTCAAGAGAGGTACCATAGATAGAAATCTTTACATCAAAATTGAGGATGAAGAAATTCTAATAGTTATTGTATATGCTGATGATATAATAGTTGGTGGCAATGATGAAATATGTAAGAATTTTGTAAAAGAAATACAAAAGGAATTTGAAATGTATATGATAGGTGATTTATCATTCTTTCTTAGACTCCAAATTGTTCAATCAGATGATGGTATTTTTATCTCTCAAGGAAATTATGTCAAGGAGATGTTGAAGAAGTTTGGCATGGAAGATTGCCGACCTATGAGTAATCCTATGGTAATGGATTATCATTTGAGAAAACATGATGAGTCACCCCAACCCGATTAATCAAATTTTGTATGGGTTTATGATTAGGGGCCTACTATACTTAACAACATCAAGGCTTGACACTATTCAAGCTATCCACTTCATTTCAAGGTTTCAATCTAATCCAAGATAAACTCATGTGAAGGTATTCAAGAGGATTTTTAGATATTTGAAGAGAACTCTAGATTATGGATTGTGGTATCAAAAGGGTGATGAATTTTCCTTGGGTGTATACACTATTGTTGATTGGGGGATTAGTGTTGGTAATAGAAGAATTACTAGCAATGGAGCTTTATTTTTGGGAGATAGATTGGTCTCATGGTTTAGTAAGAAATAGGATTCAGTGTCCTTATCAACAACATAAGTAGAGTATATAGCTACAACATCCTATTAAACTCAAGTGTTGTAGATGAAATAAATATTGAAGGATATCAAGGTAATGTGTGATGAGCCCATTCATATTATATGTGACAATGAAATTGTCATCAATATTTCAAAGAATCTAGTGATGCATTCTATAACCAAACACATATCTATTAAGTATCACTTTCTAAGAGATAAGGTTGCAATTAAAGAAGTAAATTTGGAATATGTACATGTATAAAGGATCAAGTTGTATAAATTTTTACAAAGGTAATTTCTAAGGAAACATTTGAATATCATAGAATAAATTTTTAAGGTTGTTTCCTTTTGTTCTTCTAACTACATGCATAGATCGTGCATATGTCTAGGGCGAGCACTTCAAGTCATATATTTATACCTTGATTGATAAGGGCTACCTCTCAAGGGGAGCATGTAGAAAAAAATGTAAGAAGGATGATAAGGATTGTGTAGAAAAGAAGAGCTTGTATGTTGTTGTAGGTACAGATAAAGACCACTAGCCCTTTTACCTTGATGTCAAATGGGGATAAATTACATATTAGGTTGGTGTTACCATAAATGCCAAAGGGGGATATTGCATGTGTTTTCATTGATGTCAACAAAGTGATTATGTGAAAAGATACATGAGATACAATTATTATGTTGATTAACATTGTCAAGAGTGTAAGAGTCTATAGATGCAATCTAACATATGATGATCAGTGAAGGATATGGTGATGAATGTAATGAGCATACTTTACATAGTTGTAACATATCTTTTGTTGCTCATGAATATGTGAAAGTGTATTCTAGTATGAAGAATTTGTGGTTTCTAGCTTTTAATAAAATTGTATTTTTTGGTCTTTGGGAGTGTGAATGTTGTATTCTCTATCTCTTGATGTAAAGCATTCATGAAAGAATGAATGCAAGGTTTCCAAGTAGTCAAAGTCACGATAAGTTATACTAAACATGATCAAGACGATACTTTGTATTCGTCTATATTTGAAAATATTCCCTTGTGGTTTAGAAGTTATACAAAGGTAGGTATGTGGTATGTATCTTTCTAAATGTAGTAAATGAATGTTAACACAAAAGTTTCCAGAGCTAGTAGAGTGCAAACTATGTTTCTGAAGTCAGGAAGGATCATAAGAATGTTATGCATTTCTCCACATTTGAATGTGATCTTACATCTTGGAGGATAATTTTATATTTTTTGTATGATCTCTTATTCAAAGTTTTAGGTGTTGAGGGGCACCACAAGCCTAGTTTTCAATGTTCTATTTCAAGATTATATTTTATAGTTATGCAAGAGATGTTGGGGTCAATTTTTGTCTACTTCCATCAACATAAAGTAGCATGAAGTTGTGAAAATATTGTATGTGAATGGTTGTGAATGTAATATAATGTGTTTAAAGTGATATGCATGATTTTTTTTGGTTTCTCCAGTACCACCTTTGGTCTGGAGCTAATGCATGGAATGTAAAGTGTTTGTTGGGCCAACTTGGTATATTAAGATGTTTTTTGCCAATTTTTTAAAGTGTGCATCACTGTGGAAATGTTTTCTAAGGCAAAATAGGTCTTGATTATCTCCTAGTTTTTCCCACATTCAATTCCCTCTTACTGCAAATTTTTTGGGGCTGACTTGTTGTGACAATTGCACATTTCATGTCATACATTTCATTTTTGCTGAGTAAGGAGAAATTTTTGAAGTTTGCAAAGGATATAAATTAAATATCAAGTTTGTTGCAAATTGGATGTGATGAAGTGAAGATATGAAGAGGAATGTGTGAGTATATATGTCTTTTTGAGAACTAAATGTAGTAGAGGTTATTAAGCAGAGGTTTTAAAGTTATTTGTTAGTGTAAAGAGTGTTATGGTGGTGGTTGATGAGAATATTTCATCAAGTAATTTTTATAGAGGTTGTAGCCTCATTTTTTAAGTGTTGTTGTCTATAAGGGTTTGTTACTTACTTTTGTTGAAGCCATAAAATTGTGTTTTAGGGAGTTGTAGCTTCCTTTGGGTAGTATCCCATAAAATATGTAAATATTTTTTTTATTTGTGATGTTGGATTTGGATAGTAGCTCAAAGCATCTTGCTCATCATGATTTTCCCCTTCTAGGGATTTCAACATAAATTTGGTGTAATGGTTGTATGCTTATGTTTTTAAATTGTATTTGATACTTAATTTGTTTAAATTAGTAGGAATTTTTGGTGGATAAAGTTGAACTAGATTAATTGTGGTATATACTAATTCAGCTCCCCTCTCAGTATATTAGTGTGTTCTAACAAATATATGTTAATGGTGGATCTCACTTTTACTTTCTTTAAAAGAGGTTCCCTTGTGACTATAGACGAAAGCTAAAAAATATATATTTTAATGGTTAACAGGTTATCTTCTTGCTTTGAATTATATTGTTAAACCATTGAGCATCATTGATACCTCATGTTTATTATTCGGAAAATCCTTGACCTTAACATATTTTTTGTTTAATTTTTTTTACTAATAAAGATCATTAAATTATCCTACCTAATTATTTTTTTATAAAAAATTTGGAGGACTTATAGGTACATTGTTATTCTCGATAGGAGGAGGAAATTCGAAAGGAGGCCTTCTTGGTGAAGGTGCAAGTATTATTTGAAGAGGAGGTGAAGGTGTCCATTCAAGAGATATTGAAAATTTGATTGGAGGAGTTGAAGATGTACTATTCAAACAAGAGGATGATTTTTTTCTTGAGATCAAGTTCTATGATACACACAAGAGGGAGTTATCTCTAGAGGAAAACTATATCTGGTATAATTTAAGAAATAATAGGACCAAGTGAGAAGTAATTTTCTATGATTAATAGGAGGGAAAGGTGGATACGGTACAATATGGGTAGGATATTTCAAAGGGGAATGACTTCTTGGTGGATCATTATCAATAATTTCTAAATTATTTAACCCTTTAGTGAGAAGCCCATATTTTGTCCTCTTATAATTAAATTAATTCTTTGTTATTTCTAAGACTCTAATAATTTTTTCTAATCTATTCACTTGTCTTTACCCACAATATATTATATATATACATTTTTTAGTTGTAATTTTATCTATTTTATAGATAGGACCTAAAATAAATTCAATCATATTTTATTATATGTGGTGCTATCTACCTATTAAATATATTTAAATCTAAAGTAATATTTTTTTGATTTTGTAATCATATTCATAATTGGCCCAAAAATATTCTAACCTTTTGTGATGCTTGTAGATATTCCTATTGGAACTCTGAAATTTTGGCCATTTTATTCACCCTTCATGATTATTAGCTATTAGAGTAAAGGTCTTAACCTAGTTATGTTGATTAAGTTACCTTTATTCCCTTCTTAAGATTTCACGTTAGTTTGCATAAAGTGACATTTAATAATTATATTAATTATTAAATGTTATCCTATTAGGGCTTCTATGAGGGTTTGCATGATCTCCTTTTATAAGGATTGATCCCTTTGTATTTCATATCAATTCATTCTCTCATTCTCTCTGATATATACATTTTCAGTTTCTAGAGAACCCTTGCTTATTTGTCTCCATCTCTTCTTTTGTGATAGGTTATTTGCATGTAGGTGATCTTCGAGGTTTGTGGTGTTGTATTTTCTCAACTCCTACATGGTATCAGAGCTCCACAGCTATTGCTTCTTGTTCTTGTTTTGAAGATTCTTGGAGCTTCGAGGGTTTGGGGCTTGTTTTCTTGATCTAGGGCACACCTGCATTTTTGAAGCATTTTCAGCTCAAACGGACATCGCCATTACGTCCGTAGTGGTCCAAAACCCCTAAATCGATTGTCCATTCGTCTATTTTGGACAAAGTCAAAATTTGAAGCAAAATTTTTTTGCAATACGACCGTACGACCATCGCTTGCCTGGTAAATTTTATTTTTCGAAAAAAAAAAATTCCGCCTATTTTTCGGAAAAAATTTCGTCAAATTTTTTTATTTGCAAAAAAAACATGTTAATGAAGTTTTTATTTTGATTTTTTTTTTATTAAAAAAAAATCAAAATCATAAGCCTTTTTACGGCTTGCTTAGGCCGAGGGTTTGGTACCCTCCATAGGCCGCAAGTACCTGCACAGCCCTATGCAGGGTACCCTGTGCAGTGTTGCGTAGTGTACTCTGCACTGCATGGGATACGGTGGGGGTGGGCCCACGTGCCTTCCCCACCCACTTTTTTTTAAAATAAAAAATTATTTTTTTATGATTTTTTTTTAAATAAAAAAAATCAATCCTTTTTTTTTATATAAAAAACAATTTTTTTTTGTAATAGTCCAATCGCACTTTTACGATGACGGCCGTTTGGCCATCAAATTTAACATAGTGTTTTTGCTACGATGGCCGTATGACCGTCAAATTTAACCCAGCTCTGTTGTTTTCCCTCTTTGGAGCTGATTTATTTCAGAGGCCGTAACTTGGGCATACGATATTGTTTTTTGGCAAACAAGATATCGTCGGAAAGCTGGTTTTCTCATCTTTCGAGTGGTGTGGGTCTCATCACTTTTTTTTTCAATTGGTACATTCTACAGCCAGTTGAAGACAAAGGGGATTTTTTCAGTCTCAAGCTCATAACTTTTGATCAGTTTCTCCGTTTTTCACAATCTCAGTGGTGTTGGAACCATATTTCAAAGCTCTTCAGTTTCATCCATATCATTTTTCCAGATTTCAATCTAGGTATATTTTATTCAGTTATTTGTGTTTTCACACTCTGGTGGATTACCTAGACATATTTGCTCTTGAAAACTTTTTGTTCACATGGGATGCTTTGTTCTTGGCTGTTCTTCATGTATTTCCAGCATTTTGTCCTTTGAGGACATTTTGAGCACCATTTGTAAGCTATCTTTTATGTAAACGCACTGAGATAAAGTGCCACACTATTGTACATGCATCTTTTTGGGATTTTGCACATAAGGTAGTGCCATATTTTGTACTCGCGATGTTATTATAAAGTACCATGAGGGGTTGTGTAGTTTTTCTTTGTTTTGCCATCACATCTTTTTTCGGTGAGTATCCCTCCACAATGACAATGAATCCATACCATGGGGGGTTGTGCAGTTTGCCTTTGTTTGCCATCACACCTTTGTCCAGTGAGTGTCCCTCCATGACGACCATGGATCCATATGATTCCAGCCTCATGCATGTGTGCTTTGTTTTGCACACCACTTTTTTAGTTGCAGGTGCTATCTTGCACACTTTCAGTTGTTTCTTCTCCTTCATGCACTACAGGGTGTTTCACATCATTTCAGTGGATCTGTCAGGTTCTCCCAGTTTAGCATTATGGGGGGGTTATTATATTGTTCATGCTAATTCTTCCTTGGTTTCACCTTGGAAGGAATCTTCCATCCTCAGTTGATCAGTGTTTCAGACTATTGGTTCTTGTGCCATCTGTATCTTCGTTCCAGGTGTTTGCCTTTTTTTGCCATCTGATTCGAGTAGTGTCGTATGGGCACTTATGCAGATTGTTGTCTTCTTATTCCTGATCATCCTATCTTCAACGGAGGTTCTTCAGCACCATAGCAGTCATCTTTCGACAATTGTTTGCAGCTTCTTCTGCTTCAATGATGTTCTTCTCTTTGGCCTTCTACATCTCTTTTTGGAATAGAGTTTTTTCCCATGAGGTTTTCTCTATTTCTCCATTTTACAGAGATTTGGTTGTATTTGGGTACCTGATCTGGCCTAGTTGTCAGGACCCATGTTGCCTTCTTGCATTGTAGTTACCTTTGCTTTCTTGCATTTGTTTGTAGCTACACTGTTGCTCATCTTAAGGGGGGGTGTTAGAGTAAAGGTCTTAACTTAATTATGTTGATTAAGTTACCTTTATTCCCTTCTTAAGATTTCATGTTAGTTTGCATAAAGTGACATTTAATAATTATATTAATTATTAAATGTTATCCTATTAGGGTTTCTATTAGGGTTTTTCCTATTAGGGTTTTATTAGGGTTTGCATGATCTCCTTTTTATAAGGATTGATCCATTTGTATTTCATATTAATTCATTCTCTCATTCTCTCTGATATATACATTTTCAGTTTTCAGAGAACCCTTGCTTGTTTGTCTCGATCTCTTCTTTTGTGACAGGTTATTTGCATGCAGGTGATCTTCGGGGTTTGTGGTGTTGCATTTTCTCAACTCCTACATTAGCCTCCCACAAAACCTCATAATACAAATAGAAAAATCCTCACATGGCATCCTTCTACAAAATCCAGTTTAAATTTTGTCTTAAAACCCCATAAAATTCATTTGGCATTGAAACATTGACATATGGAAATATCAAAATAAGTGGATACAAGTCTCATCGATGATAATGTACATATCTTCAATATATTGGTGAGACATCAGACAGGCCATACCGATAAAATTGTACAATAGGAGAATGCGGGTCTATAATACTTATCGGAAAAACAAAAGATATCGGTATGACGGTGAAAGATCATATCGAGCTAAGTTACCTTGGGCTGATTAGAGAAAAGCAAAACCTATTGGGGAGACTTTGGTCCTCGGAGAGAGATTTCGAAACATTGACCAAAGCGCTATTGGTCTTGCCAATAAAGCAAAAGAAGAACCACTCGATGAGGCAAATGATGTGGGGAGAATTCACAAGGTCTTACAGATCCCTCGGGTTACACCAACAAAAACTGAAGCTTACCAAGATAAAAGATGTTAGGGAGATGATGTGCATTGTCTTACCAAAGAGAAGGCGTATCAGAGAGACATGTCATCGTGGGGAGATCTAAGAGACATCACAGCGAATATTATTTGGTCGGAAAAACAAATTGCTTAGTCTCGGCGACATAAGTAAATAAAGGGAACATCTCAGTGAGACCAAGTATTTTTGGGGTGAGGTAAGAAACTATTGGCCCGATTCATTGAGCCTAAGCGATAGTTGTTTCAGTGAAAGTAGTGGTGATATAAAGAGAGAAAAAAGAGAAACTATCGGTGAGACTTGTAAAGTCGAGGAAACTACAGGACATGTTGGCAGATGGGTGAATGTTGAATAGGTGGATCAGCCAAAGGTTTGAAATATCTCACCGATATGAACCCTGATGTGACAATGAGAATTTTGAAAAAACTTGCAACATTCATATCTCAGTAGAGATAATTAATGACGCCATGAAGCGTAGGAGATTTTGCATATCAGGGTATGATCAATTGAAATCATTGCCTCGTAGAATTCAAAGCGAAATAAAGCAAAGGAACCAGCAGAGTAATTAAGGCATTTACCTAGCTTAAGTTTGTGGAAAGTTATAGTAAGTTTTTTCTTCAAAACTCATAAAATTCTGAATTATGGAAGGCGTTGTTTTGAAAAAACCAAAGGGAAGAAAACCCGGGGAGGGTAGCCAACCAAAAGGAAAAATGCAGAAGACTAAATTACCAATAGAAGGTATCAAAAGGAAGCTTAATCAAGATCTTGTAGATCAGTTACCTAGTTTTGGACCTAGAGCTAGGCATTTTGTATAGCTCAAAGCAGAAATTAACAAATTGGATGACAGATGCAAATTTATAGGGGATGTTTTGACTCTAATTAGGGGCTATGAGTTATTCCTTTTCCACTATCTCAGCAGAAATCACTTTGAGCTGGTATGCAATCTATGGAGGCTTAATTTATGGAAATTGGTGTGCCCTAACATTTTTGTTGATGTTGAACTGATAAAGATGCTAGTTGGACATTATGACCCAAAAGGAAAAGCTATATGTGATTTGTCAGGGAACTCGTTGATACATATATCTAAGAACACAATTGCTGAGGTTTTCAGGATGGAAGGAATATGTAGTGAGACAATTGTGAGTGAAGAGCTTGACATTGAGTTCAGAAGGATGGACACCATCTATAAAGGGTGGAGGTTATCTCTGCATATAATTAGGTGTCACGACAAGCCTATTCCAATGGAAGACAATGAGGGGCTACCCGATCATGTCGATCTTTTCGAACCTTACCTAAAATACACTTCCTACTCTGTGGGACAGGTATTGGGGATGGAGGTAACTGAGCATATGGTAGTTGTGCCCATGGTAATTGTTGTAGACATTCAATATCACAATTCAAGATCATTTGACTATGCTGCACACATCTCTAAAGATTTGGATATGGGTTTGATGGCGATAAAAGGTGGTGCTTTTGTTCTCCATCTAAGAAATTATTCACTACTACTGCATTTAGTACTGTACTTTGGACAAGAGTTGGGTTTATGGCCCCAAGAGCTGAGGATTTCACAATTTGACAAGGAAGGTAGGCCATTGCCTATTCAATTATGGACTATTGTTTGGGACAACAGGTTTGCCAATTCAAATTTCCTACATTTTGAATAGTTTTTTGTGAAACCTTTGTATAGATTTTTCAACCATCCTTGTGATTTTTCTTTATCCGAAGAGGTGAAAATATTTCTTAGGCCTAGAGATTACAATGGACCAATCAGCCATAATTGGGGGGATTGGTACTGTTTCGAGAATGCCAACTATATCATAGACAAACACAGGGATTTCTATGAAGAGTTGTAAGGAGATATGCAGGGATTGATAGAGGTTGTCGAAGATAGGTTGACCAAGTTATATGATGATGAAGGAAAACTGAAAGAAGCAACTACGTGGAAAAGTGAGTGTGAAGCAACCAAGAAATGTTCAAATCAGCCACTATGGAGGATGTACCATTGGACGAAGCATGTGAGCAGAATGAGAAAATGATAATGATGGAGATTGTGATCCGTGATGCAATTGGGGATGCTAACACTCACAATTGCTAGGACTATATGAAACATATGTCTGTAGTCCATTTGTGGCTTAACAAGAATTAGTTAAATGGAGAATTCGTTAAAACTTTTTATGCTTTAGATTTTTGAAAAGGCACGTCCTTTCACAAACTAATGTATAAATATATGTTATTGGATAATTGTAAGGGAGTTGGAAGATAAGTAGAAGATAGATTTTTAAAAAGTAGGAAAATCCTTGTAAGTATTTTCAGAATGATATTCAAGGAGACTATGATGTGTGTATAAATTTTGAAGGATCAAATGAATGGAATTTAATGTTGTCGTGTTATTCTAGTATCAATTATTTGTTGAAATTAATTGAAATATTATCAAGTTTTCTCCAAGGTTGATGTTTCTTTGTTATTTAAATTGACATATCAAGTATATTCTCAGTTTATCAGTACACATTTGTTGTATTTGTGTGATGTGATTGGTTGGTTCTTTCAAGCAAAGATGAATTCCTTCAAGTCATTCACAGTAATCTCAAAATTATCATTTGGATCATTAAGAAGAATTTGATAATTACATCCCTGCATGTTTATACAAGTTATAGACTAAATATCATATGCCAAATAATTAGAATCCCTATCAAGATATAAACTGTACACATCTAAAAATGGTTATGGTTAATCAAACCAGTTAATTAATTAAATATGAATTATTTATTTAATATTCTTAAGTCATCTACATATAAATAAATTTAATTATTTATTTATATAGTTCATTTTCCAATTCTTTTAATTTAATTAAATAAATAAAGTTTATTTAATTAATGCAATCTTCCTCTTAATTAATTAAATAGATTTTACAATTTATTTACATTAATTATGACAAGTTTAAATTCTAAATTTAAATGATATTCTTCTCTCCACATTTAATTAAATATTTTCAATATTTAATTAAAACACATTTCCAAATTTCTCACTCTTCCCACAAAATTAAATATTCTTAATATTTAATTAAAAGGCTTTTTCTCTTCTCACATAATTAAATATTTGCAATATTTAATTAAAGCCTTTTCATTTCTCTCACACATAATTAAATATTTATTTATTTAATTATGAGAGACACCTTTCAATTGTCTCTTCATTTTCCATTTGTCTCTCAGAATTCCATCTCCTTTTCGAATTCTCGATCTCTCACCATTCATTTCAACAGGTTTGAACTCAACCATCGATCTTGGCCAATTGAATTCCTACCTTCAAAAATCTATAAATATAGCCCTCTTATGAGTGGGAAAGGACCTCGAATCTTAGATTTTCATGCGTAGTCACTATAGTTGCATTCATAGCATTTCAATTTGCATAGTTTAATCTTGTAGCAATGCATATGCATTTTTATTAATCTCATTCTCTCAACCTACCATTCTACAAGCTGTTGTTTTAAAAAACTGAGAGCAAGCATTTTGAAACGAATCCTTGGAGATAGAGGACAATGGAACGAATTTGAAGAAACTGTGGTTTAGAGTTTGCATTTACTTTCTTTAATTTAATTTCTTCATTCTAATGTTTCATTGGTGTATTAGTTTAGATTCAATTTGATTTACACATTCTAACATACACAGAAACCATTGATTTAAAGCTTTCTTTTGACTCTGTTTTACCCAACAAGGCACTGGTCTCCCCTAGTTAGATTACATCAGTTCTATTCATTTCATTTGACATCTCTTAATTAAACATATTAATTCACACCTTGATATTAGATATACAAGTTATACCAAGTTAGGATCACATCTTTCCATTATTTAATTGCCATTTGTGGATAGTTAGATAAAGTAGGAAGCATAAGTTAAAAATCTATTACTCATATAGGTGTACCCGCCTAGGTCTAGCAGAGCCTTAAGAGTAAAGGGCCTAGCCATACCGATTGGCCTTGTCAGTTGATCAACAATGTAGTGAGCGTTTGGCAGCATCTCATGGCTCATTGAAACCAACATTTTTGAGACCCAACAAATTGGCAACTCTGCTAGGGAAAAACTAGAAGAATTATCGAGTAGTAGACAACCTTTCCATATAAAGTCATTAGAGAAAACCATAAGTAAAATTTGAAAGAAACTGACTCCATTGGGTAAGATAATTAAAAAATCTTTTCTCACTTTTAGAAAAAGTGGGTGGTGACTCTGAATGAATAAAAACATTGAAACTAATACAATAAGATTAAAATCAGAAAGGAATCGACATAGAGTTCAAACCATCACAGTCTCTCACAACATGCAAGGAAGGAGATCTTTGTGCAAGGAGGGGGAGGGTCCTGATAATAAAGGAAATTCAAATTAAAAAAATAATTAGAGCAAGAAAGTGTTTAACAAATTGGAAACAACAACAAAAAACAAAGCATCAATGTTGTTATTGGAGACACACAATTCATATGATACACTTGCAAACCAAGAGAGCCCATTTGAAGAACTCCATACTCCTCAAGGGAGGAGAAATACTTCCCATCCAGAGGACCTTGGGAAAGCTGATGAGCACATGGTTGAATTCGAAGCTAGAAAAAGGAGAGAATATGAAGATGAACAAAGAGAAAAAATCTATGAGGGAGGACTTCAGTATGAGGCATTCGAAGAAAACCATGAATTTATGGCACATGATGAAGAAGATACACAGTGGGAAAAAATGAAGCAAAATGCAAAAAGATTAAGGATACAGTATGAACAGCAACTTCAAGCAATGGAAGAATTGAGAAAGATGAAGTTACACAAGGCTCAAAACAAAACATCAGTAACTAAATCACCCAAATACACCCCCCCCATAAGATCAATAGTATGAAGCCACCAAGTCCCCCTCAAGCCCACTGAAATCAACCTAGAAACCAATATAGGAACATTAATGCTCCACCACAACACCAAAATATTCAACCACCCCCTCATCAACAATATGTACCCCCACAAGACCTGCAATATATGGCAAACAACAACCCACTCTACCAACCCCAGCATTTTCAAAATCCCCCCCCATAATGCACAACTATGATTAGACAATTTGATCTTGCCAGGTTTCAAATCTATCCTTACCCCCTGGACAAAAATTATAGGAACATAGTCCCTAAATTTACAAGTAATGCAGTTACGGCTGAAGAACAATTGAGAAATTTTAAAGCAGTCATTCAGGACTTAGACATGTAGTATGAGGATGTACAAATGAGATTATTCATGATGTCATTAGTTGAGGATGCCAGAGACTAGTTTAATAGTCTACCAACAACATCCATTTATTCCATTCAAGTATTTCATGACCACTTTCTTCAACAATATGGAAATCAGTGTGCATCAAACTTTGCATTACATGAGTTAGTGACAATTCAAAAACATTAGAATGAGTCAGCCTTTGATTTTAACCAAAGGTTTGTTAAATTACACAATCAAATACCTCAGGCATCTAAGTTGGCTGGCCCTGCTTCCTTAAGTATCTATTTGAAGGCCTTTGACCCCAAGATGGGGTACAAATTGATAAATAAGGGTCCTAGAAATCTGCCTGAGGCCCAAAAGATAGCCTTAACTATTGAGAATAACAGAAAGGCTACAGGGATGTTTTCTAAAAGGGAAAACCCTAGGGTTCCTCAATATGTTCCCCCGAACAGATAGGAGAACACATATAGAAATGAAAGACCCAGGTTGCATGACATGCCTTATAGTACCAACTAGAAAGATGGGAAACCAGTGAATGAGAGACCTAGAAATAAAGAGACACCCAATCCATTAAAAAGAAAAGGGGCATACATGGTAGATAAAAGTCCCTGGTGTTTAGTTTGTTATGCACTGCATTCCCCTAAAGATTATGTAACAACTCAATCAATACCAAAGGAAGATACACAAGAAAATGATGGTGGTGAAGACTAGAATGTATATTTAACTTCCCACACCCTTAAACCTTTGGAGCAGGAAGAATCTTTAGAAGAGGAAGGATATGAATACAATGTGGACCAACAAAAATACAATGTTCACATGGTAGAGCAGCATGTTTTCTTTAACCATGAGGAAAATGAAAGTAATCAAGACCCCCTTGTTGCATCAAGCTAGACTAATAGATGTAATATAAGAAGACCTAGTGAAGACGAGATTAAAAGATTGACGATTGTAGTAGTGGAGGATGCTAGAAGAAAATATCGTTTGAGAAACTGAACAATAAATAAAGATGAGGGTGTCCCAAGGGGGATATTCATAAAAAATAAAAAGACATCAGATGAGACATCAAAAGGGATTGATAATAAACAATTAGATAGTAGAGAACAAAAAGGATCCCCTAAGGAGGAAAGCAAGAAACCTCCCATTGAAAAACAAAATCCAGATCAAACATCAAAACTGGAGATAGAAGAAAACAAAGGAGAATGCACTGAACCTAGAAGGGCAACCAAAATCGAAGGTACATCTTTTGATTTTATACAAGCTCTCTCTTAATTGAAAATGTTCGTGCCCTTAATTGAAATGATGAAAATCAAATAATATAGGGAAAGTACCATACAACTAATTTCT
The DNA here is from genome assembly GCA_007115665.2 of Sequoiadendron giganteum. Classification (NCBI taxonomy): domain Eukaryota; kingdom Viridiplantae; phylum Streptophyta; class Pinopsida; order Cupressales; family Cupressaceae; genus Sequoiadendron; species Sequoiadendron giganteum. The sequence continues at coordinate 739,976,620 of CM021102.1, forward strand.
AATGGAAATCAAAGCCCTGGGAACAAAGAGGTCTTAGAGATAAATAATAAAAAGGAGGTAAACATCCCAGAGGCTTGCCTGATGAACACACCACAAATTGACCCATTTTTTACTACTTTACTCATAAGCAGCAAACTAGTAAGAAATTGCATGATAGACTCAGGTGCTTCTATGAATATCATGGCAGTAGGGGTAATGAAGCAGCTTGGTTTATGGATAGATGTGGAGGGAGGTAAATGCTACACTATGGATAGCAGGCCTATCCCGATTGTGGGAATCATGAAAAATGTGGAAGTCAGGTTGGAAAATTACCTACAAGCCTCTTACACTATTGACATAACTGTGATTGACACACCACCCCAATTTGGGATGCTTCTATCGAGATAATGGACTGCTGCAATAGGAGGCAATGTACAGTTTGACTTGTCATATGCCACAATACCAGTAAATGGGGAAGAGGTAAAATTGTATAGAGAACCTAAAGTGAACCAAATTGTTGAATATGCTCCTCAAGAACCACTAAATTGATTATGTGATGTTGATCTGGGAAGCTTTAGAGTGGAACTATCTCAGCTCGAGTTGGAAAGCAAAGATCCAATTGATCAAAATATCTCTGAAAAATCAACAAGGAATATGGAAAATGTATTTTGATGGAGCTTGCAGCCAGGAGGGTAATGGAGCTGGTATAGTTTTTTATATCCCCTGATGGTTCAACTTATAAATATTCATTTGTGTTAGCATTTGAATGTACAAACAATGTAGCAGAATATGAAGCTTTGTTGACTGGTCTAAATTTAGCTGTTAAACACAAGATCAAAATCTTAACAGTTTTAGGAGATTCAGAACTAGTTATATCTCAAATCAGATCAAAGTATGTAGCAAGAAATAAAAGACTGAAACAATACATAAATGCAATATGGGATACAATTGAACTATTTGATGTTTTTTCCATTGATTGGGTAGACAGATCAAAGAACATAATGGTATATTTTTTGGCAAATGTAGCATTAAAACAAGATGATATCACATTAGCAGGAGTTCCCCAAGTGGAATTCAAAACAAGACTTGCAGTACCTGAAAACATATATAGTTGGTAGGTTTTCAATGATGACACTAACCTTTTGAAATTCCTTTAGTGTATAGACCAGTACAAGGCTCAAGAAATTGATTTCAACACCTTTGTAGAAGAAATAAATGGAGAAGAGACAGTGTTGGGAAAGAAGGTCTTGTAACTCAAAACTAATAAAATTCCCAAGGGGTTGGTAGCTTTGGAAAGAGTATACAATGGAAGTGATTGATCCCTTATGAAACAAACCCTAGTCAGAGGGGAAGATATTGAAGAATTAAATTTGGGGACCAAACTATCACTAAGGAAGGTATACATTGGAAAAAAGATAAGCCCTACTGTCTAAATAATGCTGATTTCATTGTTAAGGAAATATAAACATGTGTTCGCATGGTCTTATGAAGACCTCAAGGCATATAGGGAGGATTTATTTCAGCATGAAATTCTATTAAAAGCAGATGTAAAACCTTTAAGATAGAAACAAAGGCCCATTAACCCCACTCTAGAACCAAAAATGCAGGAAGATTTGACCAAGCTCATAGATGGAGGTATTATCAAACCTATAAGGCACTCAACATGGGTATCAAACCTTGTTTGTGTTAGAAAGAAAAATGGAGATATGAGACTATGTGTAGATTTTAGAAATTTAAATGCAACATCTCTTAAAGATAACTACCCATTGCCTAACATGGAAGCCATTTTGCATAAGGTAACTGGATGTGAATTGTTGTCTATGATGGATGGTTTTTCTGGTTACAACCAGGTTAAGGTCAAGGAATGTGAGCAATATAAAACAACTTTCACAACCCCATGGGGAACATATGTATATGTGATAATGCCTTTTGGTCTCACCAATATAGGAGCAACATTTCAAAGGGCTATGGACTTCGAATTTGCTGATTTGATCAATGCTATAATGGTGGTGTATCAAGATGACCTCACGGCTTACTCAAAAAGGGCTGAAGATCATATAGGGCACCTTGAAAAGATATTCATTAAAGCCTTAGAATATGGAATCAGTTTGAACCCTAAGAAGCATCATTTTGTTGTTACAGAGGGGAAGATCCTAGGACACATTGTATTGAGAGAGGGAGTTAGGATAGGTCCTAAGAGAGTTGAGGCTATAGATAAAGTTCCTATCCCTAAAAATGTGAAAGCCATCTAGTCATTCTTTGGGAAGATTAATTTTGTTAGGAGTTTTGTATCTAACTTTGTTGAGATTATCAAACCTATATCAAAATTTTTTAAAAAGGGACAAGAGATTGAATGGACCTCAGAAGCATTAGAAGCCTTTGTATCCATTAAAAGAGCCATTAAAGAAGCCCCTTACCTCAAGTCTCCTGATTTCATGAAACCTTTTCAGATATTTTTATTTGCTTCCCTACATAGAATAGCTACTGTCATGTTACAGAAAAATGAGGATGGTCATGAGCAACCTGTATCTTTCTTTAGCAAATCTTTACAAGGATCAGAATTGAAGTATGACATAATGGAAAAATAAGCCTTTGCATTAGTAAAGGCTACAAAAGCTTTCAGGCCGTATCTTGTTGGAGCCAAATTAATTGCATATGTCCCTCACGTGGTAGTCAAAGACATCTTGACACAATCAGAAGTGATAGGGAAAAGGTGCAAGCGGATTAACAAAATTCAGGAATTTGATATGGAAATACAGATTACTAAATTGGTAAGAGGCCAAGGATTGGCCAAATTGATGATAGAGACAAACATTAAGGCAAACCAAGTTTACAATGTACAAGGAGAAGAAAATGCAATTGCAAGTATTGAACATACACCCTGGTATACAGACATCATGTATTACCTTAGAAACACAAGATGCCCAGAAGGACTCAGTGATAACAAGAAAAGAACTTTAAAACTTCAAGCTTCAAAATATGTATTTATAGAAGGAGATCTATTCTAGAAAAACAGACATGGAATGCTGCTATTATGTTTGGATGAATCACAGGCTGATCATGTTTTGAAAGAAATGCATGAAGGAGTCTGTGGAGGACATTATTCAACAAAGACAATTGTACATAAAATCCTCAGGGTAGGTTATTATTGGCCAAAGGTCTTCAATGATTCATTTTCATATGTTAGGAAGTGTGAAGCATGCCAAAAATTCTCGGGGAAAATGAAGTATGAGGGAGCTTTACCACTTAGACCTATGCAGATTGAAGCCTCTTTTCACCAATGGGGGATTGATTTCATTGGAGAAATACAAGAGAAGTCAAGTGGAGGACATAGGTGGATACTAGTAGCCACTGATTATTTCACCAAATGGGTAGAGGCAATCCCAACCAAGCAAGCAACGAGTAAAATCGTGATCAAATTTCTAATGGATAACATTATTACTAGGTTTGGTACACCATTGAGAGTGATTACAGATAATGGAATGTGTTTCAGGTCTGATGAGTTCAAAGATTCTTACAAAACATATGGTATCATTGTTTCTTACTCTGCCACATATCATCCACAAGCTAATGGTCAGGTAGAATCTAGCAACAAAAGTCTTTTAAAAATTATAAAAAGGATGCTAGGTAACAAAAAAAAAGCTTGGGATTCAAAGTTAAGATTGGTTGTCTGGGAAGATAGAATTACCATCAAAAAGGCAATTGGGAAGTCCTCATATGAATTAGTCTATGGAATACAAGCTAGGATGCCTCTGCAGAATTTACTGCCAGTGTACAAATTTATCCTTCAAAAGGATATAGATATTCCTGAACCAATGGAGGAGAGAATGGAACAACTTGCGAAACTTGATGAAATAAGGAGAATAACTCAAAACTAGAACATGAAACTGCAAGCACAAATGAAATATTTGTTCGACAAAAAAGAAAAACATAGAAAATTTGAGAAAGATGATCTGGTATTGATGTGGAATGCCAAGTGCCAACAGAAGGGAAAACATCAAAAAATTTGAGGCACTGTGGTTAGGGCCTTTTTTCATTATTGGCAAGCAAAGAGAGGATTCATACTATTTACAAAATATGAGTGGTGAGGAATAGGAGTTTCCTGTACATGGGCAATTTCTAAAAAAAAAATTCTCATGAAAGTCATGGAGGATCAGAGGTTGCCAAAGCATGGACAACTTTTGAAAAATTTCTCATAAAATTTTTTCCATGCATATTAGTATAGGAATTAAAGGATACAGGAAATTTCTAGTACATGGACAATCATGTAAATCCTTGTTTGAGTTTTTCCATGTGCAGTAGTTCAGGATCATTTTTCCTCCCCACTGGCTCTTATCCATAACGCTTGGTCTACTCACCCAAAAATCTGGATCCTTGTAATGATCTGACAATCATTCATCCCCACACAAAGCCACTGTTGGAACTATGGAATTTTGGCCATTCTATTCACCCTTCATGATTATTAGCCTCCCACAAAACTTCATAATACAAACAAAAAAATCCTCACATGACATCCTTCTACAAAATCTGGTTTAAATTTTGTCTTAAAAACCCATAAAATTCATTTGGCATTGAGACATTGACATATGGAAATATTGGCATAAGTGGATATAGGTCTCATTGATGATAATGTACATATCTTCAATATATCGGCGAGACATCAGACAGGTCATATGGATAAAATTGTACACTAGGAGAATGAGGGTCTATAATACTTATCGGTAAAACAAAAGATATTGGTATGATGGTGAAAGATCAAATCGAGCTAAGTTACCTTACGCCGATTGGAGAAAAGGGAAACCTATTGGGGAGACTTTGCTCCTCAAAGAGATATTTTGAAACATTGCCCGAAGTGCTATTGGTCTTGCTGATAAAGAAAAAGAAGAACCACTCGGTGAGGCAAATGATGCGGGGAGAGTTCAGAAGGTCTTACCATTCCCTCAGGTTACACCAACAAAAATCGAAGCTTACCAAGATAAAATATGTCGGGGAGATGATGCGTGTTGTCTTACCGAAGAGAAGGTGTATCGGAGAGACATGTCATCGTGGGGAGATCTAAGAGACATCATAGCGAATATTATTTGGTCAGCAAAACAAATTGCTTAGTCTCGGCGACATAAGTAAATAAAGTGAACATCTCGGTGAGACCAAGTATTTTCGGGGTGAGGTAAGAAAATTTTGGCCTGATTCATTGAGCCTGAGTGATAGTTTTTTCGGTGAAAGTAGTGGCAATATAAAGAGCGAAAAAAGAGAAACTATCGGGGATACTTGTAAAGTCGGGGAAACAATAGGACATCTTGGCGGATGGTGAATGTTGAACATGCGGATCAGCCAAAGGTTTGAAATATCTCGCCAATATGAACCCTAATGTGATAGCGAGAATTTTGAAAAAACCTGTAGCATTCATATCTCAGTAGAGATAATTAATGGTGCCACAAAGCATAGGAGATTTTACATATTAGGGTATGATCAATTGAAAGCCTTGCCTCGTAGAATTCAAAGCAAAAGAAAGAAAAGGAACCAACAAAGAAATTAAGGAATTTACCTAGCTTAAGTCTGCGGAAAGTTACAGTAAGTTTTTTCTTCCGAACTCGTAAAATTCTTAATTATGGAAGGCATTGTTTCAGGAAAACCAAAGGGAAGAAAACCCAAGGAGGGTAGCCAACCAAAAGGAAAAAAAAAAAGGACTGAATTACCAATAGAAGGTATGGAAAGGAAGCTTAATCAGGATCTCATAAATCAGTTACCTAGTTCTGGATCTAGAGCTAGGCGTTCTGCACAGCTCAAAGCGGAAATTAACAAATAGGATGACAGATGCAAATTTATAGGGGATGTTTGGACTCCAATTAGGGGCTATGAGTTATTCATTTTCCACTATCACAGGAAAATCACTTTGAGCCGATATGCAATCCATAGAGGCTTAATTTAGGGAAATTGGTGTGCCTTAATGTTTTTGTTGATGTTGAACTAATAAAGATGCTAGCTAGACATTATGACCCGAAAGGCAAAGCTATATGTGATTTTTCAGGGAACCCGTTGATACATATATCTGAGAATGAAATTACTGAGGATTTTAGGATGGAAGGAATATGCAGTGAGAGAATCACGAGTGAAAAGCTTGGCAGTGAGTTCAGAAGGATGGACACCATCTATAAAGGTTGGAGGTTTCCTCTGCACAAAATTAGGTGTCATGACAATCCTATTCCAATGGAAGACAATGAGGCGCCACCCTATCATGTCGATCTTTTCGAACCTTACCTGAAATACACTTCCTACTCGGTGGGACAAGTATTGGGGATGGAGGTACCTGAGCATATGGTAGTTGTGCCCATGGTAATTTTTGTAGACATTCAGTATCATAATTCAAGATCATTTGACTATGGTACACACATCTCTAAAGAGTTGGATATGGGTTTGATGGAAATTAAAGGTGGTGCTTCTATTCTCCATCTCAAAAATTATTCACTACTATTGCATTTAGTACTGTACTTCAGACAAGAGTTGGGTTTATGGCCCCAGGAGCTAAGGATTTTGCAATTTGACAAGGAAGGTAGGCCATTTCCTGTTCAATTATGCACTATTGTTTGGGACAATAGGTTTGCCAATTCAAATTTCCTACATTTTGAAGAGTTTTTTGTGAAACCTTTGTATAGATTTTTCAACCATCCTTGTGCTTTTTCTTTATCCGAAGAGGTGAAAAGGTTTCTTAGGCCTAGAGATTAGAATGGATCAATCAACCATAATTGGGGGGATTGGTACTGTTTCGAGAATACCAACTATATCATAGATAGACACAGGGATTTCTATGAAAAGTTCCAAGGAGATATGCAGGGATTGATAGGGGCTACCGAAGATAGGTTGACCAAGTTATATGATGATGAAGGAAAAATGAAAGAAGCAACTATGTAGAAAATTGAGTGTGAAGCAATACTCCAAGAGATGTTGAAAGTAGGCACTATGGAGGATGTAACATTAGATGAAGCATGTGAGAAGAATGAGAAAACTATAATGATGGAGATTGTGATCCACAATGCAATTGGGGATGCTGACACTCACGATCGCTAGGACTATACGGAACATATGTCTGCAGTCCATTTGTGGCTTAACAAGAATTAGTTAAATGGAGAATTCATTAAAACTTTTTATGCTTTAGACTTTTGAAAAGGCACATCCTTTCATAAACTGATGTATAAATATCCATTATTGGATAATTGTAAGGGAGTTGGAAGATAAGTAGAAGATAGATTTAAAAAAAAAAAGGAAAATCGTTGTAAGTATTTTCAGAATGATATTCAAGGAGACTATGATGCGTGTATAAATTTTGAAGGATCGAATGAATGGAATTTACTGTTGTGGTGCTGTTCTAGTATCAATTATTTGTTGAAATTAATTGAAATATTATCAAGTTGTCTCCAAGGTTGATGTTTCTTTATTATTTAAATTGACATATCAAGTATATTCTTAGTTTATCAGTACACATTTGTTGTATTTGTGTGATGTGATTGGTTGGTTCTTTCAAGCAAATATTAATTCCTTCAAGTCATTCACAGTAATCTGTAAATTATCATTTGGATCATTAAGAAGAATTTGATAATTACATCCCTGCATGTTTATACAAATTATAGACTAAATATCATATGCCAAATAATTCGAATCCATGGCTAGATAGAAACCATTGATTTAAAGGTTTATTTTGACTCCGTTTTACCCAACAAGGCACTGGTCTCCCATAGTTAGATTACATTAGTTCTATTCATTTCATTTGACATCTCTTAATTAAACATATTAATTCACACCTTGATATTACATATACAAGTTATACCAAATTAGGATCACATCTTTCCATTATTTAATTGCCATTTGTGGATAGTTAGATCAAGTAGGAAGCATAAGTTCAAAATCTGTTACTCATACAGGTGTACCCACCTAGGTCTAGCAGAGCCTTAAGAGTAGAGGGCCCAACCATACCAGTTGGCCTTGTTAGTTGACCAACAATGTAGTGAGGGTTTGGCAGCCTCTCATGGTTCATTGAAACCAGTGTTTTTGAGACCCAACAATTCCTTAAGCCTTAAATGGTAGACCTAGGATTGAATGATGATATATCCTTATTTAATTTCAAATTAACTTGTGTCACTTCTACTTCTACATTGTTTTTAGCTTGTCTCATTGAGAAAGAATACTTACTAATCACAATTTCAAAAATATAGACTAGTTAATGTTTGTTTTTGAATATTATTTTTTTACCTCTAATAATTGTCTCTAATGTTCCTTTGGTACCATTTTTTTACTAGCATACTGTGATATAAGGAGATTTATCACATCCTCCAGCTCCAACATATATGAAAATAGGTAATGAAATGTACTAGCTACAAAATCTATGTATTAATTTTAGGATTCAATAGCTATTCTCTATAATTATTTTCTATGGACCCATGGAATGTTAGCTTGATAAAAAAACTTTTTAATAAAAAATATAACATAAATACACACAACACTATGGTTTTGTATTGCATGAAGACACCCTCAAACACTTACAAGGCACTTTATGTTGTCATAATATTGTCATTGATGTCAAAAGATGTGATCGATTTCAAAGGGGAGATCATTGGATGCCATTGAGCTCAGTGGATAATTTTCTAGAAGACTTGGTGAAGTATGATGGATAGAAGAGTGTGTTTCTACAATACTATAAAGTTGCTTAGATTGTTTCAAGAGGATTTGATTGGTGTGGTCCACATGATCAAGAATACATGAAATGTGCTCAGAAAAGATTTAATTCTTCTCTCATTCTACTTCAATGTCAAACCTGGTGCCAGTAAGAAAAAATAATGGTGATATTAGGCTATGTTTGGACTTTAGAAATTTAAATATATCATCATTGAAGAATAATTATCCATTGCCAAACATGGAGGAAATATTGCAAAAAAATTGTGAATTAGTTTCCATGATGGATGGGTTTTTAGGATACAACCAAATGAAAGTCAAGGATTTTTAACAACAAAAAACATAATTCATAACTCGTTGAGGCACTTATGTTTATGTCAAGATGCCATTTGGTCTGACTAATGATGGTGCAACATTTCAATGACCTATGGATGTGGATTTTTTTGACTTCATTGATATTTTTATGGCAGTGTATCATCATGACCTTACCACATATTCTAAGAAAGATGAACATAATTGTATGAACCTTGAAGAGATATTTGTCAAAGAATTGGAATATAGGATATCTCTCAATCCCAAGAAATGTGATTTTTGGGTGAGGACCCTCAAAATATCCTTATCGATATCATGAACTTGATCTTGATTTACTAACACCAATTCTTCCTTAATTGTTTCCACACTAACCAATTAATTAAATAATATTTATTTAATTAATTAAATTTCCTCCTTAAAATAGATAATACACTTTATCGGATTATATCCTAATGTTCTTCTTTTTAATTAAATAAATCAATATTATTTAATTAAAATCGTAATGTTCTTCTTTTTAATTAAATAAATCAATTTTATTTAATTAAAATCCTAATGTTCTTCTTTTAATTAAATAAATCAATTTTATTTAATTAAAATCCTAATGTTCCAATACCCTCTCATTTGATTTAAATAAACTCAAACATTTAAATTAAATGTCACATATCAACTAATCTCATCTAAGTTAATTAATCCTAAATTAATTAGCTCCTAACACTAATCCCCAATTCTTCTAGCTTTTAACTCCACCCTAGGGTAAGTCAACCTTGCTCAGCTAACCAAGTTGCACATGTAAATACATTTATTTGATTTACTAATTAACTTATTTTCTTTCAAAAGGGCATATTCTTAGAATATTCCACCCATTTAACTTTTCCCTCCCAAAGGAATTTCGTCCTCTTTCTTGAGCCACCTTGGAATTAAATAGATCTTACACATTCCCTTACACAAGCCACCTTGGTTTTAAATAGGTCTTACACCTCCTCTTACACAAGCCATCTTGGCATTTATTCTTCTTACACATCCCATCTCCCAAAATGTTCTCACACATGTGTGAGCACATCTCCTCTAAGACTCATTAGCATGTTGACAAGTAGCATTATGCTATTGGTCTATTATTTAATCCCACATTCTCCCCATTCTTCACTCTTGAATCCTTGGCTTCTAGAAATAGAGGTATCATTCTCACAATATGGATCCACAACTAAGAGCATTATCACTATAGGCATTTCATTCCATAGTTTTCATCATTTGCAAGCAATTTAGCTAGATTATAGGAAATTTCATACTTTGTTCATCACAAATCCATCATCAAGCTTATCAAGGGGTTAATAAAGGGCTTCTTTCCACATCAAAGGATCACTAATCCCCCTATGGGATGTTGGTTTGAGTATTAGAATAGTATTTCAATAGTAGTTTTGATATTCTACTTTGCTTTCATGTTCTTATGCTTCGATAAATTTCATAGGGAATGCTTAATTCCTACTTGTTTCTTGACTAATGATCACTTGTTTTTTCATGTTTGAGTAGCTCTAGGAAGAGTATTCACATTTTTGCGCTCGGAGGGAAAATTTCATCAAATTAACATGCATTTTTCTATATTTCCGTCATTTTTTTCTCACTTTTTGTCTTTCTAGGACACATCGATGTTGAATAGACAAACAACAACACAATCATTGCAATATTGCTATATGGTAATGTTGCCCCTGTGATCAAATCACGCCGATGTGTGGATTGTTCTTATGTTGATAGATCAAATTCCAAAGAGCGACATTGAGAGAAATAGAGACGCAAATGTGGTCTCTATTTTCGCCACAAAGCGACATTTTTTTAGCAAAGCAATGTTGGAAGCTTCAAATAGCAACACCTTCATGGGAAGAAACACTGGTTCTAAGTAAAAGGTAAAATGTGTATTTTTAGTTTTATTTTAACATGTGCATTTTTATATTGATCACCTTTGACTCTTGACTTTTCAGTGGCCTTATTTTCTATAGGTTGACCAAATTTTTCAGGTTGAGGTGACAAAGAAGAGGAAGAAACAAGAAGAGCTTCCTATGGTACTTTCTTTTTCATGCTTGTAAAAAAAAGTGTTCCTTAACACTTTGGGGACATTTATAATCCTATCTTTGGACATTGTTATCTTCAACCTTAGAACTTAACTACATTTGTTTGGGGTTTTAAAAATAACATACAAAATATTTCTTTTTATCAAAGTTGGTTAAAAAGAACATTAGAAACTCACTAGATTTGAATTTGGGTTTTAAAAATTGAACAAGCAACTTCACACTCAAATTTGGTGCTCTAAAAAGAACTCATTATTGTCTTTGAGGATTTGAAATGAACTTGTATTTTTCTTGTTTTATAATCTTATTCACAAACTCTTCTCATTCAAATGTGTATGCACTTCTCTCCCACTTCACAGTGATCTTGAGAATCAAAAACATTTTAGTGACATTAGGTTGTCCAAAAGATTACCTCGCCATTTCAAATTTTGGTTCTTAAAATTGAACAAAGCATGCGAGTGTGAAGAAAAGGCATTGTGTGTGCTCCCTCCTAAATGCATTAGGTGGTCGAACTATGATGGTAGGAAGTCAATTTTGTTACAATTCCTACTTGTTTAATTTGTTGAATGTCAACCCAAGGGTGTCTAAAGCTATTTTTGGTAAGAGTCGGATCAGTTTTGGGGGGGGGTTTGTTGGTTTTGGCTAGATTAGGAGCGTTTTAGAGTTTTTTTTACTCTATCGGGAGTGTTTTTGTACTATACCTATTTAATTAGAAGTGATTTTATACTATCCTTCTATTTCCTGATCTATTCTAAATAATCTTCAAAATGGAATTCAAATGAAGAGGTTTCATTTTAGGACAATTTAGATTATGAAAGAATGGAAGATTAACTCTGTCTACTTTGTTGAATCTTGAAATGTATTTAAAACTTAATTAATTGCTCGAGAAAAAAACTATTCTATTCTTCACTTTACTAAATTGACAAGTAAGTGTTCCTCTTTGCACAAAATCCATTAAAATGATGATTTAGACTATTTCAGACCTACAAATGACTTTTAACTAATAAATAAAGTATATAAAGCATAAGGAAATTCAATTTTAACAGAACAATGTGAAAATAATAGTATAATGTAACTCTGATCTAAGATTCTTTCCAATACACAACAAATGAAACGATTTTAACTTAAGATAATACAAAAAATAAAACATAGTAGTAACAAATGAACTTACCAACTAATAGGGTCACCTGCTTCAGAAAGAAGAAAGGAAGAATTTAGCATAGATTTGAGATCAGCTTCCTTTATATTCCATAGAATGTGCCTAGATAGGGATGAAGTATAAAAGTGATTCTAACTTAAAAATGAAAAGAAAACTACATGAGAAAGTTCAAAAAATGATACAATATACCCTCCAACTATGTTGGGGCTAGATATAAATATCCTGCTCTTATTTCAAAAATAAAAGACAAGCTATAAATCAACTTAATCTTATTCTAAGAGATATCCTGGCATTCAGGAACATAATTGTGTAGATCCTCATAACTATCTTTAGTTGGGATTGAATTTGAGATTTTAGAACTGGATGTGCTCATCTAGAACTATGGTTGTGGTTGGTAGATCTCTCATCTAAATTGATGAGTCAAAAGGAAATCAAATGACAAATAACCCATTTGAGGATGATTCACACACAATTTAGTCGTTCATCACTTTTAAATAGAAAACAATTAGCATTCATTTGAGGAATAAATATTAGTTCAGTTGCATAATAAAGGTGTACTTATCATGTAACATTCATAGGTTAATCACTACATTAATTGATCATAAATTTAACAAAAATAAGCATTCATATTGATCATTCAAATTCTAAGTTGTTACACCTTATTAAGTTCATAAATGGATACATAAAGGAAAACATTATGAGTTTTAAAGGCAATATATAAAGTATTAAAAGGGTATAAACTTAGTAATTATGAGGTCTTCACTAGGCCTCATCATTCTCCTCCTATTTTTAACCATGTCCTCATGGTTAACAATTAGATGGATTAGGAATACCTTTGTTGAGTATTTCCATCCAGATGGCATAGTCAAAAACACATGTTCTTTATTGGAAAGTAGTTCTTGTGGACAGAGCAAAACCATTATTTTTTCCCTGCTTATCATACCAGGGTCTTAGGACTTCATCTTGTATCTGTGTAGATGCATTTATCTTTGGTGCATGCATGATGATCATAGGAATTCTAAATCTCATTCCAATCCATAATTTGTGTTGATGAATTAGATTGATCACATTTCTTATATGTACTAGGTTCCACCTAATATTGTTTGGAGTTATTGGCTCCCTTCTCTTTAGTGGTTTTGGAAATGATCTAAACCTTTCAAGGAATTCTTTCAAAGCTAAGGGAGGAAGATTTCCTTCAACATCCTAGTAAGTTGCAATACTTTTCAACAGATTAGTGACATAGACATGGGTTACATCAATGAGTCTTCCAATGGATCTAAATTTCTTGATGTAATCTATTGACTCTAGATATTCTCCCCTCATTGGTATCCATATGTTTGTTGTACCTTCTTATGTTATTCCATTCTATCTGACCATTCAAACTATTTTTTTTAACAATGAAATAAATTATTTGATCTTGAGTTCACTAATGTAGATATTAAGCAATGAATCATCAATATTACCCATGAGAAATCCATGCTGGAAAAACTCACACATTTGATTCTGGATGTCTAGGTGATTATTAAAGTAACAATCCATAAACTCATAATCAGTCCAGAAATCAATAGGCCTTTTCAATATAATATGATTCAGTTTCCATTTTAAAAACAATTCTTTGAGAAATAACCCATATACCCTTAAAGGCTTTCTGGTGCAATTTAATGCAAATGCTATATCTACTGCCATGGTTATCCTTTTCTCTACTTCTTCCTTTTCTTTTGTTATTTTAGATAATTTTTCTTGAAGTTCTTTATTAAGTTATTTATACTTTATAGCTGTTAGAGAAAGGTATCTAGGCCCTGTAGGTTGTCCTTGATGTTCCTCCTTAGGTGGAGATAGAAGTAGTAACATGTCATTGGATGGATTTTTTTCCTCTTTTTTCTCAGAATTCTAAGACCTTCTTTCTAGTTTTGTCTTTAACCTTTGAATCTCACTATCCTTTTGTTCATTATGAATAGTTATTTTAGTCAAATTTTCTTCTTCTTCCTCTAATTGTGAGGACAATTGACTAATTTCCTTCTCAAAATTTTCTTTTAACTCACATGTTTCTATTTGAAATTTCAATGCTTCCTCGTCTTTTTTCTTTAATTTCACCTCTAACATTAGATTTTGCATTCTAAACTCTTCCAATTCTTTTTCTAACTTAGATATCCTAAGTGCAACCTGAATCCATTCTTCATATTTTTCTTCTAAATTTACATTATTTGATGGTGTTTATTCCTCTTCCATGGGTTGCTTCCCTTCACGGTGGATGAATATTTCTTCATCGTGTTGAGCTATCTCTTCTTGTTCAATTTCCATAATTGGAACATCAACTTCCTGAAAAGAGGAACTAGGAGCAGACAAATGTTCTTCCAAAGAAGTAAATTTTGGGATTTGCATTGGAGGTTGTGATCCTCCTCCTTCTCTTTCTCACTCTTCCTTTTCAAGATCCTTTTCTTCAAATACCTCCTTTTCAAGATCCTCTTTTTTAGGCACCTCTTTTTCAAATTCTTCTTCTCCAGATTCATCAAGATTGATGATAGGAGGAGTCGTTTTAGATTCTACCTTTTCTTGTTCAATCCTTTCTATTTTCAACCTTTTTTCCTTTTTCTCTTTTTAGGTTTTTTGACCTTTTCATTTTTCTTCTTTTTGGGAATTTTTCCTTTAGTCTCAAATTCCTTTGAGGCTTCCTCTTCCTCTGTTTTTCTTTTCTTTGTTGAAGCAATACTTTCTGATTTTTTCTTTCTAGGTATCCCTACTATTTTGAATAGGTTTTTCATTAAAACATCTATTTTTTCTTTCTTAAGTGTTCCACTCTCAACAATTTTGGGTTTTTCCTCTTTCCTTTCAGCATTTAACAAGAATTCTCTCCATTCTTCCTTCTAGTTGGGTTTTTGCATAAAATGATGTTTGACTACCAAATTCATTAATCCATGATGAGTTACTCTATTTTATTTTTCTTTGCATTTCATAACCAAATGAGTAAGTTGAGAGAAAAAGAAAGTAGGTAGATTAACTCTTACTTCTGGTTTGGATGCACCATGTTGAACATGATTCAACAACTCGAGCGACAACCCTAAAACTATGGAAAATTGACCTTCACAGGTGAAAAAATTCATCATGCAAAGTGCAATTAATGCCCAGGGTTATTGTAGACTTCCCCACTCAATGCCCTTATTATTTCCTTTATGCATATGAAATACTAACAAAGGTTCTAGTGGAACGTGGAAGATTTCTAGCAACTCTTGCAAATTAGGCAGCCGAGGTTGAATTATATCACCTTCTGTTGGAATCTCAGAAAAAGCACTAATTACAATGACATATACTTCAATGGGTTCTCCTCTGACCATAGTAAATTTGATATGGAAATTTTTGATAAACCCCAACACTATATCCCATTCGTACCCCTCATACTTAAGGATGAAATCCAACCATCCTGCCTATTGCAAATATTTTCTTGACTCGGCATCTAATGTAATTCCCTTCGGTTCTACCATTCTCTTGTATCCCACTTTTGGAAAGACTGTGAAACATCAGAAAACTCAGAGATTCACCAGCAATGTTTGCAATCAATTTTCTAGAAATAATAATTCTCTTTTAGTTTTGAAATGGTGGGATTCTGTTTCTTTCTAAACAAAGAAAAAGGGTATAAAAATGAATGTGATATTAAATACTTGTACTTGCAATCCTATTTTGTCTCATCAATGTACTAACAAAAGCATGTAAAGTACATCTCATCCTTACTACATATATCTCTTCACCTTAGAAACCCATCTTTTCACATCTATTAATTAATTAAGTAATGTTACATCTAGTTGTATGTTTTAAACAAATTATATTTGGCTTTATAAAACAATCATAATTTAATCCCTTAAGAAAAATTTAGAAACTATAATTAATGTACTTGAACTTTGAAAAATACATGGCAATATAAATGCTTACCTGCTAGTGATAAAAAATTTGAATGATGGTGAGTAATGATAGTACATGCCCACTTGATTCATGCAATCTGCAAAAAGCAATTGATTTTGATAAAATCAGAATTAATTAATACAAAACACACTAAGCTCAACCCTTGTGGGAGCCCACTTGTTTCCACATACTATGTCATTAATTTTAATTTTTTTTTAACTAACCTTGTACCTGCACATTTACACAAATGAATTAGTAATAAATGAAGTTGAACATGATCACTTCTTCGTGCTCCTCATTGTCATGAATTATCGTAGTTGTCATTTGATCATTTATGATTCATATTTTTTATTCCTTGATCCATCAAGAACAACTAATCAGAAGCGGTTAGGAGCGATCATGAGTTATCATAAACTTCAATCAATTAAACTTCCTTTCGATCAGGTGTGATCAAGAGCTATTATGAGCTTGAGTCGCTTCAATTTTTCCTATCAAGCATGATTAGAAGTGATCAAAACTTAAATAATTTCAATTCTTGTATGATCAAGCATGATCAGGAGCTACTATGAACTATCGAGAACCAATGCTTTATTTTTCATTTTGATCAAGCATGATCATGATTTTTTTTTTTGTAAAATAAACCACCTTTTTCTGGTTTTTGATTTACTCTATTTATTTATGGCCATCTGTAATGGATCTAAGGACAAACCATTTCACCTAAAGAAGAAAATTATTCCCCAGTAAAATGCTCAATTCTTGCTTGAAGCTCTATGGCAAACTTCTCCTTCGATGTTGGTTTATGATAAATCTTCAACCTATTCCCATTTACCAACATTTTTTTTCTCTTTCCATCTATAAGTATTAACTGAACAACTCCATTATCAAATACTTGTGCAATCTCATATGGCCTAGGTCATTTGGTGTGTATTTTCCCTTTAAATTCCTAAAACCTTGAATCAAACAATAATTCCCAATCACCTACAGTAAGTTGCTTATTGTGGATATTTTTATCATGCCATTGTTTCCTCTAGCCTTGAATGATTTCAGTTCAGTGAAGAGCTTCAACTCTCATTTCATCCAACTTATTCAGTTGTATTATTTTATTCTTCTATGCTTCAGTAAGATCTATCCCCACATTTACATTTTTTCTAAGTATTTCTAGCTCAAATTCAATAGGAAAGATAGGGGTTTTTCCATAAACTAGCTCATATGGTGAAAATCCAATAGTTGTCTTCCATGTTGTATTATATGCCCATACAACTTTAATTAACCTATCAGACCAATAATTATTTCTAGATGAGTCTATTTCTATGAGAATATTTTCTAGTTCTCTATTTGTCACCTTTACTTTTTCATTTTCTTGAGGATGGTAGGGTGATGACTTCTTATGTTGAACTTGATATCTAGCTAGAAATTCTTGAAGCATCAAAGACATGAATTGTGGCCCTTGATCTTGTTGGTTGTTTTTACTATAACTAGGTTAATCTCCTAATCTACCTATGGAATTCCCAATTCCAATCAAGGGTAGATCGAAGGACTTAGACCAACTGATGAGGATTTTAAAGACCTCCTACACTCTGGGCTCTGCAAGACTTGGGAGGGTGATCCCTTAATGTGCTGACAACCTCTGCACCATTATCACAAACAAAATTAACAATAACAGATAATCTCACTTAATAGATCAATAGAACAGGATACTACTGAATAGAATTGGTTGTTCATCAATAATATCACCCATTTGGAGCATGAGATAGGCACAACAATACTTCAAAGTAAAAGATATTCATTGATTTTCAATTTGTAGCAAGCTCCAGGTGAATGCAAACACATACTGAATCTCACAAACAAGTACAACTTAGATCAGTGGCCTATTTCCATTGGAGGATTCAAATTCACAAATACCTAAGGGTTTATAATATATTCAACACATAGCATATAAGATCTTTGATAACATTGCCAATGCTTAATTCTTTGAATTAAAACTAAAACAAGAATTGTACACACCACAATAGTGAGATGAACAACATAAACCTTGATCATTTTATTCAAAATTCAAATATGCTTGTACATAGGAGAGACATGAGCTCAAATTTATCAATTTAATTCAAATTCCAGTACTATCATAAAACATTATATCTCCATGAATTCAAAACCTACAACAAAATGACTCAGAACCTAACTTGCATTTCCTCTGTAACTGCTAGATTTTACATTTTTCTCTACAACTTCACCTAGACTTGACCAAAAATTTCTAACTTGACAACCCCTTACAATGAGAGAAGAAGAGAATATAAAGAGAATAGAAGAAAAAAAGAGCAACCCAAAAGAAGAGCTGAAAATTCCATCTGGAAGCTTCATTCTCATTGATCCACAAATCTACAAAGCATCTCTCCTCTCTCTGCAACAAACTTATTTTGCCTCCAAAACTACCTTTGCACCAAGTTTCCCAACATTAGAAAAAAATGCCCATATGGAAAATCTCCATATTCACCCAACAACTGAAAACATTCCTTTCCTGTGAAAGCCTCATATCTGTATGTTGCTCTTTTACAATTTTGGCAGCACATTATTCTCTAGCATATAATATTTGTTTATAAAGTAAACAAATTCACTTTATAAAATATCTCCATGCCTTCATTTTATATTTTTAATACCTATTGCTCTTTCAACATGGAAACATTTAAACTATATCTAGGGATTAAATATTTAATTCTTCCCAATATGCACACCACTACAATATTTGCCCAAAAATATTCCACATAGTGAATAATTATTCACTTTTGACAAATATACTCCCCGTGCACTTTTGCGTGAGTATTTCCCATCAAAGGCTTTTATTTCACTTTGGGCTTTAATGAAAACATTTTCCCATCTTTTAGACTTTCACTTTTATATTTGTACCTTTTTCCCGTGCATTTTGATTTAAGAAATTAAAAATGTAGGGACCTTTCACATTAATTGGCAATGAAAATGATATTTAAAACAAAATTTAATCAGGCCATCAAAAGTTTTACACTTTATATTTCACACGGGCCCACCTTTTATACTTGTGTTTTGTTTTAAAATTTAAAGAAATATGCATTAAATAAAAGTGAATGAAACTCCCATTTAAAACTCTCTTGTGACATCAAAATATGTTGGGCCCACATGACATGTGGCACAATTTTGCCATCTCATGGAAATTAAAGCTCAGGCAACTTAGGATTGCAATTTGGTGGGAGACGGTGGAGATTGAACTACATTTCATTGACTTCTCCCTGTCATCAATCTCATCTCCCTGTCATCAATCTCATTTCTTTCATGTCTTGTGCCCTAATTTTTGTTTTCTTGTGCTTCATCATCCTCTTCTCTGGTGAATTCACAGTGGCCACCATTAGCAACCTAAGTATTTCCTCTGTAAATACTTCCATCTAAAATGCTAAAACGACCATTAACAACAGGTATGATGGCCCCTCTCTGCAAACCTGATGGTTCCACACACCCATCGAGCCCTCTCCTCATTTGCATACAAGTCACCATTGTAGACCCCTGCATTGCAACGCCATCAGTAACAAGTGCCTTCTTGGTAGTCTAAGCCCCATTCCTCATTTTGGCATGGGTAGGGAGGAATGTTGTCACAAGAGAGGCGTGGTTTAGCCTTACACACACCAATTACATTTTCTTAAATATTTCTAAAGATTTTTATCAAAACATCCATTTTGTGCATCGCCTACATACATGGCATGATGGCTACTCCATCATCTGGTGCAAACCTTTGAAGAGTGGTAGCCAATCACATTTGCTTGGTGGATTCTAACGCTCGGTCAACAAATTCATTATGTTCATTTCTAAAATTCATGCACTCCATGAGATCACATTCTAAGAGGCGGTTTCTATTTCTTGTGTGCCTTAAAAGTTTCCAAAGCTTATAATTAAACCTCCTACTGTATGTGTTACATGTAGACCTCCTTGATTTCCATTTGAAGCCGACAATTGTTGTCCCATCCTTCACATATGCAGCTAGATATAATCTTCTTTTCTTTCCTCTACACTTTTTCCCAAACCTGAACTTGGAATAATTACCATCAATACCAAAATTATGCTTGCCTATTTTCTTTGGTAAATGAAGCAAAAAACATATAGTTTTCTTCATGGTCAGATAGGATACTGGCTGAATTACATTCATTGGAGATTCAAGAATGTACATAGGACCATCATTCCTCTATGAGTAAACTAAATCATATGTAATCTCCTCAATGATACCACAACTATTGACTGCGAGTATGGATTTCTAGAATGGATAGGCTTATAAAAGTATATGTAGCAACTACAAAATTTACCAGAGATCCATGACCTTCCAAGCTTGAGTGATACCCTTTTACAATTACAATTAAGGAACACCAATTGTTCATATTTTGAAATATCTGGAATAAAATCTTCTGTTTCAATAAGTGAAAACCATGGGTCTCCAAATTCATCCACTAATTCATTAATTTTCTTTGTTGTCTCATCACTCAAACAAATATAGTGTCTTGGGAGGACTATCAACATCCCCTTGGATTCCAACATTGACACAAGCCACAAGTGAATGACATAAAACTCAAAGCCTTATGAAAATTTGTAATGAAAACCCTTTAGTTTTTTTGCAATAATATGAGTTACAAATTGTGAAAGATTCATAGCTATCAACTCACCACATTTCTCAAATTGTGTAACAGATGTTGGGTCCCCTTGTGGACCCAACTAAAAAAAAGATCATTTTCAAACAAGTTTCATCTTGAATTGACCTGACACAGCTTCTGAGTGCATTTGAAATGAAAAAATAAACTGGGTTTCGATTAAAACTTTTTTCCAAGCACTTTTGGAAAATGTGCAAAACTAGCCAAAGCTCTAGAATTGGCTTGGAAAACTGGTCAAACGACCTCCTCGAATCACAAAAACTTACAAGCATGTGAGAATTTGACACAAAAGTGCAGTGCAAAAGATGACTCAGAGGTTGAAATTATGAGGTGAAATATATTTGCTATCAAAACTGCTCAATTGAAATTTCTAAAACAATAACTTATTCATAACTAATTAAAACCCAAAAAATCATCTCATTGGAAAAATACCAAATCAACTCTTGGCGAGCTACCACTAGAGATAGTAGATCATTTAGGTTTAATGAAAATGTGTGCAAAATAAATTTTCTTGAACCATCACTAATCAAAAAATATTGATGCTCAAAGTTGGCCCCTCAAAAAGGTTTTTGAAAATACAAATGCAAAACAAGAGAAATTGCATTTGGTTTCAATCTGTTAAAAATAGAAAATCAACTCATGAGACTCTGAAAAATGACACAAGAGATCATTTAGGTGGGGATAATGTAGAAAAAATATCATTATGGAATGAAAATAAACCAATTTCAAAATTCAAGCCCAAACAGGAGGCCACTTTGCGAAATTGAATGTTTAAAAACAACAGAAAAGTGCAAAAACCCTCCAACTTCGCTTTTCGAAACCCTAACAAAACTTATCATGGGAAGCTGAAAATTGACATGCATGCTCACATATGTCAATTTAATATTTCTAAAATTTTTTTTTGTGTGATAATCATGTGGCATCAAGTTACGACCTTCCAAAGTAGGCCATTCAGACAGATTTATCAGGTGCACCTCTAAAAGTGCAGAGGAATTTTTTTTTGAAATGAGCACTGAAAATTGCAAAATTTGAGAGTGCTATCAGATCTGACAAAAGTGATTTAGGTGCTCCATATCTTTGTAGAATGTTCTTGTATATGAAATCTACAACTTTAACCTCCTTAGTGGCTGGAAATGCTTTGACTTCCACCCATTTTGTAACATAATTACTACATACGAGTATGTAATGATTTCCACTTGATGAAGGATCTATTGGGCCAACGAAATCAATACCCTATTTTTCAAATGGATCAAGTGACACTTGTGTTTGTAGTGGCATTTTTGTTGATCTTGTAGGTCTCCCCATTCTTTGACACTAATCACAATGTTTGATGTAATGAGATGTATCTTTAGTCATAATAGGCCAGAAATAGCCTACTCCCAAGATTTTATACACTATTCTTATTGTGGAATAATTTCCTACTCCTGGTTCATCATGGCATGCTCTCAATATATCATATACATCAGTTTCCTACACACATCTCTACATTACATGATATGGGCACATTTTAAACAAACAATCGTTAATCCATTCAAATCAAGAGCTTCCTCTAATCAACCTTTTTTTCTTTTTTGCTGAAAAATAAGGACATTTCCTAGTTACTAAGTAATTTTAAATATTAGAAAACCATGGTGAATGAATATATATTGCAAATAGATGTTCTTCAGGAAACACATCTTCCACAGGCTCATTATTACCTTGCAAAACCATTCTTGATAGGAAGTCAACTAAAAAATTATCCCTACTTGGCTTATCAACGATGGTTATATAAAACTCCTATAGTAATAACAACCATCTAATTATACGTCCTCCCACAACAAATTTATTCATAAGATAATGAATAGTTGCATAGTGAGTATGCACAAAAGTCTTATATCTAGTGATATAATGTCAAAATTTATTTCTAGCAAACACAACTGCTAAGAATTCCTTCTCAGTAGTAGTGTAATTTAGTTTTGTTGGATTGAGGTTTTTTATTACATAATATATAGCATGCATCACTCCAAATTCATATTTTTTCCCAAGGACTACTCCAATTGCAAAGTTGGAGGTATCTGGATTAATGTGAAATGGTTCACCCCAAACTGGACCAACAATAATGGATGAAGTTGTTAAAGCTTGTTTTATTTGATCAAATGAATGCTGACATGATGAAGTCCACAAAAATTTAGAGTCTTTCTTCAACAAAGTAAATAGTGGACCCGCAATTTTATTGAAACTCCCAATAAACGTTCTGTAATAACCAGAGTGTCCTAAAAATCTCCTTACATCCGTTTGACTCTAAGGTAAGGGTATTTGTAAAATTATTTCAACTTTCTTTGGGTCTACTTTAATTCCTTCTTTTGATATGTGGTGACCCAAGACAATTCCTTCCATCATCATTAGCAAACTCTTATAATGGTTCAAAGACATCCTATGCTCTTTACATCTATTTAGGACTTTGTCCAGACTTTCCAAAGACTCCTCATATGTTATTCCATGGACCGTGAAATCATCCATATAAACTTCCACACATGTTGTTGTTAAGTCTGCAAAAATAGCAAGGACAACATGTTGAAAGGTTGTATGAGCATTAGAAAATCCAAAAGGTAAAACCCTATAAGCGAAGGTACCCCATGGACATGTAAATGTCATTTTATCTTGATCCTCTAAAGCTACTTGCATCTAGTTGTAGCCACTAAACCCATCAAGAAAGGAAAAATAACTACTCCTAGATAAATTGTCCAATACATAATCTATGAAGGGTAATGGAAAATAATCCCTCTTTGTAGCCTTATTTAGTTCTCTGTAGTCCACACACACCCTCCATTTCCCATTTGCTATCCGAAATAGGATAAATAAATCCTAACTGGAATAATTTTTCTATCTCTAGTTTTACAAAGTCTCTCAGTGGAGGGTTGATTCTTCTCTAAGTTTGTCTTATGGGTTTGACATCCTCAGTATAGATGTGGTGTGAACATATGTCTGGATGGATTCCTCTCATATCCGTATAGTCCCAAGAGAAGGCTTTTGTATTTTTCTCCAAAATTCCTTTTAAACCTTCATCTTGTTTCATTGTTAGAGAGTTGTTGATAAGTAGAGGTTTATCTACTTGTACCAGGATTTGTTTTTTATTTTCCTAAAGATTCGAGGGATCACCAATTAAAGTGTTCAAATGACAAGGATGGAGTAGAAGCTGATTAATTAATTGTCTCTCATCAAATCTTGTGATATTCACAAAAGGACAACATGGTAGAGTTTCAAAATCACAAAAACCTCCTAGGTCTTCCTCTTTTATGTCTACAGATTCCTGATACTCCTTAGCATGCTCTCCCAAGGTCATCATTGCAAGGCCCCTTATTTCCTCATCTTCAAAACTAGGATCATCAATCCAGATTTGATTATCAAATGTCAAAGAAGGTTTTTCTAGTGGATACAAAGTCAATTCGTTCTATCTAATCTCGTTAGAAATAGTCATACTACTAGATCTACAATCAATGAGTGTGATAGCTATTGCTAACCAGGGTCTTCCTAAAATAATAGGATAGAATGTCTTTTTATTTTGAGTTTGTAAAACAAGGAGATCAATAGGATAATCCCAAGTGTCAATAGTGATAATGACATCCTCAAGAATTCCTTCAGGTTTTGCAATTGATTGGTCAACTAATTGTAGACCTGTAGTCATTGGCTTAAAATTCATAATTCCTAAATTTTTAGTTGTTTCAATAGTAATAACATTAATGGCGGCTCCCAAATCAGTAATAATGTTCTAAATTTAAATACTATTAATGCGAAGGGTAAGCACAAGACTCCCTGGATCACCATAATTATGTGGAATTAACTTCCCTGATAAGACATCAGAAAACTTCCCTCCAACTTGAGCTGTAGGGGAAATTTATTTTTCCTCCCTCCTGTCTTAACACACAGACTTTTAATTAGCTGGTTGATTTTTTGGTATATCACAAATAGCCCTTAAAAAGTGAATTTCAATTTTTTATTTTCTTAAGCTCGTCAGTAATCTAGGAATCAATCAGATCATTATTTTTATCAAATTGTTCAATCAATGGTTCCTAATAAAATCATGAAGGAAATGGTGCTTGCTTAAAATGATCATCCTTGAGTCCTTCTTCTATCTCCTTCACTCAATCTTGATGTTAATCTTTCTTAGTTTCATCAGGTTTAGATGGTACAACTCTATTCCTTAAATGAATATCTCCTACTTCAATGTTATTCAAATTAACTGTGTTAGGGTCAACATTATAGGTAGGTTGTTGAGGTTTAACATTCTTAGCATTAGGAATTGGTTGACCAAGTATTTGAGGTTGATTGACTGGTTCAAAGTTTGAAGGTTGGTTTTGTCCAACTATCTGATTTTGATTCTAGGGTCTCTTTGGCCCTCGATTCTGCCATTAGTTATTTCCTTTATTAGGCTACCATTGGTTAGGCTACCATTGGGTCTAATTCTACTTCCATTGGGATTGGTTTGGCTTCCAATAAGCTTGGTTCCATTGTGGATATTAAGGTTGTCCCCATGGTGGTACCCAAGGGGTCGTCATGGGTGGAGGTGGATTTTTCATTTGCCGAGGATTCCACTGAGATTGGGGGTTACATTGGCTAGGAGAATTCCATTGGTTACTCCATTGATTTGAACATTATTTAGGATTATTTCTAGGTTGACCAAAGGTGGAGTGAAACTATCTTTGTCCCACAAAATTCAATTCCTCTTCTACCGGTGTTGGTTTCTTCAACTGCTTCCAAATTTCTAGGAGGAGACTAAATTTACTAGTAGAGTGTTTCTTTTCACATATCTCACATAGATCTACTTGATTAAGAGAAAATTCTCTTAATGGATGTATATACCTACATTTAGGATAGTAGATGGCCAAAGGTTCAACTGTTCTTTTATCTGGTTGAGAACTAAGGTGAAGGATAATGTCTATTTTTAAGTTTGCAAGTTCTTCCATAACTTTAGAGACATCAACCGAGGAATCCTTGTTCCTTCTCCTATAACCTACTCTTTTTCTAGAGTAATTCCTATAAATCTCAATGATTTCCTCAAAGGTTTGTTTACTAATATATCCTCTTCCTATCAAATTCAAGGCATCTCTACAATCATCATCAATGCCTTTTAGAAAGATAGATTTACTAATTTCTTGATCTAATCCGTTTCCACACCTTTGCATAAAAAAATGATACCTATCTACATAGTTCTCTAGAATCTCATCTTCCAACTACTTCATTTTAAACGATTCTTCCTTCCTATCCCTGACTCTACAATAATCCTAATATTTATCTAGGAAAATTGTTTCCATTTCATCCCAAGTTTTTATTGAATTTTCATTCAATCCCATAAACTATCATAAAGCTAATTCTTTAAGAGTGGATGGAAATAATTTTAGTTTTTGATTGTTAGATGTATAATCATATGTTTGACATAGGACTTTGAACTCAAATAAAAATTGATCAGGATATTCCAAAGTTTTCCCATGAAATGTACGAAAAATAAAGGGTGAGATATTTTTCATTGGTGGTTCATTTGCATGTACATTTATGGCAATGCAAAAGGAAAATTTTCTATTAGTAACCTCCTCCTCCTCATCTTTGTCCCCCATATTTTCTGACTGGGTGCAAACATTCGTAGTAGAGGATGAACTTGTAGTGCTAGACTGGGATCCTTCCTGAGGAACCTCTAGATCTTTTCTTACAAATCCTCAAAATTGGTCTCTTTGTTTTTTCATCAACTGACAGAGAGATTCTTATTGACACTTAAGGCTTATATTTTCTTTTGAAGCCAGATGTTCCCCGACAACAGTGCTAAAAATGATGGTAGGAAGTCGATGCTGTCACAATTCCTACTCATTTAATTTCTTGAATGTCAACCCAGGGGTGTCTAAATCTATTTGCGGTAAGAGTCAAATTGGTTTTGGGGAGGGTTTTATTTATTTTGGCTCGATTAGGAGTGTTTTTGAGTTATTTTTACTTTATCAGGAGCGTTTTTGTAATATACCTATTTAATCAAAAGTGGTTCTATAGTATCCTTCTATTTCTTGATCTATTCTAAATAATCTTCAAAATGGAATTCAAATGAAGAGGTTTCATTTTAGGATAATTTAGATTATGAAAGAATGGAAGATTAACTTTGTCTACTCTACTAAATCTTGAAATCTATTTAAAACTTAATTAATTTCTCTAGAAATAAACTATTCCATTCTTAACTTTACTAAATTGACAAGTAATTGTTCCTCTTTGCACATAATCCATTAAAATGATAATTTAGACTATCTCAAACTTGCAAATGACTTTTAACTAATAAATAAACTATAGAAAGCATAAGGAAATTCAATTTTAATAGAAAAATGTGAAAAAAATAGTAGAATGTGACTCTGATCTAAGATTATTTCCAACACACAACAAATGAAATGATTCTAACTTAAGATAGTACAAAAAATTGAACATAACAATAACAAATGAGCTTAACAACTAACATGGTCACCTCCTTCAGAAAGTGGACTAGAAGAATCTAGCATAGATTTGAGATCAACTTCTTTTCTATTTCCATGGAATGTCCCTGGATAGTGATGAAGTAGAAAAGTGATTCTAAATTAAAATAGGAAAATAAAACTACATAAGAAAGTTCAAAATATGATACAATATATGCTCCAAGTGTGTTGGGGTTGGATATAAATATCTTTCTCTTATTTTAAAAAAACAAAGACAAGCGAGAAGTTAACTTAATCCTAGTCTAAGAGATATCTTGGTGTGCAGGAACATAATTGTGTAGATCCTCGTAATTTTCTTTAGTTGGCATTGAATTCTAGATTTTAGAATTGGATGTGCTCTATTGGAACTGTGGTTTCGGTTGATAGATCCCTCATCCAAACTAATGAGTCAAAATGAAATCAGGTGATAAATAACTCATTTGAGGATGAGTCACACACAATTCAGTCATTCATGACTTTTAAGCATAAAATAGTTAGCATTCAAAT
Source organism: Sequoiadendron giganteum (assembly GCA_007115665.2). Lineage (NCBI taxonomy): Eukaryota > Viridiplantae > Streptophyta > Pinopsida > Cupressales > Cupressaceae > Sequoiadendron > Sequoiadendron giganteum. The sequence continues at coordinate 740,004,311 of CM021102.1, forward strand.
GAGGAATAAATATTAGTCCAGTTGCATAATAAAGGTGTACTTATCATGAAACATTCATAGGTTAATCACCACATTAATCATGCATTTAACATAAATAAGAATTCATATTGATCATTCACATTCTAAGTCTTTATACCTTATTAATTTCATAATTGGATACATGAAGGAAAATATTATGAGTTCTAAAGCCAATATATAAAGTATTAAAAAGGTATAAACTTAGTAATTATGAGGTCTTCACTAGGCCTCATCAAAGTACAAATGCATTTATTTGCTATTGTTTACCTTTAGAGAGCCTTCCTTGGTGGGAAAAATTACTCACCCCAAGTGAATGACTCAAACTGGTAATGAGCTAAACGCAAAGTTACTCCCAACCAGTATATAAATTTCAATCTTGAGGAAATATCACCATTAGAGAAGCTCCTATGGACAAGCAAGTGATACTCTTTATATGGGTTGATCTTGCCTCTCATGTGGCCTTTTGAATGGGAGCCTTGATTGCGAACCAATTTGTGTAGAATCCAAAATCCCTATCTATTTGTTGGTGTCAAGAGGTCGGACCTCTGAAGTCATCCCACATACTTGCAGTTCTTAGTAGATATGAAGAGTTTTTCATGGGAGATTCATGAGAACTCAAAGCTTGTCTGACCTAGGAAGTGAGTGTCGTGTAAGGGGGAGCCAATGTGGTCAAGCTTCTAATCATATGCTTTGAATAAGTGTAGCTGGAGAAATCCAAGTGGGAATCCGACAAATATTGTATTTTCTATCCTAGGGTTGTGCATTGTTTCAAAATCAAAACACTTTTCTTGAAATCTCAAAAACTTGGAAACAAACATTCAACAAGGTCATCAAAATTTCAAACCCTTTGGAAAGAGAAAATACCTTTGAAAAAGCCCATATATTATTGCTTGTCCCTAGGGATTCTATCCTTAGAGGCTTCTATGTATTTGGGCCTATATCTCAATTTTCTCTCTCTAAAGTTAACATTAGGGAACAATTTCCTTAATTCTCTTGATTTCCACATAATGGGCCTTGTGGGATGAAAATAAATTGATACATAGACATTCAATTTGAAAATATAAGCAAGAAAATGTGGATGTGGTAAAAAGAACTCATTAAGCAAAGATAATAGACAATTGAACCACACATATGTCCTTGTTCTCAGGATTTTCAAAAAGGTCAAGATCCCAAAACAAAATTCTTTGTGCAAAAGCTTCAAGTTTAGGTGTCACACTCAAAAATTTATCAAGAAGTAAATTAGGAAGTGCAACCTCAAGCAATACACCAAGATAAGAAAGAAGTTCATGAGGTTTTATAGACTCATTCCTTTGAACAATCCAGATATGTATGCTCAATTTGAACCACTCATCTAAGTCAAAGTTTTGGCCCTTTGAATCTGAGCACTTTAGAAGTATAGCATGTTCTTCAATACCGAGGTCTTATAAAAAGAAGTCTCTCCAGGTTCAATATAGGATTAAAATTAACACTCTCATCTATCCCCCATGCAAAAAATCAAAATCCGATCTCACAAATAAATCTTAAAATCTTGGAGAAATTCATTCATGCTAGACTCTTGGTAATCCTTCTTGAATCAAAATAAAAAATATCATCTTGTTTGACTAAGTGTGTGTGGATGAATCCTTCTTCATACACTTAGTTAAATTATCATCATGTGGAAATTTTTTATTCCAAGATAACATCCAACATCTTGGGTTTTATGAGTTCATTATCCAAAATCCAAAATCCAAAAGTTCTAAGTATACTGTTCCTCCAAGGTTCTTAAGAGATCAATCCTTCACACCATCCATCTTTGATTTATCCCATCATCATCATTTGATCCTTAAAAAAACTTAGATTTTCTTCTTTGTACCTAAATTTTAGACCAACCTAAGGAATTAGAGGCTTTCCTTCTATATTCTTGAAAGTTGATCCTTATTTTATGGTCCAAACTAGATCTCAACACAAGAGAAACATGGAGCAAAACAAAGAGACGTCTAATTCAAGTGACTTGAGTCAAAACACACCTAAATTTAACCCCATCAGATCTAACAATGCCCCACTCAATCTTCCTCAACAACCACAAGATCCTCAAGAGGGAGGTTGCAAAGTGGAGGATATCACCAACAATCCTCTAGGAATGCCTCAAGATGAAATCATGGAGATAGTCCAAAATCCTAAAAACCACAAGATTGTCAATAAAATGATGAGACTCAATCCTTCACAATACATGCTAGTATTAGCAAAGGAAGGGGCTAAACTCCCTTCTTATTATGATGTAAGCACTATTATGGAATTGCCTCTTGGGACTATGCCACCAGTATCATTCACACCATCCTTCAAAAACATCATTCAACCCATCCCACAACCAATATCATCTCTTGCTCCAAGCCAACCCATAACTACCAAGGGGATTTCATTGCTTCATGCTCTTCAAATGTATCCCCTTGTAAATAATCAAAACTTGGACAAAAATATCGTCCCTCAAGACCCAAAGCATCTGTATGTTCCACTTATTTTCCATGATACCAACAATGCATCTACCTTCTCTACAACACCAGCATACCCTCTTGGGACACAAGTCTCTCTCCCCATAGTATCACAAGGATAAGGGGGTTTATTTGAACAAGGGGGAATATTTGATGCTTCATCATCACTTTCTCAAGGAAACATAACATCTATCCCCCCACCACTTCTCTTGCTAACATCAACATCCACATTAATCCAAGGTTTAGGGCAACCCCCTTTACCCAACATACCAATCCAAAATCAATCAAATCAAAACAATACTCCAAGCATGCCATTGATATTGCAACACCAAGTGGCATGAATCTATACATCCCAATCAACTGTTACACCATCTAAAACACCCTAGGTTATCTAAAACATTTTTCTCCCAAGGACCTAGCGCATCAACCATACCCTCCACAACACAACCCATGGTCATCACTCAAACACCTCAATAACCTCCATAGGAAAACCTTATCATACCATCTCACACCATTCTAAATCCTCCTCCTCCACCACCAAATCCAAACATGGCCAACCGATACAACATCACATTGCAAGCAGTTCAACAAGCATATCAAAAGGAACTCCAACAATTCCAAGCCCAACAAGCCGCACAAGCTACACACCAAGCCACACAACAAGCCCAACAAGTAGCCCAAGTGCAAGAACAATCATTTTTATAGCATCAACAAGACCAACAAGACACACAAGCTCCTCAAGCTACACAAGAATAAGCATAAGAGAAATCCCAAGTGCAAGCCCAAGCTTAAAGCCAAGCACAACAAGCTCAAGCACAAGCCTTGTTATAGCAACAAGCTTACTAACAAGCTTTCCAACAATACCATGCCCAACAACAAGCATTGTTGGCATAACAACAACTAAAAGCATATCAACAAGAATTAATTGCACGAAAAATCTTACAGAAAACTCCCACAAATGTACCACCAAGTCTGTAAGTCACCCCACCCATCATCCAAGCCACAATATATGCTCAAAACATGTTCATTCCATTACCAGATCTACAAAATGGCTTGTCCGCTCAAATAAAAAAGCTCTCGAAACAAGTGTTAGACATCCAATTTGGGAAAACAACAAAATCACAAGGGAATTTATGCCCTTATCCATTCGACAAAAGCATTGTGATGAAGTCGTTCCCACCAAGCTTTGAGATACCAAAATTTGACAAGTATCATGGAATCAAAAATCTTGAAGATCACATCAGGGAATTCCACGTACACGGGATGAAATTTTCCTATGATGAATCTTATCTAATGAGGTTCTTCCCCAAAAGTATGGCTGGCCCAACCATGGAATGGTTCTCCCGTCTTCCTCTCATAATAAAAAAAATTCAAGAAATTGTGCATGCATTCATACAAAATTATTCATTTAACATGGGCATAGACATAAGCTTGGAAGATTTGTCCAACCTAAAGAAAAAAAAGGGAGAGAAATTCACATCCTTCTTACAATGATGGTGATCCAATGCCAATAGGAGCAATGGGCTATGCCAAAAGAACAACAATTCATAGCCATCATCTCAAATCTTGAAGGGATATTAGCCTTCCATCTCAAAATGTAGTACATCACCACCTACGATCAAATCATCCCCAAAGCTCTTAACATTGAAAAAACTCTCATTTCACAAGGGGGGACACCCACTTATCAAGACAATCATCCATCAACAACCTAAAATGAAAAACCTCAAACATGGGCGATTTTTTTTTTTTACCAACAATGGTGTTGTTGACACCGAAGTTATAATCAATGCTCCAAGACCAAACACACAACAACAAACATAACAAAAACCTCAAAATAACACTCAAAACACCGCATGACCCAACACATCTCAATAGAAAAACAATACACACACAATCAACAACAACAATGATCAAGGTGGATCATCCACCATAAACATATTTCCTCCATAGTGAAAGTACACACCGCTTGGGGAATCAATTGAATCCGTCATGCAACAAATCATTGAAGCCAACATCATCACGCTCCTAGACATTAAAAATTACTAGGAGCCTCAAGTTAAACCACCATGGTATAACAAGAAGCTCCTTTGTGATTTTCATCAGATAAAGGGGCACATGAAAACCAGTTGCATGAGGCTCAAAAACCTCATCCAAGTATTATTGATGACAAGACTATCACTGTTGAGCACCCAACTACAAATCATGACCTCAAAATATACATGAATCCAATGTGGGATCAAAATAAAGAAAATAACAATGGAAAAGGAAAAAAGTGTGACAACATCAACCATGTCTATGACCATGTTGTCACATTTTTAGATGAGTGGGTAGATGTTATCAATATCATAACATCCAAAGTTGAGTATAGAGTCACCACACGAGGTAGTAAAATCACCATCCCTGGACCATCCACGCAAGCTAGATCATCGCCTACAAACTCAAAGTCAATGGCCAATGGTTACAATGTCTTAGAAAAGCTGAAGAAGACCCCCACCCAGATCACCATTATGGAGTTGCTGAAAATCTCACCTACCCATAGGGAAATTCTAGAAAAGACACTGGTTGCATCTTCCGTACCCACAGATTTTGATGCAGACCAGTTCCAAGCTATGGTCAGACACATCATCACCCCACATATTCTCATGTTCTCTGAACAATATCTCCCAACCTAGCCATCTCATAATCATGCACTTCATCTTGAATTCTTTGTCCATAAAAATAAAGTCAAAAGAGTCTTGGTGGATGGAGGTGCAGGTTTGAACATTTATTCTCTCAAGCTAATAAATAATCTAGGATTCTCTAAAGATATGATTGAAAAGGGTAAATTTATCACAATCTAGGCTTATGATGATCAAGAAAGAGTGTCTCAAGGCACCATTCAACTTCCTATCCAAGTAGGACTATCCATCATGGAGACTACTTGCCAAGTCCTTGACCTTGAACTCCCTTATAAAATTCTCCTAGAGCACCCATGGATTCATGGGATTCAAGCTATAGCCTACACCTTCCATCAATGTGTTGAATTCCCTTATGAAAACCAAGAGGTCATGGTTCATGGTGACCCAGAGCCCTTTGCTTATTTCAAGAACCTGGAAGCCAAATATTACCAAATCCCACAAGTTCCCAAGAATAATGAAGGCCCTACGACTCCATATGTAGATCCATCCACTCTAGCCTCCACTTTTGGGACAAAGACATCCTCCATTCCTGAAATTTCTAATATCAAATAAATTATCCAAGATAACAAATGTGGATACTACAAGATGAATAAAAGTGCCTTTATAATAGGAGAGTTACCTCAATCTCCTAGGTCCCATGGATAGCCACAACCAAGTGGCATTGGTGCAGTCATGGTAGGAGGGTCCTCAAAGAGAAAAATTTGGACCGTGCAACTAGAGTAACACAATAGAAGAAACACATAACATGGAGGAAAATGTAGATACACATATTCTTATTATCACAAATGTCGATTACATATAATCAACCACATCTGGGCTTACAATTTCAGCTCACAGGCCTGATACAACATGTTCAAAATACAGTGCTCATACATGCAAGAAAACATCTTATAGATCAATTATATATACATCCTATTCTACTTGATCTTGATGAATTGCTATCCATATGATTCATTACAAGATTTATATCATATCCGTGGGTCAAGAAACATTTGCGTTTGCCAAAGATCATTACAATCTCTTATGAAGGAAACATAATGTGTGCAAGAACAAGTCAGCCTCAAATTTGAAATTATTCCATAGTAGATGCGCATGATGAAGTTTAGACCTAAGATTAAGTTTGGGGACACTCCATAGAATAGATTTAAACACACTGCGAGGATCCACAAGTCACAAGAAGGATCCGTAATCGATCAAACTAGCCGTTAGGTTTTGAAATTATTCTGGGGCCAGTACCAAAATTGTCGCTCAATCCAGAAGTGATAACTTGCCAAAAAAGGATCCAATTGAGCTAGAAAATTTGAATAAGGTAATTGAAAATGTCCACGATGAAACCATAGGTACATGAGATTTGGTGAGAAAACATGAAATACTAGATTTGACAATTTGAACAAGAACAAGAATAGAACAAGAACAAAACTGAATGAAAACAGTTTTTTGGTTGATGCAATATTGCCAAGAACCAAGGATTCTCTTGCATTAGACATTCGAGGTTAATGAAAAGTGTGTCCCTCACTTTGTTGGGGCCAAAGGGAAACTAATACGGTCTACCTCAGCCTGAGAAATCCAAGAAGAATCCTCAATTGGTCTACCTTTCCACTTCACCAGATACTCTTTGTATTGTCTTCCACAAGTCTTTCTCCAATCTCTAACATCCAAAATCTCTTTTATCCAATCAGATTGTTGTTTAGGAAGTTGTTCTTCTATTTTTTCTTTATTTTCTTCACTAAATTCTACTTCATGGTACTGATGAAGATCTACAACATTGAATATAGGTGATATACCCATCTCATCCAGTAACTCTACTTCATATGCATTTCCTGAATCAAACTTCCTCATCTTGAGCTTATTGTATGTGCCAACTAGGAGTCTTTACTTCCTCAAATATACCATTACTCCATCTCCAACATTGAGCTCCTTATGTCTCCTATTTTCATTTGCTCACTCCTTATACTTTTGGTTCATATCTTCCAAATGTTGCTTTACTTTATTATGCACTTTCTTCATATGTTCTACAAATTTCACTGTGTATGAACTCCTTTTATCTTCTTTACTAATTTCTCACAATTTTGATATACCTCTAGGATGAACTCCAGTAAAAATCTCAAAAGGTGTCTTTCCTATACTCCTATTCACTGAATTATTGTAGTAAAAATCTGCTTGTGCAAGGGCTAAATCCCAAATTCTAATCTTCTCTCTGACCAAACATCTCAAAAAAATTTCCAAACTCATGATGTTCACTACTTATATCTGTCCATCATTCTATGCATGAAAAGTAGAACTGAACTTCAAATCTGTCTTCAACTTCTTCCAAAGTGTCCTCCAAAAGTAACCACCAAACTTAGTATCTCTATCTGAAAAAATACTCCTAGGTAATCCATTCAATCTGACCATTTCTCTAAAAACAACTGGGCTACATGTATTGCATCTACTGTCTTCTTACAAGGTATGAAATGCTCCATCTTAAAAAATCTATCTACCACCACAAATATAGAATCATTAACTCTTCGTGTCTTAGGAAAACCAAGTTTGAAATTCATACTAATATCCTCCCAAGATCTTTCTGGAACTATCAAAAGTTTGTATAATCCAACATTTTGACTACTTCCTTTTTCAACTTGACAAGCTCTGCAACTCTACACAAATTTCCTAACATCCTTACGAATTTGTGGCCAAAAGTAGTTCTCACTTAACAATGCTACTGTCTTATCAATTCCAAAGTGTCTTGCCAATCCTCCACTATGTTTCTCTTTCACCAAGTTATCCCTAATTGAAATTTAGGGTATACACAAATGACTTCCAATGAACAACATATCCTCTTGAATGAAATAATACAACCACTAACTTCTATCCTCCAAAACTGGTTCTTTGCATGCTCTCCAAGGTTCTGCATAATCTGGATCTTCCTCATACTATTTCTTCAATTCATCAAAGCCTAATACCTCTATTCTCATTCATGTCAATAAATTCCTTCTCCTACTCAAAGCATCAACAACTCTATTTGACTTTCCACTCCTATTTTTCAAAATAAAAGTATAACTCTGCAAGAATTCCACCCATCTCATGTGTTTTTGATTTAACCTACCTTTATTGTTCAAGTATTGCAAAGTCTGATGATCGGTATACAACACAAAATCCTTAGACAATAAGTAATGTATCCACTTCTTCAAGGCTTTAACTATGGCATAAAATCATGATCATACACTGAATAACTTTTCCTTACATCATTCAACTTCTCACTGAAATAGGCTACTGGTCTTCCTTCTTGACTTAACACTTCTCCAATTGCATTTCCACTTGCATCACAATCTACCTAAAATAAATTACTAAAGTTTGGTAAAGCCAACACAGGCTGCTCAGTCACCTTCTATTTTAACAACTCAAAAAAATTGTCTACTCCAAATGTCCATCTAAAATCCTTCCTATCTCCTCTCATTTTTTTTGTCATAGGACTACAAATAGAACTGAAATTCCTAATGAAATTTCAGTAGAAACTAGCCAATCCATGAAATGATCTTACCTCTCCAATGCTTTCAAGTGTAGGCCATTTAATAATTTCTCTTACCTTCTTACGATCCATCGTCAATCCATTCACGAATATCAAAAACCCAAGATATACCAATTCCTCCTTCATAAAACTACACTTCTTGATGTTTATCAACAACTTCTCTTCCCTCAAACTTTTCAAAACTTTTCCTATATGTAACAAATATTCTTCTTTAGTCTTACTAAAAATCAAGATGTCATCCAAATAGACTATTACAAACTTACCCAATAATTTATTCAATACCTCATTCATCAACCTCATGAAATTACTACGTGTGTTTGTTAGTCCAAAAGGCATCACCAACTATTGATATAATCCTTCATTTGTCTTGAATGTTGTTTTCCACTTATCTCCTTCTTTGATTCTTATCTGATGATATCCACTCTTCAAATCTATCTTTGTAAAGTATTTAGATCCACTCAAATAATCCATAATTTCATCCATCTAGGGAAAAATAAATCTATACTTCACTATGCTCTTGTTTATGGCTCTAGATTCTATACACATCCTCCATTCTCCATCCTTATTAGGTGCTAGCACTATAGTTTCTACACAAGGGCTTAAGCTTTCTCTGATCAAACCTTTCTCAATAGCTCCTACAATTGTCTATTCAATTCTTCATTCTCTGTATATGTCATCTGGTGTGCTTCTTTGTTAGGTAAACTAGCTCAAGGATTAGATCCATGCAATGACTAATACTCCTTACACGTGGTGATCCATTAGGTACAATATCTGAAATGATAGCTTCATATTCAGCCAACAATTCCTTTATCTCCTTAGGATGTCCTTCTACATGCTTCAATTTTTCCAGCTTCTTAGGCACCAAGGCATAATAGATGTTCTCATGTCTCAGTCCATCCAAAAATATCCTCCCATAAACCAAAAAAATTCTAGTAGTTGAGGAAACCTCAACTTTAGGATCATCCTCCAAGGGTAACAAAGTCTACTTCATCCCATTAGCAATAATAGTGTATATTTTCTTCTTTCTACCATGATTAGCCTATCTATCATACTGCCAAGGCCTTCCTGGAAAAATATGGCATATATCCATAGGAATGATATCACACAAAACTTCATCATGATAATTTCCTATCTTCAATTTCACCAAACATTGTTCACTTACCAGTTTCTTATTCTCATCTTGAATCCAAGATATCTAATAGGGCTTTAGGTGCTTCAATATTTCCAAATTCAATTTGGTCACCATTTCTTCAGAATCCAAGTTCTTTGAGCTTCCACTATCAATGATTACTTTACAACATTTACCAGCTACTTTGCATCTAGTTCAGAACAAATTCTTTCTCTAAAATGGTTCCTTCTCTAATTCACTTTGACACAATACTCTCCTATTCACCAACACTTCGTCTTCTGGTTGATTAGGTGATCTAGCATGATTCTCCTCAATAAAGGTTGTTCTACTATTTTTCTTAGTATTCTTTCTTGTCTCTCCTTGTTTTCATTCAAAGGCTCTATGTCATTCACCACATTTGAAACAAGTTTCCCTAAATACTCTTTTCTTTTGTCCTCTATCATCTTTTCTATATCATTCATTTCGGTATGAATTTCTATCATCTCTTTCTTATTAATTCTCATTCTTACTGACCTCCTTATCCTTGTTCTGATCTAGAAAAGATCCTCTTCCTCCTCCAGTAAAAATTATTCCTCTCTGAAATTTTCCACCTCTTCCTCTTTATCTCTACTCATGTCTTTTGTTTAGCTTCTCTTATGTTTTTAGGGCACATTCATATGCATCTTCTACACTCAAAAAATTAGTCAAGCTTATCTCATCTTGTATAGACAACCTCAAACCATTTACATATCTGGCTACTTTCTCGATCTCATCCTCCAAATATCTAGATCTGATGTTCAACTTATAGAACTCCTTAGTATACTTTGTTACACTTTATTCCTTATATTTTAGATTGTGCAACCTTTTGAACAAATGGATCTAATAGTTAGTAGGCATGAACTTTGTCTTCAGCTTATTCACCATCTGATCCCATGATTTTATCTTCTCCTTTCCTTTTATTTTCCTATCTATCTACAAATGTTTCCACCAAAGGGATGCATGATCTCTCAACTTTGTAAAATAAAATTTCAGCATCTTATCTTTTGGGGTACCTTCAAAATCAAATTACTTTCCCATCTCCATTATCCAATCTAACAATTCATCTGAATCCAACTTACCATTATAATCTGGTGGATTGAAGTGTGGTTTAGTGTTTACTCTAGTTAGGGCTCTCATGAACCTTTCTTCTCCCTAATCAAGGCTAGGTTGCTCTTCTCTTGCAACTTATTCATGTTCTTCTACTTCTTCATCACTCACATCATCAACTAGTTGACCTCTCCTCTGGGTCATTATAACTGCTTCCAATCTAGCAGAAATTCCTCTCAACATCTCCATTATAGTTGGGTCTACTTTTCCATGCACTCCATTTCCTCTACCATTTCTTCTTCCCATGATCTTTACAAAAGTCTAATGTAGTTGTAGGTCGGATCCTCAATCTGCCACCCCACAACAAATATTCAACAAGACTGTACAAACTCTGATAATCTTGCAAGGAATGAATCTCACTCTGATACCAATCTAGTGTAGTCATGGTAGGAGGGTCCTCAAAGAGAACAATCTAGACCATGCAGCTAGAGTAACACAATAAAAGCAACATACAAAATGGAGGAAAATGCAAATACAAATATTCTTATTATCAGAAATGTCGATTATATATAGTCGGCCCCATCTAGGCTTACAAATTCGACTTGCAGACCTGATACAACATGTTCAAAATAAAGTGCTCATACATGGGAGCAAAAGTCTTACAAATTGAATTATATATACATCCTATTCTACTTGATCTTTATTTTTTGCTATCCTCATGATTCATTACAAGCTTTATATTGTAGAAGTTGTGAAATCCAACTTTCTAGACCCCGAAGATCACCTACATGCAAATAACCTGTCATAGAAGAAGACATGGAGACAAAAAAGTAAGGGTTCTCTGAAAGCTAAGAATTGTATTAATCAGAGAGAGTATAAAATACAATGATCAATCCTTATGAAAGGAGATTGTGTAACCCTAAAAGAAACCCTAATAGGAAGACATTTAATAATTAATATAATTATTAAATGTCACATTATGCAAACTAAAGTGAAATCTTAAGAGAGGAATAAAGGTAACTTAATTAACATAATTAAGTTAAAATCTTTACTCTAACACCCCCCTTAAGATGAGCAAGAGTGCAGCTACAAAAAAGTGCAAGTAAGAAAAGGTAATTACAATGCCTGAAATTAAACATGGGTCCTGACAACTAGGCCTAATCAGGTACCCATTTACAAAAGCAATGAAAACTAACTGAAATGGGGTAAAGGAGAAAACCTAGTGGGAACAAAAATCCTCCCCAAAATAGAATGCAAACAAGGAATGAAATGCACTAATGAAAGAAGGATAGGAGGTGGATTACATGATACCCTCCATAGACAGATTCTTTCATATAATTACATGTACAATGGTCTCCATAGGAGAGATAGAAAGAGAGAAGAAGGCCCTCCCACAATGAAGAAAATCCTATCACAATGGTAGATACCTGATGTAGAATCCAAAAGGAGATCCTTAAGCAACACATGATATTCCTCCCCTTGGAAAGAAATGGATCCAAAGGATGATGACGAAGAAGCCCTGTGAAGAGTGATGAACCAATCTGTCTCAAGATGTGTGCCATGATAGGATGCTGAAGAATCTCTCTATCTGAACTAGAACAAATGATGTCAAATCCAAACTAATGTGGAGAATGTTGAAATGCAACCTTTGAATGCACTAATAATTGTGGGCGTACAGTAATAAGCTGACTGTCAAGGTATAGGAGATGAATGTCCTCAAAACAATCCTCCAAATCTGCAATATAGGACTCCATAAACAAGAAAGATATGTCTGCAATAGAAGAGTCCAAAGTAGCTATGTTTGGAAGATGTATGATTCTTTGTTGCATCAATTAAGAACAACATGAGATGTTGATGAAGTCTCAATCTGAAGAGTAGGAACTGTGAGACAAACCTCTGATCCATCAGAACATGTAAGGGTGTCTAAATACTCAAGCTCCTCTAAAGTATCATGATCAAAGGGTGTATTCTCTCTCCAAGCAATGGGTAAGAGACAATCTGAAGTAGGATCCTTTGGGAATGGAGAGAGATTGGGGTCTTCATAGATCTCCCAAAGATGTGTCCAAAGTGGGTGAGGGCAATCAATGTCCGATATAGCCAACCCAATGTCATGATCAACACTAGACAATATAAGTCCTACTATGTGATCTCTAATGATATCCCGTGCTAATTTTCCCTCTTAAGTGGCTGGTTCAGGTATGAGATCATACAAATAAGGAAAAATATTAAGCCACCTACAATGTGTAAGTATACCCTTTTCCCATGATTCATAATTACCCCGTTCCAGAATAACAACTGAAGGGTGAGTAGAAAAACCCATGATAACTCTTCAAATAAAAAATTCAGAGACTAATGATCTCAACAATGATAATTTATATTAATCTAACCCATCAAATGTAAACATAACCCATGTAGGTGCCAGAATGTCCAAGTAATTGAGCAAAGTGTAAAAACACACAAAGCTAAATGCAATCTACCTGGCAAATTTTATGATGAAATAGATTGCAGATCTGGAAAGAGCACTGCAACACCTTTCCAACACCTATTTTTTTTCACAAAACAAATCTTAGAAGCAAATGTTACACCTTTTGGAGTGCAAAAACCATCATCTGACTTTGACTGGAACAAAATGCCTCAAAATTGCAAACCCATAAAATCAAACCTGCACCATTGGATAGGGCCAGAAACCAGCTTTCTGATGATATCTTCATGGCATGAAAATTGAGGCAGCATGAAAATCGACAGAATATGGAAATCGAACAAAAGAAAATGGTACAAAAACTAAGGCAACTCAAAAATGTTTCGGATGCCAAAAAAATATTGCACAAAAATATGATAGGGTTTTCTGAAAATTGATTCTTCCCAAGGGGAGGAATATCATTTGCCACTTCATGATCTCCTTTTGGATTCTACATTAGGCATCTACCATTGTGACAGGAGTTTATTCATTGTGGGGGGGCCTTCTTCTCTCTTTCTATCTCTCCTATGGAGACCATTGTACATGTACTTATATGATAGAAGTTGTCTATGGGGGGTATCATGTAATCCACCTCCTATCCTTCTTTCATTAGTGCATTTCATTCCTTCTTTGCATTCTATTTTGGGGAGGAGTTTTATTCCCACTAGGTTTTCTCCATTACCCCATTTCATTTAGTTTGCATTGCTTTTGTAGATGGGTACCGATCAGGCCTAGTTGTTGGGACCCATGTTTACTTTCATGCATTGTAGTTACCTTTTCTTACTTGCACTTGTTTGTAGCTGCACTCTTGCTCATATTAAGGGGGCGTGTTAGAGTAAAGGTTTTAACTTAATTATATTAATTAAGTTACCTTTATTCCTCTCTTAAGATTTCACTTTAGTTTGCATAATGTGACATTTAATAGTTATATTAATTATTAAATGTCTTCCTATTGGGGTTTCTTTTAGGGTTGCACAATATCCTTTCATAAGGATTGATCATTGTATTTTATACTCTCTCTAATTAATACAATTCTTAGATTTCAGAGCACCCTTTCTTTTTGGTCTCCATGTCTTCTTCTGTGACAGGTTATTTGCATGTCGATGATCTTTGGGGTCTGTAAAGTTGGATTTCATGATATGCCAAAGATACACCCCCGGGAGTGAAAAACACAAGTTCTGACTTTGACTGGAAAAAATGGCATCAAAATAGGAAAAACAAAAAAGGAATGCAATGCACTAATGAAAGAAGGATAGGAGGTGGATTACATGATATGGTGTGGTCAGTTTGGATTCAAAATGCTCCAAAATTGTAGGTACACTCTGGATCAAGAACCCTCAAAAAACTTCAAACCCTCACAGATCTTACGCCATGAAGCCATATTTGATGAAACAAAGGTCAATCTTGATTAAATCGAACATTCCAGATGCAATGGTGAGGTCCAAATTGACTCAAAATTCATGAAATGAAAGAGGTATGCTTGGCTAAAAAATTAAAATCCCAAACCCTCGAAGCTCCAAAAATCATTCAAAAGATGAATAGGAAGCAGCAAATCTGGAGCTCTCATACCATGTAGAAGTTGTGAAATCCAACTTTACAGACCCTGAAGATCATCTGCATGCAAATAACCTCTCACAAAAGAAGACATGGAGACAAAAAAGCAAGGGTGCTCTAAAAGCTAAGAATTGTATTAATCAGAGAGAGTATAAAATACAATGATCAATCCTTATGAAAGGAGATTGTGCAACCCTAAAAGAAACCCTAATAGGAAGACATTTAATAATTAATATAATTGTCAAATGTCACATTATGCAAACTAAAGTGAAAAATTAAGAGAGAAATAATGGTAACTTATTTAACATAATTAAGTTAAAACCTTTACTCTAATATATATCATATCCACGTGTCAAGAAACATCTATGTCGGCCAAAGATCATTACAATCTCCAATGAAGGAAACATAACATGTGCAAGAACAGGTTGGCCTCAAATTTGAAAATTTTCCATGATAGATGCACATGATGAAGTGTGGACCTAAGATTAAGGTTGGGGACACTCCATGGAATATATTGAAACACACCTGAGGATCTAAAATTCATGGGAAGGATCCACGATGGATCAAACTAGCCATTAGGTTTTTAAATTATTCTAAGGCCAGTTTCAAAACTATCACTAAATCCAGAATTGATAACTTGCTAGAAAAAGATCCAATCGATCAAGAAACTTGGAATAAGGAAATTGAACATGTCCATGATGAAACCATAAGTATGCGAGATCTAGAGAGCAAACATGAAGAAATTCTAGATCTGACAATTTGAACAAGAACAAAACTGAATGAAAATATTTTTTTGGTTGATGCAAGATTTCCAAGAACTAAGGATGCTCCTACTTCAGACACATCATCTCAAACCTTGAAAGAAGACCCCTCCAAGTTCAAAAGTTGGGGAGACTTAGGCCAAGAAGTGTTGATGAAAAGGATATATCAAGTGTTCTATACCATGATGAAAGACATGTACCTACCCTTCCAATGGATGATGATAATGAAGGACTACAATTGATGCTTGGTATGAGCTACAACAAGAATGAAAGTCTCAAGAAAAATAAGAATGACCGATTAGAACCCATCATTATTAAGAAGCACATAAATAATCTTGGTCTTGGATGTACCCCTCTGAAGATAACCATACATGGAAAAGGTCCCCCTATTAAAAAAGTCAAGGCTCCTCTTCATTTACTTGTATCCATAGCTCTACCTATAGATAACTTTACTTTCGATGCAAATAATGCCTATGATGAGGATTTCCTCATTGACCTACCCATGTTACTTGAGGTCTCTTCCCTGTTCATGATTTCCATTGTGTCTTTTGAGTCAAATAAACACACCCATAAATTAAAGCTATTTTATCCCCAGCTAATAGACTATGACCAATGAGGAATACCAATTTTTGACACATTCAAAAATGATGAGGCTCTCTCAAAATTCATCGGACTTAGGGATAATATACCATGTGGAGACCATAAAGAATGATTTTACATTGATCTAGACACACATGCATAGTATCGGGAAATGATTGAATCCCTCAGTCACAAAATTTAAAATTTAAGAGTAATATCTAGGTCTTTAAGTGAAAACCACACTATGGCACTTTCTGACCCAAAAATAGTAAAAACAAAGGATACATCCGATGGTGAAAACCTCTCTGAGGCACCAAACGATGAGAGATTCAATCTCCCCCCTAGTTCTATTCATGAGGAGAATTCAATAGTGTTGTCAGAGAAGTGTATTCCCATCAACTTAGGGACTGAAGAGATGTCGCACATAACCTTCTATGTAGAAACTCTTTTGACTAAAGAATAGGAATTTCTATCTCCATTTATGAGAGAAAGAAAGGTAAAATTTGCATGGACCTATGCTAACATGCCAAGACTCGATCCATATGTTTTGGTTCATCATCTTCCAGTCTATCCAGAGGCAAAGCCAATGAAGAAAAAACTAAGGAAGATGCATCCATAGATCATACTTTTAGTCAAACTTGAGTTGTAGAAACTCCTAGATTCTGGCTTCATAAGGCCCATTGATATCTTGAATGGGTCTCAAATTTGGTACCAGTCACTAAACCTACTAGGGGCACACATATTTGCACTAACTTTAGGGACCTAAACAAAGTGTTCCCTAAGGATTATTTTCCCCTTCCAAACATTGACATGATTGTCGATCAAATAGTGGGACATGAAATGTTATCACTAATGGATGAGTTTTCAAGATACAATCAGATAATGATAGAAAAATATGATCATCATAAAATAGCCTTTACCTATTCGTAGGGTAAATACTATTAGAACATGATGTTGTTTGGGTTGAAGAACGTTGGAGCCACCTATCAAAGGTCCATGACTCATTTTTCACGACATGATTCACAATTCTATAGAGGACTATGTGGATGACATAGTGGCCAATTCAAGAAAGTGACATGATCACATAACAACACTAAGCTCCATCTTTGACAATTGGAGGAATACAAGGTAAGGCTCAACCGTAAGAAATGTGTCTTCGGTGTACAATCAGGAAATATTCTGGGGTATATAGTATCAATGAGAGGGATCGAGATAGAACCAACCAAAGTCAAATAAATTCTCAAAATGGAGTCACCAAAAATATTGAAACAATTAATGGGTTTATAAGGCAGACTCCAATCCATCTGTAGGTTCATAGTGCAATTGGTAGATAAGGTTGTCTCATATTCTCATCTACTCCACAAGGGGGTAGCATACAAGTTGGACAAGAACTGTCATCAAGTATTTAATAAAATCAAAGAATACTTGCTGACACCACTTGTACTCATGCCACCTATCAAGAATAAGCCACTAATCTTGTACATATCAGCAAGAACAACAACACTTGGGGCTCTATTAGAACAACATGATGAGATGAGGAAGGAAAGATCCATATACTATATCATCCAAATCATGGTAGTGCATGAGTTAAATTATACATTAATTGAAAAGGATTTCCTAGCAGTAGTGTTTGCCTCATAGAAATTCAGGCACTATATTTTCCCATGAAATTAAATTCATTGCCAAAATAGACCCTCTCAAGTATTTACTTTCCAAGGAAACACTTATGGGTTATATGGCTAAATGGGTCATGATTATCTCAAAATATGACATTGAATATGTGGAAAGAAAATCTATCAAGGGATAGGTGATTTTTGATCAATTAGCAGAAGCACCCTTGTATTCAGAGAACCCACTTATATCAAAATTCCTAGATGAGTTCGTGTTCAACCTCAGTGCCACATATCATTGGAAGATTTATTTTGATGGGTCATATACACAAATGGATCATGAGCAGGTCTTTCATTCATCACACCACAAGGGGATTGTATTCCTAAATCCTACAGGTTATCTTTCCATTGGACTAACAACATTATCGAGTATGAAGCCCTTTGTGATTGGACTCATAATAGTTGTATAGTGGCAAATCATGGCTCTTAAATTTTATGGAGACTCTTAGCTAATCATCAACCAGGTCAACAATGAGTATCAAATGAAGGATGAAAAATTGATCCCATACAAGAAACTAGTGGAAGACCTCAGGGAATTATTCATTAACATCATGTTTGAGAAAATATCAAGGGAAAACAACAAAGCAACAAATTTCATGGAAATGATCAAATTGCTATTGGACATCCCAAGAAATGTCCTTAAACATGAATTCCTGGTAGAGAAGCTTCTCATACAAGCTTTCGAGGTACCAAAGTCTGAATTTGTGTGTGAAATCATTGGTCTTGGTAACCCATGGTATCATGAAATATACACCTACTTGAGAATAGGAGTCCTCCTAGCCAATATCACTCTGAACCTTAGAAGATCATTTTTCAAGAAGTCATCTTACTTTTTTATCTCAGGTGACACCTTAAACCGTAGGATTATTGAAGGAACCCTTTTATGATGCCTAAACACTAAGGAATATTTGATTGCTTTAACTGAGGTACACGATGGTGTTTGTGGTTCACATTTGAGTGGTATTACCTTGGCCAAGAAGTTGTTGAGAATGTGGTACTATTGGTCGACAATGGAGAAGGAAGCTAATAAATATGTCAAAAAGTGCTTGCAATGTCAACAGCATGGGGAACTCATTCGTGCACTAGCTCAAGAGCTCCACCTGATTATTACACCTTGGACCTTCTCATAGTGGGAGCTCGATCTCATTGGAAAAACCACCCCCACCTCATTGAATGGATACAAGTTCATTATCATTGTTATGGAATACTTCACAAAGTGGGTAGAGGTCATTCCTATGGCCTATATCACTAGAAAGCAGATTGCTAAGTTCATCCTAAATTACCTCATATATCGCTACAGTGTCCCAAAAGCCATTCTATCAGATAATAAAACACCTTTCAAAAACTAGGATGTTAGAGACCTATGAAAAAAATTCAATATCCAACATCATTTATCTTCTCCATACTACCCCTAGGGTAATGACCAAGATGAGGCTACAAATAAAACTATCCTAAGAATCCTTAAAATATAGTCAATGAAGTTGGTCATGACTAGCACTTATAGTTGAACCCCACTCTCTAGGCCTACTAAACAAGTATCCACACACCAATGGGTGCAACCCCATTCTCCCTAGTCTATGGATCAAAATCCATCCTCCCCATCAAGATTGAACTCCCACGATTGAGGATATCATTGCAAAACCTCATAACAGATGAAGAATATCAGGTATCTTAGTTGAATGAGATGGAACTATTAGAGGATTGATGCATGGATGCTCTAAACCACCTACAGGTCTACTAGAACCATCTGAAAACGAGCTACAACAAGAAGATCCATAATTGGTCCTTTCAAGTTGGTGAGCTTGTAATGAAAGAAAATAAGAAAAATGTGTCAAATCCAGATAGCAAGGGAAAGTTTGAACCCAACTGGTTGGGACCTTTCATCATTACCACAAGCTACAAATCAAGAGCATACCAGTTTTCAACACCTGAGGGTGAGCCTATGTAGGATCCTATCAACAAATCCCATTTAAAAAAAAATTATGCCTAAGCTTGCAAGGTATAAATCCAAAAAATCCAAAAATATAAACATCCAAAAAAATCAGAAAAAGGATTGAAAATAGTAAAGATAAAAATCGTCGTCTAGTTAAAACCACTTCGATGGTGCTTTGGGAAAGTACCTTGGTGAAAACCTAGAAAAAATGTGCCTTGTGTTTATAAGATCTTTCCATCCATCATGATCTCTGCGGTTCATTCCACATCATCCATAACATTCCATTAATCCTTCTAACACCCATCTGCATCTGCATCTAGCTTGATCCTATGTTTGTATCATGTTCTACCCTAAGAGCTACTTGGAATATTCCTAAGGTCTATTTGTCTTTCCTATATTAGAGTAGTCTATCACATCACATTGGGGGCATGTTATTTCACCTACACTTGGATCAAGTTCATGTATATTCTTGAGATCTTCCTTAAAATTAGAAAATCCAAAAACATTTATAAAATCCATCAAAAAATTCAAAAACATTTATAACATCCATCAAAAAATCCAAAAACATTTATAAAATCCATCAAAAAATCCAAAAGCATTCATAAAATCAAAAACATCCAAATAATATCAAAAATCTGAAAACATGTCAAAAGTCAAAAAATTCAAAAAATAGAGTTGTCATATTGAACTTTGTCATCTCTGAGATTGAACCTAGGTAAGGATAATCTTTGATTGGCCCCCGAGACACATTAGGTTAGTCCTTTAGGAGTCTTTCATAATAAAATGACAATCCATTTGTTCATATCTCATCAATAACCGAGTCTCTATTAGTCAAACTATGTGGTCTTTGCATGTATAACATAGGCAAGGCTATTCTTTGATCAGTCCCCAAGGCCCCTAGGATAGGTCTTTAGGTTAGGTGTTGGGTCAAAATCTTGGAAAACACAAAAACATTGGAAAATTTGAAAATCAAAACATTTGTAAAACGATCTCGAAAAAACCTAAAACATCCTCAAAATATTGCAAAATACCAAAAATATTCAAAATACCCCCAAAAAAGGTGCATCCATCCCATTTCAACATTCACCCGCAATAAGCATCCACTCATAATAAATCATTCATCTCTTTCATCCTTTGGAAAAATAATTGGATGTAAGCTTAGCAGTTAAAAAGTATGCCATCCAGCGTTAGGGTCTTAAGTCTAGGTCAGTAGGTAAAAAAGTTGGTCAACTTTGGGTATCACTAGCCCATCATCCAATCAATCTTGCCATCATCTAATAACATCATGTCCTAGGATGCATCCCTCCTATAATGGATATCAACATTAGGCATCATCATAGTTTGCGATATGAAGAATATTAGCTTGTTTGTTTACATGATCTCTTCTTTTGCTTTATCTTATTGTGCTTATTCCAATGACCTCTTGATGATGTCTAATAAAATGATTTAGAGAGAATGGAAAAGGGTAGCAATCTTTATCTCTTTTTTTCCATGCTTGTTGGATATTCTTGTAATATAACCTTGGTGAATAATTTCTTTATTAGGTATGTACGGAAGGTGTTTTGGATAGCTTGTTGACTATTACATTGTTAGGTTTTTCCTCTCTATTTTTTGGTCCAAGATGTTCAAAATATCTAAAGTACATCCTAGTAAGGTTTCTGTATGTCAGGTGTGAACATGAATACTCCTATCCGATTGTCAAGTCAAAGTTCATCACACTAGGTACAACCCCATCTTGGTTCTTTATACCTTGATGTGTCGTATCTATGTGTGTTATCAAACATAAGGAAAGTAAGTTCTTGTATGACCCCAATATCCGATAAGAGAAACATCATCATCGTCTCTCATCATTATCTCTAATAAATTCTTGAAAAATCATGGACTTGTTGGATCCTCTTTTCATCATCTTATTTCTTCTTTCTTCTCTCTGTGCTAACATGGTATCATGATAGTTAACCAAAAACATCACCAATACATTCATCATACATCCACAAATCATCAGCATACATACATCTCATATTAAAAGCATAAAGCATCCATTCACATCATCACTACATATCACATCATACATTTTATCATTTAAGTTATAAAGAATAATATTGGTGTAGCCACAATAGGAGGGTCCTCAAAGAGAAAATTCTAGACTATACAGCAAGAGTTACACAACTGAAGCCACTCAGAATATGGAGGTAAATGCAGATTCAAACATTCTTATTATCAAAAATTTCAATTATAATCAGCCGACAACATCCAGGTTCACAGATTGAGCTCATAGGCCTGATACAATATGCTCAAAATAAAGTATTTGTATATGCTCCTTAATACAGGCTTAAATATTACATATCAAATCAAATATTCAATTCTCATTTTTATCCTAATGATATATTACAATGATTTATATCACATCTAAGATGTAGAATCATCTGCGTTAGCCAGAGATCATTACAATCTCCGATGAAGGAAACATAACATGCATGAAATAGGTCAACCTTCAATTTGAATTTCTCCTTGGCAAGTGCATATGATGAAGTGTAGACCTAAATTAAGGTCAGGGGCATACCATAGAATAATTCAAAACACAACACGAGGATCCATAAGCTACGAGAAGGATCTACAAGAGATCAAATCAGTCGTTAGGCTCAAAACTGCTTCAGTGCTCTATTCTAGAAATTGTCACTTAATTCAAAAGTGATAACTTGTCGGAAAAAGATCCAATCATGCTGAAATATTGGAATAAGAAAAAATAAAATCTCCACAATGAAAACACAGATCCATAGGGTCTAGTGAGTAAATATGATGAAATACTAAATCTGCTAGCTTGAGCTGAACAAAAAGAAAAATGAAAATATTTTTGGTTATTGCAGGATTGCAAGGAATCAAGGATGCTCCTACATCAGACATCCAAGGTTATTTGAAAAAGTGAGTCCCTCACTTTGTTGGGGCTAAAGGAAAACCAATACGGTCTACCTCAACCTAAGAAATCCAAGAAGAATCCTCCACTGGTCTACCTTTCCACTTTACAAGATATTATTTGTATTCTCTTCCATGCATTGTCCTCCCATATTTGATATCCAAAACCTCTTCTATCTCATTTGATTGTTGTTTAGGAAATTTTTTCTCCAATTTTTCTTTACTATCTTCACTTAATTTTGATTCATGGTACTGATGTAGATATGAAATGTTGAATATATGTGGTATACCCATGCCATCCGGTAACTCTACTTCATATGAATTTCTTGAATCAAATTTCTTCAAAATATTACAAGGTCCAAAATTCCTCATCTTGAGGTTATTGTATGGGCCAACTGGAAATATTTCCTTCCTCAAATACACCATCACTTCATCTCCAACTTCAAACTTCTTATGTCTTGTTTGCCTCCTATAATGATTTAAACAACTAAGCCCTTACAACTATGATTTAGAGATTGAACATCTAACTTGAATAGCCATTTCAATCATCATTAAGGTGCATTTAAATTGTACCCCCAAGGACATAAAATTGAAATGGGTCAACATTATATGTGTACTAGCAATCCAAAGTAGCCATATATATCCTACAGCTAAGAAAAATCACAATGCTGAAAGTAAATTGTTTGGAAGAAAATAACATAAATGTTGAAAATCACCCAAAAACTGGAATAAACTGAAATGCATGACATAAATGAGGATCTAAGTGAACAAACAGGACACTACTTTGTCTACTTTGGCTACAAGAACAGTCACAATGGAATTCTAGTGGCTACATGAATAGTCAGCACTAGATTCTTAATTGATTATTGAACAGAAAATAACAACTAAACTAAACTAAGGTATAGGATGGAATACTCACCAAGTGGGCCCCCTTGAATAAGTATTCCCTAAAACTAAGATAAACAAAAATGCACAAACTTATAACTTCATTTTATTCAAAATAAAAACATGAGTACAATCATCTTAGTTGTATTTCTAAAAAACTCAAGAGTGTGATTACATCAATTAAGAAATCTTCTAACTGATAGCCAAAAATAAAATTAGAGCCCTTATTTATTCAACCACCTACCAAGGCAGTCAACTCTAGAAAATGTGAAGGATGCCACATTAGGGAAAGCACAGAAAAGAGTAGGGGTGGCTACGCATGCACATAACCTATCAAACATGATTGCCTTAAATCAAATTAGGCATAGCACTAATGCCAATGCATGCTAAACAAAATTCAAGACCATAATAAGGCAGTTAAAATCCAATGCATGAGGAATCTCCAGTCTCCATGAGTCTTCAATGACCACCTTGTTGACCGATATAACACATGTCCAGTTGGTGGGATCTTCCTAAATTATAGGTCTCAAATCATCTGCATGACAATGTTAGCATGCACAACAATTGCATATCCATATACATCTTAAAGTGACATTCATTAATCACATGAAAAGTTAACACACACAATCCACATAGCATATTGATAGCATTTGAAAGCTTATGAAAATAAATTCACATCCAAGGTCTATGGTTTCAAGGAAATATTATGCAAGATCAACTCTCAAGCATGAAAGTCTTATGTAGCTAAAGGAAATGGACGACAACCCTATCAATAATTAAGCCATAAACTAGACTCATCATTCCCCCCTAACCTAATGTCTTGTTGGTCCTGTAGCAGAGGAAGAATTGAGCTTTTGTTTGGTCAATTCCCTAAAGTTGGCAATTGCAAGTTGTCCCACATCTATTTTTGTTGTATCTGAGTTAGGATCCCAATAGAATCCTTGTTTTATTTCCAACCTGCTCCATCTCTACCTTTCATTAGCAATGTCATACATGTAAAACCTATAGTTTGGCACTAGCCACAATAGAATAGGAGGTTGAAGAATTAGTGGAAGCCAAAATTATCGTTTTGTTCTTTCAAGCTAAATATACTTATCAATTCTTTTGGGTGATGCAACATATTTGTGCGTGGAATGAGGTTCTTCTTGCTTCAAATCATTAGATAGGGTATTCCATCTCTGTGAGAGGTATCCCATCATAGAGTCTCTGGTGGTTCTTTTCATCTCTTCATACTCTTTATAAACTACCTCTCTCTCAGGCTGGATCCTATAGCTATAGCTTGGCCGATATAACATTTTGTGCCAATCCTTAAAAATATCTCTTAGATGTCTAGACTCAACCCTAATGGGTAGGGGAATGCTAGATTTAATAACTTTCCTATAAGTCATGTACTGCTTTCCCCAACTTACTTCATTTTGTATCTAGGACATGAATGCCCATAATTGGACATCCCAAAAATATAGCAATAGATTCCAATCTTGATCTTTGGTTAAAACAAAATTATGTAAATAAAATTTGCACAACAGATTTTTCATCTCAGAGGGAGAAATTCGAAAAGTATTGAAAAATTAAGTAGGGGTTTCAATTGAGGGGTTCAAACCCGAAAAAATCTTTGCAAACTTGAAAGAAATATTCTTTTCTTTTTAATATAGGGCATATACCCTTAGAGGATCTCTACATTCCAATATATGTGGCACTAGAGTTGTCATGTCATCCACCTTCTTCTTCAAAACAACAATTTCTACATTCTTATCTTCAATTTCCTCATCTTTCTATTCAATTTCCTTCTTCAACCTACATTTTTCTGCTTTCCATTCTTCTTCTCTTCTTTGTATTTCCTTCCATAAATTTAGAATTACTATGTTAATTGAAAAATTAGAGGGCCTATGTACTCCTACTATTATTTTACCTGAAACTTGTAATTTCTCTTGGTGGAGTGCCATCTATAGGGCTTCTTCTTGCTTAGCCAATTCTGGTTGCAAGGGCTCTAGGCCTTGTTCTTCCATTTCAATCTACAAGGCCTATTGTTCTTATTCTTTATCACACTATAGGAGCTCTTTTTGCAAGAGTTCCTGATTTCCTTGAACACATCCTTTTCCTTTTCATTTGCATGCTCCATTGGAGCTTCTATACCCTCTTGCTATGAATTTCTAGGTTTAGGACTTCCCTTGAGAGATACCCTAATGGCTGGCCTAGCTGAATTTGATTTTCTAGGAGGGTTTCTTCATTTTTCCTTTGTTGTAGGAAGAATAGTGTCAACTTTCCATTTACTGGAGCTTGACACTTCATTTTCTACCATTTTCCTTTTAAATTTTCCTTCCTTTAGCTCTGACCTCTTCTTATGTGCCCTAGTTTTCATTAATGTGACAAGGGGGACATCATCATTAGAAGCAGGATAGGGACTCTCTTGATTGGAATGCTCTGTCTCAAAAGAACTAATTTCAATAGCTTGTATGACTATAGGAGGGTTCCCACTAGGCATTGCATCAGAAGTTGAGGTACTAGCAGTGGTCCCAACATTTCATCTTCTCCTCCCAACCCTATGAGGTTGAGGAAAAACCCTAGGTTGCAAATGCTTTGGTCTAATTTGATCAATTCTCAAAAATTCTTCCCAAAAAATATTGGACACATCATGCAAAGATTTTTCAACTAATAATTTAATTAACCAATGGTGGGAAATGGAATTGTCTCTACCTTTCTAATTTTTTTTTGCCATGATCAAAAGAAAATGATAGATTATGTTAGGCACATTCATTTTCCTTCCATGCCTCATGTGGTTGAGGAGCTTAAAATGCATGGAATGTAAATTTTATTGGTGAACTTCGCAAGTGATATAATTGACAACATAGACCACAAACTGCTTCCAAAGCTCGGGTAGAGAAGTCCTCTTAGCTCCTTTTTTGTCTATGCTCAACGAAGGGTCATTAGGTTCTATGAATTTGGCCCTAGCCATTCTGACATCTCTGGCTACAGTGTAATTTTTTCCATCAGTAGGTAACCCCTTAACTTCTATAATTATTTCCTCCATACCTGTGACTTCCAACCCTTTTACTATGGTCATTCCTTCAAACAATGTATGGGTGAATTCTAATGCAACACCTTCTTCGAAACCATCTAGATTTAGATAATAGTATAGCCATCCACAGTTTCTAAAATCAACTAGGCAAGGCACATTATATAGTAAAACATCATGAACTATGGGTTTGTTTCAAATCAACCCACCTCCCATTGTCTGCAATTAAACAGTTACTCTGCAAATATTTTCTTCTTGCAAGTCTTGTCTGGAAACCAAAATTTTCCTTCCTACAACTTTATTGTATTTCCAATGCTAGTGTCATTTGAATTGTACCTTTTGGCTTAGGATTATGACAGGGAGAATTAAAGAAATAAAGGAGTAATAAATGTAGGCTATGATTAAGATAAATGGTGGTGGAGGATTTCCATTACACACATATGAGTCATCATCTCCAAATTCAAATTGGCTCAATGACTTAAATCTTTCTGATGTTAGTCGGTATGGACAGACATGTATACATGGAATTGACACGTTCTCCCCAACCTAAATTTTTACATGTTTCCTCACATGTGAGGTGAAAGGATGATTTGAAAGGGGCAAGAAATAATGACATGCTATGCCGAATGTCCATATTAATTTACAACAATTAAATAAATGTACTAGAAGATAATTAATGCGCATGCACCTGAATTCATGTAATATTTATTACAAAGATCATGGAGAAAGTACCCATCATTTCCAAGAAATCTGTTGAGCAATTAATGAAAGCAAAGTGGAATGAGGTGGAGTGGAATGAAGTGAAGTGAAATGATGGTGGTGAGGTAGAAGAGAGAGAAAGGTGAAACGAATGAGCGGATGGGTGAAGAAGTGGACCCCCACAAAAGTTGGAATCTTTATTATGAGAAGTGACATACCTCAATTATCTAGAAGAAGGGACACTAGGTCCATTTCCTTCGACTGCAAGAAGTTTGGGTGTTGCACACTGAGTGAATTGTTGCAGGAACTCTTCCTTAGAAGTTGGCTTGTGATACAATCTTAGGCGATGACCATTCACTAGAAGCTTAAACCTGACAGGGTCAATGGTAGTAAGTTGAACAGCTCCATTGGAAAATACTTAAGCCACCTCATAAGGTCCAAGCCATCTTGTCTGTAATTTTCCTATGTTATCCTGATATCTTGAGTCATAGAGTAGTGCCCAATCTCCAGGCTGAAACTTCTTATTCTTGATGAATTTATCATGCCATCTTATTCACTGATTCTACACTACCTCTATGTGATACAAGGCTTCCTTCCTCATCTCATCTAAAGCATTCAGCTGCATGATTCTATCTCTTTGTGCTTCAAAAATATCCATTCCCAATTCTACTATAGTTTTGAGAGTCTTATGTTCAAATTAAATGGGAATCATGAATGACTTCCCATACAACAACTCAAATTGAGTGAATCTTGTATTTATTTTTTAGGTGGTTATGTAAGCCAAAATAACTTTTGGTAACTTTCTTTCCCAATCCTTTTTATGGATAGCCAATGTTTTGGTCAAAATGGTTTCAATTTCTTTTTTAGTCACCTTAACTTGGAAATTGGCCTAGTGGTGATAAGGAGTAGACTTCCTATGCCTAATGTTGTACTCATTGAATAGTAGTGAAACAAGTTTTGAAGTGAATTGAGTCCCTTGATCATTCACTATCTCTCTTCAAACTCCATACTATGTGAAAATTTCCTCATTCAAAAATTCTACAACCTTGTTATCTCTTGCATGCTTCACGACTTTAACTTCTACCATTTTAGTTACAAAATCAGTGCATACTAAAATATAGGATTTACCTTTTTATGGAGGATCAATGGGTCCTACAAAATCTAGTCCCCACTTATCAAATGAACTAATTGCTACCTGAGGATAAAGTGGCATCTCATCAGATTTTTTTGGTTGACCCATCCTTTGGCATCTTTCACAATTCCTTGTATATCTCCCTGCATCCTTGTGAACTGTTGTTCTAGTAATATACTATGTTCAAAATCTTCATTTTTGTTTGCTTGGTTGCAAAATATCCTCCACAGGGTTCATTGTGGCATGCATGGAAAATATTAAATGTCTCATCTTCCATCACACATCTCCTCATGACCTGGTCAAGTCTAGTGTAGAACAAACATCCAACAATCCATGAGAAAGGGAAATATTTCTCAATGAGTACTCTCCTCTCTTTTGGAGAGAAATGAGGAGGGACTCCCCCTGTGACCATAAATTTAGCTATGTCAGCATACAAGGGTGTCTACACACTAATGGAAAATAAGCGCTGATCGGGGAAAAAATAATCTGACTTGATTGTCTTCTGATATGGTCAACCTTGAATTTTTTTTTGCAACAACATTGGCTTCCCTAGTTTATCCACAATGGTTATGTCAAACTCCTGCATCAATAGTAACCATCTTGCTAGACTTTCTAAAATCAGAGGCTTATTCATGAGGTATCTAATGGCTACATGATTGGTGTGCACAAATATTTGGTAGTCGATTATGTAATGTCTGATTTTTTTTAAAGCATAGATGACTACTAACATCTTCTTTTTTTGTTACTGTGTAGTTGAATTCAGATCCTTGCATATTTTTGCTGAAAATGTAAATGGTGTTTTCAATAGCTCCTTCTTTCTGTCCTAGGACTGCTCCTATAGCATAGTTTGATGCATTTGTATGGATGTGAAAAGGAAACTCACAATTAGGTCCCTTAAGCACATGACCATGAGTCGAGGTTGCTTTCAAGTCATAAAATGCCTTGTCACAACCTTCTATCCATTGAAACTCAACATCTTTAGTAAGGGTAATATACAATGGTGTTGCCATTTTGTTGAAGTCTTTGATGAACCTCCTATAATAACCTGCATGTCCTAAGAAACTCCTGGCATATTTTTGTTTTATAGGAATAGGAAGATTGGTAATTACCTCAATATTTGCAAGATCTACTTGAATCCCTTTGTGAGAGATGTAGTGGCAAAGAACTACACCTTCCCGCATCATCGTGAAGCACTTTTCACTATTTAAAAATAGATTGTGATCTGCACATATTTGTATAACTCTCTTAATATTTTCCAGTGCTTCATTGAAATCAACACCATAAGTACTAAAATCATCCATATAAATCTCCATGCAATCATGAGAAATGTCTGAAAATATGCTAATGACTACCCTCTAAAACATTTTTGGTGCATTGCATAAGCCAAATTGAAGTACTGAGTAGGCATAGGTTCCCCATGGATAGGTAAAGGTGGTCTTCTCTTGGTCCTCTAGTGCAATTTGGATCTGGTTATATCCACTAAATCCATAAAAAAAATAGAAGTACTGCTTTCTTGCAAGTGAGTCCAGAACTTGATCAATGAATGGCAAGGGAAAATAGTCTTTTTTAGTGGTAGAGTTGAGTTCCCTATAATCAATACAAACTTTCCACTTCCCTCCTTTTTTAGGAACAATCACCCATGGGGACACCCACTGGCTATCTAAAATGGGGTAGATAAATCCAGCATCTAGCAATTTTTTACAGTTCCCCTTTTACTATTTCTCTCAATGTAGGGTCAATTCTTTTTTGTGGCTACCTTACTAGTGTACAATCATCTCTGATATATATCCTATGAGTGCAAAGTTTAAGATCCAATCCCTTCATATCATGATAATCCCATCAAAATTAATTTTGGTGGGCCTTCAGTAAGTTTTCTAATGAAAATTGTTGTTCTTCACTCAATTTATTATTAATATTCAAATATTTCCCTTCTAACACTTACACTTGTGTAGTTAACTCAACCATATCTACTTCACTAATGCTTGGTACTTTGAGTTCATGTGGCAGTAGTGCATGGAAAATACCTATTTTTGTAGGAAATTTGGCTGCAGGGAAGGCATCTGTAGGAAGAATGACTACAATAAGAGAATACCTAGGATGAGCAATTGCAGGATGAGCAGGTGTTGGAAGAGTGTACAGGAGTGTCTTCACTATATTAGAAGAATTAGAGGATGATGCTTCCTCTACCTCATAAAGGTTCTAAATTATGTTAGACAATACCTAATCTTCATCTTGAAGTTTCAGGAAAGGACCTCTGCCTAACATCATAAGTTGTGCCATAGAATTAACTTCCTTGGCCTCTTCACAAACATGTGGCCATATTGAATCATCCTTAACATGGGATGGCTGAGCAGGAGGGTAGAGAAAAATCTTTTTTGTGCTCTTCCCATCTAAAATGGTCATTTCTCTTGTCCAACATCTAAAATAATAGTTTTTTGTTGCTAACCACAATCTTTCAAGAATAATGGGGTACTCGCCTAGTGTGGCTTTGGGAGAAATAATCATAAAATCTGATAGGTACTCACAAGAGTCTAGGTTTACCACTAAATCTTCCACTATACCATCAAGATTAACAATAAAAATATCAACAAGGTATAGGATAGTAGTAGTAGGTCTCATACTTACAATATTTAGTTGTTGTAGGATGCCCTTGGTCATAACATTTATTGTTGCTTTCAAATCAATCAGAGCATTCTTTATTTGCATCTCATTTATAACAACTCCTACCACGTGACTCCTTGGGTCATTGTACTTGGGGATGGTCACTTTCCCAAGCATGATGTCAGAGATCTGTATTACCACATGAACTATAGTGGGTTCTTTCTTCTTCATGTCTAGCTTCTTAAGGCATGCTTCCTTCATTACTTTTTTGTGTATGGGAACATCTTTGATGGCCTAAAATAGAGGTATCTAGACACATATATTCTTTAGTTGATCTAAAATGTCAAAATTTGTGTCCTCCTTTTTTTCTTTTTTCCTCACAATTTCCAACCTCTGGGGAAATGATGGTTCAGGATCAATTTGTTTAGCTGGGACTAGTTCAGGATTTTTAGGTGCACTTGGCTGAACATGGACATTCAAAGGCTCCTCCTCTTCCATAGGAAGCTCAATGATAATTGGTGTGGAAGGATATGAAAAATTGGTTACTAAACACAAATGGATGTCACTTACACTCACAACATATGCAAGGAATTGATTTGGATCAACATAGTATATTGGTTGCTATTGTGGTTTATTATTTTCGTTAGGTGTGGGCTAGGTTGGTAGTTGAGTAGGTTTAGGCACATTTGAACTTGGATTAGCAGGAGGAGGCATTATAGTAGGTTTTTGATGCTAAGAAGGTGGTTGCATGTAATTGGTTGTCTAGCTTGGCCATTGTTGTCCTCCCCTCCATTGAGATGTTTCCTACTAGTTTCTTGGAGGTGGCTGCCAATTTTTCTAAGGTTTCTACCACTAGAGTGGAGAGTTTTGGTGATTGGTCCAAGCATTTGGAGGGTTATTCCAATGGTGTGGTGGATATCCTCCATAATTAGATGGATATGGGGGTTGCCATTGATTACTAGATGAATAAGAATTGAAATATGTCCTAGCTAAAAATAGTGGATCTAGTGGGATGCCCTATCTTGGAGCCCATGACCTCTTTTGTGAAACATAGTAGACTTGATCATCATTGCCATAGATTGGTTTGAACTTGAGTGCCATTTGCTTGCTGTCAATATTGGTTATCATCTTGCATTTGTACTCCTTCTTCTTTTGTCTACAATGAGGGAAATATTCTACCAACATTGCCTCCACCTCCTCTTGTTTCTTCTTGGCTTGGAGTGAATCTAGTTGAGTAGCTAGATTTGTTATGATGTCTTGCTTGAAATCTACCAGTAAGTGAATAATCTCCATCTTTGAAACTCCATTGGTAGATTCCTTACCCATAGAGGATTGGTAAGCTCTCCCTTTCTTTGAAGCTTTCCTAGAATAGTTCTAACATATCTTTTTGATACCCTCCCAAGGAACTTGAGTGATATCTCCTCCTCCCATCAGGTCCACGGAATCAATGCAGCTATCATTAATTCCCCTTAAGAAAATAATCTTATGTGATTCTTCATTGAGTTTATGGTATGGATATTTCTTCAGGCAAAACAAAAACCTTGAAATGAAATCTTCCAGGCTCCCATCTTCTTTTTTCTGCATCTTGAAAATGTCATCTCCTCTCATGTTAGTGCCCCTACAATACTCTTTGTGTTTCTCAAGGAATTTTGTCTTCATGTCCTCCCCAATTCTCCATAGCATCTATTCCTAGGCTCATGAACCATCTTAATGCAGCTTCTTTCAAGGTGGTAGGGAATAGCTTAAACCTATGGGCCTTAGTGGTATAGTCATAAATTTTGCAGAGGATATCAAACTCAAACAATAATGTATCCAAATCTTCTATGACAAGTCCATAGAACTTAAGAAGAACAAAATCAAGGATATTTTTGAGGTTGTCTACTTCATTCTAATGAGAAATGGGGAAAGGAAAAGCTGGTTGGTTAGCTCTATTAGGTATATTCCATTTGCATCATCCATGCCTAATTGATGAAATTCCAAAGTAAAGGGTTCCTTAACGAGATTTTGATCTTCAAGGGAAACTTTAGAACTCGTCAGATCAAGAAATGTATCAGCAGAGGGGTATGGCTCTTCTTCTTCTTCTCCGTTTCTAGGAATATTTTGGTACTCAACTAACTAGAATGGATCAATATGTTAGGAAGGAATCTCCCATGAGGATCTCTCCTCCCTCGACGCATGCGGTGTCAACCAACTCACACAAAAAAATGTTAAAATAATAGGGGGTCATTACTCTTCTAACAAGGGGTATACTAAGAACAACTCCATAAATAATACAGAAAAAAAACCTATTAATGACTCCAAAAAACTACCTAGTTTGACACCATCCTCGACAAAGGTACAAAAATGTTAGCCTCCTATAATTATTTTAACAACTAAGCCCTTGTAGTTATGATTCAGAGATTGGACATCTAACCTAAATAGCCATTTCAATCATCATGAAGGTGCATTTAAATTATCAACCCAGGGACATAAACTTGAAATGGGTCAGCATTGTATGTGCACTAGGAATCAAAAGTAGTCATATCTATCCTACAACTAAGAAAAAACACAATGATGAAAGTAAATTGCTTGGAAGGAAATAACATAAATGGTGAACATCACCCAAAAACTAGATTAAACTAAAATAGATGATAGAAATGAAGATATGAGCAAACAAATAGGAAAATACTATGTCTACTTTGGCTGCAAGAACAATCACAAAATGGAATTCTAGTGGCTGAAAGAATAGTCAGTGCTAGATTCTTAACTAATTACTAAAAAAAAATAACAAATAAACTAAGGTACGAGATGGAATACTCACCAAGTGGGCCCCCTTGGATAAGTATTCCCTAAAACTAAGATAGATTCAAATGTAGGAACTTATAACTTCATTTTATTCAGAAGAAAAACACGAGTACAATCATCACAATTGTATTTCCAAAAAACTCAAGAGTGTGATTACATAAATTAAGCAATCTTCTAACTTATAGCTAGAAAGAACATCAAATCCCTTATTTATTGCTAGAAAGAACATCAAATCCCTTATTTATTCAACCATCTAGCAAGGTGATCAACTCCAACAAACTTGGATGACACCACATTAGGGAAAGCATAGAAAAGAGCAAGGGTGGCTATGCATGCACAAAACTTGTTAGGTACAATTTCCTTAACTCAAATCTGGATGAGCATTAATGTTAGTGCATGCTCAACAAAATTTAAGACCATAACAAGGTGGTTACAATATGATTCATGAGGAATATCCAACCGCAAAGAGTCTTCAATGACCACCATGTTGACTAATATAGCACACGTCCAACTGACGGGATCTTCCTGAATTGCAAGTATCAAATCATCTGCATGACAACGTTAGCATGCACAAAAAATGCATATCCATAATCATCTTAAAGAAACATTCATTAATCACATGCAAAGCTAACACAAACAATCCACATAGCATATTGATATCATTTGAAATCTTATGAAAATAAATTCATGTCCAAGGTCTATGGTTTCAAGGAAATATTATGCAAGATCAACTCTCGAGCATCAAAGTCTTATGTAACTACAAGAAATGGACAACAACCCTATCAATAATTAATCCATAAACTAGACTCATCATGTCTCCTCTTTTGATTTTCTCTCTCCTTATACTTCTTGTTCATATGTTCCAATTGCTTCTTTACTTGAGTATGCACTTTCTTCATATGTTCTATAAATTATTTTTCTTTTTGAACTCCTTTTATCTTCCTTGCTGATGTCTCATAACTTTGATATACCTCTAGAATGAACTCCAATAACAATCTCAAAAGGTGTCTTGTCGGTACTCGTGTTCACTAAATTATTGTAAGAAAAATATGCTTTTTCAAGGACTAAATCCCAACCTCCGATCTTCTCTCTAGCCAAACATCTCAGAAAATTCCCCAAACTCCTATTTACTACCTCTATTTGTTCATCATTTTGTGGGTGGAAAGTAGAACCAAAATTTAAATCTATCTTTAACTTCTTCCAAAGTTTCCTCCAAAAGTAATCAACAAATTTTGTATCTCTGTCTGAAACAATATTCCTAGGTAATCCAAGCAATCTGACTACTTCCTTGAAAAAAAACTCCACTACATGTACTGCATCTATTGTCTTCTTACAAGGTATGAAGTGTGCCATTTTAGAAAATCTATCCACTACCACAAATATCATTATCTCTCTATATGTCTTTGGAAAACCAAGTATGAAATCCATGCTAATATCCTTCGAAGGTCTCTCTGGAACTTTCAAAGGCTTATAAAATCTAACATTCTAACTACTCCCTTTTGTATCTTGATAAAATCTACAACTCTACACAAATTTCCTAACATCCTTATGAATTTGTGGCTAAAATTAATTCTCACTTACCAATTCTACTGTCTTATCAATTTTTAAGTGTCTTGCCAATCTTCCACTATGTTTCTCTTTCACCAAACTATCCCTCATTGAAATCTTGTGTATACACAATTGATTCCCTCTGAACATCATATCCTCTTGAATGAAATAATCCAACCACTAACTCCTATCCTCCAAGACTAGTTCTTTACAAGCTCTCCAAGGTTCTACAAAATCAGGGTCTTCCTCATACAAGTTATTCAATTCATCAAAGCCTAATACCTCCACTCTCATTTATTCTAGTAAATTCCTTCTCCTACTCAAAGGATCCACAACTCTATTTGACTTTCCACTCCTATTTTTCAAAGCAAAAGTAAAACTCTACAAGAATTTCACCCATCTCATGTGTCTCTGATTCAACTTACCTTGACTATGCAAATACTACAATGCCTGATGATCTGTATACAACAAAAAATACTTAGGAAACAAGTAATGTCTCCACTTATTCAAGGCTTGAACTATGGCATAAAATTCCTAATCATACATTGAATACATTTTCCTAGCATCATAAAATTTCTCACTGAAATAAGCTACGAGTCTCCCTTCTCGACTCAATACTGCTCCAATTGCATTTCCACTTGCATCACAGTCTACTTGAAATACCTTATTAAATTTTGGTAAAGCCAACGCACACTACTCAGTCACATTTTATTTCAACAACTCAAAAACTCTGGTCTGCTCCAGATGTCCACCTAAAATCTTTCTTATCCCCTCTCATTTTTTCTATCATAGGACTACAAATAGAACTGAAATTCCTAATGAAATTTTGGTAGAAAATAGACAATCCATGAAATGATCTTATATATCCAATGATTTTTGGTGTATTCCATTCAAAAATTTCTCTTACCTTCTTAGGATTCATCCCCAATCCATCAGCAGATATCACAAATCCCAAATATACCAATTCTTCCTTCACAAAACTACACTTCTTAATGTTTATCAACAACTTCTCTTCTCTGAACCTTTGCAAATATTATCTTATATGCAAAAAATGTTCTTCTCTAGTCTTACTAAAAATAAAGATGTCATCCATATTGAGAAATGATGCCTCAATTACCAGCTTGATCCTCTGTCAAGAAAAGACTTGGCAAAAAAATCACTTTTTCTTCTTTTACCGCCATACCGCGGTGGTCTTCCTTTCTGTTTTGGTGGTACCACAATGAAGGGTTCGGTGGTTACCTCATTACTGCATACAGTCTCCTTCCTCACCATGGTGGCTTTGGTAATGGTCTTTCCGCCTGGCCAGCGGTTACCGCCATACCACAGCTGGTCAGGTGACTGACTGCGGTGGTTGTGGTAAGACCACCAGCGGCCTGGCTGGCGGTTACTGCCATACTGCGGCCAATCAAATGACTAATCATGGTGGTCACGGTCAGATCACTAGTGGCCTAGCTTGTGATTACCGCCATATCGTGGCAAGTCAAGTGACTAATTGCGGTGGCTGCAATAAGACCGCTGGCGGTCAGTCAAGTTGGCTACCGCTATACCACGGTGAGTCTTGATGTGGGTTGTGGTAGCATGGTAGGAAGAAAGGGTTGAACTCTGTGAATTCGGGGTGAGCTTAGTCGAGCTCACTACCATAGCGAAGGTTGGACTCAATAGGATTGCGGTAGTGTGGTAAGGACTTTGAAGAGCTTAGATGAGCTCGTTGAGTGGGTTGACCTAGTTGGACTTGGCAGGGCTGCGGTAGCATGGTAAGGACTTTGAAGAGCTCGGATGAGCTCATTGACTGGGTTGACCGAGTTCAACTCGGTGGAAGACATGCTAGATGAAGGGGATGCAGACACATGGCTCAATGTCAAAGTAATAATTGGCTAGAGGCCAAAGTCATAGCAGCAGTTATTGCAGGTCATCTTAGGATGGCAGACATAACACGATTTGGGTGATGGCTTTAATGCTTGGGTGGCTTGATGTAGAGAGATTGGTATGGGCAGATCGGTTACATGATTGGATGATCTATTCATGAACCTAATGGTCGGCGATTGGTTGATAGAATTAAATATTGTGTATGACTTTCTGAGTCGAGTACATGATTATATAGATCAGCCAAAATACATTGACAATAAGAGGTTGATAAAAAGTAGAGTTTTGTTCGAACTGTATGTTAGAGATAACATTGTAATAGTGAGATAATTCTGGAAGTGCTATTGTGAGCTAATTAGAGAATACTGTATATTGTATGTAACGGTTTTTGTTAATGTAATACAATTGTATTGACTTTGTGTGGTGGGTTTTTTACTTGTAAAGGTTTTCCCATGTATATCTTGAGTCAACTGTGAATGCTCAATTCTATAATCTCTTTTATGCTGCATGTATTTTATCTCAAGTACTTTAGATGGTATTGAAACATGTTTATGCTCTTCTCCTCTATTGTATTAGTGTTAAGGGAATGTATTCTACACTATTTGGTCTCTAGATCCTACCAGTTTTTCCCTTCAATCCAAATAGACAATTAAAAACTTACCCAAAAATTTCTTCAATACCTCATTCATCAGCCTCATGAAAGTACTCAATGCATTTTTTTGTCCAAAAGGAATCACCAACCACTCATACAATCCTTAATTTGTCTTGAATGTTATCTTCCACTCATCCCCTTCTCTGATTCTGATCTTATGATATCCACTCTTCAAATCTATCTTTGTAAAGTATTTTGCTTCACTCAAACAATTCATAATGTCATACATCTAGGGAAAAGTAAATCTATAATTCACTATAATTTTGTTTAAGGCTCTAGATTCTATACACATCCTCCATTCTCCATCCTTCTTAGGTGTTAGCACACCAAGTACTGCACAAGGACTTAAGCTTTCTTTGATAAAACCATTCCTCAACAACTCTTGTGCTTGTTTATTCAACTCTTCATTCTCTTTTGGTTTCATCTGGTGTACTGCTTTATTAGGAAAACTAGCTCTAGGAATCAAATCCATGCAATGAATAATACTCCTCACAAGTGGCAATCCATTAGGTACATTATCCAAAATGATAGCTTGATATTCTACTAGCAACTCCTTTATCTCCTCTAGTTGTTCTTCTACATATTGTAAGTCTTGAATCTTCTAGGAACCAAGGCATAGCACATGTTCTCATGTCTTAGTCCATCCAAAAATCACCTTCCATCAACTAGACAAATTCTAGCATTCATACAAACCTCAACTTTAGAAACATCCTTCAATGGCAACAAAGTATGCTTCATCCCATTAGCAAAAATGGTATAGGTGTTCTTCTTTCCATCATGAATAGCCTGTCTATCATACTGCCAAGGCCTTCCCAAAAAAAGATGGAATACATGCATAGGCATGATATCACACAAAATTCATCATGATAATTTTATATCTTCAATTTCATGAAACATTGTTCACTTACCAGTATCTTCTGCTCATCTTGAATCAATGCTATCTGATAAGGCTTCGAGTGTTTCAATATTTCCAACTTCAATTTGGTCACCATTTCTTCACAAACAAGGTTCTTAGAGCTTCCACTGTGAATAATCACTCTGCAACAATTACCAACTACCTTACATCTGGTTCAAAACAAAAAATTCTTTGCAATGGTTTCTGCTCCATCTCACTTTGATACAATACTCTTATGTTCACCAACACTTCTCCCTCTTCCATTTTATTAGCTGATCTAACATGATCCTCCTCAGAAAAAGGTTGTTCTTCTAATATCCTTTGTATTTCTTCTTGTCTCTCCCTGACTAAATTCAAATTCTCTATTTACTTCTACACCACACTTAAAAAGAGTTCCCCTAAATACTCTTTTGTCTTGTCCTCTATCACCTTTTCTATAACCCTCATTCCGGTAGCCACCATATCCTCCTCTCCAGTAATATTTTTCATCATCTCTATAGTATGGATTATCATTCTTACCGACTTCCTTATCTTTATTCTAATCTACAAAAGATCCTCTTCCTCCTCCAGTAAAAATTCTTCCTCTCTGAAATCTTCTGCCTCTTCCTCTCTATCTTTGCTCATGTCTTTTATGTAGCTTCTCTTATTCTTTTAGGGCACATTGATATGCCTCTACCACACTCAACAACCTAATAAAAATGATCTCATCCTATATAGAAGGCTTCAAGCCATTCACATATCTGGCTATTTTCTTGGTCTCATCCTCCAAATGTCTGGATTTGATATTCAACTTGTAGAACTCCTTAGTATATTTTGTCACACTTGACTCCTTTTGCTTCAAATTCTGCAACTTTCAAAATAAATTGAACTAATACTTTGTAGGCATAAACTTCATCTTTAACTTATTCACCATCTAATCCCAAGATTTTATCTTCTCCTTCCCTCTTATTTTCCTATTTATCTGCAAATTTTCCCACCAAAGGGATGCATGTACTCTCAACTTTGTACAAGAAAATTTCACCTTCTCTTCTTCAGTGGTACCTTCAAAATCAAAATACGTCTTCATCTCCATTATCCAATCAAGCAATTCATCTGAATCCAACTTACCACTATAATCCAGTGGATTAAAATGTGGTTTAGTATTTACTCTGGTTAGGGATCTTATGAACCTCTCTTCTCCCTGATCAAGGCCAGGTTGATTTTTTCTTTCCCCTTCCTCTTGTTCTTCTACATCTTCATCACTCACATCATCAATTGGTTGACCTCTCCTCTAGGCCATTTCGACAGCTTCTAATCTAGCAAAAAATCCTCTCAACATCTCCATTATAGTTGGGTCTACATTTCCACTCACTCCATTTCATCTACCATTTCTTCTTCCCACCATATTTACACAAGTTCTTTGTAGCTACATGTCAGATCCCCAGTCCACCACCCCACAAAAAATCTTCAATAGGACTTCATAAACTCGAATGATCTCTCATGAAATGAATCTCACTTTGATACCAATTTGGTGCAGTCACAATAGGAGGGTCCTCAAAGATAATATTCTGGACCATGTAGCAAGAGTTACACAATAGAAGACACTCAAAATATGGAGGAAAATGCAAATTCAAACATTCTTATTATCATAAATTTCAATTACAATCAACTGACAAAATCTGGGTTCACAAATTGGGCTCATAGGTCTGATACAATATGCTTGAAATACAGTATTCCTATGTAGTCCTTAATATGATCTGAAATATTACATATCGAATCCAATATTCAATTCTAATTTGTATCCTAATGATTTATATCACATCTAAGATCTAGAATCATCTATGTCGGCCAAAGATCATTACAATCTCTAATGAAGGAAACATAACGTGCATGAAATAGGTCAGCGTTCAATTTGAATTTCTCCTCGATAGGTGCATATGATGAAGTGTGGACCTAAATTAAGGTTGGGGACACTCCATGGAATAATTTGAAACACAACGCAAGGATCTACAAGTTAAAAAAAGGATCAACAAGAGAACAAATTATTTTTTAGGCTCGAAACTACTTCGGTGCTTTGTTCTAGAAACTATCACTTAATCTAAAAGTGATAACTTGCTATAAAAAGATCCAATCATGTTGAAATATTGGAATAAGGAAAATGAACATGTCCATGATGAAAACATAGATCCATAGGGTCTAGTGATAAAATATGATGAAATACTGAATTTGCCAACTTGAGCTGAACAAAAACTAAAATGAAAATATTTTTGGTTGGTGCAAGATTTCAAAGAACTAAGGATGCTCCTACATCAAACATCCATGGTTATTTGAAATAGTGAGTCCCTCATTTTGCTAGGGCTAAAGTAAAACCAATACGGTCTACCTCATCCTGAGAAATCCAAGAAGAATCTTCCATTGGTTTGCCTTTCCACTTTACAATATATTCTTCGTACTTTCTTCCACGTGTTGTCCTCCCATCTTTGATATCCAAAACCTCTTCTATCTTGTCTAATTGTTTTTTAGGAAACTGTTTCTCCAATTTTTCTTTATTGTCTTCACTGAATTTTGATTCATGGTACTAATGTAGATGTACAATGTTGAATATATGTGATATACCAACACCACCTAGTAACTCTACTTCATATGCATTTCTTGAATCAAATTTCTTCAAAATCTTACAAGGGTCAAAATTTCTCATATTGAGCTTATTGTATGTGCCAACTAGAAATCTTTCCTTCCTCAAATACACCATCAATTCATCTCCAACTTTGAACTCCTTATGTCTCCTCTTTTCATCTGCACACTTCTTATACTTTCAATTCATATCTTCCAATTGCTAATTTACCTGAGTATGCACTTTCTTCATATGTTATGTGAATTTATCTTCTTCTACACTCCTTTTATCTTCCTTGCTGATGCCTCACAACTGTGATATACTTGTAGGATGAACTCCAGTAATAATCTCAAAAGGTTTCTTTCTGGTACTCATGTTCACTGAATTATTGTAAGAAACCTTTTCTTGTGCAAGGACTAAATCCCAACCTCTGGTCTTCTCCCCAATGAAACATCTCAAAATATTCCCCAAACTCATGTTTACTCATTATGCCATCTCTCGCATATTGCGGTCATCATCGCTAGGTGGGTCAGACAATGGATGCATAGGCTATATACCAGAGACCAATCTCCCCCAAATTCTCTTGTCCTAACTTAGACAAATTCCCCAGTTCACTAAGAATTGAGGGCCGATGCTCACATGAAAACATAGGCTAGATACCCTACTCCACCCATGAAGCGCACAATGTGAAATTTTGTAAAAGGATCTAACCCCGTTTAGAGTTTTCAACCCCAGAAAATGAATGTGTCAATGTTTGCAAAAGCGTCATCATTTTTCAAACTCCAAATAGCAGCATTGGACTCTTTGGAAATGTTAAATCAACCCTAGTGTCACCATTTACATAAGCGTCACATTTTGAAATTTTGACACTAGAAAACCCTAATCTCAAATTAGGTGAAGTGTCGCTATTTGAAAATGTAAACCCTAAACTAAAATCATGATCTAAGATGCCATTTGCATTAGCAACACTATTTGACCTTTCAACATCATCAACTAGGTTTTTATGCATCATTATATAGCGACATTGGGGACTTTGACTCTTTGACATGTAATAAATTCACTCAAAAATCAAATTTCAAAGTTGGGTTTGGGTCACATACCAGTGGTCCTACGCCTAGAGCTCTTTGGAACATGCAAAATCACTAGGAAATGTGTCGGGGAAGCACTCATTATGCCATTTAACAGAAGGGTCAAAGCTCAAATGACTAGAATTTCTAAAGTGTGAATGCACAAATGAATGGAAAGTGACCCCTCCAAGCCTATTTAAGCATGAAAATTAGGGTTTTTTGCCCAACCGAGGCTCGTTTCACATCTTTTTGTTGCTTTTTGGCATATTTTCAGCATCCTAAAGCCTTTTTGGACCATCCAAAAAACTTGTCATCTTTTTTTGATAAATCCCCTAAAAATCCAAATTTGCGTCTGATCTCTTGAGGGGGCATTATACTCGCATAATTTTTCTCACTGGGGCAGTAGTGGGGCATCCAAAAAAATAGATTTTCTTTTACTTTTGATCTTTCCAGTGTTATTCTTTGAACCAATCTAGTAGGTATGTTACTTCAAAGAGGGGGAAAATGTAGACACTCAAAATATCCTAATCGATATCATGCACTTGATCCTGATTTACTAACACTGATTCTTCCTTAATCATTTCCACACTAACCAATTAATTGAATAATCTTTATTTAATTAATTAAATTTCCTCCTTAAATCAAATAATACACTTTATCAGATTAAATCCTAATGTTCTTTTTAATTAAATAAATCAATTCTAGTTAATTAAAATCCTAATGTTCTTCTTTTTAATAAAATAAATCAATTTTATTTAATTAAAATCTTAATGTTCCAATACCCTCTC
Organism: Sequoiadendron giganteum; assembly: GCA_007115665.2. Classification (NCBI taxonomy): domain Eukaryota; kingdom Viridiplantae; phylum Streptophyta; class Pinopsida; order Cupressales; family Cupressaceae; genus Sequoiadendron; species Sequoiadendron giganteum. Next base: position 740,047,562 of record CM021102.1, read on the forward strand.
ATTTGATTTAAATAAACCCAAACATTTAAATTAAATGTCACAAATCAACTAATCTCATCTAAGTTAATTAATCCTAAATTAATTATCTCCTAACACTAATCCCCCATTCCTCTAGCTTTTAACTCCACCCTAGGGTAAGTCAACCTTGGTCAACTAACGAAGTTGCACATGAAAATAAATTTATTTGATTTACTAATTACCTTATTTTCTTTCAAAAGGGTATATTCTTAGAATATTGGACACCCATTTGAATTTTCCCTCCCAAAGGACTTTTGTCCTCTTTCTTGAGCCACCTTGGCATTTATTATTCTTACACATCCCATCTCCCAAAATGTGCTCACACATGTGTGAGCACATCTCCTCCAAGATTCATTAGCATGTTGACAAGTGGCACTATGTTATTGGTATATGCTTTAGTCCCACATTCTCCCCATTCTTCACTCTTCAATCCTTGGCTTCTATAAATAGAGGCATCATTCTCACAATATGGATCCACAAGTAAGAGAATTATCACTATAGGCATTTCATTCCATAGTTTTCATCATTTGCAAGAAATTGAGCTAGATTATAGGAAATTTCATACTTTGTTCATCACAAATCCATCATCAAGATTATAAAGGGGTTAGGAAAGGGCTTCTTTCCACAGCAAAAGAGCACTAATCCCCCTATGGGATGCTGGCTTGAGTATTAGAATAGTATTTCATTAGTAGTTTTGAGCTTCTACTTTTCTTTCATGTTCTTATGTTTAGATAAATTTCATAGGGAATGCTTAATTCCTACTTGTTTCATGACTAATGATCACTTGTTTATTCATGTTTGAGTAAGTCTAGGAAGATTATTCACATTGGGGTAACCAAAGTAAAGTTGTTGGGACATATTGTGTCTAAGGAAGGGATAATGATAGACCCTAAAAGAGTTGTTACAATTGATAGAATACCACAACCTAAGAATGTGAAAGGAATTCAATAATTCTTTTGGGAAAATCAACTTTTTGAGAAGATTTGTGACAAAATTTGTAGAGATTACTAGGCCAATGCCAAGAATGTTGAATAAAGGAAAAAATATAGCTTGGAGTGAGGCACGAGGAAAAGCTTTCAATAATATAAAACAAGATATTAAATAAGCCCCAATTTTGAAGTCCCGAGACTTTTAAAAATCATCTCAACTTTTCTCTTTTTCTTCTTTTCACACAATTGTTGCAGAAATTTGAAGATGGATATGAGAAACCTATTGCATTCTTCAATAAGTTGTTGCATATCATACTTAGTGGGTGAAAAAAATATTTCTTATGTTCCAAGTGCCAATATCAAGGAATTTTTTACATAGAAGGAGGTCACAAGAAGGAGATGTTAGAGTAAAGGTTTTAACTTAATTATGTTGATTAAGTTACCTTTATTCCCTTCTTAAGATTTCACGTTAGTTTGCATAAAGTGACATTTAATAATTATATTAATTATTAAATGTTTTCTTTTTAGGGCTTCTATTAGGGTTTTTTCTATTAGGATTTCTTTAGGGTTTGCATAATCTCAATTTTATAAGGATTGATCCCATTGTATTTTATATCAATTCATTCTCTCATTCTCTTTGATATATACATTTTTAGTTTTCAGAGAACCCTTGCTTGTTTGTCTCCATCTCTTCTTTTGTGATAGGTTATTTGCATGCAGGTGATCTTTGGGGTTTGTGAAGTTGTATTTTCTCAACTCCTACATGGTATCAAAGCTCCAGACATGCTGCTTCCTGTTCTTGTTTTGAAGATTTTTGGAGCTTCAAGGGTTTGGGATTTGTTTTTTTGATCTAGGGCACACCTATAATATCAAAGCATTTTGAGCCCAAACGGACCTTGCCATTGTGTCTACAGGGGTCCAAAACCTCTAAATTGGCTATTCATTCATCCATTTTAGACAAAGTCGAATATTGGAGCAATTTTTTTTGCAAGTACAATTGTCCATCCGTCTGCATCTTGGTAAAAAAAAAAAAAAAATCGGAATTATTTTCGTCAAATGCAGCTTTGAATTTTTATTTTTTTTAATTTTTAATTTAAAAATCAAAAGAAAAAAAAACATTGTAAAAGATTTTGATTTTTTATTAAAAAAAATCAATTAAAAAAAAAATTGCAATTGAAGGGCTTGTCGGCCTTGGTACAAGGTACCCGTAGGTCCCTACGTACGCAGGCCTGCGGGCCCATTGTACGCCGATCAACGTATTGCCGACCACTGGTGACCTTAATGCTGACTGGCGGTCTGTCAGTACCACCGACGGCGGTACAGGCCACCAGGTTTTTATTATTTTTTAAGATTTAAAAAAAAATAAAAGATCAATGTTATTTTTTGTAATTTTTTTTTTTAAATCACAATTTTTTTCTAAAATAAGTCTAGTTATGCTTTGGGGGTGACGACCTTTTGGCTGTCAAATTTAAACCAGTATTTTCTTGCGACGGCCGTATGACCATCAAATTTAATCCAGCGCTGACTTTTTTCATCTTTGGAGTTGTTTTCTTCCAGAGACCGTAACTTGGGCATACAATATCGTTTTTTGGAAAATGAGATATTGTCGGAAAGCTGGTTTTCTCAACTTTCCAGTGGTGTGGGTTTCATCACTTCATTTTTTTGTTGGTACATTCTATAGATATTTTTTTGGCTATCCTTCATGTATTTCCAATATTTTGTCCTTTGAGGGCATTTTGAGTATCATTTGTAAGCTATCTTTTATGTAAACACAATGAGATAAAGTGCCACACTATTGTACATGTATTTTTTGGGGATTTTTGCACATAAGGTTGTGTCATATTTTGTACCTGCACTATTATTATAAAGTGCCATGGGGCATTGTGTAGTTTGCCTTTGTTTTTCCATCACACTTTTGTCTAGTGAGTGTCCCTCCATGATGATAGTGGATCCTATGATTCCATCCTCATGCATCTGTGCTTTGTTCTGTACACCACTTTTTCAGTTGCAGATGCTTTCTTGTGCACTTTTAGATGTTGTTTCTTCTTCCTCATGCACTACAAGGTGTTACACACCATTTTAGTGGATTTGTTAAGCTCTCCAAGTTCAGCATTATGGGGGGGGTATTATACTGTTCATGCTAATTCTTCCTTGGTTTTGCCTTGGAAGGAATTTTCCATTCTCAGTTGATCGGTGTTTTTTAAACTATTGGTACTTGTGCCATTTGTATCTTCATTCCAGGTGTTTTCCTTTGTTTTCCATCTAATTCGAATAGTGTCATTTGGGGCACTCATGCAAATTGTTGTCTTCTTGATCTTGATCATCCTATCTTTAACGGAGGTTCTTTAGCACCATAGAAGTCATCTTTTGACAGTTGTTTGCAACTTATTCTTCTTTAGTGATGTTCTTCTTGGCTTTTTGCATCTCTTTTTGGAGTAGAGCTTTTCACATGAGGTTTTCTCTATTTCTCCATTTTATAGAGATTTGGTTGTATTTGGGTACCTGATCTGGCCTAGTTGCTAGGATCCATGTTTGCCTTCTTGTACTGTAGTTACCTTTGCTTTCTTGCATTTTTTTTTAGCTGCATTGTTGCTCATCTTAAGGGGGGGTGTTAGAGTAAATGTTTTAACTTAATTATGTTGATTAAGTTACCTTTATTCCCTTCTTAAGATTTCACGTTAGTTTTCATAAAGTGACATTTAATAATTATATTAATTATTAAATGTTTTCCTTTTAGGGCTTCTATTAGGGTTTTTCCTATTAGGGTTTCTTTAGGGTTTGCATGATCTCCTTTTTATAAGAATTGATCCCATTGTATTTCATATCAATTCATTCTCTCATTCTCTATGATATATACATTTTCAGTTTTCAGAGAACCCTTGCTTGTTTGTCTCCATCTCTTCTTTTGTGACAGGTTATTTGCATGCAGGTGATCTTCAGGGTTTGTGAAGTTGTATTTTCTCAACTCTTACAAGAGATGTAGGTGGATACAAGATTTAGGAATTCAACATTGATGTTCAAATCACTAATTTGGTGAGAGGACAAGGGGTAGCCAAATTGATGGAAGAAACTAACCTAGAAGAAAATTAGGTAAACAATGTTGATTTTGTTGTTGTGTATCCTATTTGTGATATGCAAACCTTGGGATGTTATAGATATATTGTATATTACTTGCAAAACATGTCATATCCTGAAGGGATGACCGAAAATTAGAAAAGAAGACTGAAATTGAAACTAATAAGATATGTGATAGTTGATGATAAATTATGGTGGAGAAGTATGGAATGGGTGTTTCTTAGATATGATTATGGCAAGAAATCCTTATAAATTTTAACAGACATGCACAATGGTGTTTTTGGTGGTCACTATGGCTAAGACTACTACACACAAGGTTTTGAGGATAGGATTTTGATGGCTCGCTTTATTTAAGGATGCACACAGATTGGTGAAGACATGTGATGCTTTCCAAAGGTTTTCAAAGAAGTTGAAGTTCTCAAGAAAATTACCTCTTAGACCAAACATATTCCAAGCACCATTTCAATAGTGGGGAATTGATTTGATAGGGGAGATTCCTAAGAAATCCAATTGTGGACATACTTGTATCTTAGTAGTCACTTATTAATTTATAAATGGGTTGACGCTATCCCTAAAAGGAAGGCTACAAGAAATGTGGTTGTGGATTTCTTAATGAACAATATTCTAATCATATTTGGTTTTCTAGAAAAGATTGTATCAGATAATGATATGTGTTTCAGATCAAAATAATTTATAAGTTTTTACAACAAGTATGGAATAAAAATATCCTAATCATCCCCTTATCACCCTAAAGGTAGTGGACAAGCTAAATCTATAAATAAGAGTTTGTTGAATATCATGAAAAGGTTGATTGAGAAGAATAAGAAGTCTTGTGACTCCAAATTGAAGCAAGCTCTTTGGCCTAACAAAATGACCACTAAAAAGGAAACAAGGCAACCTCCATTCAACTTGGTATATGGAATTGAGGCTAGGATGCCAACTAAGAATTTAATGTAGGTATATAATTTCATCCAAGAGTATGATGATAGTGTCACTGATGATATGCAAATAAGGATCAATTCTTTAATAAAATTATATGAAGTTAGAAGGGATGCCCAATAGAGAAATTTGAAAATGTAGTTTCAGGTGAAGAGGTTATATGATAGAATATCTACTTCTATAAATTTTGAAATTGGTAGCATGGTCCTGATGTGGAATGCTAGGGATGCATATAAGGGAAAACATAGAAATATTTTGGCCTTATGGTTGATACCTTATCTAATAAATAATATTCATGGGGAAGACTCATATTATCTACAAATTCTGACAGGTGAAGTTCAAGAATTTCCAGTACATGGACAATTCTTGAAGCCATACTTCACTTGAAGTATGTGGTTTCCATGTACATTATATATAGGTTTGGTTTGGTGTATCCTTTTTTTTTAAGTCTGGTCTAGTTTTCTTGGGTTTGCGGTTCTTTATATTTTTGGTCTACTTCACTAGGAATCTTCAGGGATCTCATTTTGCTCAAGGTGAAAAAACATCCCCAACTATATCCATTGATGCAACCTATAAAATTTTTTGGTCCTTGGTCATTTATATCCATTTTTGAGCTTTTGGATGGCTCATATGAGTTAGGGTTTATCAAATAGTGTTCAAGGTTTATCCTTCCTTCAAAAGAAAACCTAAATTTTGGTTGCCTTGATAGATTGTTATTTTCCTTTATTGACTAGTTGAGTTTTCTTTCTGATCAGTCTAGTTATAAATTATGTCATTGCTCTCATGCCTTGACTAACCCCTACCTTCCTTTTCACTACTTGGGCCCACACAGTTGATTACCTTTTATTTTCCCAAGTCTTTATTCGAGTATTTGTAAGATTTGGCTAAGTATGAAGGTTTTTAGTCTTTTGGTTTGTACTCAGAACTCTGTTAGCCATTGACATGGTTATCAAAACTTCTCTTTGTTTTGATCAAAGCTATCCTTTTCAAACTTCTTAAGCTCAAGTCATGCATATCATTTTTTATCAACAATCTCGTGTTCATGCTACCTAGTGATGGCCACATTTTAATACAAAATTTGATGCATGTGCAAAATATTTCACTTAGGTTGTTTTTCCCTTGCTTCACTTCAGTCACATGGTTGATTCTCATTTCATCACTTTCTTCCTTCACATCACAATTTACCTTTCTACCAGTATCTCCCTTTGTGCGATGTGAAATATCTTTGTAATTCCATGACCCAAGCATAGGTTTCCATCCCTTGTTGCATCACATGACTCTTTCAAATCACATTTTTCTTAATGCTCTCTTGTCCCCTTAATGTGACATATGATTTTGTCATTGATTTCATCTTGAGGATAGCAGTCATAATCTCACACCATCATGGTATTTCATTGTATCATATTTTCAATTCTTGAGTTCCTAATGCAAAATGTGATATGTGTTGAAAACCCCAAATTGTAGCATGTGGCCAAACCCTAGTTTATGACACCCTCCCTTTGCATCACAATTATGAGTTAAGGAACAAAGAGAAATGTGATGTTTCATACAAGGAGAATTTGATAAAGGAATATTCTAGTGGACAAATTGTTGACTCTCATCACATCACATGCTTTTAATACATCATAGTTTATATCATGGTGTTGATAATGGAAATGTGATATGTGATGGATAATGGTGGTAATATTTAAGAGGAAAATGGGATTCATGGCATATTCTCATCTCATCACATATTTCCTTCACATCACATTTTATTTTTTTGAGATCTTTAAAGAAAAAGGTGATGTATGAAGGATACATGACAACCATCAATCTTGTTTTAAAATTAGATTAGTTTAATTAGAATTTGAACAAAAATAACTAGCTGATAGTTTAGGCATAACACAAAGATGTTCAAAGAAATTGGAAGAAAGGAGAAGAGTAGATAAAAAAGAGCATTCAATATTCAAAACAATTTCCTCACTCAATGTGCACTTTCTCAAGGACATGGGAATGTGCTTCAATGACTTAATGGTGATTGTTATCTCTTTTGATATATTCCATCATGGATGGTTAGGGTCTTTTAATATTGTAATAGAATATTGAATTGAAGGATGTCAGGTGTAAAAGGCTCGAGGGTTGTTGCTCCCTTGTTCTATAAAAGGGAATTCATGGCATTTTGCATAGATCTTTGGTGAATTTTTTAATGAAATGTAGAGAATATAATTGAGGTCATTCCTAGGATATGTTGTCTAATTTTTGTAATTAGTAATGTTGTATAATAGTACTAGCATTTTGTGGAGCTCAAAGGAAAAAATATGAAGACAATTATCTCCTGATGTACGGTTTACATAAATTATGAATGAAATAGATTAAGGATCTTTCAACTTGTCTCTGTAGTTGTGTCTAAGGATGCATTTTTTTGACTAAGGATTTTGTTCAAATAATAGGTTAAATTCTTTAATGAGAATATAGGTTTGTGTGAATGAATACCAGGATTTGATAAGTAGAGTTGGTTAGGAAAATTGAGCATAATATTGCAAGGAAATGTTATGAATCTCTTAAATGTTTGTATGAAATACTATTATGAAACCCCAATGCACAAATTTTGACTTCATTGCCCCAGGAAAAGGCATCAATCTCTTTCCTTTTATGATTTATAGTTCTAGGATCAAACACACTTAAATACTTGCAATCTTCAAGCTAGTTGAAAATGTTTGTTGAAATGAGTTCTTATCTTGTCCTATGATCTTGTGAATGTAAAATTATTGAATGATTAAAGAAAATCTTCCTATTTTCATTAACCTCAATAAAATTTGCATAGGACACATCTTCCTTTTTTACATTATTTTGGATAATTGGCACATGATATTGATGAATACTGTTAGGGACCACCCTCCTAGGTTTTGTAGAGTTTGAAGTGTAGAGGAATTTTATTTTAACTTTCACCTATTCATTGGACAATCCCTCAAGGTAACTAATCATTTAAAATGGCTAACTAATAGGTTATCTTTGAGATCAGGTTGGGAATTAAAAAATTCTTGGAGTTGCATGGTGGTGACATGTGTCAAGGGATGTTGAGTTGACATTGGAATGTTGATACCTTTGAGAAAGTCGGAACCCACTTTGAAAATTCAATCTTGGAAGTTTAAATTTTCAATTATAGTTATGCAAGGATGAAGTTTATATTCCTAGTTGAGTCAAACATGGAATGTGGATGCCCAAATTTTTTACAGGTGTTTTTTTTGCATGTTCATGTTAAACAATTTTTCATGTAGTGACTTTCTTATCACATTTTTATGCATGGGTGTGGGTTTAAGGAAAATTCTATCTTGAATACTATAGACTCTATATATGCAGGTGTTATGCTAGAGGAGTTGCGAGAGAAGCTTTGTTTGCAAGGCTTATGCTACCAAATTTTCTCCAAAAGAGTAAGATGTAATCTTAAATATAAATTTGAGATGAAATCTCCATGATAATTATATGAGCCTATAATTTTATTGTAACTATTTTTTTTGTTGATAATACAATGGTTCTAAGATTTGGAGTGTGGGGTTTTTACTAAAATAGTTTTCCCCACATATATTTGTGTTCTTCCTTTTATTCCTATTCTTTTATTTCGTAAATTTTAACTAAAATTACATTATGTTTTTGAAATGTTAGGGCACATAGTTGAATTATTGTAATCATATAAAATTAATTCTAATCCTTTTTCAAGTCCCCAAGGATGTATATCTAGGTTTGATTGACTCGCCTTCATGGTTGAAAGTTGATTTATTCACCTTGTTGATTTGCATTCTAATGTAGCTTTGAAATAGGAGAAAAAATAAACCCTAGATTTAGACATTAAAATTAGGTTTCCATTTTTTATATGTTACTTTTTTTTGTGAAACCCCCTCAATATAAGGTCATCAACAAGTAGATAACATATTTGAGGTTATGAACATGCAAGTAAAAATTAGTTCACCTCCCATTATAGGACCTCATAAACCACCTAGCAATGTCTTGAACTTTGCAAGACAACTCACTAGTAAGCATGTGTCATAGCAACCAAGATATCACACAATTTCTCACACATTTAAGATTCTTTAGCATAGTGTTAAAGAGTATGATATTTTTGAGAAACTTCATCTTACTCCAACAAACATATCCCTTTTGGATTTTATTCGAACATCACCTACATACAATAGGATGCTCCAAGAGGTTTTATAAAATACTGATGTATCATATTTTGGTAGACCAAATGATGTACCCACCTTATTTGGTTGTATGCATGTGATAAGGTCAGATATTACATTCCCTCAACATGAATTATCCTTGCTTGATATCCAAAATAAACATGAATCCCTAATGATAAAGGTGATGATGAATGAAACAAGAGTTAGGCATACTCACATAGATAATGTATCATGCCTTACTGTTTATAGCATTGATCTCCTAGATAAAATTTGTGTGGACAAGAATGTTATAGGACCAAATGATGTTAATATTCATGTCTTTGATAATGTTAATAAAAAATCATTAGGAATGATCACATTATCCATTGAGGTTGGACCTGTGCTTTTTCCTACCCTTTTCCATATCATGCTAGGACCTCTTTCATACAACCTTCTCCTAAGTAGACTATGGATTCATTCCATAAAGGGAGTCTCATCTACTCTTCACCATGAGATAAAGTATGAATATAATAACAAAATATGAATAGTTAAAGGAGATTAATAAAATTATATTTCACAATTTTAACATGATCATAACACTTGCAAATCTCTCAATACTTTGATTCCAACTTCAAAGGTAGAACCTATACAAGTTGATCATAATCCTAATTGTCTTTCACCCATAAGAAAAATCTTAAATGGTGATTGGGGGTCGTTAAATTTTACACCTTGTTTCAAAGGGGGGAGTCTCAAATCTTTCCCTCAAATTTCAAAGAGTCCAATTCAAATGATTCACCTTCAAGAGCATGTTTTGTAATTAATTAGTGTGCATTATATTTAATAGCCTCCTTTATTGGAGAGTACAAAATATAACAATCTAAACAAAAATATTCTTGAGTCTCATTTTCTCCACTTGGTTCTACATCAACAACATCACCCATGGTAGTGATGGGGTTTCTTCAAATCTTGTCCCCCATGAGAGGAAGATGTGTAACTTTAAAAAATTAAAAAGGATTTGCATGCTCAGGAAGAAGCCAATCTTTCTTAGAAGGATGTAGATAAAATATCTTCATCTGAGTTGGAAGCATGTTATGGTCTTGGATAGAAAATTATTTCTAAACATGGATTTAATGAAAGCATGAAACTAAATGATAGGGATCAAGAGAATTTTATACCATACTTTTCCAATGAAGGTCTCAATTTCCAACCTTCATATGTATCTTCATCTAATGCTTTATTATCTACTATATGTTTGACATCTTGTGATAAGAAAGAAATTTTTCATTCACAAGAGAAATAAATCTCCCCTTATATTGCTCAAGAGAATATCTTGTCAAGGATTCTCAATTCCCACTTGATCACTCTTCCTCCAAGAACACGAGATAAATTCTATAAAAATAACTCATTTTGTGCATATCATTGATTGCATGGTCATTCTACCAATGAATTTCAGGCCTTGGGTAGTAAAATATCACAACTTAAGGATTGTCGTGCTCTTCCATGGGTTGATGCACCTAATTCCTATAATCAATAATGATCTCCATCCTATCATGTTGCTCATCAGTATGTGGCATTCGTAGGCTTATATATTTTTCTCATTTCCATTCATGGTGGTATAATATTAAGTGCAACCATATTTTTCATGGAACCAACATGATATTCCTTGGTGTGGTTCTCCTTATTTCTACACTTGGGGGGGTAAGGATAACTAGCTTTGGGATTCATACATTATTTTCAAGGATCCTCTCTTCCCTTTTTTCTCCTTAAAATGCCAACATAGCAAGTATGTTGAAATTTTAAGGGGGGGATATATTACCCCTATGCATTTCATCTTGTGATATTTGATCTATTGACATACCCCCTTTGGTAGTGCTTTTTTTTGTAAAGCCCCCTAAGGCATGGTTACAAATTTGTTCCTTGAGATGCTAAACTTTGTTCATCCCTTGAAATGTTAAACTTTATTCATCCCTCAAGATGTTAAACTTTGTTCATCCCTCGAGATTTCAAACTTTGTTCATCCCCTTAGATGTTAAACTTCATTCCTCCCATGAGATGTTAAACTTGAGCACCCCTTTTTAACATGGCCATCTATCATAACACAAATTTATTGCTAGTGGAGTCATGCGGCTCATAAGTGATTTTACATCCTTATGAGAGCATAATTTAATTTTGACAACACATTCGATTGATGACATTTTATATTTGATACAATTTAAGACTGAGGTCTCTTTGCCTTATCGGCTTGAATCCTTTAGTACTAACGTAGTTTTTTTTTGTATGTATTTTTAATGTCTTCTCTCTGTTTACTTTGTTTTTACATCGTGTTTTTTTTATTCCATATTCATCTTCATGTTCCATCATGCCATATGTTTTCATCATGTATGCTTCATATATTTTGACATGTATGCTTGTGTATGTTGTCTTGTTGAATTTCATACATGTGTGTTCCTTTGTGCCTATGTTAATTTTCCATGGGATCTTGGATCCTGGGGGCTTGCATGCTTCCCCTATATCCTTATGTTTAAATAATGAACAATGTTGTTATTAATTATTTTCCATTGATGTCAACACTAGGATAATGGATGTCAAGAATGATTGTAGAAGAGTTATTTTGCAATAGGGTTTGATCCACATACTAAAATTGTTAAGTAATTTTGATAATTTTCTACACCAGTAGATTCAATACACAATGCCCTCCAATAATTAGTGGTTTGAAAGTTTCAAGTAACAAAATATCAACATAAATGGTTTACATAGTTTTATGTGTACTGTTATGACCTAACTAGTCGACACTCCACAAATTTGAGTTAGAGGTTATCATTTTTGGAGAATGTTAATAGGTGTTAATGCATTGTATTTTCCATTTGGTGTGACATTTTGAGGTCCACATGTCCTATAGTGATGAACAGTTGGAGTATTTTTCTTTTAGGTCTTATGACTAGCTGACCTAATGTATGTAAGGAGTTGCGGAGATTAAATATGTGATTCTAATGTAAGAGAGAGCTATTATAGGTACATTTTGACCTATATTACATGTTTCTAGGAATGAAGCAATTATAGATTGAATTGGGTGTCGACAAGGCATGTTTTATATGATTTGGGGCTACATCTAATTAGACTGACCTAACTAATGTTTGTGATGGATTTTGATATATATACAAGGTTTTTTGAGTTTATCAAAATCAAATATGAATATGTACATGATCCAAATACTTGAGTAGTGATGTGATTTTTTTTAGAGTTGATCAAATAAGTTGTGAATGTTGAGAAGAAGTGTGTGAATGTATATCAAAGTAGAGATTTATAATCTGAGTTGGGTAAAGTGTATTAAGACAATGTTTTTGAGTTTAAAAGGAAATGAATCCAACATATGTTAGATGCACTTTGTATCAGTTCAAACCTTGTCTATGAATCCACTTCTTTCTAATATTTCTTTTCTCTATGAACAATGAGTTCACTTAGATAGTGAGTTCACTTGGTAGTGAGCCTTTCTATAAAATATTATAACTAGTTATAATATATTGTGAGCTAATCCTCACTTTTTTTAACCTATTTTGGTTTTCCACGTAAAAATCATGGTGTTCATGTGTTGTGTATGGTATGCATTGTTCATTCTTTCATTCGTTATAACCATTAAGTATTCTTTGGTAATTGGATGATTTAATAAAATACTAATTCACCCCCTCTTAGTATTCCAATTTTTCAACACCTTAGTCATCTTATCTCTTCAAAATTTGGACAATGAGACCCCTCTTGACATATATTTTCTACTTTTGTGTGAGCCTAAGCATAAGTCCATACTCTTACTAAAGTGGGGGCTAAATATAGCATCATAAATTTTCATCCTTTAAAATTTCACACTATGCTTTACTCCCCATTAATTATTGAGCCTAATTGGATCCCTAATTTCCTAAAATCATGCATTATATAGCCCATTTTTACCACTTTTCAATAAATTACAAGCATTGAATAAATGGATCCATTTAACACATCCCCATGACACTTAATGTCTTGGAAGTTTTGGCCAAGACCCATATGCCCTTGGGAATATGGGCCCCCCTACTTAGTCAAAACTCATCTTTGGGCATGTCAGAGTGGCCATCTTAACATTCAAATTTCAAATTTCAAATGGCGTCTATCAAGATTTATTTTTTGTTAAATTGAATAAATGCATATAAATACCTAGTATTTTCACCATTTGAAAATAGAAGAAGCAAGAAGGAGATTTCATGAGCAAGAACTATTGTCAAGATCAAGTCAAGAGTAGATTTTTAGATCTTTATTGTAGCAATTCAAGATCTAATAATCATGTCAAAGTGTATGTGAATTCATTTTATCACATTATCATTGTTTTTTGAAGGCTTATTCTTTTTGTAGGTCTCCAAAGCAATACAATAATTCAAGCAAGGAAGATCTAAGACCTTGAGGTGATGTGTATGACTTAGTTCCTTCAAGGAAACAATTGAAGGGTGGTAGGTTACAACACATTGTGATTTGATTATTCCTTCCTATATTTTATCCATTTATCATTGGCATTTCTATTGTGGAAGTGGAAACATTTACACATGGCTTGATTGAGGAAAGCCCCTAAATGGCCCAAAAAAAATTGTCTCTTTGAATGTGTAGGTATTATGATTGAATATGATTAAATTAATATTGAATCAAAGTCTACAATTTTTGTTTTCAAATCCCTAAATCCAATAAATCCACAAAAACTTTCCTACAAAATTATTCAATAGCATTCTAAAAAATTTGCAAGCAAAAAGGAGAATCTCAAATATGCCACTAGAAAATCCCAAAATTTGAGGACACCCCTACAAGGACTGATTTTCACTTGGAAATATAATTCATCCTATACATATTGAAACCATTTTTTTTTGGTAGGTACACAATCTTATACACTTCCCAAATCTTCCTCCATTCTATTGTTTCAGTCTGTACATCACCAAGATTTGGAGTTTTACATAATAGGGCACATAGTTGAATTATTTTAATTATATAAAATAAATTCCAATCCATTTTCAAGTCCCTAAGGATGCAGATCTAGGTCTGATTGACTCACCCTCATGGTTGAAATTAAATCTATTCACCTTGTTGATTTGCATTGTAATGTACCTTTAAAAAAGGAGCAAAAATAAACCCTAGGTTTAGACATTAAACTTAGGGTTCCCTTTTTCATATGTTATAGGTAGTCTACAATGGACCATATATTATGGCTAGATCAAGAGTTTATATAAATATATTCTACCATTATGACTTCGATAACATTGATGGTGAATTTTTTCTAACATTTAATAAATAAGTAGATGGAGTTCAATATTTGGATAAATTAAGTTCCAAATAATAAAGTAAATATAGGTAGGATTTATTATGGTTGGAGATATATTCCATTTTGTTATATTTTATTGAAATATAGACATCATGTCTTAGGGATGAGATATAGTTTAAGTGAAGGGATGATGTTGGTGGGAAATAGAGCTGGCATATGACTTGATTGATTAAAGTGAAAATACATAAATATGGATAGATATTCCCCATTAGGTTGAGAACATAAAGCTTTTCCTAATTGATAATAATCATCAAAACCTACAATGGTTTTGAAATATAACTATAAAAGGATTACTCTTCTACAAAATAGGATGATTCAAAGGTTATCATAGGTACCAAAATGTAGGATGTAGCAATAAAAAATTCCTTGGGGTACATTTAATGGCTAAATATTTTTTAGGGATGATCTTAGGGGAATGTCCCTAAAAATGGATAAAATATACTATAAATATCATATACTACAATTATTATATAGCTAATACAAATATTGTAATGAAATAACTTGCACAAAAGAGGAATATAGTATGAAATATTATAGAAATAGTTGATAATAACTAAGAAATACATTCCACTTTGAGGGGGGAAAGATCCAGATATATTTACTGAGAATAAAATATCTCATGATAATAAATATACCTCTAGCTCCTTTATATACAAATTATGCCATTGTTTCCACCCAAGCTAGCTTAGACACATCAATATAGAACCTAAAATGACACAAATATCTAAATAATTATATAATAATGATCATATAGCTTAATTAATAGTTAATATAGCCAAAAAATACTTACTCATAACCCTAAACACACTTTATGATTAGGGGCATAGCATGCCCACCTCTTTAGAGTAGCATTGTCCTTATTGCTAATCAAGTGTGGATGGGTTTAGGTGAACTTTTTCCCTCCCATTTGCATCTTCAACTAGTAACTTATTAATTTTAATGAGATAATTGGGGATTTTTATATTCATCAACTTATTTTTGTGAGTTGAAATAATTATCTCTAGTTCCAATATAATTCTCACTTCTTTAGCTAGCTTTGGTAATACTATCTATGTAGGGATATTACACCCTATCACATTATTCAAATAAGAATAATGAAAAATTGGTATAATTTTTTTTTGGAGGTAACTAAATCTTGTAGGTAGCATTACCTATATTTTACATGATTTGGTATGGACCATAATATAGGAATAAATTTTTGTTCTTTATTTTTTGAAAAAAGGAAATTATATTATAAGGGTGCAATCTCAAGAAAAGAAAGTCCCAAATTCAAAACACATTTCACAATGGTATTGGTTAGCCTACTACTTCATTTGATTTTATGTCATGTTTAGGTTATCCTTGCATCCTAAAATAACCTATTATTGATGAAGCATGTGATATTTTTTGGACTCAAGGGAACACTGAGAGGGGGGCTGAATCAATGTTCTACAAATCTGAACTTTATTAATTTGATAATTAAACCATTTAAGTATTAAACCAAAGAAAGATACAAAAAAACAAAGTAATAATCCACAAAACCATAACACAAGGATTTTTATGTGGAAACCCTCTTAGGGGAAAAACCACAGTGGAGGTTAATCCACAATTTGAGTACTCAAATATAAGTTTTACAAAAGGGAATGCACTTGCATTCAGGAACACTTGCTAGAGCTCAGTACTCAATATAAAAATATTGAAACATCTTAAGATAGGTCAACATTAACCTATAATAGATCCCACATAAGATAAAAATACTTTTTCATCCTTCGCACAACATCAAATGTGTTAGGTTGGCCCCAAATAAGACCTAAATATAAAAACCTACATATGTGTATCTATATCTTGATACTTGGACCTAAAAACTCAATACCATCTTGAATTCATGCTCAACTAACATCTGAAAAAATTATCTTCAACACCGTGAAACCAAAAAGACATTAAAAAAGAAGTGTAGAATCTCCCACACAAACACTCTATATAGAAAATGAGTATAATGTGTTAGGTTGATCTCTATTACACTTATCTCTCAAACTGTATGTCCAATCAAGAATAAATATTGGTTTTTAATTCATCTTATAACCATGAAAATTAGGTTAAAATTGTAAAGAAAAATATTCTTATGTAGAGTGGCATGGACTCAAAAAATAATGCACTACAACACTAAACTTGGTAGATTTGACACTTAGTCAAATTCTCACACAACTAAGCTTTCCAAACTAAAAAAAATGGCACTTGAATGACTTCCTTAACATCTCAAAATATTTTTAGGATTACCCAAAGTGATCCACAACAATCTTGACATCAATGACAACATTGTATCATGTCCTTAAGAGATATCCATTCTCATGTTGCCAAAATAACATCATCAATGAAAATATCCTCAAACTTTCAATAAACGCATATACACTTCTAATAA
This sequence comes from Sequoiadendron giganteum, assembly GCA_007115665.2. NCBI lineage: Eukaryota > Viridiplantae > Streptophyta > Pinopsida > Cupressales > Cupressaceae > Sequoiadendron > Sequoiadendron giganteum. The sequence continues at coordinate 740,064,386 of CM021102.1, forward strand.
ATTATTGACAACCTCAAATTTCCCATCAAATTGAGGATGATATGAAGAGCTATGAGCTAATTTAGTATCAAAATAAGAGAATGAAATTTTCCAATAAAGATATACCATGTATCTTTTTAATATTCTCTAAAAATGATTTTTACATTATAATTTATGTAAAAGCGTGAGATAATTAAATAAAATAACTATTTTTAGTGAGTAAATCTACTAATTCCATGATGAAATTATTTCCTTAATATCTTGGAAAAATTCTAATGAAATCGATTGAGACATCTTCCCACTTCTAGCTAGGAATAACTAAGAGTTGCAAAAATTCTAGGATTCTTAATTGTCTTTCCTTTATTTTTTTAGATATACCAAACATTCTACCATAAATTATTGAACATCGCTTTTAATCCCTTCCTAGAAGAAATGCTTATTGATTCAATGATATGTCTTCAAAAATTGTGAATAATCCTTAAATAAATAACCATGAAGCTCTTCCAAAATATTATGTTTGAGAGTGGGATTATTTTATAGTTATCTCTTTATACCACAAAGCTCCTTGCTTCCAATAATAATTATCTAAGCTACTAAGATTGATTATTAATTTTTCAATGAGATTCCTTTTAGAAACATGATTCTACCATTCTAATATGGATTATTCCACATAACCAACTCGTAATATTTTAATATCACACAATAATGCCTCATCCTTATAATATTTCCTAGATAATTCATCTACCATGGTATTTTACTTCCCTTTCTTACTATAGCATTGTAAATTGTCACCCTTGACAATTTCATGCTATTTTTTTCTCCCAATTAAGTTATTAGACCTAATTAAGCTCCTAATTTCAAAAATTATGCATTCCATAGCTTATTTTAAATATTTTTCAACAATTTTCAAGCATAATGTTTTTGATCTCATTTAATAATTTACCCATGACACTTTAATTTTCTAAAACTATGGTTGAGGAATTAATGCCTTTGACCCCCTATTTGTTGGTGTTTTTAAATACCCAAATTGATATCACATATAATCTATGGAGTTGATATCTCTAATGGTTAATTATATGGAGGGATTGGTCAATGAATAGGTGAAAGTTTTATAAAATTTCCCTCTACACTTTGGGCTCTAGAAAACCTAGTTCCCTACAATGCAATTTAAGGTACTCTTGTGCCAATTATCTCATACATTGTACAATAATAGATATATTCTCCCATGTGTTATTTGATAGATTAATTTTTTTAAAGATCTAGCTAACCATTACAACATTTAGCATTCTAAAGCATGATAATATGGTAGAACATCACTCAAATATAGATTTTAAAATCAAAAGTAAATATTTAATTGATTTTGAATTTATTTTTTGTGAAAGACCAAGAATATGTAATATAGACACAACTTATGGTGACCAATGTGTTATATTAGGGTATGGAGTTCTAACCAATGCAATTGAAAACATATAACAACATTCCATCTATGATAACTGGGCTACTTAATGATTCTTTACACCATTAAACTCAGAAATATAAACTAGTAATACTTTAAACTCATATTACTATTAATATAAATATATATAGGTGTGTGTAGGTTCTTTTACCTAGTCTAAAATGCAAAACTAAACAAAATGAAAGCAAGGAAAAATACAAACAACACCTCAAGATTGGCCTAGGTTGAACTTGAACAAAATGAAAGATAAAGAAGTGATATACCTTCCAATTGATTGGTTGGTTGGCCCTATTTATTGTTTTATTCGTGTTCTCCTTTCAATGGAAAATAGCATGAAACTATATGCAAAACTATGTCGATGAGGTGAGGAATGCAATGATGCAAGTGGGTATTTGGATAAATGTTTGATATGGATGCAAAATGACCTCAAAATTTGCAAAAATGGTGAATGTTTGAGAATGAAAGTGTGCTTGAATGCTTGAGTGTTCAAAGTTGCATTATGAAAATGATAGAAAATTCCTCTAATTTTAATGGAAAGGCCTCTAATAAATGAAGGGTCAAGATGCAACCACCCTGGACAAGATCAAGGGCTAAGGTGAGTTGATAACTCACAATCCCTCACATCTTGACATGAGGTGGAGGTACTTCCTTGATCCTTGGGTATGGACAAGATCTCCTCATAAAGGAGATCCTTGTCCCCATGTGAGTAATGAGACTTTTGAGGAATTTAAAATTCCTTAAAAGACCTTGGAGGAATAAATGTGAATTAAAAATTAACATTGGGAAGGGGTTGCCTTCTCCAAAAGGAGAAAGAATTTAATAAAAAATTAACTTGGAGGTATGCCATAAATGGCATAAAGGGGTTAAGATGACCTAATCAAGTAATTAGGTTGTGCAAACAGGGGATTAAGATGGCTAATGAAGGATTAAGACAAGTGGGCTATGATGGAGGATGCCACATTAATATTGATTAAGGGTGTGCACATCCTAATTAGAGATTAATCAAATTAATCCAAATTAAGGAAGGGTTATGGAGGATGGGACAAGGAGAGAGAAAATAGTGAATTTAAAATTGATTTGAATTCATAAAGGAAAATGACCAAATTAAAAAAATTGAAGTATTTATTTAATTTGGAGAGGAAAGGGGATAAAGGGTAAAGTGTTTAATTATTTAAATTAAATACCTTAGTAACATTAGGGAAAGGTAGAAAAATTAATTAAATAAATCATTTAATTAACATCGATGGGAAATACGATATAGACGAGTGAAAGGGACAAATTTGAACTTATGGAAGAGGTCAAGTTTGGATGTCTACATTTTGCCCCTCTTCAAAATATTGTTAGAATATTAGTATTTTGAAGAAAATTAAGATGCAGACAACTCAATAGAAGAATGAACTAGAAAAATATGCCCCAATGCAAGCAAGGTGGTGTAAGCCGTGCAATGGAAGATAATGAAAGAATATGCCCCGATGTCATAGGAAAATGGATAGGATGAAGGAACGAAAGAGAATGATAGGGTATGCCCCATCGAGAGGGTAGATGGGGAAGAAAAAGGGGCCCTGAATGACTCCTTTATATGAAGAAATGGAAGTTATCAGGTGATAGAGCACAAAAAATCTAGAAAAATGGCTTTTGAATGGAGGAAAATAGATAAACGAGGTGAAAATGGTGTCCTGCAAAAGAAAGTGGATGAATTAAATTAAAAATAAGTTTAAATAAAGGGTAATAATACCCTCAATTTAAAAAAGGTTCAAAAAGATAGGGAGAAAAGATATATATTAATTTTAGGAATTATTATTCACCATTTGCACATTTGGAGGTTGATTGAGCAAGAGAGAGAGGAAGAAGGTGAGGAGAATAACTGACATGGCGAGCAGAGTTGAGGGATTCATGAATGAGGAGCTCATCCACTGAGTTGAGATGGTGCACAAGTTCTACTACAAGCATGCGGAACCCCACTAGGTTAGCATCAAAACCCTTCTTAGTGATTTTTAGTTAATTTTTGTCAATTTTAGCATATTTGGGTTTTTGCGTTTGTGCAATTTGGATAGATGGGAAATGGGTTTCTGATAGATGGGAAAAATCACCCATTCAAAGAGCCAAAATCGCCCCTAGAGGGCTTGGCTAGGAAGAAGCGAATTCGGCCATCTGGGAGGTGAATTCACCCATCTGGGAGGTGAATTCACCCAGGGGGGAAGATGAGAAAATGTAGGGGCAAGGTTTCCTTCTTGACAGGAAAACTCACCCATTTGATAGGCGAGATCGCTTGGATGATGGGCGAGGTCGCTTAGATGAGTGGACTCACCTAGATGGTAGGTGAACTCACCTACTCGACGAGCAAGGTCGCCTAGTTGGGTGAACTCACCCGCCCGATGGGCGAGGCCACTAGGAAGGGTGGGCTCGCCATGCCAACAAATGAGGTCGCCCATATAGGCGGGCTCAACACATCAATGGGTGAGGTCACCCAACTGATAGGTGAGCTCACCCAGATGAGCGGGCTCAGCATGCCAACAGGCAAGGCCACCTGAATGGGTAGGCTTGCCTAGCTGACAGGAAAACCACCAGAAGGGGCATCATTCAGGTGATGGAAATGACAAGAAGAACATAAAGGAGGGAGGACAAGTTTTCTTGATAATGGGTGAATGCGGAAAAGGGGAAAAGTCACCAGGGGTGCGACTCGGAGAAAGGAAAAGAAAAGAGAGAAGAAGAAAATAAAATAAAAGAGGAATTGAAGAATGAGAGAAAAAGAGGGAATGATGAATGACTGACAAGGTGTGTGATTTGGATGTAGAGCTTAGATACACTACGAACATGAGAGAGGCATTTGGTAGTATTAAAGGTGATGATCATAGCAATGAGTGCGGAGGACCATGCAACCTTAGCGCAGGAAGGTCTACTATACATGTTGGGGTACTCCAACATTAGAGCAAATCAACCACTATTGATTGCATTGATAGAGAGGTGGAGTTCAAAGAATTCCAAATTTCATATCCCGATAGGGGAGATGACGATGACCTTGGATGACATGTGGAGGATACTATGGCTGCCCATCAGAGGGAACCTAGTTATCTGGATGTAGAGCTAGGGATGAGCATGAGAGAGGAGTCTGTAGGCAGTTTTTGGATGAGTGGATCTACCTATCCATGGGGTAGACTTAGATTTGGATGAGTGTTTGGGATTTGGGGTACCTCCATTGCCATTTTAACTATGTGGTTTGATTAGCGAGATTTTATTGCCTGATCGGAGTGGGAGTTTTTGTAGCCTCAATATGATTGAGGTGGTATGACACATCATCAAGAGGAAAGATGGAGATTTCATGTGGGGCACATGCATACTGGAACAACTATACAAGGACATGCATGTTGTTTGCTATAGGGGAGCACTTAGTGTGATGCATGTGACACTACTACACATATGGGCCTGGGAGCAGATTAGTGTAACTAGGCTAGGTGTACTAATAGTGGGAGATCAAGACAAGAGGCTACCAGTAGCATACTAGTATAGGGCAGAGTATGGCTGGCATATACACTATATAAACATGAGGGATTTAGAGGGATGGAGGAGGAGACTAGATGATCTATAGAAAGATCAGATTATATGGAGACCATATCTAACATGACGTTTCAACAGATGGAGAGAGAATGAGAGGAGGCATAGAGGATATTTATGTGCAATATGCTACTTGATCGAGAGGGATAGACATATCATAGAGCTCCACCAACCAGATAGAGTTACAAAGTATTTTGGGGCAACACAAAATACTCCACCAGGGCCGCAGAGGTTCCACCAAATTACCTAGGAGAAATTGTGGGGTGAGATGATCGCAATAGATGTTTCCAGATAGAGGAGGGAGGAGGTGCAACTAGATTAATACCTAGGGAGTACAGGAGGAGAGTAGATACAGGGGTGACCATGAGGTATGTTTCATGGTGGGCATAGCATAGTCCTAGACAAATAATGACATTGCATCTAATTGTAGGAGCACTTGGCTATGGTCCAGATGAGGAGAGGAGGTAAACAATGGAGGAGATATAGGGAGGATGTGGTGATGGAGGATTTAGGAGAGTAGGACCAGCTTGTGGAGATGGATATCATACATGCAATGCCACTTGCTATGGTATCAGGTGGGCTGCCACTACCTGAGGATCCAATAGTAGTATTGTTAGGATCCTGAGTGAGGCTGAGAGTTGAAAAGTATAGACTCAGGGAGTCAGAGGCAGAGAGAGAGTTTGTAGTAGGAGGGATAGAGAGACTATGATTCTCTCGCACACAAGGCATCCAAGATGTCACACAAGAGGGATACCATGTAGTGGGAGAGAGATGAGGCTTGTCAAGAGAGAGAGGAGATGGAGGAGGCTCAACAGGCGAGGGAGGATATGAGGAGGATGATGGAGTATTTGATAAGAGAGTGGGATGATCTGAGGAGACATCAGGATGAGCTAAAGAGAGAGCAAGATCAGTTGAGGGGGGAGCAGGATGGGCTCTAGGATAGGATGGAGTGTGCAGAGGTGGCAACGGGAGACTCAGGGGAAGCTCTAGAGAGGGAAGAGAGACAAGTACAAACCCTACAGAGTGAGAGACATGTGGTAGTAGAGGAGATGACATAGATGCATGGGAAGATAGATTAGATGAGGATGGCATAGGAGATATGGGAGAAGGAGAGGAGATAGTTATCTATATTATGAGACAGGTACAGAGTAGTGTGGGACATAAAAAGGAGTTAGGTTGTAGAGAGGGATGAGTATATGAGGGAGACTAGCTACTACATGGTGGACTATTTTAGAGAGGTCCCCAATCTTACATAGCGTATAGCTCCCTATGTTTGAGCATTATTGTAGATCCCATCATCATCTCAATTAGTAGGGACACACTCCCAAGGATTTATTAGCTATCAAGAGACACATCCACATAGGGGACTAGTGCCAGACTCCCCTCATAGATTAGATGGAGCCAACACATGATAGAGAGGATAGGGATGATAGGATTCAAATTTTGACAGGTGTAGGGCATATGGATAGGGGATAGGGACAAAGGCCATAGGTTCCATAGTGTAGACTAGACAAAGATTAGTCTATCCATTGATGTGGTCCTCATTTTAGAGGGGCACTTTGCACCTATATCTTATTGTATGATCATGGATTATGGACATGTATTTATTATTATGATGGACATTGTTATGGATTTTTAATGGTCTTGATATTTTTATATTGATGTATTATTCGATGACCCTTATTTATACTATGCATTTATGATGGGATAGATGTTTGTGTATGGATGCATTTGTTATGAGATGTGATGGATAATTATGATGTATGTATGCATTTATGATGATCTATGTGATATGCATGATGTCTAACATGTTTTTATGTAGGATGTGATTTATTATATGATTATGGACTAATGATTTGTGATGTAGGTGTATTTTCTTGTAATTTTATCATGCGTATCATGGATATTATTATTTTTATGCGATTATGAAATGAAAATGTAATAAGATGCAATGAATGAAAAATGTGATGTATTCATATAATGCAATGTGTATAATGAGATGGACTAACATGTGATGAAATGAAAATCAAATGAATTTAATTTAAAATGCTTAGAATAACAAATCTATGTCAATCTAAACAAGTTGAAATGAATATCATAATGCAATGGGATGGAATAAGATGTTTAAAAGAACTGGTATGTTTAAAAGAAGAATATTAAACAACCCATATGAATAATACAATGAGATGATAATGACATGAATTAAGATTTTTAGAATAATCAATTAAGATTCATCTAAATAACTAAAATGATAATGATAATGAACTCAAGATGCTTAAACTAACTGATCTATATTAGTCCAAATAATGATGGAGGACATGAATGAGGGTGGATAGGGAATTGCACCTATCAAGACTATGTGGATCCCGAGAAGAAAGGGAGATGGAAAGGAAATGTTTGCTCAACCAAGATTACTAGTCATAGGTGATAAAAAGAGATGGAGGGATAAATTCAATGCAATGGGATGAAGTATGAAATGAAATCCTAATGCTATTTACCAATTTTAAGAGCACTTATTTTTTCTATAGCATAAGACACAAGATGCAAAAGTATGGGGAACCAAGGAAAATATGTGTCTAATGCATAAAACAAACACAACAGACAAGAAGGCTATCTCAACACCCCAAAGTCGTAGGGACTTTGGTTAGGCCAGGCATTAGGATAACCACAAACACAAAGGATTCCCCAACATAACACAAGACCACAAAGATCTTGGTGGGTACTATGTAGGAAAACCATGAAGATAACAAGTAGATAGAAAGATCAAGATATGCCCCTATTCTTACTAGTCAAAGCACACCATGATATGATGGATCATGGAAACCTTGACGAGGTATAATAGGAAGCACAAATGATAAAAAATAAATGTCAAAAGCATCAAAATATCACAATAAAATTCAAACATCCTTTGTCATAGGATCAAAAAGATGGATGGTATTGATGTGGTATGTTAGGAAGGATGCATCCTGTTGAGACCAAAGAAGGAGACTAAACTAAAATATCAACATGACACGGGATATCTGAAACCAATTGAACCTCATGATACTAATGACCTTTGTTTGTAAGCATGAGCTAGGATAGGAAAATACTTGATAACATGGAAAGGCAACGAGATGTCAAGATGAAAAGAAAACCAAACAGACACACCCTAAATACCTAGGGGCTCAGGGGTTGATCATAAATCAGCCTTGCCTATGTGAAAGCGTAGAGCCCTCATAGTTCAAAAAAAGACCATGGAAAAAAGAGGAAAGAGGACAATGAAGACTATGATGGAGGACAAAGGTGGACAGAAAAATGCCTCAGGGGCTGATCAAATGATTGACCTTTCCTACTTGAAATTATAGGAGCAACGTAGTTCAAAAAAGACCAAAGATGAGATGAGATCTAATGATGACCGACATGATGGAGGAGTCCAAATGATGATGCAAGATCAATGATAAGACACGATGTACAAAAAATGAAAAGCTCAGATTAAGGATGAAAAGCTCATGATTTTGGATAACATATATGGATCATCCAATGCTCAATCACAAAATACCATGTGACGGATGACAGTATGTTGATGGGAGGATATGATCGTTTGGATGATAGGATAGGATTTGAGGATAAGATGGATGGAAGGATAAAGTAACTAGGATGCAAGGTAGATAATGATTAAGCCCTCTACGAATGGCACATGTTGCTAGTTTTTCACCAAACATACCTATCCAAGGTGCCACAAAGAGTGGTTTTCACCATAGGACAAATTATCTCTTTACTATTTTTGGATATTTTTTTTACTTTTCTGATTTTTTGTATTTTTGACAATTTTTTTACTTTTTTTGTATTTTTTCAGGGAAGGACACCCCAATTGACTTAGGCATAAAAATTCTTCAAGTGCATGATATTAATGGGCTCTTCTAGGGATTCTCCTTTAGGATTAGAATGCTTTTATACACCAGAACCATACTTAGTTGTGATGACATAAGAACCTAGCTAGTTTGCTTCAAATTTTCCCTTGTCTCGCTCTTGCTCATTTCAATGATTCTCTTTAAGGACTAGGTCAACAAAGTTAAATTTTCATGGACAAACCCTTTTTTTGTAGCTTCTCCTAAGATGATGTTGTTAGGCTTGCAAATTAATATATGCTTTTATCTGTTTTTCATCTAGGAGTTCTAATTGAGCAAGACGTGCAACTTGAGTATCTTCATCACTTATTAGATTCTTCAGAGATATGTGAAGTGATGGGATCTTGACTTCGATTGGAAAGATAGCTTCAGCACCATAAATGAGGTAATATGGAGTGGTGCAAGTGGGAGTGCGGATGAAAGTGCGATAGGCCCAAAGGGCATAATGGATATGGAGATGCCAATCTCAACTAGTGTTGTTAACGACATTTTTTAGGATTTTGATTAAGGTCTTATTGGTTGCTTCTTCTTAACCATTACCACGAGGATAATATGGAGTGGACCAAAGATGTTGAATATGATAGGTCTCACAAAATAATTTCATGGACTTGTTCTTGAATGGCTTTCCATTATCCGTGATGATGATGGAGGGAATTCCATACTAGCAGAGGATATGGAAGAGGATGAATTTGGAAAGTTAAATACCAGTGATTTGGGTGAATGGATTTGCTTCCACCCACTTAGTAAAATATTTAGTAGTAGTGATGATGAAGGTATGGCCATCAAAGGATGGAAGGTAAATCTTTCTGATCAAATTGAAACCCCATTGTGAAAAGGGCCATGGTGCTATGATGGGTTCTAAATATTATGCATGAGCATGTATTAGGTCTACGTGTAGTTGACAAGGAAAGCATCTCTTTAAAAACTCACAAGAATCATGCCTCATAGTAGGCCAATAATATCCTTATCTAAGAATTCTCTTAGCCAAGACCATGCCATTAGAATGGGCCCCATCAATACCACTATGTACCTCTACTAACATAGTGTGAGCTTCGGTCTCGTTCAAATACCTAAGAAGGGTTCCATCATACCCATGATGATAAATATTATCTCCCACTATGGTATAATGGGAGGTGCATTGGATGAAATATTTTAATTGATTGTGTGTATGGTTAGGAGGTAAGATGTTGTAATGGAGATAAGTGTAAATGTCATGATACCATGATGACTCAGGACTTACAATTTCCCACACCATATCGCTCTCAGGGATATCATAAGCAGGGATTAAAATTTTTTCAACTAGGAACTAGCAGTGTGTTTGATCTTTTGGCATGTCAATCAAGGAACCAATTATAGCCATTGCATCAACCACCTTATTTTGGATTCTTGGTATTTTCTCAAACTGGATAAAGGTGAAGTACTTCTTGAAATCATCCACCATGCACTTATAAGGTAAAAACTTGTCATCTTTAGTTTGAAACTCATCATTTACCTATTTAATGACCAATTGAGAATCACCAAAGACTCACAAGTGATTGATATTCCATTGAGTGGTGATCCTAAGACCTATGATGAGAGTTTCATACTCCTATATATTGTTTGTGTATGGGAAGGCTAACCTAAATGATTTTGGGATGTAATCACCTTGTGGTGTGACAAAAAAGATACCTACCCCAGATCCATTGTGAGTATATGAACCATCAAAATAAATTGGCGAAGTAGCTGTCTCTATGACTATAAGGAATTATTCATTGGGAAAATCTGTAACCAAAGGATAAGCATCTGCCAAAGGAGCATCTACCAATTCATCTACTCTTACTTTCCCTTTAATGAATTTTGTGTCCACATATTCTATATCAAATTTTCTTAGTAGCATGATCCACTTAGCCATGCGGCTAGTTAAAGGCGTTCTAGATAAAAAAATATTTGAGTGGATCAACTTTTGATATCAGCTTTATTGGATGGTTGAGCATATAATGGTAGAGATTTTGTGAACAAAAGACCATAGATAAGCAAGCTTTTTCCATGAAGGAATACTTAAGTTCATAGCCCACCAATGTTTGACTAATATAGTATATAGCATGTTCGTTTGAAGACTCGTCATGTTGGGCTAATAATGTCCCCAGTGCAACCAAAGTAACTAAAATGTATAATAGGAGCGGTTTTCTTGAAATTGGAGGCATGAGGATGGGTGGATGAGCCAAGTAATCTTTGATTTTGTTGAAATCTAGCCAAAACTTGGAATCCCACTTGAAGGTGGTATTTTTTGCAGCACATGGGATAATGATAAGCACTTTTCGTCTAACTAAGCTATAAATCATCTGATGGACTATAACTTACCTTGAAGGCTCATTAACTATTAAAGATTACATGGTGAGAGAATTTCCATAATTACTTTAACATTAGCCAGATCTACCTCTATGCCCCTTCTGGAAACAATGAAACCCAGTAGCTTTCCTGATGTGACCCCAAAGACACACTTCTTAGGATTCAAACACAGCTTGCATTTCTCTAACCATTCAAAGATCTTTTTCAGGACTGTAGGATGTTCTTCTCTTGTTTTGGATTTCCCCAATAGATCATCAACATAATCTTCCATTATGATGTGAATGAGATTATGGAAGATAATTGTCATAGCACATTGGTATGTTTCCCCCACATTCTTGAGGCCGAAAGGAATGACATTGTAACAAAACATGCCCCAAGTAGTGGTGAAAGAAGATCTGTGTTGATCTTCAGGTGCAATCTTGATCTAATTGTACCTAGAGAAACCATCCATGAGGGATAGCATCTCATGTCCAACAATTAAATCAGCCAACATGTAAATATTTGGTAGGGGGAAATCATCCTTGGGACAAGCCTTATTGAGATCTCATAAATCAGTGCATATTTTGATACTTCCATTTAGCTTGGAAACAAGAACTATATTGGATATCCAGTCTGAGTAGTCAATGGGTCTTATGAATCCAGCTTCTAAAAAATTTTCCAACTCCTTGACTAACAAGGCTACTTGAGGATGCACTTTTTTGAACTTTTTCTTGACTTATTTAGCATCCGGGTGGACATCCAAATGATGTAAAACTAGAGTAGGATCTAGACCTTTTATATCCGAATATCCCCACACAAAATTGATGATGTCATCTTTGAGAATTTAGACAATGGTGGAGTGCTCTTCTTCAGATAAGGATTTGGCTACATAAGTGATTTTTGGATTTCCTTTTGTTCCCAAATTGACCTCCCATGTTTCTTCAATGAGAATAGAAGATATTTTAGACAATTGAGTTCTCACAAGGGGAAGATGAATGTTCCCATCCTCCAGTTCCTCATCAAGGTTTTCACTATTAGATACACCCTTTATTTATTTATTTTTTGACTAAAGAAGCGCCTTGGGGAGGTTTTCACTAGATGACCCATTTTGATTTTGTTTCTTCTTATTTTTGTGATTAGAGCAATCACCTTCCCCCAATCCCATAAGATTTACATAAGTATCCACTGAGGGAAAGGTGTCAACAAGTGAGCTACTATGTAGGTCCCTATTAATAAGGTTAGAATGGTGAAGAGAAAGGTCAATAGTGCAAATGGATAGGCAATAAAACATGGAAGAGAGATCCACGTCATCATACACAAGTATGATGGACTCTTCCTCAGGTATGTATTCAAGGAGACCATCACGCACACTAACATTTTTAGATGCACTAATTGATGCCACAAGACCTTTTTGTTTTGTATCAAAGCCTAGGCCTATTCTTCTAGGTAGCATAGATGGTTCTAGGTTGGTGTGAGCTTATAGGAGCATATTGGGTTGATGTGGAAGGACTAGGGACTGAGATGCAAGTGCAGTGAGCTGTAACAACACACTGAGGATCTTTTCCTTTGACATGAATCATGAAGACACAAGGCTCTACTTCACTAATGCACATACCAATGTCATCGTATTTATAAGGTACAATTTGTAGCTAACATTATTAGTGATGTTGTTTTGACTATTGTTGTTACTTGACCCAGGGTTGGCATTAGATGTACGGGCTCCTTGGTTATGATTAGGGAAGGCATTTTGGTATATTTGTAGTTGATCATTGGATGAAGATGCTTGGGTGGTATCCACTTGTATATCTCCATGATCTATAAGATCTTGGACATATTTCTTGAGCCCTTGACACTTGTTTAGGGAATGACCCTTGATCTTATGAAACTCACAATTCTTATTTTCCTTATACCAGGGTGGTTTTGGCTTGGATTCATCAAAAGGCTTGGTCATGGGATAAATAATTGGATAGTTCACTTGGAAAATCCTATTGACCACAACACTTAAGGGCTCTCCTAAAGCAGTGAAAAAGTGTTTATTATTGCCTTGAATTTTTTGATTGGACTATTGGGGAGGACAAGGTGTGGCTTGTGGCACAGATATGGGATTTGGCATTGGTTGCAGCGGAGGAGTGTATTGAGGCCTTTGTGAGGTTTTTTCTACTTGAACATGCTTGGTATCTATGACACCATCATTGACTACATTTTTCTTTTGTTCTAGTAGCGAGACTTATCTACAAATGGCTTCTCTTTATCTGGATTATAGATTTTAATTTGTCCCTTAGCAGTGAGAGCTCTCTCAATGATAAGACCCTTTTTAATGACCTTTGAAAAGGTGGTGACACAATGAAGATTTAGATTATGCCTCATATCTAGATTCACCATGTCTTTCTCACTAAGGGGAGATTTCATTCGACTTGCCAATGCATGCCACCTTTCCAAGTAGCTAGCAAAGGTTTCACCATCACGTTGTTTTTATTTATGAAGGTCTAAATTATTAATATCTTTCTCTAAATTGAAGGGGGATTGTGCTACAAATTTTTTTGAAAGATCCATGAAAGAAGAGATGGATCCCTTTGGAAGACCCATGAACCAGTCAAGAGCTACCCTAGTTAAACTCCTAGGGAATGACCATAGGAGATGGTTGTGATTATGGAGGAATCCTTGGTAGTGTGAATATAACTCATGGAGATGGTTATTAGAATCCTTGTTCCTTTGTATTTTTCAAATTTTGGTATCTTGAAATTCTTGGCGAAAGGAATGAGTGAAATTGAGGAATCAAATATATAGGGGAAAATATCTTCAAATTTGAAAGTCTTTTTCGAGGTCCCTGTTTGTAAGTATTTCAATTCAGTTTTTACCTCCTCCAACTTCTTATTAAAAGGTGTTGATGATGATGGATTGGATAGATTGGATTGATTGTAAGGAGCATATTTTTGGTAGGATGTGGATGGAGTGGATGCAGTTTGATCATATGGTGGCGGTGGAGGCATATATGATGGAGCCGACTGATATTGATTAGCATAGGTGGGTTGTAATGGTGGATTGGTGTATAAATGATGGTAGGATGGGGGATTTTATTGATCATAAGGACCCCCTTGTTGGTATGATGGAGGTGCTTGATAGTATGAAGTGGAAGCACCTTGTTGTTATGATGATTTTTGGTACAATGGCTACTCCTGCAAAGTGTAGTATGGATTGGTTTGATAATTCTAAGTGGTATATTGTTGGGATGCATGTGGGGGCTGTTGTCGATTACATTGTTGATAGGAAATGGTTGTTTGTGATTGTGAAGGGGTAGTGTAATATGGTTGTTGTTGTGGTTGTTGTAGATTATAATAGGCATAGCCAGGATTGGGATTAAATGTAATACGTTGCATATAGAACATGCTTTGTGGATGGTATAGATACTGAGCCATATTATTAGGTATTGAATGGTGTGATGATTGAGGCTGTGTTTGGACTTGCAGTTGCTGAAGGGGTTGATTATAGAGGGGTTGAGTGGGGATTTCAGGTTGCTAAGTGATTTGAGGCTATTGAGTGATCTGAGGCTGGTGAGTTATTTGAGGTTGGTTGAAGGGTGGATTTTGCTAATATATTTGTTGAATGGGAGGACCTTGAGACTAATGAGGGGGTTGAAACATATTACCCTACGGTTGATGTGAAGGAAGTTGTTGTTATTGTGGAGGAATAGGGATATTTTGTTGTGGAGGTTGTTACTAGATGTGTTGAGACTGAATTAGAATATGTTGGGGTGTTTTTTGTGGTGTGTGTTAAGGATTACCTTGTGGTGGCTGAGAAGGTGGCATGCTACTTTGAGGTGGTTGTTGAGGAACAAATAGAGGTGGTGGTAGATTAGAATTGGGTATTGATCTCGGGAGTGATGGTAATGTTGTTTGGTGTTTCTACATGGCAATGACTCACACAAAATAGAAGTTATCATATCTCTCTTAAAAGGTTGATCTCTATAAACAAAGAGATAACCCCAAGGTATTTTGGGTGTCAGGTTATGATAATGCAGTAGAACAAACTCAGTGATAAAATGTGAATATGCTAGTAATCAAAAGGGGTCTTATGTACAAGTAATGAATCTCTAAACTCATAAATTTTAAGATATGGTGATGCTTTAACTTCAAGTTCTAACAATTTAATAAAAGAAATAGAAAAAGAAGAAGGTTTCAAAAGTTCTGATTGCTAACACTACTTCTAAGACTAATCATGCAAATGATGAAATATTTGGAATGGACTAATCCCTTAAACTAGTTTTTGGTTGACCCAAGCTATACCTGCAATCTTGCAAAGAACAGTGCAATCTTCTAGGGTGTTAAATATTTTCAGGTTGTAGGCACTCATTCAAGAAGGTTGAATGAACACATATTGTTGAACTAAGCACATGAATATGAGGTACAGGTTGACCTTAAATAACATTCACATAATCAAGAAGTTGCCTAAGATATGTACCAAGGATTGCTACAACACTCCAGTTATTAAATCATCAACAATACAAACTAAATTTAAACTACACCCAACCATTCTCAAACGATTTTAAAGATGGAACAAGAAACATGCAAGATTATCCAATGTAAAGGAGGAACCAGTCATGACACAATGTTTGCACTTTGTGTTAAATCATCATATTCACATCTCTGGCCTATTACAACACTTGCTTGAAAAATGTAAAACTAACTCCTAATCTGCTAACATGTTACCCTGTTGTTAACTCTAATGATTACAAGTCTTCTGACTTCATCAGTCAATAGAAGAACTCTAACCTAACCTACTAATATCAAAGCCTTATTCAACCAATGAACGAACCAACCCTCATGAAAGAGTTAGAGTGCCATACTTATAGAAACACTAGGCTTGTGGGAACAGAGCTAGGGTTACAAGAAACCATGACACCAACCAAATCAGCCCCGATAGTTTGCAATAACCTACTACTCAACAATGAATGCAACAAGGGCCCCATCAGATCAACCTAAGATCTCACACAAATAGGGGACAGATCCTCAAGCCACACCCAATAATAAATGAACCCCTGCATGAATAGAAACATGTGCGCGCACACCAAGAGGAAAATGAGCAACCAACCAAACCAAAGTCAGGAAAACAAATGGCCTAAATTGAACAAAACCAGGTTGAGTCCACCAACTAAATCTCCCTGCCATTAATGAGCATCAAACGCATCAACCTTGAGTGTAGGAAAGGGTCTCATGACAATAGTTGCAAATTGTACTTTACTGCACCCACAAATCATGCCCAAATCTTGAAAGTATATCTTGCAAATTCTAGCTCAATCCAACCTACATTTAAACATAACACCATTGATGCCAAATACATCATCAAAATCCAAGCAGGCCCATAGAATTCCCAAAGTCAAAGAACCAAGAAAAAACCTAGGCGGAGAGAGAACAAAAACCAAAAGGGAACACAAAGGGAAACAAGGCGGAACAAGAACCAAAACCCACCCTAGTGGAAGTGGAGGTGGAATGGAAACCAAACGGGAATGCAAAGGGAAACCAAGTGAAACCAAAACCAAAACCCACCTTGCCAGAAGTGGAGGTAGAATGGAATGGGAAGGAGACACGAACTTTGTGATGTTCAAAGTTTGGATCCGTCCTGGTCCTGGTCCCAATAAAATGACAAAAGAGGAAATCGAAGAAAACCCATGGGTAGCAAACCAACCCAAAGGCCAAAGACAAATAGAACAATGAAGAAAATGAGAACGTGGGAGGAGGAGCCAAAACGGGAAGGAAAGGGATCACGAACTTAAAAAAATTTTGGAGTAAGATTCCATCCTGGTCTTGTCTCTAACAAAATAAAGGGAAAGAGAAGAAAAGAAAACCTAAGGGAGAAAAGAGACCCTTAGGACAAAACAAACAAAATGATGGAGAAAAGCAAGGAAGCAAGGAGCAGAGTTGGAATGGGAACCGAACCCGAAACTTAGCAAAAGTTCAAAGTTAAGTCCCATCCCAGTTTTTCCTTTGGGAGAACAAAGGAAACAAGGAAAAAAAGGGAAATATAAGGGAGAAAACCAAACCCTTAGGCCCTAAAAAAAACAACAAGTAATAACACAAAAGGAAAAAGACCACCCCAAGAGGACATCCGCAAGACCCTAAAACCACTAGGAACTCAACACAAAGGCACTCCTAGACAAAGATAAGCACCAAGGATCAAAACTCCAATATTTTCAAAGATAAGCACAAAGAGGAGGCAAGCCATCAAAATAGGCCAAAAGACCAAGCCAACAGAGGGTCCCCATCTTTAGAAGGGTGTGGGTGCGAAACTGTACAACAAATGGCGACTCCATTAGGGAAATGCTCCAAAGCATTTCAATGAAAAACTAGCATCATGAAATCAGAATCTTTGGTTTAAATCCAAGCATTACGTTACAAATAGACAAGGTTTAGAAATCACTAACAAGCTAACCTTTCTTGTACCAGGGTCAAAGTGTGTGCATATGCATTTATTTTCCTTTCCTAAGTTGCAACAAGGACCAAATTCAGTCTGACAGGGCCACGTAAGGATTCTGACCCCAAAAGAAACCTAGATAGAGCCTCACTACCAATCAAGCATCCATAGCCCTAACGAGGTTATCATTGTGACCCTCCCTAGCATAGCTCTACTACCAGCTAGATGTCCATAGCCTCAGTAGAGATACTAGGATACCCTTGAAAAGGTGAACACTCTAATTTTCAATATTTTCTTTCTTTTTCTTTTGATATTCTCTTTTGATATTTTCTTTTAAATCTTCACCTATTCACCTTGCAGGCAATGAAGCCCACACTCAAGGATGAGAACCACAGTGGCACTAGAGAAAAATTTAAGATTTTCACCCAGTCAGACCTCCTAAAGACAATATGCAACCTCAAAATTCCTAGGATTTGTGTGAAGATATAAGACCCAAATGCATTCTAGAATTCAACTTAGTCAAGTGAAACCCACTCCCAGCCAATGCAACATCAAATGAAGGAAATCCGCCAATTTGAATGACCCTGAAAAGATGATAAGAGTTCGTAAAATAAATCCCAAACAAACCCCAGACAAGCAACTAGTTATATAGATGCAGCCAACCCAGAGGAAAGTAGGACAATAGAACAGAAGCACAAAGCACCAGGGAAAACCAACCCAAGTAGACCAAAGCAAACCAACTAGAGCAACAAACAAGCACAAAAAAACCCAAAGACATTGAACAAAAAATAAGGCAAAAACAACAAAAAGGAAACCTAATCTACTTATGTACAAGGAAAGATCTCAGAACAACTCAAGACTAGAAATAATGCTTCAAATACTCCCCATTGACAGGCAGTGGGATATCTCCTCTAGTGAGGGTTTTCAAATGGAAGGCATTAACTCCTAGAATCTCCACAATATGATAAGGTTTGAGCCAAAATCTGTCAAATTTTCCATGATCCCCCCTTTTGTCATGGGCTTTATCCCAGTTGAGAACCAAGTCAGAGATTCTAAAGGATTTCACCTTGGCTCTCCTATCAAACCATCTTTTCACTATACCCTGATGTTTGGAAAAGTTTTCTAGGGCATCATCTCTTCTCTCTTCAAGGTGTAACAATTTAGTTAAGCAGGCTGCATGCTTATCGTCTCCATCATAATATTCATTGATAAATTGCAAGGTAGGAATCTTCAGCTGGATTGGAAAGACAAGTTCCAACGCATACACTAGGTGGTAAGGAGAGGTTCCTAAGGATTTTTTTTGTCTAGTGCGGTCTACCCAAAGAGAAAATCTAACCTGGGTGTGCCAATCCTTGGGATTCTTTCCTAGTAGTTTTTGGATGACTGTCAGAAGGTTCTTATTGGAAGACTCAGCTAAGTCATTCCCCTATGGATAGTAATTGGATGCAAACTTTATGGAAATTCCATGGTCATAAGCTTAGTTAGAAAAGTTTAAAGACACAAATGTGGAACCATTGTCACAAACTATAGCCAATGGACAACCGAAGCAATTAATGATACCCGATTCTATGAAATTGATTACTACTTTAGAGGTGAATTGTTTGCATGCAAGAGTTTCGGTCCACCTAGTAAAATAATCAGTTATGGTAAGAATATACCTATGGCCTGCAAATCAAGATCGGTTGATTAGACCAATGAAATCCATTCTCCATTGTGCAAATGGTTTTACCTCTATGATAGGCCAAAGTGGAAGAGTTGCACACATCTTCCCACTTGTTGTAGTTTGACACACATGGAAAGTCCGCACGTGATGATGTGTGTCCTTGAACAAGATAGGCCAATAATATTCTGCCCTTAGAATCTGATTTGTAGTGGAAGGTGTTGAACTATTGCCTATCCCATCATTACCATAAAATTCAGTCATCACTCTCCCTGCCTCTTCTTTCCCTAGGCATCTCAGATAGACACCTTCATGATTTCTCTTGTATAGGACAACCCCATTCATCATAAAACTGCCACTTTTCAAACTTAGAGCTCTCCTTTATACTGAATTAAGGTGTTTGGGACATTGTTGATTCAACAAGTAGTAGATAATGTCATCATACCAGTCCCTTAGAGAAACATCTTCAATATTATAATGTTGGGCTACAAGGTCAGGATTCATTTCTACCATTGTCTTGGTTGGTCCTTGTCCTCTTACAAATTTCATGGGTTGAATTTCAATATCATATTCTTGTAACATAGTCACCCACTTGGCTCCGCGTTTTCCCAACTCATTTTGCATTAACAACAACTTGACTACAGGATCAAGGACTATAGTAAAGACCTTGTTTCTCAGTATGTAGTGCCTAAACTTCTTCACCATTCGGATCAAGGCATAAGAATACTTTTCAAAACTAGGATACTTTAGCTCAACATCCTTCAAAGGTGCACTCATGAATGCTATGGGGTGTTCATTACTTTGATCAAACTTCTATATCAACAAGACCGCACAAGAGTGATCAAAAGAAAATGAATAGATGTAGAATGGCTTAGCATAATCAAGGCTTACCCAAAACAGGGGCCTCAACAATAGCTCTCTTGATTTCTGAAAATTCTTCCTTAGCCTCTATATTCCATTCAACCTTCACTTCTTGCTTCAACATGGAATTTAAGGGCTTGATTATTTCTGCAAATCTAGTGATAAATATCCTGACAAAGTTAATCTTGCCAAAGAATGACTTCATTTATTTCTTTCTTGTAGGAGGTTGAATTTTAAGTATTGCCTCCACTCATTTGGGATCAATGGCAATAACCTTCTCTGAGATAACATGGCCTAATATATTTCCCTCAATGCCTCCAAAGATTCATTTCTTCAAATTAAACGAAATACCAAATTCTCTACACTTCCGGAACACTTTGCACAAATTTGCAACATGATCACCTCTCTTCTTGAAAAAGATTGTTAAATCATCCATGTAGATGATTATGCACTTTCGAATGTTGTCTTTAAAGGAAATATCGATAGCTCTTTGGAATGTAGCTCCAACGTTGATTAACCAAAAGGGAATTCTCTGGTAAGCAAAGGTTCCCCATGTTGTAGTGAAGGCAGTCTTGTGCCTATCCTCATATTGAATTATGACTTAATTGTATCCAGAATACCCATCCAAAAATGACATCATTTGAGATCCATTAACAACCTAAAGCACATCATCCAGTGAAGGGACTAGATAATTATCCTTTTCTGATGCTCTGTTCATGTTTCTGAAATCGACACATAGTCTAATTTCTCTATTTTTCTTCCTGATTGAAACCAAGTATGCGACCCATGTTGAATGTCTTACTAGGAATATGATTTGTGCTATGAGTATCTTTTGTACTTCCTTCTAAATAATGGGCTCCAAAAAAGCATTAATTGGTCTTTGTTTTTTTCTGAATGGCTTAACATTTGACTTTAGGGGAATTGTGCGTGTAATGACCGAAGTGTCATATCTCATCAAGTCATCATAGCTCTAGGCTATCACATCATGATATATGTGTAAGGAATCAATAATTCACTTCCTCTCCTCCAAAGTGCACACCTTTCTAGTAAGGACATTCTTGATATCACTTTGGATCCCCATATTGTATATTTCACATTGATAGTTGAGGGATTCCCTTTTCAGTTTTTGCTCTTGATCTTTGATCCTATCCAAGTCAAAGATCCTTTCTAATTGCACCATGCCTCTTGGTATGGTATTAGTTTTAAGATTGAGGACTCCTTCTAGGTCAATTTTGGCCTTTGAAGGCTCAATCTCATCAATTACCTAGGGAAAAAATACATCAAAGCTAGTAATAAAATCAAGAATGTGCCTATCATCTTCAAATACCTAAAAATTGGTGACATTGTCGGGCACTAAGGATACCAGAACAAGTTTCGTAGTGAATTTATTTAATCTTGAAATTGATAAAGGCTGAAATGTACTTGCTTCTTGTGCTAGAGAATCAAGAGTCTGATTCTTACTCCGAGGTATCAGTTGGATGTTGAAGGCATCAAATCCTTCAATAAGGTCCCAAATTTGTTGTTTGTAATTGGCCATCCTTTTGTCATGACATGAATATTTTTTTCTCACTTGCCTGACCACGAGCTCAGAATCTCCAAAAACTTGGAGGATTTTAACTTTCTTTCTCAATGCCATTAGTAGCCCATGAACTAGGGCCTCATACTCAGCCACATTGTTAGTGCATTGAATTGGAGCCTGTGAGCAAAAAAGTAGGTTTTACCCTTAGGACTGATTAGCTCAAGCCCTACTCCAGCACTTTGTTTGGATTTGGATCCATCAAACCTTAATCTCTAATAGTCATTAGCTCCTTCTTTTCTTGGGATACCTTTATCCTTACTATCACCTGGGGGCTCCTCAGGAGGTTTTGGATCCTTCCCCCTTTGACTATGTTGAATGATCCTTATGCTTGACTCAATAGTTGGGGTTGTATTGATATGCCTTTGTTTCTGCTCTGCTACAGTTTGACACAAGCAACATTCCAATTCAGAATGAGGAGCATCATGGATTCGACACCAATTAGGAAGAAGAAATTCTTCAAATTTCATATTTCTACCTAGCTGTATCTGATCCTTTGCAGATTTCTAGATAAACTCCTGAAAATTATCCAACAAACTGAGTTGTCTTTTGTGCCGATCGCTAGGTTCCTTTGTTTGTTCAAGTTGCACTTCGAAGTTGCTGGCTTCTGATGTGGGTTCACCAGAAGAGCCTTGCAACATCAAGATTTCCTCTATGTCTGAAGTAGGGGAGGCTAGATTATAGTTCCCCATACTAGCTTCTATCACCAGTATCTCATTTGAAGTATTTTGATATTCAGTGATGACATACTTCATTCTTGGTTCTCTCTCAATTCTGATCTAATTTGGGACTCCCTTCTAGGGGAGACACATATGGGAGTGATCTATGGATGTGTACCCATTAAGTTCCTTAGTGAAATCCCTACCTAAGATTAGACCATAGGTTTCAAGAATGTCAGCTACCTAAATAGTATGCACTTGTTGCACTCTGGGGTCTAAGGCATCTTGCATGGGGATCATATTTAGTTCTCCTACAATTTTCACCTTTGTTTTGTCTAGTTGGGTGACTTTATTTTGGGAGGCTGCAGGGGTAATACCAAGAGCCCTATAGATAGAAAATGGCCTAACATTTGTGGATGCCCCTGAATCTAATAGGTAGTTGTGCAAATTTTTACCAAATATACGAATGGAAATCAGCAAAGGAGGGGTCTCCATTTTGCCTTGGAAGAAACTCAACTATGAGCTAGCTTGGGAAACCAGACTCTTATCTTTTTATTTACCCCTATCCTCGGGTTGTGACGTACTAGGACCCTTGGGTGCTTGTGAACTAGGAGGCCTTGCAAACGCCTCATTGGTATCTATTCCCAACATTGTTATATTTGAATTAAAGGACCCAAGGACTACATTTTTGATTTCAGGAACTCTTAATAGCTCAAAAAAGAAAGACTCACCTTTACCCTTCTAAGTTCCTCAATGACATATTCTCCTAGCTACTTCACATTCAAATTAGTTTGGAGCTCCTTGGAGTGACCAGATTTCTTATCCTTTGTTGCATCATAAATGCTTCCTTTGGAAACATCTGGCTGTCCTTCCTTTGTGAGGTATTGTGTTGGGACCTGAGGGTAAAATGAATTGTTATTGGCATGTGGATACAGTGGAGTAGTAAAATTGTGTGGAGGGTCAGATGTAGTGAACGATCCTCCAACTTGTGGATTATTGTGAGGCTTGCTCCTCAGATCATATTTTCTAACAGGTTGCTAAAACATCTGCACCTCTTCAACATTTAGCCTCTCCTTCATCCAATGGGCCATTGTTATTCTTAGTTTCTTCATCAAACAGTTGAGAGATTTCATCTTCATTGAGTACTTGGTGAGCCTCTTCATTTTGACTACTTGATCCCCTCTCTGGTTCATTCTCCTCATCCCTTGGGAAAGTAGCATGATTCAATACTAAAACTGGGGAATCATAGGGATTTGAGGGCACCAAATCCTAGTTGGTGGAGTTGTTTTCAACTTCATATTGAAAAATGGAAGCAGCAGTTTGAAATTCATGGCAGTCAAGCTCAGAATGTTGACTAGTCTTGTGAAGCCTACACCATCTGGACAAAGCGGCCTCTGCTAGGTACCACCAACCTAGAGGTTTCTTAAGATTGGAAGGTTGATCTAGTGGAGTGGGAACCCCTCCACTATTAGGCCCAGTGTTCCATGGCCTATTCTACCTAGGTGGTTGTATTCTTTCAAATCCTTCTCCACCTTTTTGATTTCTATCAAAGTTTTGACCATGACCATGTCCTTTTTCAAAGTTTTGATTTTTATCATAGTATTGCTCTCTATTATAACTTGATTGCATGCTCTTCTAATTATCTTGGATTTGATTGTTTTGGTTCCTCAAGTAGGTTACCTCCATGTTCAATTTCTTTACTTTTTTGTTCAGCTTATGTAACCTTTCTTTATCCAGATTGTTGTAAGGGACTGGATTCACAATGTTTAGGGAGTTTCCTACCACTCCTCCTGAACTAGTAGATTGATTCAAAACTTCTGAGTTCTTCAGATATGTGGGGAAATTACCTTGGGGCTATGAATGGAGGGGATGGTTAGTAGTTTTTTGGGGATAAATGGGCATTGGTTGGATGTAGTTTATTGGATGACCTAGGTGAGGGACCAAATGCAAATATGGAATAGGATTCATGATGGGTGTGTGATTAATCATAGCTTGGTTGAGGGATTGGACTTGGCTTGGGTGAGCAACTGGTCCCAAAGATGGTAGAGGTCTAGACAAGTGTTGCATCAGGTCTTTACTAACCTTAACCACCTCCATATACGTAGGGAGCAAGGTAGTCGGTGGATTAGTTCTTCACTTAAGGAAAGTGGAGGTAAGGCTATCAAGGGCCTTAAAGTATACCTCTAGGGAAATGTCCTCATTTCCAATATAAGGTGCTTGGAGTCTGGTGTATGTTCGGTGGAACCTATTGTTGAACGATCCCATGGGTTCATTAACCTCTCTTTTTACTCTAGTAAATTGCATGTATAGATCATTAGCACTAATGGGAATCTTGAATTTTAGCAAGAATGCAACCTCAAGCTTTGCCCAGTTATGGATGGAAGCAGTGGGTAAGTGGTTATACAAGTCAAAGGCCTCTTCTCCTAGCAAATAGGGGAAGAGTCTGTATGCAAAATCTTCATGGGTAATTACTTTATCCCTCAGACAGGTCTGAAAGATCCTAATATGCTTCTCTGTTGTCCTATTTGGGTCATTCATATGAAACTTAGAGAAAAAATGCTCAGGGTTTTTGGGCATAACATTGTAGTTATTAAATGTCAAGGGTGACGGGTTATTTTCCAAGAAAGACATTGGTGGATATGGAGGTGGTAACGGTCGATGGATAATTGGTTGGGTCTGTGGAGTGGAACCAGTCTCAGAATCAGATGAAGATGGAGTGGGTGGTGGTGAAGATGATGGAAATAATGGATTGGATGATGATTCCTCCCTTCTTCTGGTCCTTCTTGAGTTGGTTGGAGGCAGTAATTCTTGTAACTCTTCTTCTTCTCCTGGTAAAGATATGGTTCTCCTTCTGAGCCTCCTAGGAGAAATGGCATTTAGAAAATGCTCTAGCTTGCCTATTCGCCCTCCTTCTAGTGCCAATGTTGTTGTTTGGTGTTTCTGTATGACAACAACTCAGACATAATAGAAGTTATCCTATCTCTCTTAAAAGGTTGATCTCTATGAATAAAGAGATAACCCCAAGGTATTTCAAGTTTCAATTTATGATAATGCAATAGAAAAAACTCAGTGATAAAATGTGAATATGCTGGTAATCACAAGGGGTCTTACGTACAAGTACTGAAGCTCTAAACTCATCAATTTTAAGGTATGGTGATACTTTAACTTCAAGTTCTAACCATTTAATAAAATAAATAGCAAAAGATGAAGGGTCTAGAAGTTTTCATTGCTAACAATACTTCTAAAAATAATCATGAAAATGATGAAATATTTGGAATAGACAAATCCCTTAAACTAGTTTCTAGTCGACTCAGGCTATACCTGCAATCTTCTAGGGTGTTAAATATTTTCAAGCTTTAGGCACTCATTCACGAAGGTTGAATGAACACATACAATTGAACTAAGCACATGAATATGAGGTATAGGTTGATCTTACACAACATTCCCACAATCAAGAATTTTCCTAAGATATGAACTAGGGATTGCTACAACACTCTAGTTATTAAATCATCAACATTACAAACTAAATCTAAACTACATCCATCCATTTTGAAGAAATTTTAAAGATGGAACAAGAAAAATGCAAGATTATCCAATGCAAAGGATGCACCAATCATGCCACAATGTCTACACTTTGTACTAAATCATCATGTTCTCAACATCTCTAGCCTATTACAACACTTGCTTGAAAAATGTAAAACTAACTCCTAATTTGCTAACATATTACCCTGTTGCTAACTCTAATGACGAAAAGTCTTCTGACTTCATCAGTCAATAGAAGAAAACTAACCTAACCTATTGATCTCAAAGAATTTTCCAACCAATGAACGAACCAACCCTCACAAAAGAGGCAGAGTGCCATACTTATAGAAACACTAGACCCATGGGAACAAAGCTAGGGTTATAAGAAACCACGACCACCAACCAGATCAACCTATATAGTCTACAATAAACTATCACTCAATAATGAATGCAACAAGGACCCCATCAGATCAACCTAGGATCACACACAACTAAGGAACAGATCCTTGAGC
The DNA here is from genome assembly GCA_007115665.2 of Sequoiadendron giganteum. Taxonomy (NCBI): domain Eukaryota; kingdom Viridiplantae; phylum Streptophyta; class Pinopsida; order Cupressales; family Cupressaceae; genus Sequoiadendron; species Sequoiadendron giganteum. The sequence continues at coordinate 740,090,765 of CM021102.1, forward strand.
AATGCCCAACAATAAATGAACCCTCACATGAATAGCAATGTGCACGTGCACCAGGAGGAAAATGAGCAACCAACCAAACCAGAGTCAGGAAAATGGATGACCTAGATCAAACAAAGCCAGGCTGAATCCACCAACCAAATCTACCCGCCATTAATGAAAATCAAATGTGTCGACCTTCCATGTAGGAAAGGGTCTCGTGACAATAGCTACAAAGAGTACTTGATTGCACTCGCAAATCATGCCCAAATCTTGAAAGTACATCCTACAATTTCTAGCTCGATCCAACCTACATTCAAACAAAACACTAGTAATGCCAAATACATCATCAAAATCCAAGCAGGCCCATCGAATTCCCAAAGTCAGAGAACCAAGCAAAAACCCAGGCGAAGGCAAAATAGAAACGAAGAGGGAATGCAAAGGGAAACCAGGAAGAATGGAAACCAAAACCCACCCCGGTGGGAGTGGAGGTAGAACAGAAACCAAAAGGGAATGCAAAGGGAAACCAGGTGGAATAGGAACCAAAACCCACCCCGACGGAAGCAAAGGCAGAATGGAAACCAAAAGGGAATGCAAAGGAAAACTAGGCAGAATGGGAACCAAAACCCACCCTGGCGGAAGTGGAGATGGAACAAAATGGGAAGGAGACACGAACTTTGTGAAGTTCAAAGTTTGGATCCATCCCGGTTCCAGTCCCGACGAAACAAAAAAAGAGGAGACTGAAGAAAAACCATGGGCAGAGAACCAACCCGGAGGCCAAAGACGAATGAAACAACAAAGAAAATGAGAACATCGAAGGTGGAGCCAGAATGAGAAGGATAGGGATCGCGAACTTTGCAAAATTTCAGAGTAAGATTCCAACCCGGTCCAGCCTCCGAAAAAAGAAAGGGAAAGCGAAGTGAAGAAAACCTAAGGGAGGAAAGCGACCCTTAGGAAAAAAAAACAAAATGATGGAGAAAAGCAAGGAAGCAGGGAGCGGAGCCAGAACAGGAATGAGAACCAAACCCGAAACTTAGCAAAATTTCAAAGTTATGTCCCATCCTAGTTTTTCCTTCAACAGAACAAAGGAAAAAAGGAGAACAAGGGAAAGTTAAGGGAGAAAACCAACCCTTAGGCCCTAAACAAAACAACAAGGAAGAAAACAGAAGGAAAAAGAAGACCACCCCAAGAGGACATCCCTAAGACCCCAAAACCACTAGGAACTTAGCACAAAGGCACCCCCAAATGAAGACATGTGCCAAGGATCAAAACCCCAAGATTTTCAAATATAAGCACAAAGAGGGGGCAAGCCACCAAAATAGGCCAAAATACCAAGCCAATAGAGGGTCCCCACCTTCAGAGGGGCATGGCTACAAAACTGCACAACAGGTAATACAAAAAAAGGATTTCCCCTAGCATTGATGAGAGTTCGATTAGATTGAGTAGGTGGAAGAGGTGGCATGGATGGTGTTGGGGTCTGACCTTGAGGGACATTCAAGATGGTGGCAGAGGAATTTTTGTGTCATATCATATGCAAGGGGATTGTTTAGATCAGGTGATTGTCCTGCTACCATGATCTAAACCCAAGGGGGATGTGTGACCTAATACAATATAGAGTTGTTGAACCCACGATGATACCAATTTTCGATTGGGGGACCCTCGAGAACATAAGTATTCCTCAGAAGATTTTGTGAGTTTTGGGGATCTTGAGTTGCAAGAGGTGTAGAGGGTGATGTATTGATGAATTTTGATAGCTCAAATTCTGATGGTGGATTGATGACCTTCAAGAGAAAGGTAGCAAGGGTTTTATCCCCATGGTCATTAAGAAGATGATCTGTCATTTGGAGATTGACAAGATTATTAAGATACTCATCAATAGTGACTTCAAGTGGATTGACCATCCTTTCGTTGACAAGAGGCGATGTGGTTTGGACCTTAGTATTGGATTGTGATGAGCCTCCATTGTTAGGATCCCAAGGAACGTTGGGTTGAGCACCTTGAGCTTGTTGGTCTTCCATTAGTTTCTATTCTTGCGATCGGGGAATATGCATGAAATTGTAAAACGGGCCTAAGTGATGAATGAAGGATTGGTTGGATTGGATGAAGGGTTGATTGATTGAGTTAGATGATAGATAAAGGATGTAATCGATTGGATCAGATTGGATTAATGATGTAATTTATTGGATTAGACTGATGAGATCAATTCTAAACTAAGTTTAGAGGAATTGATTATATGACATAACATGCTCACTAATCGGATAGAAATGCAAGATGGATGATTTCGACACTGAATCTACCTCAGGATAGAATTAGATTGATTCGATCTATTGGAGCATAAAATTTCATCCAAATTTTAGGTTCCCATATAGAAATTTTTTTATTTTTGCACTTAGATGTATAGTTGAAAAATCTGATTAGGTAGCTTACTTTGAAATCACAAAATAAATTTAGTGCAATTTCATGCAAAATCACTTTGTAGATGTTTCCATCTACCATATTTTAGTATCTCCAAAAATTTTCAGCTTCATACGATCAGTTTTGACTGGGTTTGAAAAGGCCAAGTTAAAGGGTTTTGTAAAAGGTTGTTGTCTACACAGTAAAATCTACTAAAATGTTCAACTTTGGAAGGAAATATTAAGTAAAAAAAAGAGTTTCATCACAAAATAATTAGTGCCTTTGATTCTCTACACCAAAATTTACCTCCATGTCAATTTTTAGAACTTTAGGGCATCATATAATATTTTTTGAAAAGCCAAAATTGAATGAGTTTTACATAGTTTGACAAGCGCAATTTTGTAGAAAATGTCAAGTAAGCAATTTTGAACCTTAATAATTTTTAATCAGGATGAGTGCATGCAAGACCATTTTTCAAGCACTACCCCTTATCATAAATCAACACTTTGGTGCATTTTTTGTGGCTCCATAAAAAATTTTGATAATTTTTCCAAAGCAATTTCAGTGGCTACATGGTCCATTTCAGTCACAACACAAAATGTCAAAAAGAAAATCTCTGATGACTACCCAATTTTTCAATGCATTTCATATTTTGATGAGGTAAGGTGTCATGTAATTCAATTATTTGGGGTATACTCAAAAGACCTCTAAGAAGTGTTCGACAAAGTATGTAGAAAGGGCCTAGGAGAGCATCCACAATTAAAATCGGATGTGGCATTTTAAAATTGTTGTCTCTCCAATTTGAGTAAACATCTATGAATCTCTTTTAATTATACACCAAATAATAACTAAAACCATTAATTATTGCTAGAGAAACACTTCTAGAGTGTACTACACAGAGTGCAGATAAGTCCCACAAGATTCTAAAAGATGAAATCTAAAAGGGTATAGAGATACTTTACTGAAGAACCTTTGGTGGCCTTTCAATTGTTCTATGGTGCATAGATTATGTAAAAAGGATTTGGAAACATTCAATTCAAAGAGTTGGCATTATTCCTAAATCTTCTTCATCACAAATCTCTTATAAATGAAATTTGCAAAGAAGGCATTTTGAAAAAATGAAAGAGTATAAGATTTTGAAATGGGAAATAACATATAATTAAGGGGATCTACATCTAAGGAAATGTACTGAAATCCAAAGAGATTTCCATTCAAAGGGTAGGTGATAGAAGCATTTGTTGATGAAGAAATGTATGCAGGGATGGATCATTTTCACCTAGAGCCTTTTCTTCCAAAGTTATGAAAGGTTGAAAGGTTGACATTAGATACAGCGAGAGGTGGTCTGAGAATTTTGTGTCAATGCTTTGAGTGGGTGGTAATATTCAGCCATATTCTTCAAATAATTTATTCGGCACACATTTTTCTATGCCATTAGCAAGAAAGAAAATTTCTAGTGCTTATTTGACTCAATCTCAGACAACATAATGGCTCGCAGACCTCTTAAGGTACATAAAAGTCATAAGAAAATAAGTTTCTCAGTAGTTGGCCAACTACACTAGAAAATAAGAAGAACAACATGAAATAGTTGAGAACAATGATCAAATTCACCATTAGCTTAAATATTAGTTTGAAGGGATGATGCACTATTTGATGCAATAAATATTTTAAAGACAATTAATAGAGGATATATGGGTGTATTAAGAAGTGTCTAGACTATCGAAAATAAAATACAAAGAGCATGTAAAATAGTGATATCCAGAGATGAAAACATGATGTTGCAGATTTAAAAGGAGAAACCAACCCATGGATATGCATAGGATAGATTGATTTAAAATATTCCCTAAGGCCTCAAGAAAGTATGATAAAAATGATTCACCAGCTTGTACAAAGGTTTCAAGATCTATTTAAAATAGATTTGCAAAAGGACATTAAAAAGCTCTCAGGTGCATACAAATGACAAGAATTCTACCTTTGAAAATATCATGTTGACTTGCATCAGAACCACATTATGAGATAGTGTGAATGTATCCATTGGAGCATAATGAATAAAGGAAATTTTTTAGGTGTTGTAGTTGCAATCACTGCCATGGAAATGTGCACAAATGTAGAAGCTATTGTGGAACATGCTTCAAGGAGGAAAGGTATGTCCATCAAATTATGGGAGGTTGAAAGGATGTCGATTTGATCTTGTGAAGGCTATGCCATATTCCTATTGGAATCCTTTTTGTGGAAACTATTGTGTGGTTGTTGTTTGAACACTCTCCTCAAAAGATCACCCTACCTCTATCAGGATTAGATTTGTCAAGAAAAAAGTAAATAGTGTTGTGGTATGAGTACGTGATTGGGATGGTTCTTTCAAAAGGAAGAAGATGGGTAAGCTTTACAATAAATATGTGAATTCAAAATCATGGACAACCTCTGTGATTCAAATAAGCCATGAATGTGTCTCACCGTATTCCCGTTGGCCTACATAAAATCATGCATGATAGAGTGATTGTAGCAATCAGAAATTTCTATGTTTAGTAACTATAATATGCAGAACATAAAACCCAAAGTAGGTAATGGAGTGCAAAGGAATAGATGAAAAATCTTATAGATTGTCTTCATCCTCCATGACTAACCTCCATTACACCTTCTTAATTTTCCAAATATGATTTGTTTGCCCTCATATTTGTGAAGAGCAAGTCAATAGAAATGACAAGCCCTAAGCAAATATTGAAGGATTTGAAATGACCTAGATGCAAACTATGCCCTACTGCAAATAGTAAACATCTTCAATCTCTAAGCTAATATCAAATTAAAACCTAGATATACTATGATAACAATGCTAAAATGAGAAACTATGAAAAAGAAAGAAGTCAATAATGCAAGAGATGAGAGAGGTAAAATATGACAATGTAAGATGATCAAAATGAGACCAAAATTGCTCTTTTATAGAAGAGGGAATTTTTTGTGAATGGCCAAGATTGAAAGTTAGCAAATGCCCTAGAATCAATGCACGGGATTCAATAAAGCAACCCACAATTAGGGTTAGGGCAACATTAGGTCAAATTTGAAATAAAGGGTCAAGATTGATTCTTTAGAGAATCAAATCAATGGCTAACAATGCATGTGACAAAAGATTCTGGGCACGGAAAATAGAGTCATTGGGGAATTAAATAATTTATTTAAAATTATTTAAATCAATAGGGAATGTTGACTTTTTGAATTAAAAAACTATTTTAATTCAAAAAGTGTGGGGTCATGTGATAGTAAATAATTTAGATTAAATTGTTTACTAAAGGAGGGAATTTAAATGAGACTTATTTTAAATAAATAAATTTATTTAAAATGAGTACAATAAAAGAGGGAGAATTAAATAATAAAATTATTTAATTTGGGTGTTGGGACTTATTTTAAATAAATAAGATTTAGAAGAAATTAAATAATAAAGATTATTTAATTTGGGTGAGAATTAAATAATAAAGATATTATTTAATTTAGAGGAATGTGACAAATAGAACCTTTTAAATTAAATATAAAGATTTAATTTAAAATTTAGGAAAGTGAACCAAATTAAATAAATAAAATTCATTTAATTTAGGAGAGAAGAGGCTAATGAATAATTAGATAATTAAATATAATTATTTAATTATAGTGGAAGGTGGATTAAATAAATGAGAATTTATTTAATTTTAGGAAGAAGAGGACTTAATTAGTGACATAAATAAATAAATAAATTAAGAAATTTATTTAATTATAAGAGGACTTTAGACGATTAGTGACACATTAGATAAATAAATAAAATTTATTTATTTAATAATCAAGAAGAATAAAAAGGGACATGAATTAATTAAATAATTAAGAATTATCTAATTAATAACTAGAAGTGAGTTAGGGACATAATTAAAATGTCCTAATTAGGGTTAGAAGAAGAGCTTGTGGGCCTAGGTCATTTTTTTGTGTCTACAACGATAGGTCACCGCAGTCTCGCCATCAAACTCTAATGCATGTGAGAGTATGCGGTGAAATACATAGAATTATAAAGTGAGAAGTAATATGTTTTGCTTACACTATGAAGATAAATATTCATGCATAGAAATGAAACTATTCAATCACAATGTGATTAATGTGGGAGGGTATAATATGATATGAATATTTTCACTAAGGAATGAAATAGTTTGTCGAAGGAGTTAAAAAGGGAATATAAGGCAAAATAAAGACAGATTTTATTTTGAAGATGGTATATATTTTGAAGGGTGAATTTCACTTATGATAATATTGCAATAAAATATTTTCACCAAGGAGGCTAAAGAATGGGTGATTATTTTACCCAAGGAATGTTTTTTCAAATGGATAAAGATACATACAAGAAAATAGAAGATGATCTATTTTTACCAAGAGAGAGACAATTACTTTATCTAGAGAATATCTTAATAGTTGTAACTGAAAATTTTCATGGAGTAAATTAAAGGACAATGCGAAACCTTGTAATAGGTAATTATTCGAAGGAAATATTTATCTGGTGAAAATATAAATGCAAAAGGGGAAATCTTATTATTTTTGCGGAAATAGAGATAATGAAGGTAAAAATATTTAATTTTCCAAAGGCAATTATTAAATATTTTATTTTACCAAAGACAATTAAATGAAGAGCTACACCGAAAAGAAGAGTTACACCAGATGGGTGTTGTGAAGGGTTGCAATCCTAAAAGAACAATGTATATATGTAAGATGAAATAAAATCATCAAGGGGGTAGAATTAGAAGATTAGATTAGAGAACAGATAGGATAAGATAATAGGCAAATAGGAAATATATAATGTCTACATTTCAAAAGACCATGATGCAAGATTAATTTCAAAGAAGTAATGAAAGACCTCTAATTTGGTGGCTCCATTTTGGTATCAGTTGTTTGTTGAATTTATTCAATTATTTTATTGTCTCCAACTTAATGTTTCTTGATTATTTAAGTTGATATATCAAGTACATATTCAATTTATCAGTGCACATTTGTTGTATCTATGTAATGTGATTAACTGGTTTCCTTAAAGAAGAATTAAATTCCTTTAGTCAATTGTAGTAATCTGGAAGTGTTATCTGGATCAGTAATAAGAATCATATAATTAGGATTGATATTTTGCCTCTAATAGGGTTTTTCAATGACTCTCTTGCATTTTTATACAATTTATAAACTAATGTTTGTATGCCAAACAAATAGAATTTCTACCAAATAGAAGCCATTCATCATAGACTCTCATTTGACTCCATTCTACCCAACAAGGCACTAGTCTCACCCATTTTATCTTATTAATTTTATTGAATTCATTTCCAAAATAATACATATGTTAACTGAACATATTGGATTATAGCTTGATATTGCTTATACTATTTATACCAAATTAGGATCACATCTCTCAATTGTCAAATTTCCATTGTGGATAGATTGATCAAGTAGGAAACACAATATAAGTTGGCTTCACTCGCATAGGTACACCCACCTAGGTTTGGTAGAGCCTAAAGAGTAGAAGGTTCAATCACATTGATCAACCTTGTATGTTAGCCAAAAATGTGTCAAGATCTTGGCAACCTCTTGTGGTTCAAACCTACATTTTTGAGACCTAACAGTTTGGTGACTCTACTAGGGAGAAAGTTCAGAAAATTAGGTTCTAGCCTTTCCATTTAAAGAGTCAATATAAATTTCACATTTGGAGTGAGGATATTCCGCTGGGGAAAATAAAAAATAGTTTCAAAAGAATCATTTTCCTACTTTTGAAAAAATAGGTGGTGACTCTAAAAAAAGAACTTGATGAAGAATACTTGGAACAATACAATTTCTAATAAAAATGGGCTATCTTCAAAGTGTAAAAGGCCTCATTTTACCAGCCTACCCACCTCAATACCCTACACACCACGATTCAACCTATTTTCATCATCACCAATTTGCACCAGATGTGGAACTTGTTATCCGTCTTCAAAAGATAAGCCAGAGTCTTTTAAAAGAATTTTATGGCATAAGGAGACACAAAAGGGAATCTAGATGCCCTCTCTTCAACAAAATGGAAAATATCTATGTACAAATACCTATTGATTACAATCCCAACACATCCATTTTTATTGAGCAGTTCATGAAAGTATATTGGTCTGATTTAGCTCATTGGCATGAGTCAATAAAACTAGTCACTTTTGACCAAGTAGATGTGCTAATTTATATCATAGATTAGAAGTGGTATGAGGATGGTGCCAATCATATCATTGGTGAATATGTAGAAATTGATCAACCAATTCAAAAAGATATGAACTCTCTTGAAAATACATGTCAAAATCAGCAGCTTGAGGAGGAAGAAGATGAGTATGTACATACTCAAACTGAAGACTCCATTATAGAATCAAAATGTGGAATTTCCCCCTCAGATGCATTTTTGACATAAGGAACTATGTAGGAGAAGATAAAAACTCTCTATATAGCAGGATGACAAATATTTGTATGCAATTACCTATTCATTGTAGGCCTACAAGGCCCATGTTTGTTAAATAGTTTGTAAGAGCATAGAATCCTGAGTCAGTTTATTGGCCAAAATCATCAAAATAGTGTGTCTTTGACCAAGTGAATAAATTTATTGATGCCATACATGGGACAGGGTATATGCACAATGTCAACAATGAATCTAATAGTGATATCATGGATGATCAAACAATGCAACAAACAAAGGAAACATGTGCAATTAATATTTCCAATGATAATTATTCAGATTTGGAAGATGGTGATGATATGGAAGATTAATCATACATCTTGGATGAGGACTACAATGATGAGGATGTTCTTGAAGATACACTTCATGAGGAATACAGCGGTGATAAATCAAGTAAAGATGAACAAATAACACATACATTCTCAGATCAATATCATGGTGACACAATTATTCATGAAGAAAAGTTCATGGAAGATAGCTTTTATGAGAGCTAAGATAAAGAAAATGTAGAAGAGGTCAATGAAGAAAAAAATCCACTTGAAAAAGAACACATGACATATTCATCTATAGCTGATAACCATGAGGATATGATTGATGAACAAGAGGATTGCACACTTGAAAGTGGTTTTGAAAATATTTCAAAACCATTGTATGATCAAAGAATAGAAGGATTTGAAATGGCATCCTGCCAAGGTGTGCCACAAAATGATTTCTTTGTGTTCTCGCATCCACTCCATGATGAGGATGAAATATGCTCAAGTGAAGATGAGAGTACATCAACATGTGAAGAGAGTAACTATGATGATCCTGAAAATTGCTATGTTGATGAATTGGAAGTTGAAAAAGAAGTGGATTGTGTATCATTCCATAATGAAGAAGATTTTGAGGACAATCATGTGAAGCTTGATTTAGAACAATGAGATATTTTCAGCTCTTATAAAGACCAAGAAGAGGGAGAAATAGTGGAAGATATGGAAGAAGAAACATGTTCACTTAATAGTGAGAAAATTTCAGATTTACTAGCTCTTGAATACCAGAGATGTGCACACAAGGATGATTCTAAAGTTTTGTGTCCTATTTACATTTTCTTTGATAGTGAAAGTACTTTGTGCGATGATTCATATGACTCCATGTGCATTTATCAAGTGATGGAGAAACCTTTATAGTTGATCAAGAATCTATATCTATTCAAGAAGAGATATGTGATCTAGAATTTTTGGGCACATGTAGAGAAGACATTTATTTGCATACCATGAATGATAGAAATCCAACATTGATTAGTTTAGATATGCATGATAATGAAAATATGAATCATAAATCGATGTCATGTCCAAATGGTAATATAGAGGAGATGAAAAATGTTTCATATTTCTTTGTCTCAAACAATGTTGATATGACAGAGCTTTCAGATTTGTGTGATAAGCATTCAAATGTTGAGATGAGTGACATAGATGATCATGATTGTTTCTCTTCCCATGCACATGAAGGTTGTATTTCTTGGTTGCATAGATGGCCTCATAATGATTGAAAATTTCTTGTGCAAATCAATCTCAGCTATATGATGAAAAATGAATGTTTTTATTTTTCAAGTCAGCAACGATATCATTTCATGATGCGTGACCCATATCGAAATGGTGGAAGGAGTTGCAAGTATCTTTATGACAACAAGAATTGCAAGGAAGATGACATGAATACTTTCAAGGGGAATTCATTGATCTCAAATTAGAATAAAATTTATGGTAGAGGAAAGTATAGGCCCTTCTTTTTGGGTGGCCTTGGGCCATAATTTATGCTTTGAATTTTAGACCATAACAGTTCAAAATAGAGATGAAGTTTGATTTTGTTGCCAAAGGGGTGAAATAATTGGTCTTCTATTCCAAAGACCTAAATTTTTTCTATGACCATAGGGGGCATACATCCCCAGATGGAGCCACTGTTGGAGTCTAAAATTTCATGAAAATTCTAGGTTCCCATATAGGAAATTTGATTTTTGCACTCAAATGTACAATTGAAAAATTTGATTAGGTAGCTTACTTTGAAAAATCACAAAATGAATGTAGTGCAATTTCATACAAAATAACTTTGGAGGCATGTCCATCTACCATATTTGAGTATCTCCACCAATTTTTAGCTTCATACAATCAGTTTTGACTAGGTTTGAAAAGGCCAAGTTAAAGGGTTCTATAAAAGGTTGTTGTCTACATAGTAAAATCTGCTAAAATGGTCAACTTTGGAAGGCAATATTAACTAACCAAAAGAGTTTCATCACAAAATGATTGTTGTCTTTGATTATATACACCAAAATCTAACATCATGTCAATTTTTAGAACTTTAGGGCATCATCTAATATTTTTTTAAAGCCAAAATTGAATGAGCTTTACACAGTTTGACAAGTGCAATTTTACAAAAAATGTCAAGCAATTTTGAACATTAGTAGTTTTTAATCCAGATGAGCTCATGAAAGACCATTTTGCAAGTGTACTCCCTTATCATAAATCAACACTTTAGTGCATTTTCATGACTCCATGAGAAGTTTTGATCAGTTTTCCGAAGCAATTTCAGTGGCTACACGGTCCATTTTAGTCACATCACAAAATGTTAGAAAGAAAATCTTTGATGACTACCCAAGTTTTCAATGTATTTCATATTTTGATGAGGTAAGGTGTCATGGAATTCAATTATATGGGGTATACTCAAAAGACCTCTAAGAAGTGTTTGACAAAGTATGTAGAAAGGGCCTAGGAGAAAGCATCCACAATTACAATCGGATGTGGCATTTTAAAATTGTTGTCTCTACAATTTGAGTAGATATCTATGAATCTCTTGTAATTATACACAAAATCCTAACTAAAACCATTAATTATTGCTAGAGAAACACTTCTAAAGTGTACTACATAGAGTGTAGATAAGTCCTACAAGATTCTAAAAGATGCAATCTAAAAGGGTATAGAGATACTTTATTGAAGAACCTGTGGTGGCCTTTCAATTGTTATATGGCACACAGATTATGTAAAAAGGATTTGGAAACATTAAATTCAAAGAGTTGGAACTATTCCTAAATCTTGTTCATCACAAATCTCTTATAAATGAAATTTGCAAAGAAGACATTTTGAAAAAATGAAAGAGTATAAGATTTTGAAATGGGAAATAACATATAATGAAGGGATCTACATCTAAGGCAACGTACTGAAATCCAAAGATATTTCCATTTAGAGGGTAGGTGATAGAAGCATTTGTTGATGAAGAAATGTACGCTAGGATGGATCATTTTCACCTAGAGCCTTTGCTTACAAATTTATGAAAGGTTGACATTAGATACATCGAGAGGTGGTTTGAGAATTTTGTGTCGATGCTTTGAGTGGGTGGTAATATTTGGCCATATTCTTGAAAGAATTTATTTGGCACACATTTTTCTACGCCATTAGTAGGATATAAAAATTTTAGTGCTTATTTGACTCAATCTCAGACAACAGAATGGCTCATAGAACTCGTAAGGTACCAAAAATTCATAAGAAAATAAGCTTCTTAGTAGTTGGTCAACTAAACTAGAAAATAAGAAGAACAACATGAAATAGTTGTGAACAATGATCAAATTCGCCCTTGGCTTAAATATTAGTTTGAAGGGATGATGCACTATTTGATGTGATGCAATAAATATTTTGAAGACAATTAATAGAAGATATATGGGTGTATTAAGAAGTGTCTAGACTATCGAAAATAAAATACAAAGAGCATGTAAAATAGTGATATCCAGAGGTCAAAAACCAATGTTGCAGGTTCAAAAGGAAAAACCACCCCATGGATATGCGTAGGATAGATTGATTTAAAATATTCCCTAAGGCCTCAAGAAATTATGATCAAAATGATTCATTGACTTGTACAAAGGTTGTAAGATCAATTTAAAATAGATTTGCAAAAGGACATTAAAAAGCTCTCGGGCACATACAAATGACAGGCATTCTATCTCTAGAAATATCATGTCGACTTGCATCAAAACCACATAATGAGACAATGTGTGGGTATCCATTGGAGCATAATGAATAAAGAAAATTTTTAGGTGTTGTAGTTGCAATCGCTCCTGTGGAAATGTGCACAAATGTAGAAGTTTTTGTGGAACGTGCTTCAAGTGGGAAAGGTATTTCCATCAAATTATGGGAGGTTGAAAGGATGTTGATATGATCTTGTGAAGGCTATGCCATATTCCTATTGGAATCCTTTTTGCAGCCATTGTGACATGGTTTTTGTTTGAACACTCTCCTCAAAAGACCACCCCTACCTCTATTAGGATTAGATTTGTCAAGAAGAAAGTAAATAGTGTTGTAGCATGAGTACGTATTGGAATGGTTCTTTCAAAATTTAGAAGATGTGTAAGCTTTACAATAAATATGTTAATTCAAAATCTTGGACAACCCCTACGATTCGAATAAGCCATGAACATTCCTCACTGCATCCTTGTTGGCCTACCTAAAATCATGCATAGTAGAGAAATAGGTCACCATAGTCTCGCTAGCAAACCCTAATGCATGTGCGGGTATGTGGTGAAATAAAACTATTGCGGTGGGGTGGTGAAATACATTGAATTATAAAGTGAGAAGTAATATGTTTTGCATACACTATGAAGATAAATATTAATGCACGAAAATGAAACTATTTAATCACAATGTGATTAATGAGGGTGATTATAATATGATATGAATATTTTCACTAAGTAATGAAATGATTTTCCGAAGGAGTCAAAAAGGGAATATTACGGGAAAAAATAAAGATAGATTTTATTGTGAAGATAGTAAATATTTTGAAGGGTTAATTTCACTTATGATAATATTGCAATAAACTATTCTCACCAAGGAGGCTAAATAATGGGTGATTATTTTACCTAAGGAATATTTTTTCAAATCGATAAAGATACATACGGAAAAATAGAAGATGATCTATTTTTACCAAGAGAGAGACAATTACTTTATCTGGAGAATATTTTAATAGTTGTAAGTGAAACTTTTCATGGAGGAAATTAAAGGACAGTGTGAAACCTTGTAATAGGTAATTGTTCGAAGGAAATATTTATTTGGTGAAAATATAAATGCAAAAGGTGAAATATTATTATTTTTGCGGAAACAGAGATAATGAAGCTAAAAATATTTAATTTTCTAAAGGCAGCAAATTAAATATTTATTTTACCGAAGAAAATTAAATGAAGAGTTGCACCGAAAATAAGAGTTACACCAGATGGGTGTTGTGAAGGGTTGCAACCCTAAAATAACAATGTATATATGTAAGATGAAATAAAATCATCAGGGGGGTAGAATTAGAAGATTATAATAGAGAACAAATAGGAAGATAATAGCCAAATAGGACAGATATAATGTCTACATTTCAAAAGACCATGATGCAAGATTAATTTCAAAGAAGTAATGAAAGACCTCTGATTCAGTGGCTCCATTTTGGTATCAATTGTTTGTTGAATTTATTCAATTATTTAATTGTCTCCAACTTAATGTTTCTTGATTATTTAAGTTGATATATCAAGTATATATTCAATTTATCAGTGCACATTTGTTGTATCTGTGTAATGTAATTAACCGATTTCTTTAAAGAATAATTAAACTCCTTTAGTCAATTGTAGTAATTTGGAAGTGTTATTTGGATCAGTAAGAAGAATCATATAATTAGGATTGATATTCTACCTCTAGTAGGGTTTTTCAATCACTCTATTGCATGTTTATACAAGTTATAATATAATTTTTTATGCCAAACAAATAGAATCTTTTCCAAATAGAAGCCATTCATCATAGACTCTCATTTGACTCTGTTTTACCCAACAAGGCACTAGTCTCACCCATTTTATGAAATTAGTTTTATTGAATTCATTTCCAAAATACTACATCTATTAACTAAACATATTGGATTATACCTTGATATTTCTTATACTATTTATACCAAATTAGTATCACATCTCTCCATTGTCAAATTGCCATTGTGGATAGATTGATCAAGTAGGAAACAAAATCTAAGTATGCTTCAGTCACATAGGTACACCCACCTAGGTCTATCAGAGTTCTAAAGAGTAGAAGGTTCAATCACATTGATTGGCCTTGTACGTTAGCCAAAATCGTGTCAAGAGCTTGGCAACCTCTTGTGGTTCAAACCTACATTTTTGAGACCTAACAAGGTCGAGAATGATTTACTAACTAAGGATGGATGTAATCCTAAGAAATTATGGATGATGACAATCAGGATCAAACACCTAAGCAAACTTGGATGAAAACCTATAAAACGAAGTCTAGGAGATTTAGATTGACAAATCAATGATGGATATGCAATCTAAGGGTGCCCTAAGATGCTCCTAGATAATTTGATCAATGAAATGATGATCACTGGAAAATGTAGATGGACAAAAATGATGATTATAGGAAAATAGATGATGATACAAAAAATATGATCATGACAAATGACTCAGAAAACAATAGGCTTTTAGTGGCGAAAAGGATTCATGTTCTGGAATTTGTATGGGAATCAAGGTCACCTATGTAGGTCAGAACTTCACCTCTAAAGGATGCAATTTTTCCTATTTAGGCTAAGAAAACTCACCACTAAATGTGGAAAACTTTCCCCTAAAGGTTGCAAGCTCACCTATTTAGGATGGAAAATTTGCACAAGACTTAAGTGATAGAGGAAACAAGAAAATCTGCTAAGAAAATTCACCTATCTACTAAAGCAAGTTCACCCAAGACTTGATAGGGATAGGAAATGGGTGAATTTTCTTATCAGGTTCACCTATCAACAAGCAATTTCACCCTAGAAACTATCAAAATTGCCCAAAAAGTTGACAAGTTCACCCAAGAAGTTGACAAGTTTTCCCAAGAAGCAAGTAGATTCGCCTAAGAGGCAAGCAGGTTCACCCAAATAGCTGAGAAATTTTCCTAAATCCTTGAAACAATTGAAGAACGGGTAGATGTGACTTTTAGGATCACTTAACAAGATGACAACCTTGACTAAACGGGCTTACAAGGGAACTCTAATGGAAAATGAGATCACTTGACAAAAAAATTGATCCAGCTAAACAGACTCGAATAGAGACTCAAACAAAGAACAACCTAAAAAATGGACAAACAGACACTTGAACAAACCTAAACGGTGGCTTGAAACAAAGAACGAACACTTAAATGGACCTGAATAGGGACTTGGAATGGAGAACGAGATAATGAATGGGGAAATGGATTTTTCTAAACTGACCCAAATGAGGAGTCAATATGGAGAATGGACACCTAAAAAAACCTAGATGGGGACTCGAAATGGTGAATGAGATAATGAATAGGGAAACAAATTTTTTGAATGGACCTAAACGAGGACTTAGAACGGAGAACAGACACCTAAACAAACCTAAATGGGGACTCAAAACAGAGAAAAGGAGGCATGTTTTGTTGGATGTTGTGGTCAAGTTATTGATATGTGGTTTTCATTTATGTCAACACTATTAGCATTAATGTCTGTAAGATTGTATATGTTGAGGAAATTGAGAAAATTGTAATAAATATGTTACACGTTGTTTGTGAAACAATGAAGATCAGTATGGTAGAAACTTCATTATGTTGATAGCGATATGTTGTGAATTAAAGGGTTTGTTTTGAAGCCTATGTAGCTTCTACTCCAAAATTTTCAGAGGTGCGCATGAATATTTGAGCAAGTTATAAGTTTTTATGTTTTGATGGCTATTATGTTACTGCAAATGGTGTTCATGGAAGAAGATAATGTGATTCTGGTAATTTGAGTTGTTGTGTATATTCCTATGGTGTTTGTGGAAATTTCTAGATCATGTTCTATATGTGTTGCACATCTTCATTGATCATTATGCTCACGATCTGAGATTTTCTCTTGCGTGTTCATGTTTTTCATGTTCATCGTTGACAAGGTGTTTTAAGTGTGTTGTGGATCTTCGAGGAAGAATCTTTGAAGGTTTTTTGTGTTCGATAAAATTGTTTTGGGTCTCTATTTTGTTGTGGCTAACCTTGGTTAATGTGTATTGATAATATTTATTGTTTTGGGTCGACAATTCACATTCATTCCATTATTTTGTTGAAGTTGACATGAAGCAATGTAATTTCCTATTGCGGATATATATAAGTGATTGTTTCTTCATTTGAGGTATGTGTGGTGTATGTGAAAAAGGTTCAAATCATTTGAAGGTAGAGAAAAGTGTGAAGAAGAGTAAAATAAAGTGAAGAAGTATTCATGTGCTTAACTGGAACTGTACTCAAGCATTGGTAGATGCTACTTTCTCAGTTCAAATTTTTCAGATGGATTTAATTTGATTTTTTTTCTATAAGAAAGTGAGTCTTCCTTTGAGAAGTTAGCTCTAGGTAGTGTGCCTAAATGCATGTGCATTCCTCTTATATTATTCTTATACTTTAATAGGGTATAACTTGTGGATTAACCTTGATCATCGTTTTTCTCCTAGCAGGGTTTCCACACAAAAATTTTGTTGTTATGTGTGTTTCCGATGTGTTTTTGATTCTTTTCACTATTATTAATTAGATCTGAGAATAAATGTTAATAAGTTTAATAAGTTTGAAATTTTGTGACAACTGATTCATTCCCCCTCTCAGTTGTCTACCCTTGTGTTGCCAACAATTGGTATCAGAGAAAGTTCCTTGGAAGAATTTTTATAGCTTGAGGTGATTTGGGATGGTGGCATACAAGAAGGATAGCCTGAGATTTGATGGAACAAATTATTCTTTATGGAAGAATCGAATGGAGTGTCATCTGAGATGCATTGGTGAATCCTACTGGAACATTACATTAAGTAGGTATGTTATTCCTTAGAATGGTCCTACTACTACTGCTAGGATTAGGGATGTTGAATATAACATCAAGGCTAAGGAAGCATTGTTTAGTGCTTTGACTGATTTTGAGATGATGGATGTTATGGATCTGAGAACTACTTATGAGATCTGAAAAAAGTTGGAAAATTTATATGAAGGTGATGCTAATCTAAAGATGGCTAAGCTACATATTCTAAAAGGAAAATATGAACTGTTGAAGATGGGTAATGATAAGAAATTTTCTACTTTCATGCAAAGAGTGAATGAACTTGTGTGTGGTATCAAATGTGTTGGTGGATGAATATGAAATTGTTGTTAAAGTGCTTAGATCCTTTCCTGATGCATACAAAATCAAAGTTGCAGTAATTGAGGAGCTCTGAACTATGATAAATATAACCAAAGATATGTTGGTTGGTGAACTTACTACTTTTAAGTTGAGTGAATTCGGTGATGCCCCTCCAAAGACAAAATCTACATTTAAAGCTACTACTTTTGGGAGAGACAAGTAGATATATGATCCAAGTAAAATTTCTTCTAGAAAGGTATTCAATTATGAGGAAAAAATGAGACAAATTGAAGAAGAATAAATATAACTGAATGAGCTTGAAGCACTTATTGTCAAAAGGGAAGCCAGAGGAGAAGGTAAGTATAAAGGAAAGTTGCCTATTAAATATTTTTCTTGCATCAAGATAGGTCATTTTGCATCGAGGTGTCTAGAAAGAGTTCCTAAGCCAAGACCTTACAACCCTAAATTTAAAAAGAAGTTTTACTATGTTGTTGATGAAGGTGTGACAAATGATGAATCTGACAAAGGGAATGGAAGTGAAGATGAGTTTGTAATTATTTCTATCAAGGAAAATAATGTCATGTCTATTGAATCTAGTAGTTGTACAAATGTGGAGAAATCTCTAGCTACTCGAGTTGAAGAAAAGATGAATGGGTAATTGGCAATGAATGTTCAAATCACATAACAGGTGATAAGAGTAAATTTTTAAGCCTGGAGAAGTATGATGGTGGTGTTGTAATATTTGGTGAGAACAATGGTGGTATAATTTATGGTAGAGGATGTGATTCTTTTGATGGTAAGTATAATACTGATGATGTTCTTTATGTTGAAGGTTTGAAGCATAATATTTTGACTGTTGGACATATGGTTGATAAGGGATATGATCTTCAATTCAAAGATGGAAAATGTAGCATAGTGGGAAGTTCTCGAAATGTGATTGCTTCAAGTACTAAAACAAAAGGTAACATCTTTCATCTGAATGCTTCTAGTAAAAGTTTTCTGATTGCTCAAGTTGATGAAAGTTGGTTGTGGAATAGAACAATGTGTCATGTAAAATTTGACAATATTATCAAGATAATTTCCTCACGGGCTATGAGAGATCATCCTAAATTGGTGAAGCCTACTAATATCATATGCAAGGATAGTCAGTTAGGAAAAAAATAACTAGAATTTCATTTCGGAGAAAACAACATTGTTCAAATGAATTATTGGAGCTTATGCATAATGAATTGTGTGGTCCTGTTAGAATCAAAAGTTTACAAGGTTATAGGTACTTCATGATTCTTATTTATGATTACTCTAGGATGATGTGGGTTACTTTCTTAAGGCATAAATATGAACTTCTAGAAAAGTTCAAGATCTTTAAGGGTATGGTTGAGACAGAGCCAACTCTGAATATTAAGTGTCTGAGATTAGATAGAGGTGGTGAATTTACTTTTGGTGAGTTTAATTCCTTTTTTGAAGAACATGAGTTAAAGAGACAATTATCTACACCGTGGACCCCTCAATAGAATGGAGGTGTGGAAAGGAAAAATAGGACAGGTCAAGATGTTTCTATAACTATGATTTTTGAAGGAAATGTCCCTCATATCCATTGGAGAGAAGTTGTGCATACTATTGTTTATATCCTTAACCAGGTAAAAATCAAAGGTAATACTGGTAGGACTCATTTTGAGCTATGGTTTGGTCATAAGCCTACTATTAGATATTTCAAAATCTTTGGGAGAAATTTTTATATTAGGAGAGATGAAGATATAGGAAATTTTGATGTTAGAAGTGATGAAGGAATCTTTCTTGGTTATTCTACTAAGAGCAAGGCCTACTGGTGCTACAACAAGAGATTGAAGAAAATGGTTGAAAGTGAAAATGTTGAGGTTGATGAAGACATTGCTACACCCTCCAGAACTTGTGGATATGATTTTGATGGTCAGAATAACAACACAAACAAGATTCAAACTTCAAATCAAGTTCAAATCATTTTGATGAATCAATAAGATCAAGAAGAAGGAGAGACTAGTGAAAGTACAGAAGAGAGATCACAAGAGCCTGAAATTGAAGAAAACTCTAAGACTCCAAGGTATGTGAGATTAAATCATTTAGAAAATCAGATTATAGGATATAAGAACAAAGGTTTCTAGACTAGGACAAGAATTGCAGAAGAATACTACTTAATTTCAAAGCCTGAGCCAAGTAATGTCGATGAAGCATGCAAATATGAACATTAGATTGAAGCAATGAAAGAAGAACTACAACAAATTGAAAAGAATAATACACGGATTCTTGTTACTAGACCTAAAGACAAAAATTTAATTGGAACTAAATGGGTCTTTAGAAATAAATTGAATGAACAAGGTGAAGTTATGAGAAACAAAGCTAGAATGGTATGCAAAGGATACTCTTATATGGAAGGAATTGACTTTGAAAAAAAATTTTCTCATGTTGCTAGAATTGAAGTAGTGAGACTATTTCTTGCTTATGCTTCTTATAAAAACTAAAAAATTTATTAGATGGATGTCAAGTTAGCATTTCTAAATGGTGAATTAGAGGAAGAAGTGTATATTGAGCAACCTGATGAATTTCAATTGATTGATCAGGGAGATATGGTTTCTCGGTTGAAGAAAGCATTATATGGACTCAAGCAAGCCCCTAGAGCCTTATATGCTAGATTGGATAAGTAATTGATGAAACTTGGATTTAACAAAGGTAATATTGATAGTAATCTATATTGCAAGATTGATAATGCTAAAGATGTTTTTGTGGAAGTCTTTGTTGATGATATCATTTTTGGAGGAGATGATGGTTTGTGCATGAAGTTTGCTACTGAGATTCATAATGACCTTCAAATGTTAATGATTGGAGAGTTTAAATTATTTTTGGAATTGAAAATTACTCATGTGGATAAAGGGACCTTTATATCTCAGTCCAAGTATGTGAGAGAATTGCTAAACAAGTTTGCTATGGAAGATTCAAAACCAGTCGGTACACCCATGGTGATTGAATGTAAGTTGACACAAGATGATGATTCTCTGAAGGGAAATCATACTAGATATAGATCAATAATTGGTGGATTGATGTATTTGACTCAAAATAGACCTGATATCGTTGTATGCATTGTCGCTAGATTTCAAGCCGATCCTAAGGAATCTCATGTGACTATTGTGAAGAGAATTTTCAGATACTTGAAGGGAATAATTGATTTTGGCCTATGGTATCCTAAAGATGGTGATCTTACTTTAAGTGCCTTTATTGATGTTAATATGGAAGGATATGTGAATGATAGGAAAAGTACTAGTGGTGTGCATTTTTCTTGGGAAAGAAATTGATTTCATGGGTAAGCAAAAAGTAGAATGCCATTTCTTTGTCTACTGCAGAGGAAAAATATATTGCTGCTAAAAATTGTACTCAAGTATTGTGGATGAAGCAGATGTTGAAAGATATCAGATTTATGTATGATGAACCTATTGCCATATTATGTGATAAATCAAGTGCTATAAATGTTTCTAAGAATCTGGTGTTGTATTCAAAGACAAAGCATATATCTATCAGGTAACACTTTTTGAGAGATAAAGTGAGTGATAAGGAAGTCAGACTGGAGTATGTGCCTACTAAGGAACAAATTGCAGACATCTTTACTAAGCCTTTTCCCAAGGATAGTTTTGAGTATCTTAGAGGGAATTTAGGAGCGATTACCCCTCCTAATCAGAACTAAGATATATAGTCTTTACATTAGTTCGTGCATTCACAATCATATCTTGATTCAAATTGATGTTGTGGTGGCTACTACTCAGGGGGAGTAGTTAGATGATTCAAATATGTGGTTTAGAGCTTGTGTACCTTTTCCATTGATGTTAAAGGGGGAGAAGAGTAATGTGAAAAAATCTTGGAGAACTAAGGGGGATAAGAGAAATGTGTAAAGGTGATAATGTTGGAAGAAGAGTTAGTTGTGTTGATGGTGTATTTTTCACATCATGTGTTTCCATCAATGCAAAAGGGGGAGATTGTTGGATGTTGTGATCGATTTTATGAAATGTGGTTTTCATTGATGTCAACACTATTAGCATTAATGTCTTTAAGAGTGTATATTTCGAGGATATTGAGTAAATTATAATAAATATGTTACAGGTTGTCTATGAAGTAGTGATGATCAATATGGTAGAAAGTTCATCATGTTGATAATGAGATGTTGTAGATTAAAGGTTTTGTTTTCAAGCCTATCTAGTTTCTAGTCTGAAAGTTTCAAAGGTGCACATGAAGATTTGAGCAAGTTATAAGTTTTTGTGTTTTGACAGCTATTTTGTTATTGCAAATGGTGTTCATGGAAGAAGATAATGTGATTCTAGTAATCTGAGGTGTTATGTATGTTCTTGTGGTGTTCGTGGACATTTGTAGATCATGTTCTATCTATATTGCACATATGTATTGATCATTGTTCTCGCGATCTAATATTTTCTCTTGCATGTTCATCTTTTTCATGTTCATGGCCAACAAGGTGTTTGAAGTGTGTTGTGAATCTTCGAGGAAGAATCTTTGAAGGTTTTTTGTGTTTGAGAAAATTGTTTTGGTTCTATACTATGTTGTGGATGACCTTGTTTGATGCGCATTGATAATATTTATTGTTTTGGGCAAACAGTTTTCTTTCATTCCATTATTTTGTTGAAGCCAACATGAAGCAATGTGATTTCCTATTGTAGATATATATAAGTGATTGTTTCTTCATTTGAGGTATGTGTGGTGTATGTGAAATTCAAAATGTGCAAGTGTTGTGTGCGAAAAAAGTTCAGATCATTCGAAGGCAAAGAAAAGTGTGAAGAAGAGTAAAAGAAAGTGAAGAAGTATTCATGTGCTTAACCAGAACTGTACTCAAGCATTGGCAAATGCTACTTTCTCAGTTCAAATTCTTCGGATGGATTTAATATGAATGCTTTTTGTAAGACAAAGAGTCTTCCTTTGAGAAGTGAGCTCTAGGTAGTGTTCCTAAATGCATGTGCATTCCTCTTATATTATTCTTATACTTTTAACAAGGTATAAATTTTTGATTAACCTCCATCATGGTTTTTCCCCTAACAAGGTTTCCATGCAAAAATTTGTGTTATGTGTGTTTATGATGTATTGTTGATTATTTTCACTGTTATTAATTAGATCTAAAAATAAAATTGAATATGTTTAATAAGTTTGAAATTTTGTGACAACTGATTCACCCCCCCTCTTAGTCGTATGCCCTTATGTTGCCAACAGGTTCACCCCTGTAAAGAGAAAATTCACCCAACAAGGAAGCAAGATCGCCCAACCAATAAGAAAAATCACCCAACAAAGGAGAAAATTCTCCCAACATGTGATCAAAATCACCCAACAAGTGAGAAAATTCACCCAACAAGGCAACAACTTTGCCTGTTCTTAGGAATGGGAAAATTTGACAGTTGGTAGACTCACCTAGGGGATGGACAGACTCGCTTGTTCCCAAGAACATGTGAAAACAAGGTCGCCTAAGAAAGTGACCCACAAGAAAATTTGCCTCTATCAAAGCAAATTTCTGCCAAATGGATGACCTAGATTGGACGGAGATGTAGAATCATGCTTTTGGAGGGAAAAATCACTTGTCTATATTGCAAATATGCCTCTATAAGGGGTAAATTAACCTCTAAAGGTAGGGGCTAACTGGGGCAAAGGAAAACAGGCATGAAAAATAACAAACAAAAGGATGGACTGCCTCAACTGAAAGAAAAAGCACTAGTATCACATAAAGAAGACACTCCAAGCATCAGGACACTTAAATTAGTGATATGGGTTTGCAAACTTAATGTAGACCCACCACCTTGAGTGGAAAACTCAAGGTTAATACTCTATGATACCGAGGTGGTTATCTTGAGCACCCTTTCTTTTGAAGGTGTATAGCTAGCATTCCAATGGTACATGGTCGTAAACGAATGCCACGGGTTCAACTTCATTCTCTCACTCAAGGAATATCATAGTAGACCATGAGGATTCCTATCTCAACCCAAGGGAGTATGTGGTGAGTATCTTGAGGGTATGGTCTACATCCCCTACACTACACCAAGTCATGGCTAAAACATGGGTCTCTATCTAGGTTGAACAAGGCTATCTCGAGAATCCTCAATATATGCAAGGTACGTGAGGAGAAACCATGAACACGAACCCATCACAAGCATTAGTCAGGAGCCCTAATGAGGTATTGTAAACTCAAACCAACTCTTCATGTCTTATCTAGGTATCACCATAGCTTCATGTTGTGCAGTTTTGCATACAAGCCCCACTAGAAGTGGGGACCCTCTCTTGGCCTACCCTTTTGGCCTATTTTTGTGGCTTGCCCCCTCTTTTGTGATTATCTTTGAAAATATTCGGGTTTAGGTCTTTGGCGCTTGCCTTGTTTGTGGGTTCCTTTGTGTTGAGTTCCTGGTGGTTTTGGAGTCTTGCAGATGTCCTCTCTCGGGTGGTCCTCTTTTACCTTCTATTTTTCCCCTTGGTGTTTTGTTTGGGTCCTAAGGGTTGGTTTTCTCCCTTGGGTTTTCCTTGTTTTCCTTATTTCTTTTGTTCTATCAGAGACGGAATTGGGATAGGAATTAACTATGAACTTTGAAGTTCTTGGTTATGTTCCCATTCTCGTTTCAGCTCTGCTTCCTACTCTTTTGCTTTCTTCTTCATTTTCTTTATTTTTTCCCTAAGGGTCACTTTCCTCCCTTGGTTTTCTTTTGTTTTCCTTTTCCTTCATTTTTCGGAGGCAAGATTGAGATAGAAATTAACTTTGAACTTTCATAAAGTTCATAGTTTGGTTTTCATTCCCGTTCTTCCTCTGCCTCCCGCGTTTTCTTTTTTCCTATTGCTTTGCTTGTATTCGGCCTTTAGGTTGCTTTTCTTCCCTTACGTTTTCCTCGGCTTGCTTTTTTGTCATTTTTCAGAGGCAAAACTGGGATGGAACCTAACTTTGAACTTTGGAAAAGTTCACGGTTCAATTTCCATTCCCGTTTGAGCTCCACTTCACGTGTCTTTGTTGTTTCGTTGTGTTCAGCCTTCGGGTTAGTTTCTTTCCCTTGGGTTTGGGTTTGTCTTCCTTTCTTCATCTGGAACCAGTACCGGGATGGAACTGAACTTTGAACTTTGGAAAAGTTCACGGTTTGGTTCCCATTCTCGTCCCGTCTTCGCTTTCGTTGGGGTTGGTTCCATTTCTACCTCCACCTATTTCCCTTCCTTTCTCATTCCACCTCTACCTTCACCTATTTTGTGTCTCTTTCCTTGTTCTTCGCGTGGCTCTGCATCCATCTATCTTTTGTTCTACTTCTGCCTTTTTTATGTCTTTGTCCTTGTTCTGCTCATGGCTTCACCTCCATCTATCTTTGGTTCCTCTTCCTCCCGGTTTTGTGTTGATTTTATTGCCTTAGGAACTCTAATGAAATAGCTTATATTTTGATGATGTATTGAGCATTAATGGTGGCCTGTTTGAATGTAGGTTGAATCAAGATGGGAATAATGGGTGTACTTTGAAGATTTTGAAAGATCTATGGGTGCAGTGAAGTGCACTTTGTGGCTCATATGACGAAACCCATTCCTACACAGAAGGTCGATTTGGTTGGTGGCCATTAATGGTGGGCAAACATGACATAGGGGCTCAACCTACATTTGTTCAATCTAAGCCATTTGTTTGCTCAGCTTGGATCCGATCGGTGGCTCATATTCATGTTGGTCTTCGTGTGCATTGCTTCTCATGTGGGTGGAGCATTAAAGGTGGGTGTGGTTTGAGGTTCCTTACCCTCACTTTGTGCAATCCTAGATTGATTTGAGGGGGGCTCTGGCTGCATTCACTACTGGATGGTGAGTTATTTCTAGTTGTTGGGGTCTATTTGGTTGGTGGTCAGGCTTCTTTGTAACCCTAGCTCGGGTTCACATGGGCATGTTTCTATAAGTATGGCACTTTCCCTCATTTGCAAAGGTTCGTTTCTGATTAGCAGACTAAGTCACAAGACTTGTAAGTAGTAGATCTAGTAGTGGAGTAGCATGTTAGAAGATTAGAAGTTAGTTTTTACATTTCAAGTGTTGTAATAGATTAGAATTATTGCAAATGTGATGATTTAATACAAAGTGTAGACATTTTGTTATGACTGGTGCCTTCTCTTATATTGAATAATCTTGCATGGTTCCTATTCTATCCTTGAAATCACTTGGATATGTTTTAATATATCTTAGGCTTAGTTAGTCATGCTTGTGATTTAATGATTGGAGTGTTGTAGCAATCCCTGGTTCATACTTCGGGCAACTTCTTGATTGTGGGAATGTTTTGCAATGTTAGCATGTACCTCATATTCATGTGCTTAGTTCAAGTATGGATATTCACTCAATCTTATTGAATGAATGCCTACAACCTAAAAATATTTAACACCTTACAAGATTGCACTATTTTCTACAATATTGTGGGTATAGCTTGGGTTGAACAAAAAATAGTTTAAGCGATTGGTCCATTCCAATTATTTCCTCATTTGCATGATTAATCTTAGAAGTAGTCTTAACATTAGGACATCTAAAACCCTCATCTATTGTTGTTTCTTTTATTATTTGGTTAGAACTAGAAATTAAAGCATCACCATATCTGAAAATCTGATGAGTTTAGAGCTTCCAGCATTTGTGCATAAGACCTCTTGTGATTACTAGCATTTTCACATTTTATCACCGAGTTTGTTCTACTGTATTGTCATGACCTGACACCCATGACACCTTGGGGTTATCTCTTTTTTCATAGAGACCAACCTTTCAAGAGATATAGGATAAATTTTATTCTGTCTGAGTTGTTGTTGTGTAGAAACACCAAACAACAGGATCGGTGCTAGAGGGAGGGGTTGAATAAGCAAGCTGGAGCATTTTCTAAATTCCATTTCTCCTAAAAGGCTCAAAAGGAGAACCATATCTATACCAAAAGAAGAAGAGTTTCAAGAATTGCCACCTCCAGCCAAGTCAAGAAGGACCAAAAGAAGGGAGGAACCATCATCCAATCCATCATTTCCACCATCCTCACCCTCATCCACCTCATCTTAATCCAATTCTAAGACTGGTTCAATTCCACAACCCAATCAGTCATCCATAAACCATTACCACCTCCACCAATGGATTTATTGGTGAATAACCCATCACCTTTGGTATTCAACAACTACAATGTTATGCCCAAGAACCCTGAGAATTTTTTCTCTAATTTTCACATGAATGACCCAAATAGGATAGCAAAAGAGCACATTAGGATCTTTCAGACTAGCCTAAGAGATAGAGGGATTAATCATGAGGATGTTGCATGCAAAATTTTCCCCTATTCTTTAGGAGAGAAGTCCTTTTATTGGTATAACCATTTACCTGTTGCATCCATCTCTAACTGGGCTGAGCTTGAGGCTGCATTTCTGTTGAAATTTAAGATTCCCATTAGTGCAAATGAGCTATATATGCATTTTACTGGGGTAAAAAGAGAGGTAAATGAGCCTATAAGATCATTCAACAATAGGTTCCACTGAGCATACACTAGACTTCAAGTACCTTATGGTGGAAATGAGGAAACTACCCTAGAGGTCTACTTTGAATCGCTTGATGACCTTACATCCACCTTCCTTAAGTGGAGAACTAATCCCCTGACTACCTTGATCCCTGCATATATAGAGGTTGTTAAGGTCAATACAGACCTGAGACAACACTTGTCAGGACCTCTACCATCTCTAGGACCTGCTACTCACCTAAACCAAGTCCAATCTCTCAACCAGACTTTGACCAATCACACACCTATGATGAATCCCATTCCATAGTTGCCTCTGGTCCCTCACCCAGGTCATCCAATAAACCATGTCCAACCAATATTGGATTATCCCCAGCAAAATGCTAACCATCTTCTCCATTCACAATCACAATCTAGTTTCCCTACATATTTGTATAACTTGAAAGTTTTGAATCAGTCTACTGGTTCTGGAGGAGTGTTAGGATACTCCCCAAACATTGTGAATTTTTTCCCTTACAACAATCTCGATAAAGAAAGGTTAGATGAGCTAACTGAGAAAGTGAAGAAGCTAATCATGGAGGTAACCTAATTGAGGAACCAAAACAATCAACTCCAAGATAATGAGAAGAGCATGCAATCAATTTATAACATAGGGCAACATTATGATAGAAATCAAAACTTTGAAAGAGGACAAGATTGTGGTCAGAACTTTGATAGAAGTCAACAAGTTGGACAAGGATTTGAAAGAAGACAACCACTTAGGAAGAATAGGTTGTGGAATACTAGGACTAACAATGGAGGATTTCCCACTCCACTAGATAAACCTTCCAATCCAAAGAAACCTCTAGGTGGTGTACACTTAGTAGAGGTCGCTTTGTCTATATGGTGTAGGATTCATAAGAAAATTCAACACTCCAAGCTTAAATACCCTAAATTTCAAACTGCTACTTCCATCTCTCAATATGAAGTTGAAAACAATTCCACTATCCAAGAATTGGTGCCCTCAAATCCCTATGACTCCCCAATTTTGGTGTTGAATCATGCTCCTTTCCCAAGGGATGAGGATAATGAACCTGAAGAGGAATCAAGTAGCCAGAATGGGGAGGCTGAACAAGTGCTCAATGAAGATAAAATCTTTCATCTATTTGATGAAGAAACTGAGAACAAAAATGGCCCATTGGATGAAAGAGAGGCAAATGTTGAAGAAGTGCATATGTTTCAACAACCTGTCGAAAAGTATGATCTTAGGAGCAAGCCTCACAAGCATTCACAAGTTGGAGGACCATCTACTACATCTGCCCCTCCACACAATTTTACTACTCCACTAGATCCACATGCCAATACCAATCCATCCTACCCTCAGGTGCCAACACAATACCTCACAAAAGAAGGACAACCAGATGTTTCCAAAGGAAGCAATGTTGATGCAACAAGAGATAGGAAGACTGGTCATTCCAATGAGGTCCACTCTGACATGAATGTGGAATAGCTGAGAGAATGCCACTAAGGAACTCAGAAAATTAAAGGTGAGTCTTTCTTCCTTTGAGTTATTAAGAGTTCCTAAAATCAGAAATATAGTCCTAGGGTCCTTTAATTCAAGTATAGTGTTAGAACCCAAAAATTCCTTTGAAATCTTAATGATTTTCCACTGTTTTCTACTAAAACCCTAAGTTTTTTCACCCATTTAAGCCCATTCATTTACTATATTTTCCATTTAAAATAATTCTTTAAATTCATATATACTATATACCATATACCTCTACCTTTTATTCATTATCTATGTCCCTTACCACTTTACCACGACCTCCCCACAATGGGCTCATGATATGGCAGTGGCAGTTAATAGGCGGGCATAAAACGCTTACTGCACCACCGCACATGGTTTAAAGATAGAGCATGGTGGTGGTGAGATAACTGGCATAGTAGGCAGAGAGGAAGTAGGCAAAGTGGATACCGTGGAACCGCGGCTGGTCAAAATGCAGACCATGGTGATCACGGTAGATAGTGGATAGCAGTGAAGGGTGAAAGGATAGCGGTCTACTAAGCGGCTACCGTAGTATGGTGTAAGAGCACCTAGATCCTAACCCTAACATGATAGGACAAAGGACCTTAAAGGTTCACCAAGGGATTTGAAGACAAGTTCACCAAGTGTTTTAAAGGTTTTAGTGTTTTATGCAAAATATGTTCAATTAAGTTGCTTTGTACTCAGTTGTCCTATATGTCATGTGACAAGGGGTGGTAGATAGGTAGTAGATGGCTTTAAGCCATGTATTTTATACAAATAAGGTCTCATTAGACCACTTTCAATAATTTGGGTGAGCATGGGATCAAAAAGACCAAACATTACAAGTATGTAGTGAAATTGATTAACCAAGATTATGTAAAATGCTTAACCTTGATCTCCAAACGGTCAGAAGTGGTTCAAATTTCTATTGTAGGGTAGTTGGTCAGTTGTAGGAGATAGTTGGATGTTGCAATCACCATTTATTCATGTAATCTCCAGAGGAGAAGGTTGTTTTTCGGTTCTAATAAAGAAAAAATCATTGTGGCAAACACTGATCACTATTTCTTCCTTTAGTATTTTGAACTTTGCTCCTTGATCTGAGCCTATACAGATTGAAGATGCCTTGAGGCATTGTATGATTTATTATTCATGTGTTTATCTTCTTTCATGTTTTTATTGAGGGGCTTAATTCTTTTTCTTGTGTGACTGCGATCAACAGACTGCAAGGTACCCTATTTTCTATATTTGGAGTTTTGAGGACAACACCATGACCAACTAACCAATCTACCTACTGTTCCAGACCTGTGGCTTAGTGGATTGGTCTATACCATGTTTGGTTAAGTGTGTACATACCTTAGGAGAAGGAGAAGGGGAGATTTCTGCCATGGTGTGTGATTTGGTGCTGATCAGGGGTAGTTAGACCATGAAAATAGGGAACCCAAGGATGAATTCTGAGAATTAGTGAGTGAGAAGGGACTGTGAGAGTTTCTTGAGTAAAGGCAGAGATAATGTGTGGTGTTTGGACCCCTGGAGGGATTGGGGAAGGTCAGGAGCAGGGAGTTACCCCTAAACCCTTGCTAAAACCTTGTTTTGGTGAGTGGCCATCGTTGGAAGGGTGGTTCCTTTGGAAAATAGACCAAATGGTGAAGTCTAGAACCGGGTAAGTGTATCAAAAGTTCAGGGTGGTCCAAAATAGTGACCCTTGATTTTCATACATGTTGTGTAACCCTAAAAAGGGTATCCTACTCTCCTTTTTAATTACTAGGTGCTTTGGAAAGATTGGGTGAAACTTGGCCTGTTCTGGTTTTGGGAGAGCTACAAGGGTAGGGTGATGTGTAGGTTGTTAGGTGTTAAACCTTGGGGAATTGGTGATTGAAATTGTGTAGGAACCCCTATTTTTGGCATTGCAAATAAGGTTGTCACTTACCTCTGCATCACAGTACCACTGGCAGTCAGACTAGTGACCGTGGTAGCGCAATAAAGGGTGAGTCGACAAAAAGAAATCAACATCGAAGGAGATAGTAAGCGATTACTTTTATATTGTGCATAGTTGAAATGAAGACCGCAATAACACGGTGATGGTGAAGGTGATGGCAAAAGGTTGATACTGTGGTATTGTAGCTGGCAATGTTGGTAATTGCGGTAAGGCAGTAGGTGATGGAGGTAGCCATGTCAGTCAGTGTGGGTGTTGGTATGTGGTGACTAATCATTCTATACTGTACACTCTTCATGTATCCTCATTGGGATCTGGGGCTGGGCCGGGCCCTGGGAGGGGGTTCAGGGGCTGTAGCCCCTGAGAAATTTTTTTGTCCTACTTTTTTGCGAAATTATTGAAAAAGGGAAAAGTCACAAAAAGGGAAAAAACCCTGATTTTGAAAAACCCTAATTTATAAAGGGTTTAGGATAGAGTTACAGTATCATAAGAAAAAGGTGATTATTCATGATATTGTAATAGGGTTTAGCATTGGTTAATAATATCATTGGATGGCTACGGTTTGGTGGATGTAGCCCACATTGCGTGAACCACGTTAAATTCTATGTGTTAATTTTATGTGTGATTTTATTTCTGGTTTATTTGATAAAATCTACGTTTAGCTTTTAGATATCTACCTTTAAAAACCTAACAAGTGGTATCAGAGCGGGTTATTTTTTGATTATCGTTTGTAGGAAAGTCTCATGGTTAAGTGGGAGAAATGGCAGACGAGGGTAAGTTGAAGGTTGATAAGTTCAATGGGCAGAACTATCAGTTATGGAGGATGTAGATGGAGGATTATCTCTATCAGAAGGATTTGTGGTGGTCATTGGAAGGGAAAACAAAGAAACCTACAGCAATGTCAGATGAGGACTGGGATATTTTGGATAGAAAGGTAGTTCACAGTATTCACTTATGCTTGGCACAATCAGTGGTGTTCAATATTACAACAACAAAGACAACTCTAGAGTTGATGGAAACCCTAGCAAAGTTGAATGAAAAGCCTTCCGCTTCGAATAAGGTATTTCTTATGAAGCGTTTATTTAATATGAAAATGGTAGAAGGTGGATCAGCTACTGATCATTTAAATGAGTTCAATATAGTTACCAGTCAATTAACTTCTATAAAAGTAAACTTTGATGAAGAAGTTAGGGCTCTTTTGATTCTATGTTCTTTGCCTGAAAGCTGGAATAGCTTGGTAATGGCTATTAGTAATTCTGTTTCTAGTTCAAATACATTGAAATTTGATGATGTTGTTGGTGTTATTTTGAGTGAATAAATTCGTAGGAAAAGCTCAGGTGGTACATCCACATCGGGCAGTGTTTTGAATGCAGAAAGTAGGGGCAGAACAAATGAGAGACGAAACAATTTTGGGAGTCGTGGGAAGTCATGAGGAAAATCAAGGGATAGAAGGTCCCTATCTAGAGACAAGAGGGATTGCTGGTACTATGGTAAGCCAGGGCATGTAAAGAAAGATTGTTGGTCTCGAAAAAATAAAGAAGGAGACAAACAAGAAGGACGTAAAGAGGCAAATGTGGTAAGTAATAAATCTAATGAGGATGCTTTGATTCTTTCTCTTGACAATGTTGATGATTCTTGGGTGTTAGATTTAGGGGCTTCATTTCATGCTACGCCCCATAGAAATTATTTTCTTGATTATTTCAAGGGGATTTTGGGCTGGTTTATTTGGGAGATAATGAACCCTGTCAAATTTTTGGAAAGGGAAGAATCAAGATCAAGTTGAAGAATGGGAATCATTGGCTACTACATGAGGTAAGGCATATTCCAAAGCTAAAAAGAAATTTAATTTCTATAGGGCAACTAGATGATGAAGGTTGTGTTGTTACATTTAGTGATAAAAATTGAAAGGTTACAACAGGTGCCTTAATAGTAGCAAAAGGTGTGAAAGTAGGCACCTTATATCTTTGTACAGGTCATACTATTCCTTCTACTTTAGCTATTGCAGATAAAAATCAATGTTTAGGAACAGTTGTTGCAGTTTAGCAGGAAGAAAATCAGATAGTTGTTGCGAATTTTGAATTAGCACTATGGAATAACAGACTTGGGCATATGAGTGCAAAAGGTATGAAAGTGCTTCATTCAAAGAATGTTTTACCGAGTCTAAAATGTGTTAATATGGATTTCTGTGAAAGTTGTGTTTATGGAAAACAAAAGAGAGTTAGTTTTCTCAAGGATGGGAAACAAAAGAAAGATGAGAACTTGGAGCTTGTGCATATGGATGTATGGGGACCAGCTCAGGTATCTTCTCTCGGTGACTCTCATTATTATGTCACATTCATTGATGATGCAACTAGGAAGGTATGGATTTATTTCATTAGGCAGAAATCTGATGTATTTGAAACTTTTAAAAAATGGAGAAGCTTGGTTGAGAATGAGACAAGTAAAAAGTTGAAATGTCTTAGATCTGATAATGGTGGTGAGTATTTCAGCAAAGAGTTTGAAGATTATTGTTCCTCTAATGGTATTCATAGGCAGAAAATGGTTCCAAGGACTCCACAAGAAAATGGAGTGGCTGAGCATATGAATAGAACAATAATGGAGCGTGCACAAACTATGAGATTGTATGTTGGGTTGCCTTTAAACATGTGGGTAGAGGCTGTAAATACTGTTGTTTATTTAATTAATAGAGGTCCTTCTAATCCTTTAGGTTGTGGTATTCCAGAGGAAGCATGGAAAGGTAAGAAGGTAAGTTATTCTTTGCTGAAAACCTTCGGTTGTGAAGCATTTGCACATATATATTCTGAAAATAGAACCAAGCTTGATGCAAAATCAAAGAAATGTATATTTGTTGGATATGGCATAGATGAATTTGGTTATAGGCTTTGGGATTTTGAAAATAAGAAAATTGTGAGAAGCAGGGATGTCATATTCAATGAGAAAATGTTGTACAAAGATCTATTGCAGTAGCATGAGAAGAAAGAACAAGATTATGCAGTGCTGCATGATATTACAAACACCAATGTTCTAGTGGTTCCTCATGCTCTACAACAATAGCAACAAGAAATACCACAAACTCCAGTGAATGTTAGGTGATCTTCAAGATTAAGTAGACCTCCAAAAAGATTTTCTCCCTCTTTGTACTTTATTCTATTAATTGATGCTGGTGAACCAGAATGTTATCATGAAGCTATGCAGGTGGATACCAAGGTTCAGTGGCAGCATGGAATGGAAGAAGAAATGGACTCCTTGCTGAAAAATCAGACTTGGGAATTATGCAAGTTGCCTGCAGGTAAAAAGGCTTTAGCAAACAAATGGGTTTATAGGATGAAAGAGGAGGATGGAGGTAAGAAAAGATTTAAATCTAGATTAGTTGTAAAGGGATTTGCACAGAAATAGGGTATTGATTTTGATGAAATATTTTCTCCAGTTGTTAAAATGACCTCTATTCGTACTGTGTTAAGTATTGTGGCTGTTGAAGATTTGCATTTAGAACAACTTGATGTTAAAACTGCCTTTCTCCATGGTGATTTGGAAGAGAAAATTTATATGGAACAACCACAAGGATTTGAGGTCAAAGGTAAGGAGAAACTAGTGTGTAGATTGAAGAAAAGCTTATATGGCTTGAAGCAAGCACCTCGAAAATGGTATCTTAAATTTGATAGTTTTATGGCTGAGCAAGGTTACAATAGGTGTAATTCAGACCATTGTGTTTATTTTAAGATGCTAGGTGAAGATAGCTACATTATTTTATGTTTATATGTTGATGATATGCTTCTAGTGGGGTCTAACATGGATCACATAAAGGAGTTAAAACAACAGTTAGCAAATTCATTTGATATGAAGGATTTGGGGGTAGCAAAACAAATCCTTGGTATGAAGATTACAAGAGATAGGAAAAACAGGAAATTGTTTTTATACCAGGTTGATTATGTTAAAAAGGTGTTGCAGAGATTTCATATGGAGAATGCAAAAGCTGTCAGCACACCTTTGCCCAGTCATGTAAAATTGACTAAGGATATGTGTCCAAAGACACAAGAGGAGGAAGAAAAAATGTCCAAGGTACCATATGTTTCAGCTATAGGTAGTTTAATGTATGCCATGGTATGCATGAGACCAGATATTGCATATGCTATAGGAGTTGTTAGCCGGTATATGAGTAATCCAGGAATTGAGCATTGGAATGCAGTGAAATGGATTCTCAAGTATTTGAGAGGTACACCAGATAAACATTTATGTTTTGAGGGCTCTAATACAGATTTAAAAGGCTATGTTGACTTAGATCTGGTAGGGGATATTGATACTAGGCGGAGTACCATAGGTTATGTATTTACCGTTGGTGGAACAGTAGTAAGTTGGATATCTTGATTGCAAAAGGTGGTTGCTTTATCCACCACAGAGGTAACAAAGGAGATGATATGGATACAATTTTTCATGGAAGAGTTGGGAAAACAACAGGCTGAAAATTACTTGTTCATAGACAGCCAAAGTGCTATACATCTTGCAAAGAATTCTGCCTTGCACTCTAAAACCAAACACATACAGTCGAGGTATCATTTCATTCGGTCAGTGTTGGAGGATGGACAGGTAAAGCTGGAAAAGATACATACAGATGTAAATCTAGTAGATATGTTTACTAAGGCAGTGATAAGGGAGAAGCTGAGCTCCTCTTTAGCTTTGGTTGGCCTTCAAGGTTGAATTAAAGTATAAGAAAGCAGCAGGGTCCAAGATGCTTATTTCTAGTGGGAGCTGTAAGTGCAGCGGTGTTGTCCAGGTTCAGACTCCAAGTGGGAGATTGTTGGTATGTGGCGACTGATCATTCTATACAATACACTCTTCATGTATCCTCGCTTTTTCATGAAATTACTGAAAAAGGGAAAAATCACAAAAAGCGAAAAAACATTGATTTTGAAAAACCCTAATTTATAAAGGGTTTACGATAGAGTTACAGTATCATAAGAAATAGGCTATTATTCACGATATTGTAATAGGGTTTAGCACTAGTTAATAATATCATTGGATGGTTGTGGTTTGGTGGATGTACCCCACATTGGGTGAACCACGTTAAATTCTCTGTGTTAATTTTATGTGTGATTTTATTTTTGGTTTATTTGATAAAATCTAGTTTAGCTTTTAGATATCTGCCTTTGAAAACCTAACAGTGGGTGCATCACGGTTGGAGGAAATGTCAAATCCCGCGGTAGAGTGGTAATAATAAAGGCGATATGTAAACAAAAATGTAAAGAGCGATCAAGTTATAAAGTAAAATAAAAACTCTTCTAATGTTAAAATATTTAATTTTCCAAAACCTAACCCAATTAAATATTTTAAATCTCTGTCATAAAACTCAAATGATTGTAACATGAATGTGAAAGGTTGCAATTCTTGGAATGTAATGTATAAATGATTTGAAAATTTAGTTGCTAAAGAGGTAGAGTAGTAGTGAGAGGAGGAGTTAGATTTTTTCAAGTGAATGTACTGGGAATGTAAAATAATGACAAACCTTTTTTGAAAGAGAGCAATGGATGATTTATTTTAAATTAGTGAAAACCTTTTTTGTGTTCAGTTGTTGTGATGAAATAATTTACAATTTTTATCTGGTTGTCTCCAACTTGAGGTCTTCTATCATTCAAATCCATATATCAAGTATATTTCTGATTTGTCAAAATATATTCCATTTTGTGTGATTTTTATTTTTTGGTGTTTACGAGTCAAAATCAAAATCTTTCAAGTAAGTCATAGTGATTTTAAGATTTCTTTTGGATGGTTAAAGTAGAACCAGATAGAAAAACAGTCCAGCACAATTTATGCTAGTCATAAACTAATGAAGTTTTGTGCCAGTCATATAGTTTCATTTTTCAAAGTGCCTAGCAACTTGAATTAAGCTAGATAAGGAAACACACATAATTTTTGATATTTGACTTTGTTGCCTATGTGGATAGAAGGCACTAATCTGCCACAACCCAGATATACAAATTCATATCAAACAATTTATTCAAAAACCTTTCATTTGTGTAGTAGGAGTAGGTGTAGTAATTTTATTTGTGCACTACCCATTTCCATTGTGGATAGATTGATCAACCAAGAAACACATTTAAATCGGCATCATTCATTAGGTACACTTTCCTTGGTCTACCAAAACCTAAAGAGAAGAAGGTTCAATTGCATCGATTGGCCTTGTACCATGGCCAAAAGCATTGTGAGAGCTTGGAAACCTCTCATGGTTCAAACCTATGTTTTTGAGACCCAATAGTTTGGCAACTCTGTTGGGGACAAACATAAAAAAAAATTCTCAGCCTTTCCATTTATTGAGTCAAAAAAGTGTCACATTTTTTTTGGAGATTCCGTTGGGGAAAACCAAAGTAATCCATTTCATTTTCCTGCTTTTGGAAAAGTAGGTGGTGACTCTATTTTAATTTGATATATAATGCATGGATGTTGTAGAGCAGTAACATTTTGTCAAGATGTCAAGAGTAGAAAGAAGACAACAGCCAATAAGAGAGTTGAAGGAATTGAGACAACAAAGTTTGTAATTGGACCAATAGATGCTACAAGTGAACCAACAATTGCTGCAATTGGGAGTCAAAAGTTTTCTAGATACATCACCTAATGGGTCATCATGGAATAAGAATGAAGACACAAATGTCAGGAGATCTTGGACACCACAAGTGCCCCATGATGCAACTAAGAACTCTAGAAACAAAGGTAATGTACTCTATTCACAACAAAGTAATTTTGATGAGTATATTCAAATTGAAGAGAGAGGTAAAAATATTTTGGATGCTTTTTTTGATATAAGGAGATATAAGGGAGAATCTATGAGTTTTTTATACAATAGGATGGTAGACATTTGTATGCAATTACCTCCTCATTGTAGGCCTACAAGACCCACATTTGTTTCACAATTTCTAAGAGCATCAGAGCTTGAATCAATTTATTGTTCAAAGTCATTAAAACATCAAGCCTTTGATGTAGTAAATAAATTTATTGATTCTATGCTTGGGCCAAGGTACATGGATACTAGAAATAATAAATCTAGTAGTGATATCATGGATTCTCAAATGATGCAACAAACAAAGGAAGCATGTGCTACTAGAATCTCTAATGAAAATTTTCAGATTTAAAAGATGATTGCAGCATTAATGATATAAGTGGGGACACATCATTTAGGGAGTATATCAGAAATGTTTCAGAAGTTGAAATAGAAGAAGATATCATGCCTTCCAACAGTGAAGATATGGAGAGTTTTTCCTACATAACTGATTGTGATTTAAATTGTGAAGAATAACTTATGGATGTTGATCTTCAATAGGATGATTGTTGCAGTTATTATGAAGATCAAGAAGAGGTTGGAGACATGGTAGAATATATGGAAGAAAAGACCTATTCACTCAGTAGTGAGAAAGTTTCAAATTTGTTAAATCTTGAATACCAGAAGTATGCACATAAAGATGATTCCAAAATTTTTTCTCGAGCATATATCTTCTTTGACAATGAAGATACTATGTGTAACAATTCATATAACCCCATGTGCATCTCTCACAGTGATGAGGAGTTACTTGAAGCTGATCAAGAATCCATTTGTGTCCAAGAAGAGGTATGTTACTTCAATGAGTTTTTCCTGCAAGAAAAAGATGCTAGTTTGCATGTTATTGATGATGAGTATCCATCATTTGTTGATTCAAATATGTATAAGAATGACTGTATGGATCAAGAATATGTGTCAATGCCAACTGGTAATATAAAAGAAATGGAAATTGGTTCTGATTTTATTATTTCACAAGATGATGATGAGGTAGAATTTTTTGATTTCCAAGAAAAACATTCAGATTTTTAGGTCCTAGTGCAATTGTTGGATCATTCAACAACATATGATAATGATCAAACCAATGAATGTTTTGTTGAATATGGGTACGGTTTGTATGCTAAGGGTGATAAATATTTTTCATATGATAATGAGAATGATGAAATGCAGAGTGGTGAAATGAATATGAATCAAGTTGAATACAATGTTTTCCTAAAATTTTTCAATGGTAGTGCATGTTGTAGGGCATGTAGAATGGATAGTTTCAAAATAAACCTGATGAGCTTTAATCAAAACAAACTCTATGATAGAGGAAAGTGTAGGGGTTTTTTTTGGGTGGCCTGGGGCCATCCCTTGTAGTTTGATTTTTTGAACCATAGCAGGTACAGAGGATTAGGGATTGCTAGTGCATGGACAATTCTTAACAAACCTCTTTAATAATTCTCTTCCATGCACATTAGTCTAGGATTTCCCATCTTTCATGTCCTTCACTTTTCATTCCCTCCATTTGCCCTCATTTTCATTCATGTCTTGGCCTACTCTCCTAGATTAAATGCTGGGTTCTTGCAGTGATTGAACAATCACTCATCCCCAACAGGAGCCACTGTTAGAACCCAAAAATTCCATTGAAATCTTAATGATTTTCCACTATTTTGTGCTAAAACCCTAAGGTTTTTTTCCCATTTAAGCCCATTAATTTTCTATATTTTCCATTAAAAATCATTCTTTCCATTCATATATACTATATACCTTATACCACTGCCTTTTATTCATTATTTATGTCCTTACCTCTTTATCGCAACCTCCCCACAATGGGCTAGTAGTATGGTGGTGGCAATTAACAGGCGAGCATAAAATGCTTACCACGCCACCACACACAGTCTAAACATAGACCATGGTAGCACGGTGGCAGTGAGATAACCGACACAACAAGCTATTAGGAAGCAGGCAATGTGGATATCACGGCACCGCGATGGGTCAGAATGTAGACCGCGGTGATCGTGGTAGACGGTGGATAGCAGTGAAGGGTGAAAGGATAGCATTCTACTAAGCAGCTACCATGGTACCACTGGCGGTCAGACTAGTGACCGCAGTAGCACAAGAAAGGGTGAGTTGACGGAAAATAGTCAAAAGGGGAGGAGACAATAAGCGGTTATTGCTTTATCGTGCACAATTGAAATGAAGACTGCGGTAATGCGGTGATGGTGAAGGCGATGGCGAAAGGTTGATACCGTGGTACCGTAGTTGGCAACATTGGTAACCATAGTAAGGTAGTAGGAGATAGAGGTAGTCATGAAATTCAATGTGGGTCTCGTCACTGTGTCACTGTGGGAGGAAAGGTCAAAGCTCGTGGTAGAGTGGTAGGAATAAAGGTAGTATGTAAAGAAAAATATAAAGAGCGATAAAGTTATAAAGTAAAATAAAAACTCGTCTGGTGTTAAAATATTTAGTTTTTCGAAAGGCAACCCAATTAAATATTTTATATCTCTTTCATAAAATTCAAATGGTTGTAATAGGAATGTGAAAGGTTGCAATTCTTGGAATGTAATGTATAAATGATTTGAAAATTTAGTCGCAAAAGAGGTAGAGTAGTAGTGAGAGGAGGAGTTATATTTTTTCCAGTGAATGGACTAGGAATGTAAAATAATGACAGACCTTTTTTGAAATAGAGAAATGGATGATTTATTTTAAATTAGTGAAAAACTTGTTTGTGTTCAGTTTTTGTGATGAAATAATTTACAATTTTTATCTGGTTCTCTCCAACTTGAGGTCTTTTATCATTCTAATCCTTATATCAAGTATATTTCTGATTTGTCAAAATATATTTCATTTTGTGTGATTTTTATTTGCTAGTGTCTACAAGTCAAAATTCAAATCCTTCAAGTAATTCATAGTGATTTTAAGATTTCTTTTGGATGGTTAAAGTAGAACCAAATAGAAAAACATTTCAGCACAGTTAATGCCAGTCATAAATTAATGAAGTTTTGTGCCAGTCATATAGTTTCATTTTTTAAAGTGCCTAGCAACTTGCATTCAGCCAGATAAGGAAACACACATAATTTTTTATATTTGACTATATTTCCCATGTGGATAGAAGGCACTGATCTACCACAACCTAGAGATACAAATTCATATCAAACAATTTATTCAAAAACCTTTCATTTGTGTAGTAGGAGTATGAGTAGGTGTAGTAATTTTATTTTTCCACTACCCATTGCCATTGTGGATAGATTGATCAACTAGGAAACACATTTAAATCTATACCATTCATTAGGTACACCTGCTTTGGTCTAGCAGAAACTAAAGAGAAGAAGGTTCAATTGCATCGATTGGCCTTGTATGTTGGCCAAAAGAGTTGTGAGAGCTTGGTAGCCTCTCGTGGTTCAAACCTACATTTTTGAGACCCAACATATAGAAACACTAGGAGTGGGAACCAATGAGGCAATTGCAAGGCCTCCTAGTTCACAAACACCCAAAGGTCCTAGTCAATTACAAGCTAGGGATAGGGGTAAAGAAAAAGATAAGGGTCAAGTTGCACAAGTTGACTCATAGTTGAATTTATTGCAAGACAATATGGAAACCCCTCCTTTTTTGATATCTATTCGTATATTTGGTAAAAATATGCACAATTTCCAGCTAGATTTAGGAGCGTCCACAAATGTTATGCCATTTTTTGTCTATATGGCTCTTGCTATTACCCCCGCAACCTCTCAAAAGAAGGTCACCCAATTAGAAAAAAAACAAAGGTGAGTATAGTAGGACAATTGAACATGATTCCCATGCAAGTTGCCTCAGATCCTAGAGTGCAACAACTACTTAATATTTAGGTAGCTAACATTCCTAAGACCTATGGTCTGATCTTGTGTAGAGATTTTTCCAAGGCACTAAATGGATACACATCCACAGAACATTCTCACATGTGGCTCCCCTAGAAAGGAGTCCCAAATCATATCAGAATTCAGAGAGAACGTAGAATGAAGTATGCCATTACTAAGTATCAGAATACTTCAAATGAGATACTAATACCAAAAGTCAGTATGGGGAGCTATGTCCTAGCCTCCCCTGCTTCATACAAATAAGAAATATTGGTGTTGCGGGGCTCTTCTAGTGAATCCACATTAGAAGCTAGTAGCTTAGAAGTGTAATTTTAACAAATGGCAGAACTTGATGATCAGGCAGATAGAAAACTCAATGTTTTGAATAACTTCTAGGATTTTATTCAGAAATGTGTAGAAGATTAGATTTAGCTGGGTAGAAATATGAACTTCAAAGAATTGCTTCTTCCCAATAGGTGCAAAGTTCACAATTCTCCTCATTCTGAACTAGGATGTTGCTTGTGTCAAACTATAGTGGAACAAATACAAAGGAACATTAACACAACCCTAATTGTTGAGTCAAAAGTACAAAGCACTCAAAATAGTAAAAAGGGGAAGGACCCAAAACCTCCCAAGGATCCTCCAGGTGGCAGCAAGGAAAAATTTATCCCAAGAAAAGGAGCTAATGACTGCTAAACATTAAGGTTTTATGGATGCAAATCCAACAAGGTGTTGGAGCAGGGCTAGAGTTGATCAGTCCTAAAGGTAAAACCTACTTTGTTGTTCATAGACTCCAATTCCAGTGCACTAACAATGTAGCTAAGTATGATGCTCTAACTCATGGGATATTAATGGCACTAAGAAATAAATTTAAAATTTTGCAAGTGAGAAAACAATACTCATGTCATGATAGAAGGATGGCCAATTATAGACACAAAATTTGGGATCTTATTGAAGGATTTGATGCCTTCAACATTTAGCTGATACCTCAAAGTAAGAATCAGACTGTTGATTCTTTGGCACAAGTAGCAAGTACATTACAACCCTTATCACTTTTAGGCTTAAAGAAGTTCACTATGGAACTTGTTCTAGTGTCATTGGTGCCTGAAAATGTCACTAATTTTTAGGTATTTGAAGATGATAAGCATATTCTTGATTTTATCACTAGTTGTGATGTGTTTGCTTCTCAAGTAATTGATGAGGTTGATCCTCAAGAGGCTGAAATAGACCTAGAGGGGGTCCTTAATCTAAAAAATAATACCATCCCGAGAGGCATGGTGCAATTGGAAAGGATCTTTGATTTGGATAGGATAAGAGATCAAGAGGAGAAAATGAAAAGGGAATCCCTCAACTGTCAGTGTGAAACATACAACATGGGGACCCAAAGTGAGGTCAAGAATGTCTTTATTGGTAAGGTGTGCACTCTAGAGGAGAGGAAAGGAATTATTGATGCCTTGCACACATATCAGGATGTGATAGACTAGAATTATGATGACTTGAGGACATATAACACTTCGATCATTACACATACTATCCCCCTCAAGTCAAATGTTAAGTCATTCAGGAAAAGACAAAGACCAGTTAATTTTTTGTTGGAGCCCATTATTCAGAAGGAAGTGTAGAAGCTAATCTCAACACAAATCATATTCCTAATAAGATAGTCAACATGGGTTGCAAACTTGGATCTAGTTAGGAAGAAAAATAAAGAAATCAGACAGTG
The DNA here is from genome assembly GCA_007115665.2 of Sequoiadendron giganteum. Taxonomy (NCBI): domain Eukaryota; kingdom Viridiplantae; phylum Streptophyta; class Pinopsida; order Cupressales; family Cupressaceae; genus Sequoiadendron; species Sequoiadendron giganteum. The sequence continues at coordinate 740,133,943 of CM021102.1, forward strand.
TGTTGATTTCAGGAACCTGAATAGAGCATCAGAAAAGGATAATTATCTAGTCCCTTCACTGGATGAGGTGCTTTAGGTTGTTAATGGATCTCATATGATGTCCTTTATAGATGGGTACTCTGGATACAACTAGGTCATGGTCCAACATGAGGATAGGCACAAAACTGCCTTCACCACAAAATGGGGAACCTTTGCTTACTAGAGAATTCCCTTTGGATTAATCAATGTTGGAGCTACATTTCAAAGAGCTATGGATATTAACTTCAAGGACATCATTGGAAAGTGAATAATCATCTAAATGGATGATTTGATAGTCTTTTTCAAGAAGAGAAGTGGTCATGTTGAAGGTTTATGCAAAGTATTCCAGAAGTGCAGGAAATTTGGAATTTCACTTAATCCAAAGAAGTGCATCTTTGGAGTCATTGAGGGAAAGTTGTTAGGACATGTTATTTCAAAACAAGGTATTACCATTGATATTGAATGAGTGGAGGCTATACTGAATATTCAACTCCCTGCAAGAAAGAAAGAAATGAAGTCATTCTTTGGCAAGATTAACTTTGTCAAAAAAATTAGCACTGAACTTGCAGAAATAATCAAGCCATTGAATTCCATGTTGAAGAAAGAAGTAAAGGTTGAATGCAAGATAGAGGCTAAGGAAGCATTTACATAAATCAAGAGAGCTATTTTTGAGGCCGCTGTTTTGGTAAGTCTTAATTGCACCAAGCCATTCTATATCTATTCATTTGCTTTTGATCACTCTCGTATGGGCTTGTTGACACACAAGTTCGATCAAGGGAATGAGCATCCAATAGAATTCATGAGTGCACCTTTGAAAGATGTCAAATTGAGGTATCCTAATGTTGAAAAGAAGGCTTATGCCTTGAAATGAACTGTGAAGAGTTTTAGGAACTATATACTGAGGAACAAGGCATTTTCTATAGTCCTTGATCTTACAGTCAAGCTATTGTTGATGCAAAATGAGTTGCATGAATGTAGAGCCAAGTGGGTAACTATGTTACAAGAGTATGATATTGAAATTCAACCCATGAAGTTTGTAAGAGGGCAAGGACTCAGCAAGACAATGGCAGAAATGGGTCTTGGCCTTGTTACCCAACATTATAATCTTGAGGATGTCTCCCCAGGGGACTAATATGAGGACATTATCTACTACTTGTTGAATAAAAAATGTACCAAACACCTTAATTCAGTATAAAGGATAGCTCTATGTTTGAAGAGTGGTAGTTTTATGATGAAGGGAGTTGTCCTATACAAGAGAAATCATGAAGGTGTCTACCTAAGATGCCTAGGGAAGGAAGAGGTTGGGAGAGTAATGATTGAATTTCATGATAAATATGGCATTGGCCATGGTTCAACACCTTCCACTATAAATAAGATTATGAGGGAAAACTATTATTGGCCTACCTTGTTCAAGGACACACATCACCATGTGAGAACTTGCCATGTGTGTGAAACTACAACAAGCAAGGAGATGTGTCCAGCTCTTCCACTTCAACCTATCATAGAGGTAAAACCATTTGCACAGTGGGGAATGGAATTCATAGGTCCAATCAATCCATCTTCATCTGTAGGCCACAGGTATATTCTTACCATAACTGATTATTTTACTAGGTGGAATGAAGCTCTTGCATGCAAGAAATGCACTTCTGAAGTGGTAATCAATTTCATGGAGTTAGGTATCATTAATTGCTTTGGTTTTCCATTAGTTGTAGTTTGTGACAATGGTTTTGCATTTGCATCTTTAAAGTTTTCTAACTGGGCTTATGATCGTGGAATTTCCATAAAATTTGCATCTAATTACTATCCACGGGGGAATGGTTTGGTTGAGTCTTCTAATAAAAACTTGTTGGAAGTCATCCAAAAACTACTAGAAAAGAACCCCAAGGATTGGCATACCCAACTCAAATTTTCCCTTTGTGCATACTGCACTAGAGAGAAGACATCCTTAGGAACCTCTCCTTATCACTTAGTTTATGGCTTGGAACCTATCTTTCCTATCCAGCTAAAGATCCCTACCCTGCAATTCATCGATGAATATTATGATGGAGAGAATAAGTGTGAAGCGTGCTTAATTGAATTGTTACACCTTGAAGAGAGAAGAGATGAAGCCTTAGAAAACTTTTCCAAACATCAGGGTATAGTGAAAAGATGGTTTGATAGGAGAGCCAAGGTGAAAGCCTTTAGAATCTCTGACTTGGTTCTCTACTAGGATAAAGCCCATGAAAAAAAGGGGGGGCATGGAAAATTTGACAAACTTTGGCTAGGCCCTTATCAGATTGTAGAGATTCTAGGAGATAATGCCTTCCATTTGAAAACCCTCACTGGAGGAGATATCCCACAACCTATCAATGGGCAGTATTTGAAGCTTTATTTTGAATCTTGAGTTGTTCTCAGCTTTTTCCTTGTACATAAGTAGATTAGGTTTCCTTTCGGTTGTTTTTCTTGCTACTTATGGTTTGGGTTTCTTTTGGTTTGGCTTTGTTTGTCAATTTTTCTAGTTTTGGTTTGTTGTGGTTTGCTTGGGCTAGTTTTCCTTGCTGCTTTGCTTTGTGGGGTTGTCCTACTTTCCTCTGGGCTTGTTGCATCTATAAAACTGGCTACTTATTTGGGTCTACTCTCAGATTTATTTCACAAACTCTTATCATCTTTTCAGAGTCATTCAAACTGGTAGATTTCCTTCATCTAATGTTCCATGGGCTGGGAGTTAGTGTCACTTGACTAAGTTAAATTTTGGAATGTATTTGGGTCTTATATCTTCACACAAATCTTAAGAATTCCAAGGTTGCATATGGTCTTTAGGAGGTTTGAATGGGTGAAAAACCTTAAGCTTTGCTCCAGTGTCACTGTGGTTATCATCCTTGAGTGTGGGCTTCATTGCCTACAAGGTGAAAAGTAAAGCTTTAAAAGAAAATCTCAAAAGAGAATATCAAAAGAAAAGAAAAGAAACTATTGAAAATCAAATGAAATTTTCACCTTTTCAAGGGTATCCTAGTATCTCTACTGGGGCTATGGACACCTAGCTAGTAGTGGAGCTATGCTAGGGAGGGTCATAGTGATAACCTCACTGGGGCTATGGATGCCTGACTGGTAGTGAGGCTCTATCCAAGTTGCTTTTTGAGTTAGAATCCTTAGGTAGCCCTATCAGACTGAGTTTGGTCCTTGTTGCAACTTAGGAAAATGAAATGAATGCATATGCACACACTTTGACCTTGGTACAGGAAAGTTTGGCTTATCTGTGATTTCTGAGACCTTGTCCATTGGTAACCTAATGCTTGGATTGAATCCAAAGATTCTAAGTTCTTGATGCTAGTTTTTCATCAAAATTCTCTGGAGCATTTCCTCGGCAGAGTCACCATTTGTTGTGCAATTTTGCACAAACACTCTATTGAAAGTGGAGACCCTCTCTTGGCTTACCCTTTTGGCCTATTTTTGTGGCTTGCCCCCTCTTTTGTGCCTATCTTTGAAAATCTTGGGGTTTTGGTCTTTGGTGCTTGCCTTGGTTGTGGGCACCTTTGTGTTGAGTTCCTGGTGGTTTTGGAGTCTTGTGGATGTCCTCTATGGGGCGGTCTTCTTTTGATGTTTTATTTGGGTCCTAAGGTTTGGTTTTCTCCCTTGGGTTTTCCTTGTTTTCCTTGTTTCTTCTTTTCTATCAGAGGCAAAACTGGGATAGGACTTAACTCTGAACTTTTGAGTTCTTGATTTTGTTCTTGTTCCCATTCCAGCTCCGCTTCCTGCTCTTTTGATTTCTTCTTCATTTTGTTTGTTTTTTCCCTAAGGGTCGCTTTCCTCCCTTAAGTTTTCTTTGGTTCACCTTTTCCTTTTTTTTTTGGAGGCAGGACTAGGATGGAACTTAACTTTCAACTTTGGTAAAGTTCATAGTTCGGTTCCTATTCTTGTTCTGCCTCCACCTCCCACGTTCTTATTTTTTTCTATTGCTTTGTTTGTCTTTGGCCTTCGGGTTGGTCTTCTTCCCTTAGGTTTTCCTCGACTTTCTTTTCTTTCATTTGTTGGAGGTGGAACCGAGATGGAACCTAACTTTCAACTTTGGAAAATTTCATGGTTTGGTTTTTGTTCCCATTCTGACTCCGCTTCCCATGTCTTTGTTGTTTTGCTATGTTCGGCCTTCGGGTTGGTTTCTTTACATTGGGTTTGGTTTTTTCTTCCTTTCTTCCATTGGAACTAGTACCAAGATGGAACTTAACTTTGAACTTTGGAAAATTCCATGGTTTGGTTCTCATTCCCATTCCATCTCCACTTCCACCAAGGTTGGTTTTGTTTCCACCTCCACCTGTTTCCCTTCCTTTCTCATTTTGCCTCCGCCTCTGCCTATTTTGTCTATGTCCTTATTCTTCTCATGGCTCCACCTCTGTCTGTCTTTGGTTCCACTTCCACCTGGGTTTGTGCATGATTTTATTTCCTTAGGAACTCTAATGAATCACCTTATATTTTGATGATATATTGAGCATTAATGGTGGCCCGTTTGAATGCAAGTTGGATCGAGCTGGGAAGAATGGGTTTACTTTGAAGATTTGGCAAGATCTACAGGTGCATTGAAGTGTAATTTGTAGTTGCTATGATGAAACCCATTCATGCACCCAAGTTCGATTTGGTTGGTGGCCATTAATCATGGGTGGACATGACATAGGGGCTCAACCTAGTTTTATTCGATTTGAGTCATTTGTTTGCCCAACTCAGATCCAATTGGTGGCTCATATTCATGTTGGTGTTCATGCACGTTGCTGCTCATGTGGGTGGAGCATTAATGGTGGGCATAGCTTGAGGTGCCTTAACCTAAATTTTTGTGATCCTAGATCGATTTGAGGGGGGATCTGGCTACATTCAGTGCTGGAGTCGAGTTGTTTTTAGTTGTCAAGGATGATTTAGTTGGTGGTCGGGCTTCTTTGTAAACCTAGCTTGGGTTCATGTGGGCATGTTTCTATAAGTATGGCACTCTGAATCATTTTTAAAGGTTCAGTTTGAATTAGCAGACTAAGTTAGAAGACTTGTAATTAGTAGATCTAGCAGTAGAGTAGCATGTTAGAAGATTAGAAGTTAGTTTTTACATTTCAAGCAAGTGTTGTAACAGACTGGATTTTTTGCAAATGTGATGATTCAATACAAAGTGTAGACATTTTGTTATAACTGGTGCCTTCTCTTGCATTTAATAATATTTCATGGTTCTTGTTCTATCCTTCAAATCACTTAGATATGTTTGAATATATCTTAGGTTTAGTTAGTCATGTTTGTGATTTAATGCTTGGAGTGTTGTAGCAATCCCTGGTTCAGACTTTGGGTAGCTTATTGATTGTGGGAATGTTGTGCAAGGCCAACCATTAAATCATATTCATGTGCTTAGTTCAATTGTGGATATTCACTCAATCTTATTTAATGAATGCCTACAACCTACAAAATCTTTAAGACCTTAGAAGATTACAATATTTTCTACAAGATTGCAGGTATAGCTAGGGTTGAACAAAAATTAATTTCAGAGATTGGTCCATTCCAATTATTTTGGTATTTGCATGGTTAATCTTAGAAGTAGTGTTAACATTAGGACTTCTGAAACCCTCATCTTTTGTTGTTTCTTTTATTATTTGGTTAGAACTAGAAATTAAAGAATCACCATATCTTAAAATCTGATGAGTTTAGAGCTTCCAACATTTGTGTGTAAGACCCCTTATGATTACCAGCATTTTCACATTTTATCACTATTTTTTCTACTACATTGTCATGACCTAGCACCCCGTGAGACCGTGGGGTTATATCTTTGTTGATAGAGACCAAACTTTCAAGAGAGATAGGATAACTTTTATTCTATCTGAGTTGTTGTTGTGAAGAAACACCAAACAACATTTTTCTAGACATGACATGACTGGATTGTGGTACAAATTTTCTTCTCCCCTCTTTATATACCCCACCAGTAACATGTGGTTGGAATCGTTCCCTGGGTGATGAAATCTGAGGCAGGTCCCGCTAAAGGAAGAAGATACTATACACTTTGGCTAGTCCCTAGGCTTGCACATAGTGCAAGGGGAGAGCTTAGATGCACTAGCACCTCCTAGGTAGACTCGACTAGACTAGATTAAACTACAAATTCTCATCACCCAGGATTGCTTAAAGGCACACGAGGAGTGGATACATCAACAACTTACTCACAAAGATGGAAAATAAGTTAATTGACCCTTTAATTAAATCTACGTGTTCCTAAATAGTATGGAAAAATGATAGACACACTAACTAAAAGGTATTGGACCAATCGTTCTACAGAAAATGCATTAGTAGTTTCGAACCACCAATCTTGGACAAATGAGGAATGAATAAACAAAATATTAGAAAACTCAAGAAACTCACAAAAAAATGAGTTAATGGGTTAGTAGGTAAAACCAAAACCAAAATGATGCTAAAAATGGGAGATCAAAATTTCAAATTCACCTTAGATTCGCCTCTATGTGAGGCAAGTTCGCCTGTCTATGTGATCAATTTCGCCCCTATAAGAAGCAAGTTCACCCCTCTAAACAAGCAAGTTCACCCCTATAGTGGGAAAGTTTTCCAATTTAAGTTAGCAAGTTCACCTATCACCGAGGGTCAAAGCAAGTTTGCCCCTGTAGGTAGAAATTTTGCCCCAGAGAGCAAATTCTCCCCTGTAATGTGAAAATTCACCCGTCTGGAAAGTCAAGTTCACCCCTAAAGGAAAATTTTCCCATGTAATGAGAAAGTTTTCCCATCAGGATAGTTTCACCTCTATAATTGAAGTTTGAATTTGCAAAACTCAAATGACAAAAAATGTAAAAGGATAGACCCATGATGTGGGTCCCACCTAATGTGCCAGAAATGTGTGTAGGTGCTTTTACCTAGTCTAAAATAAAAAACTAAATGAAATGCAAGCAAGGAAAAACAAAAACAACACCTCAAGATTGGCCTAAGTTGAACTTGAACAAAATGAAAGATAAAGAAGTGATATACCTTATCCAGTTGATTGGTTGGTTGGCCCTATTGATTGTTTGATTTGTATGCTCCTTTCAATGGAAAATAGAATGGAACTATATGAAAAATGATGTGGATGAGGTGAGGAATGCAATGATACAAGTGGTTATTTGGATAGATGCTTGATATGGATGCAAAATGAGCTCAAAAGTTGCAGCAATGGTGAATTCTTGAGAATCAAGTATGTTTGAATGCTTGAGTGTTCAAAGTTGCATTATGCAAATGAGAGAAAATTCATCTAATTTTAGGTGAAAGGCCTCTAAGAAATGAAGGTTCGAGATGCATCCACCCTGAACAAGATCAAGAGCTAAGGTGAGTTGAGAACTCACAAGCCCTCACATCTTGACATGTGGCGGGTGATGTGTAAAGAAGGACATGAGATGGAGGCACTTCCTTGTACCTTAGGTATGGACAATATCTCCTCATAAAGGAGGTCCTTGTCCCCATGTGAGTGATGAGACTTTTGAGGAATTTAAAATTCCTTAAAAGACCTTGGAGGAATAAATGTGAATTAAAAATTCACATTGGGAAGGGGTTGCCTTCTCCAAAAGGAAAAATAATTTAATGAAAATTTGACTTGGGGGTGTTCCATAAATGGAATAAAGGAGTTAAGATGACCTAATAAAGTAATTAGGTTGTGCAAACAGGGGATTAAGATGTCTAATGAAGGATTAAGACAAGTGGGCTATGATGGAGGATGTGAAATTAATCCTAATTAAGGGTGTGCACATCCTAATCAGAGATTAATCAAATTAATCCAAATTAAAGAAGGGTTATGGAGGATGGGACAAGGAGAGGGAAAATAGTGAATTTAAAATTGATTTAAATACATAAAGGAAAATGACCAAACTAAACAAATTGAAGTATTTATTTAATTTGGAGAGGAAAGGGGATAAAGGGTAAATTATTTAATTATTTAAATTAAATACCTTAGGAACATTAGGGAAAGGAGGAAATATTAATTAAATAAATCATTTAATTAACATCGATGGGAAATACGATATAGATGAATGAAAGGGATGAATTTGACCTTATGGGAGAGGTCAAATTTGGATGTCTACAATAGGCATTATGCCTTTTTTCTAAAAAATAATAATAATTAAATGATCCCTATATAAATTCACATAAACCTTTATCTGTATTAAAGAAAATTTAACTCATTCTTTAAACAAGTGCATTAACAGTAAATAAACTTTCAAAGAAAATAAAATGAAGATGAATTGAATTATCTTTGACTCATTTCATTCATAATTCATGTGAACTATACAATTGGAGAATACTAGCTTTGGAAATATGTCATTTGTATTCCAAAAATGATAGTAATATTATACATCATTAACAATGACAAAGATTTAAAACTCAAAACCTTAAAAAGAGATAGACAAAAAAAATTATGTGTTTTGTATTACAATAGCTCTTCAAAAATTCAATCAACAACAACCCGTGTAAATTTCGTTGAATTCCCTTTTATTAAAAAAGGGACCACCAATATTTGGACCATTACACATGTCACATTTTCATTTGAATAGAATTTACATTTCAAAATACAAGTGAAATTGCAAGCTTGTGGAGGGAATATTTTGAGGACTCTAAGTAGTTACAAAATTTGTTACATCTATCAAGCCTTCCCAAAATATTTGAAATGTTTAGTTGATGCCTTTGTCACATATCCTTTCTTCATTCTTCTTGTTGTGGACTTGAGAAAGTTGAGTTGGTAGGAGAATAAAAAATCTTGTTGTGCAAGATGACAATATACCTTTGCTGACAACCTTGAACACCTTTTAGATTGTTGAATATGCAAAATAGACCTATTAGATAAGACTATAAATTAGGAATATCATTGTATTTCTTGTCCCAAGCAGTATAATCCTCTTTTGTAGGCCAGTTGAATGCCATGAATTCATACAAATTTGTTCTATAAGGACCATACTTTGTCATTATCTAATTTGCATCCTTGTCAAAATCTTTTAAGAACATGCTAGTGACTGACAACTTATTCATCCTATCCTTCAACATATTTATGTTGAAATCCTCATGCTCACAAATTAAAGCATATTTTACATCAATAATAGCATCAATATCAGATCTCCATTGTTCATAGGTATTAACAACTCTATTATTATCAAGAATATTTGGTAGGAGGCCAAGATCATTCTCATCAAATTACTGAAGAAATGCCTTAATTCTCTTTTCTAATGGATCTAACAACCCTTGAGAATCAATAATATCTTTCACCATCTTGTAAGCTGGAGCAATTTTCAATGGTTTATTTTGATCATGTGTTGACCCTATTACCATGCTCTTTAATGCACCCAGCCTTGGAACCCCATTTTTGCATTAGTGGAATAACAATTGATCTAATCTCTTGTAAACATATTTATTTAATTAAGAATTAAAGAATAATTTGAGTGAAAACTATTCACTCTATTTCTTTTTCTAAATAATGTTCCAAAAAAATAGAAACAATAAAAATGTTCTTATCATTGTACAATGCAAACAATTCTTTGTCTCTAGATTCTCAAATAATTCCTCCTATCTTACTTTCTTTTCTCTTAGGAGATGTGTTGTTGAAGTACTTGGAAGTAGATATGCAAGTGGTGTATTTTCTTCATTGTACAAACAAATTTCTAGAGATGGTGGAGGAGGTGAGTAGATAAGAGGGGTGAATGGACAAAAAGAGGTGGTGGAGAAGATGGAACATTATCTTCCACTTGTGACACTAATTTCCCTTATTGCAATGATTTTAGTTTTTGTTTTAGCGTTTTGTTATATAGTTCTAGTTCTATAATTACCCACTCATCCTTATTATAGGAGATCACTAAATAATTGTATATTTATCCATTACAAAAGGTTTAATCCTTCTAAGGATTTATTTCCATCTATCCTTAATCATCATGAAGTCAAAAAATGTAGTGTAAGTAGGGAAGATAGTCCCTTTTCTATGTCCTACTAGATGTGAGTCTTCAAATTTCCCTAGCTACCACATAAATTCCAGAAAACCAAGTCTCAATGGTACACTCCTTGGAAACACATGTGGAGAAATATTTGTGAAAAATAATCTAATGATAGTGTAGTTTTGACAAGGGATGCTATAACCCCAATTATGGTTAATGCCCAAATCTGGTCTCCTCTCCTTGGGCCTCAAAAAAGAATGCAATTCTTTGGGAATCCTAGGTGGATTCCTCACCAAATAACCTCTCATCTTGGCACCAAACAAATTTGTGAAAGTGAAAAAATTGGAGTGTGCATGATGCATATCCAGGTGGTGAGTCCATGTTTGGACAAGGAGGAGTTCATTTCATTCACCCTTCATATTCAGTGTCATATCCTATCCAAAATATTGTGCTCCTTTGAATAAAAACATGTGCATTACCAAGGAATACCACCAAAACCTTACTCCTCTCTCACAATAATTAAGAGCCACTAACCCCTTGTGAATTTAATTAGATAAATAGCTGACAAAGTCATACAATTTGTTCAGCATCATAACCTACTTTTTTTCTGCCATGGGCATCCTCTTAGGAAGGTCAAACCCTATAATCTAGAACAATCCTATAGTAAGACCTCTCAAAGTAATATCCAAACCTCTCTATTAGGAAGGGTTCCTGTTTAGCTCATGTTAGACTTCTCTTGCTCCTCCCCTTTCCATTTCCCATGAAATTTGGCATAATTGTGACCTTCAAATATTTTTTTATTTTTCTAATATTCTTCCTTTAGGGAATTAAGGTTAATTGGCTCATTTGTATCTAGGTTTAAATTGAAGACCTCAATGATTCCCTCATGGGTGAGTTCAATCATTTTGACACCAATGTGTGACCTCATGAACTAGATATTGGGGTCATAATTGGTAGATTCATCTTTTAGGAGGTCAACACTATGATACACATTTGGGACAAGATTTACCATATCAAGCCTCCAACCATTACATGTGGGGAAATTAGAATACCTCTTCCCAAACTAGTACTTAAACAAATCCCATCCAATGGTTGGAACCTCAACATCCTTGATGATATGCTATCGGTCTACAAAACACTTGTCTTCTCTAGTGCCTTGAAACATAATCTTTCCCTAAGTTTTATCCATGGTTGCACCTAAATCCTTCAATTGGTCAAGTATGTCTGAGGCCTCTCTTAGAGGTAAAACTAGAAGCTTGGGTCTTTGGGGGTGCCATTCTTAATATTTTCAGAACCTAGGGCTTTCTACTATGTAATTTAGGGTTTTTGGTAAGGTGGTTCAGGTTTTCTTAAAGAGACACATATGAACTAAGGAAAATTTAAAGCAGTTTGAGACAATTCAATGAAATTTATACCTTAAAAGAAACATAGCTTGCAATATTTAGCTCAGAATAGGAAAATGCACACAAATTCAAAGGAAATTGGGTATAGAGGATGAAAATTTACTTACTGGTGATTGAATTTCATAAACCCTAATTTGAGACACAAGAAAGATTGAATACATTGCAATCAATCTCTAGATACCTTAGAATGATTTGGTAATCTTAAATTATGCTTCAACTCCTAATTTTGCAATGATAAATCCCTTTTATTCGAAGGGAAAACATCATGTGAGCCATTATTTCTCACTCAAGTGAACAATAATGACTTTATCAACCTAGTTTTATAATTTTAAAACATAGCCCTTAATCTTGAGATGATTCAGATCATTGAACAACTCAAATGTAGTCAACCAAGTTTAAAGAAAATGACTTAGATTTACTTTATCATTGGAACTAGTGGAACCCTCAAAATTTCATGTTCCACTAATTCAAAATACATTTTCATGGGTATCAGTTTGGTCTAGTGTCACTAGGGTTTAGGGTTTTATGTGGGAGTTATTTGCCTTTGAAAATTTTCTCCTTTGTCTAAACCCTTAGTCCTTTGGTCTTTTTCTCCATTCACCTGATGTGGCTTGTTCCTGGTCATGTTATGAACAACTTGAGCCATTGAATCCCATGAAGTAACTAACCCCTTATGCCTAGGTCTGAAATATTCTTTATTTTATAAGGTTGATTAATCAACCTTGTTTGGCCTTTAGTGCCTTTGAATATAATGGTTTTAAGTCCTTTGACGCCTTTTATTACATTATCCTAGGTGGTCCCCTTCTCAAAAAAACTTATGAGCATGTGTGGAATTGTTCCAGTTAAGTTCTTCTTCATCGATTTTTCCCATCACTCATCACAGATAATAATATGAATGCTTGACTTGCATTAGCGATGTGTGATGAGAAGTGTTTCCTTTGTATCACATATCATAGATAGGTTATTGATCTTGAGTTTTACATTAGAGATGTGTGATATGTGTGTTATCTTCACCATCGTAGCTTTCTTTATCAATGATGGCTCATGAGTTTTTTGTTGTATATTGGTGATTTGTGATGAACCTTTGTACTCTTAGAATTTTATTTTATCACTCATCATATATTGGTTGTAAAATTTTAGTCCCAAAGTAGTGATGAGCGATGTCGTCTTATGTTCCAATATTATATCACTGATTTGAATTGCTCTTGTCAGTGATATTTTATGTGCCTTTGATTTTCAAGAAGATACAGATGGCTTGATCTTTCCCTTTCTCTCCAATTGTTGATGTGATATAAAATTTTAGGTGTGAATCAATGATGCACGATGGGAGATAAACATCATCAAAGGAGGGCCTCGATCTAATGATCGAGATCTCATTGCAAGGATGCTCACAATATTGATAGGACTCATCGAGGAAGAAATATATTAGTGATGAGTGATGGCTTCCAAACAAGGGATGATTAAGGAAAATAAGAGGTGACATGGCAACATCTTGAGGACATCATTTAAAGTGATGATGTGAAAGGAGATCCACTGATATGGTTATAAAACAAGATTATCAATGACCAGTTTTTAAACATGAATGACTAAGTGTCTGTTCACTCGTGTGATATTTCTATCAGCCATTAATATTGTTATGTCCATTTTTCTAGCCTTAAATAAGTTAGTTAGCTTGTTTCCCCCACATTTGAAACTGGTCACAAGCAAAGAAGGTAGCCAAATTTTGAGGAAACAGTGCAGAGAGCTCCAATAAGCAATTGCAGAAGTGATTAGCATCGAATTTTCACATTGGTAATAAAATTGTCATATCTCTTCCTACCAATTGCATTAAATTATGCTAGCCTGGAAATTAGTAAGGAGTATGAGACTTAACTATACTTAGGTTTTTCATATTGTGAAGTTATTAATTAGGATAGTAAAGATGGAATAAGGTTTGGGAGGGTTTTTTTCAGCAAATTGTTGCCTAATAATTAAAACCTAGTACGTATTTTTGTTAATTGAAAATTATAAACCCTAGCCTTGCCACATTGTGAAAAGAAGTGAACCAAAACCTAGTGAATCTAGTATAAGGCCCAAAAGGAAACACAAGCAGAAAATAGTTAAGAAACCCAAAATAGAGGATGTCACATCCACACCTAAGCCAGAGTTGTCAAAAGCACCTACAAAGCCCAAAGCTAAGAAGAGATCCCATGAAAGATTCATGGAACGTGCAACTAAGGACGTGAAAGAGATAGGGTCACAAATTGGAAAGAGGCCCATAAGGAAGGCCATTGTAACAAGCAAGATGATTAACCTTATTGGTGGAATTAGAAAACCAACTCAGCCATAAAGTGGATGGGAATTTTTTTTATATGCCTTTAATAGAAGGCATGTTGGTTGGCCAGACATTTGTAGGGTTTAAATCTTGGGAAGATAGTTGTACCAAATTTATTTGTGGAAGTTGATATAATGGAGACATTGGGAAAACATTATGATCCTATGGATAGGAAGATAAATAGTTAGAATGGCACTTTAATCCTTGAAGTGACAAGGGATAAAATTGTAGAGGTGTTCAAGTTGAACCCTAACTATACTATTGGCATTTGACATAAAGAATTGAGTCATGAATATGAGAAAATTAGGTATGCTTTCAGGAATAGATTTCTCGTAAGGCATAGAAAAAATGGTAAGGGATTTGGTCCTACAGAATTTGAGCCCTTCGAGTGTGAGGAATTTGTTGATTACTTCAAAAATAGTTACTAGTATCTGAATCAAGTCCTAGGTCACAATTTTGATGCAAGAATAGTTGTAGACCTATTGGTTATGATAGTTGATATACAAAAGTGGAACCCTAACACAAGATTTGATTAAGCTGCTTATCTTGCAGAGGAGATGCATAAGGGGCTCATTTCTTTGAAGAAAGGAACTATTCCATTGCTCTTCTATCATTACTCTTTGTTGATGCACATGCTTCTGTATATTTGAAAATACAAATGGAAGAAGAATATAAAGTTGAGGTAGTTGGATAATGACAATAACCCTTTTCTTGTCTAGATGTGGACACATATTTGGGATCAAAATTTCTCTAATTCAAACTATTTGATGTTTAGAAATTTCATCATATATGGCATCTTGAAAATTTTGGGTGTTCCACCCATTTATATATTATCAAGGGTTTTCAAGGATATTATGCGCCCTAATGATGTAGAAGGGTCACTAGTGAAGCAAAATTGGGCCGATTGGTTTTTGCATTCATAATATACATTGACTAGGGCCTACAGAGCTAGGGTTACACCTCATTGTTTACCTTTGTATGTTTCAAAAAGATTGGCATTTGTGGAGCTAATGTGGAAGATTTATTTTATGGACCGAGAGTTATTTAGAACTCCTAGGAAGGGTTATGTAATTGTGCCAAAATGTGCTTTTGCCTAATTCAAGGCTACTACTAAACAAGCATATGAGAAGTTCAAAATAATGGTAAATAACCTCAGGATGCCCGTTGATGAGGTTAGGATATTTGACCCCGAGGGTTTTGTAAATGAGAAAATAAGAAGTGTGTGTTTGGTTTTTCTCATGTTTTTATGTCTTTTGATGATGTTCTGAGAAATCTTGTGAGTGATGGAGTAGTCAACCAAAGAAAGGAGTGGACTGCTATTTGTGTCATGCGAGAAGAGATCATAAAAATAAATGATTTTTATGTAAGCTCGTATGATGAGATTAAGAACCCATTGAAGAAGGCTATGCAAAAGATAAATGATTACCAAAGTGGAGAGTTCAGAGTAAAAGTCAGGGAAGTTGTTGAAAGAGCACAAGCTCTCCTAGAGCAATAGCCTCAAATTATGGTTATCCCTGAGCAACTTGCTTAGATTCAGGGAGGAGGTATTAAGGGATTTTGGGAGGATAAAATGGTAGAACATGTGTCTAATGATGAAGTGGGGAGAAGATTCCCTTCTCCAAAAATTGATGATCTTCTTGATTTAGAAACTCCTCAACATAGAATTATCAAATGGGAGTATGATGGAAAGGTTGATGATGATCCTAGGATCAAGTCCTGTGATGAATTCACTATAGATGATACCTTTGTACAAAAAAAATAGTTCAAATAATTCATCATTCATTAAAGGATTAAGGATATAAATGAAATAATTTAGTGAACTATGCTGGTGTGGACCCCTCTTAGCAGGAGGAGGTGGAGAGAGAATATGAAGAGAAAATCATGGCTGAAATAGAAGGGTAAAAGCACAAAGTTGTGTCACATTTTCGACCAACTAAATAGTTTTAAGTAGAATATTTTTAGCTGGAAACATTTTGGCGAAATAGGTTTCGGTCGAAATGACTTGGCATATACATGGCAGACAAAGTTTCGACTGAAACCTAAAAATTCAAATTCTTTTCTTTTCCACTTTGCAATTGGCGTATTTTATATGCGCAGTTTCGGTAGAAAGGGTTTTAGCTGAAACCCTTTCTACCAAAACTATCTGTGTGGCATCCTATTTGGCAACCAACTCACCTTTTTTCAAAAAAAATTGAAACTTTCAACTTCAACAAATTATTTCTCAAGTTAGAATGATTTTTTTGCAAAAAATGAAAAATGCCCTTTTGTAGAGCTCGGAGTGGTCAATCCACATATATATATATATATATATTAATATTTTGATTAGTTTTAAAATAATGCAATTAGGTTGTTAAATTTAAAAAAGAGGCTGATTAGAAATTAAAAAAAAAGAGTAAAAAATATTATTTAAAAAAAAAGATATGTGGGGCACAAGAGGAGAGAGTCTTCTTCAAAAGGGTATAATTTTTTTTATGAAAATGATTTAAAAAATAGACAATAGTTGACGTCCTATGAAAACTATAAAATTCTGACAAGTTTGACTTTAAAACGTTATTATGAGAAAAATATACATCAAAATTTTAATTTTTTTCCATGCACAAAATATTGAAGTTACCTATTTGGAGAAAAAAATTAGGGAGAAATGAATTTTTTTTCAATTTGTTTCTTGATGGCCTGTGAAGTTACTTTTTTCTAAAAATTTTAGCATTCCAAAATCTATTCTTAAATTGATTAAAAAAAAAAAAGCAAATATTTTTTTCAAAATATGAAATATTATAGGAATAAACTTTATCAAAAGTTCTACATTTCATTAGTTTGCATAATTTTGAAATTCAAAACATAAAGACCACTTTTATGTGGTCAAAGTTCAGATTTTTTTTGTTGTTGGTCAATTCCTTTATAAAGTGTGACATAGGTTTGTGCTTTTACCCAACAACCATCACTCTTGATGAAGCCAAACAAATTATTGTTGAGAGTGGAGTCATGTTGCTTCCAAGTTGTACCCTTAGTTCAGCCATTGCACTTGATGTTATTAGGAGAGACCCATAGGACTCTATATCTAAGGAAAACTTTGATAACCGGGTGTTTAGTTCTAGCTATAGTCCTAAATTGCACACTCTTGCAGTCTAGTCCATGGTTCCCAAACCCCAGAAACCATGAGGTTTCCAAGCCTATAGAAGAGTTCATTGGTCCAATGGTGGTAAAGAGAGTTGAGGACATAACTCCTATCCAAGAAGCAAAAATGAGTGTACATGCTGCAATGCTTAGTTTTGATACTCCCTAAATCTCCCAACAAAGGTATGATGCACTTTTAAAGGATTACAATAAAATTCTAGATGAGTGCAATAAATTGAGAGCTACAACTCAAGTTGACCAATCTATAAGGGTGGTTTCTTCACCATCCTCTTCTTCTAATTTTTCTACATAAGATAGAGATACTCTATCTCTAAGGATTTAGGATTTGAGTAATCAAATTGAAAACAAAGAAGGATAGTGTCAAGCAACCCAAACTGGAGACAGTAAGGGTGGGTAATGATATTTTTTAAGATGCATTGAAGCATAGAGTGACCAAATTGGTTAATAGAGTTGATGATGTGTGGGATGCATATAAGAAAATTCATGAGGCCAATGTTGAATATTTGTGAGTTCAAAAGGATTTTCACATTGAGTGGAGCAAGTGGAGCACTAGGATAGGAAAATTGAAAGAAATGATGTCCAAAATGCAAGAAGATCTTAAGGCTCCTACTCATATTCCTGAAATATTTTAGGCCATTGATTTGATTAATGAAATAACTACTTTCCATGGAAATTTAGGAATGCAACTCCAAAAAAAATTGAGAATGTTTAGGGAAATGGAAGAGCATAGTATGTGTAAAATATTAGATGATAAGGGGGAGATGATGGAATTTTCTAAATGGAAGCATGAGTTGGGAGAGTGGCTACCACAGGAAAAAATTATGCTAACTATAATTCATTACTCTATGTTGAACCCACACAATGAAAACATGACTGGAGTTGAAACAAGGATGGATAATTTCATAAAAGAGGCCAAAGCATTAATTGATGCAAGATATAATCAACACATTGCAAAGGTGCAGACCCTATTGGACATGAGATGGCCCACTGAAGATGAGTACAACACATGGTTGGAGAAGTTCATAGAGTGAGTCTGTGTATGAAAGGTGATGACAAACATGGTGAATAATAGATGAGGGAGGAACAATACATGGCCTAGAACTAATATAGATTAGGATTTTGATGAAGTATTGCAAAATATTTTTCTTTCCCCAACATAAATATTGGTGGCATGAATGATGACTTGGATGGGCCTGTTCTCTATCTTTTTATTGCTTTTCATGATTTATAGTTTTTTTTATTGGGCATGCACATGGTTAATTATTTTTGGCTCATGAGGAAGATATTTTGGTGTTGTTACAATGAATGATGGATGCCTTCTGGAAGGTGGGTGTATCTTCCTTGGCAAATAAAATATTTTTTGTCTTTTGTACTTTCTCCCCACTCTGCAAAGAACAAATATAATCTTCTTTGGGAATTTTTAAATTGAAATTGAAATTTATTTCTAATGTAAATGTGACTTTAATTGTAATTTGGCCCAATACTTGTTGCGCCCATGTTTCTATAAATGGGAATTCAAGGCCAATTACATAGTTCTTTTGATAGTTAAGCAAATTTTGAGCTCATGTAAGAAGAAATTTGTACTTCAAGAGAAAATAAATAGAATAGTGTTGAGTCTTAGGAATGCATTAAAAATTTTAAGAGGATTAATGGTTTTACAGTAGCAATGGTGTACGAATGATAAATTGCACATTTTGGATTAGTTTCTCTCATCTATATTTTATCTTCTGAATTACGAATAAAGGGATTAATGTTATTTTATTTGCCTTTGATCACTCTGGTTGAATGTGTGACTTCATTTTTGCTTTAGTTCAAAGTGTTAAAAAATTTCTTAAATGAGATCACAAGTTTGTGAGAGAAAATTCAAGGATTGTTAAGTAGTTTCTATTTTTGGATATATCAAGTTGATATATTGCAAAGCACTATATTGATAGTCTTTAAATACTTGTTTTCATTTCCAAGGTATTATAGTTTATTACAAGTATGAGTCCACCACCCTTAGATAAATCACTGGTCCATTTATTTGGTTATATTTGATGTTAGTGAGAATGCTTGTGCCTAAAAAATAACACAAATCTTAATTACAATTTTTGACACACCTATAGTTACAATATAGTGGTATGAAGCATTGCTCGTTCCTTTCTTTAGGTATAATTCATTATAGGGTCAGCCAAATCCCTAATGAAATTTTATCTATTTTCTTTTGATAGGAATGTATATATTTTTTTCAATGTTCGTGATAAAATGGCTCAAGAGTATAATATAAGCATTGTCAAGATCAACCTCCTGGGTTTCATAGATCCCAAATATTAGAGGTCTATCCTAGCAAGCTAGTACCTATTTTTTTGCCAATCCTAACCACTATTCACCATTGAGTTGTGGTGAGTTCATAGATATTGAATGAGATTAAGGTTGGTTCTTAAAAAACAACCAACATGAAAAATAAGAGAACACCATGTGGAGAAGCTTTGCATCGTCACCATGGTCTCCACCAGCCTTTGGAAGCTTTTAAAATTGCTATGTGTTGCTTTCCTACTATCATGCATGAGTCTATTAGGATAAAGATCAAGGGTTATGAGATGGTCGGGAACGATTCAGATTGAATCCGTACATCCCAACTTGTGTTCCCTTTAACCCGCGAAGCTTATACCCACACTTAGAAACTTTTTAGCATGTGACTTAAATCTCAGAAAGATGGAGAGTTAAGATTATAACATCTGAGTCACTTTTTAAGCATGAAACTTCAAGTCCTTTTAGTAGCATGGTCTTTAGCCATCCCTAAGTAACCCAAAAATATTTGATAAAATATTTCATTTATCAATAGTTCATTTAATTCTCTAGATGATGCCACATGTTAGTTTCCCACTATCTCACAAGCACTTAAAATCCAATTAAAAACCTTTTGTAGGATGGTGGGGAACAATCTAGATCAATCCAATATATTCCATCTCAATATTCAATCTAAAGATCCCACCACCATTGGCCTTTAAAATGCTTATGAAGCCCACCAAAGAGACTTGTCGCATGACATGCAACTGCTATCCCATACTACATTTTTCTTGAATATTTTATTGTTGTGGGTTGGTGGGAAACCAATGAGAGTTGAGTGATGGGGCCAGGTTGAGTCCTTAAGACCTTTTATTTTACGTTTTTTAAGTTAATAACTTAAAGTAGGGCCAACCCTAGTTATTTAGACTTAGACATAGGATTAAAATATTTTAAACCTATGTCTGAAGAGTAGAAATAAAAGATTAAAATTATTAACTCGCTTAGACTTAGGACTGTAGGAAAATATTTATAAATGAATGTGATCGGTAACGATAGGATGAAAGGGTCGGTTAACCAATGCCACCAATTTCTCAAGTCATGAATTAAGTAATTGGGAACAGGTTCTAGCATGTCAATGGATGATTAGAACAAAAGGTTAAGGCCTTTACATTATTTAGGGTTTTAGGAGTGTTTTAACCCTAAATTTGAACCCTAGAAAATAGAGAATGAAATCCTAACCCTCAAATGACCAATGAATGAAAAAAAAAATGTAACCATAGAACCACTAAAAAATTCAAATTCCTATCAGTGGCTCTAGTTGGGGACATCTTTTCAACATGAATAGAGTGAAATCCTAGAATTTCCTAGTAAAGCATACCACACAAAACTTAAATGAACCCAAAAAACCAGAGGACATCCGAATAGGAAAAAAATAAAACCTATTTACAAACCTATACATATAAATGCATTGTACATAGAATATAACATACCTCAAGTGAAGTATGGCTTCAAGAATTATCCATGTACTAGAAATTCAAGAAGCTCACCAATTAGATTTTTTGCAAGTAATATGAATCCTCCCCATGTGTGTTTCTAATCAAATATGGTCCTAGAAAAAGAGCATCAAACTTAGCATGATTTTATTTTTCTTTTGCTCTAACATTCCACATTAACACCATATCCCCAACTTCAAAATTTCTAGAGGAAGATTTTATCATATATGTTTTTTACTTGCAACTACATCTTCATATTCTTCTATAATGTTTCTCTTTTAGTTGCACCAAGTTCAACTAGAGAATTAATTTGTACTTGCATTTCATCTGGGATATCTTCTTTATATTCTTGGATGAGTTTTTAGACTTGAAACAAATTTTTACTATGCATCCTAGCCTCATGTCCATAGACTAAGTCTTATGGTGACTGTCATGTTTCCTTTTTTATGGTTACTCTATTTTCCCATAGAGCTTGTTTTAACTTGGAGTCCCAAGCCCTTCTATTTTATCTATTACCCTTTTGATAATCTTTATCAAACTCTTGTTACTAGACTCATCTTGTCTATTTCCTTTTGGGTGATAAGGGGATGAATATGCAGGATCCCATATTTGTTGTAGAAGTTGGAAAATTCTTCTAATCAAAATACATAGCATTATCAGTTACTAATTTATCAGGTACCCCAAACCTTTTAAGAATATTGTTCATAAAAAAATAAGTAACCACTTTACTAGTGGCCCTCTTTGTGCGAATGGAATCTCTCCATTTGGTGAAGTAATTTGTGGCTACTAATATACATGAATGGCCTCCACTTTACTACTCTACAATTTCACCAATGAATTCAATCCCAAATATAGTTTCTTCATACTACAAAGAGGGCCACTAGTATCCATGAATGTCCTCCACTTGAATTCTTTAGTTGGATTACTTCATTGCCAAATATAGTTTATTTTCCATCCACCACCTCAAAAAAATCCCCAAAATAAATTTATTAACTCTCATATAGATATATGCATTTCAAGAACTTCAATATGTATTTATCATCATTGAAGACTTTCCAGTTTTGTATATTATCAAGAATTGATGGTCTTGTTTACACCTCAACTTTGAAGATTCCTGCAAAGGTTATATCATCTATTCAGAGTGAAATGTTAGCTAATAGATTTGCCACTTGATTTTTTCTCCTCTCTAGCTAGTCAATACTAAAAGCATCAAACTGTTCAATTTAATCCCACTACAAATTTTTATTTTGAATTGGGAAACAACCAACACTAAGTCACTAATTACTATCAAATTCTTAATCCCATACTTCTTGACTAGTTTCAATCCTAGTAGTAGAGCTTCATACTTAGCTACATTATTTGTACATACAAATAATAGAGAAAATGAAAATTTGAATGTTTTGCCACTAGGAGAAATAAATATCACTCCTACACCTAGTCCTTCTTTAGAACAAGCACCATCAAAATACATGGTCCACAATTCATCATTATTTTCTTGTTTTGAATATATCCTTTTCCAAAGGTGTGGGTTTCTTGTCTTCCCCTTCTTGTAACTCTTTAATTCTGAAATTATCTATACCAATATCTACAAAATAGATTTTATCTTCATTGGGAAGCTATTCATCATGTGTGGACTTGTTCGCTCCCTAAAGAGCTTAATATCCTTGAATCAATTGGAAAGGTATCATATGACATGTCACATTGAATGCTCCCCTTCTATGGATGCACTCCACTTTTTTGATAATAACATTTCATAGTTAGGTGGAATGTCCATGACTATAATACTTGTGGTGAATTGTTTATTAGGGAAGGTATCAATTTTGAATATAAAATCCTTGATGACTACAATGATAGGTACTTCTCTAGAGTCCATGGCATAACACTTTCCATATACACTATTTATGTTCAATCCCATTTATTTGATTATTTCTACTACCATAATTTTGGATGAAGCCCCTGAATCAATCATACAATTCTTCACCAACTTCCCATCAATGATAAGAGTTACACAAAATGGATCTACCTATTTGTAATAAGCAATAATAGTGGAACCCAAGTATATCTGAGGGATATCATTCATTTCCCCTTACACTTCATCATTATTTGATTCATTTCTACTCACTTTAGGTTGAGTAGACACCCTCTTTTCATCACAGGTTGTACCCGCACCATTAATAATGGTGATTTCAATTTTTTTAATGTTCATCAATCCTTATCATTTCAAGCAAAGGGACTATGAGTTTAACTTGAGATAGTAACTAAAACATATCTATAGAAGTATACTTAGGTAGATCATAAGATACTATACTTTGTTCACTAGATCTATCGCTCTATTGTTCACCTTTCTCCTTAGTCATTTTATTGTCATCATTATTCCCTTGCTCCATTTTATGATTCTAATGCATTGTTTTCAGTGCTAGAGACACAACACCATCATCAAATTTTATTATTTCATTTTTATTGGCCCATATTTTATTTTCTTTATTTTCTTTGAACTTGGCATCATCTACTTTAACCTCTACTTTAGTCCATTTATTTTTTGCACTTTTCTCCTTGATGAATAAGTTGTCAACCTTACCTTGATCACCATTCACAATTTTGTTTCTCAAATGGTAAGTACGTTTAGCTTGTGCAAAAATTATAGTTTTCATTCTCTCAATTTCTTTATCTAATGGTCTTCTTAGAAGAATATTTATCTCATCTATCTCTAAAGTACATGTATTATGGTACTTTTAATTATCTTCATTAGAAAAACTTAATGATAATAATAATTTGACTTACGTCTGATTATCAACATCTATTTCATGTGTTTCTTCATCAAAGGAGTACTCTTCACCAACAAAATCTTATTTATTCATGAGCACATTTATTCCTTCATCATTTCCATGAGATGAATCATAACCATCAGGTGTATTTTGTTCCTCTTCCAAGGATTTTTCTGCTACACATTGATTAGGAGAATGTGACAATTGACAAGAAATACACCATGGGGCCTCATCAACAAGATTTGAAGAGTTATTTTGGAATGGATCTAGGGGAACTATACCTTATTTATTTTTCCAGTTATTATATATTGGATTCCCATTATGCCAATTGGTATTGTAAGGTTGATCATGTAATCTGGGAGGCCTTAAATTTCTTTGAAAGTTGGACTTCTCATTTCCCAGTCCCTTCTCTTGCTTGGCCAATCTATAGTTCAAATCCTTCACAATGCTCATTATCTTATCCATTTTTTCCTCAATAGAAGATCCCTTTTCCATTGATCCCTTATCTTGATTTGGATTCTTCAAGATTTTTACATCTTCTCTCTTCCCCACTTTACTAGAAACTCTCTTGTTTCTTTCAATATATAGATAAAATTTGTAAGCCTCCCTTAAATTCTAAGGATTTTTATCTCTAAAAAGATATCCTAGTTTTGAATCAAATTCATTGCTATATGTAACCAAACATACATGTTCATTTGGTCTCAAAATGATTTGGGATTCTATGCATATCCTTCTAGAATCCTATGTTAAAATTAGAGACCATCTCATTGTGACCCTTACTAATGGAGTTAAATTCATTTAGAATGAATCTAGGATTAATCTTATCACCATATTTTTCTCTAAAAACTCTTTTGAATTCCTCCCATGACCCAATACCTTCAATTGTAAAGGCTTTATACCAATATCTAACATCTTCAATGAGTGGTTGCATAAAATTCTTCATTATCACATCCTCAACCTCAACCTCAAAGTAATCCATCTTATTATTAAATGACCTTAGGTGATCTTCCCCACTTATAGAATTATTGCTAGAGAATATTTCTAGCACATTTCTTATGTCATTTGGGAAAGGGTTTGGATACCAAGTATCCCAATGAAACATAGTTCCCTATATCTATCTAGTTTCCTAGGTCTTCTGGTAAATTGATCTCCTTGACCATTATGAGATCCACAACCACCTTGACCATCAATATTTTGATTTCCAAAGTGAGTATTCTTCCCTCCCATATTTTGATTTCCACTTCCACTATAAACACTCCCAATAGACTAAGTGCTTTATAGTTGGGAAAGAGGAATTGATTGGTTAGAACTGGAATGAATATGCATACTAGTAGTTTGGGTAGTTTGTGGTGTGGAATGAGGTGGATTTTGAGAACTAGAATTTTGGGGTACAAAATTGAAAACTTTAGAAAAGTAATTTTCCTTTGCATCTCTACATTTCTAGCAAGGATTTATACCTTATCCAATTCTCTTTGTAACTCATTGTTTTCTAACTATAGTTTTAGGGTTGGAGGGTCAAGAAATGTAGTTGTAGGGATAGTACTAGATCAAAAAATTATAGTTGTGGTTGTTCCTTTAGGTTGACCTACATGTCTTTTTCCTATATCTACAGGCTAAGATTTTTTGTTGGTGGTATAATGATATACAATTGTAGTTCTTACAATGGAACTAGTGTATGTACTTGAAATAGTTCTTCCAATAGGAACATTCATAATAAGTTTCTCATTATTGGGAGAAATAATAATCTAATAAGTAGTAGTGGGAGAGGGATTTTCATCAACCATCAATATCATTCTTTCTACCCTCCTCCTCAATTGATCTCTTTCATACATAGTAGCCTTTAGTTTCTCTTATTTTTCCTTTTCTTGTTTGGCTCTTGGCTTGTCAAGCCTTAAGGCTTCCTCCTGAAGTGCTTTCATATATTGTATTAAGTCCTCTATATCTTCCAAATTAACCTATGAATCAGACTGCCCAAGAGTGTGATTTGTGAGGTTCAACACTTCCCTATGTGAGAAAGGGTCAAGGGTTCTACTATGAGATCTTCTATTTTAGTCAAACCCCCGAGTATTATGAATGTAAGTAGCTCTAGGATTTTACCTCCAATATTCCATAGTAGGATCAAAAAATTTATCCCAAATTTCCATGCCTCTGATTCTTTTGAAACCTTAGGATTAACACTTGGCTGACTAGTAGTAGTAGCATGAATATTAGTAGTGACCTCTTTTGTAACAATATTTTCTTCATTTTCAAGGGCATACCATATTTATACATAGAATTTTGAACAACTTCATTTGAAATTCTAAGATCATGTTATAGGAGGATTGAAAAACTTATATTTTTCTACATTATTTTGTTCCCATGATGGCTTTGTACTGTGAAGCCATTCTCCTTCCAACTTATGTTCAAGATACTTATTCATATTACTCCTAGTTCCTCTCATGGATTCAGATTCCTCTTACAACTCTCTCTCTCTTTCTTTGAAATTAACAGTACATTGGTATAAGAGAATCCAAAGTCAGCACCCACTCAAGGGGAATTGAAAATATATGATAAATTTTTGAGAGACTTTCAATTATAAAAAGAAAAGAACACAACCTAACAAAAAATGAAAATGAAATGAAGAAACTTGACTCACAGAATGTAGACTTGATACATGATGAGAAATTGCATGAAATTTTTCTTCTCATAGAAAATAACAATTAATTTTAATGACTCTGACTATATATGATCTTGTTCAAACTAGAGATGTTAGACAAGCTTTGTCCCTAGTAGATTCATTGATCTATTACTATTTTTTAAATACCCAAACCGATTTCACATATAATCTATGGAGTTTCCACCTCTAATGGTTAATTATATGGAGGGATTGTCCAACGAATAGGTGAAAGTTTTCTAAAATTTCCCTCTACACTTTGGGCTTTGCAAAACCCAAGAGGGTGATCCCTACAATGCAATTTAAGATACTCTTGTGCTAGTTATCTCATACATTGTACAATAACATATATATTTTCATGTGTTGCTTGATAAATGAAAAAATTTAAACATCTAGCTAACTTTTATAGAATTTAGCATTCTAAAGCATGAGAATATGGTAGAACATCACTCAAATATACATTTCTGAATAAAAAGTAAATATTTAATTGATTTTGAATGTATTTGATGTGTAAAACAAAGAAATGTAATATAGACACAACTTATGGTGATTGGAATCTTATCCTAGGGTATGGAGTTCTAACCAATGCAATTGAAAACATATAAAAATATTCTCTCTATTATAACAGAGCTACTTAATGATACATTACATTGGATTAAACTCATAAATATAAACCAATAATACTTAAATGATCCCTGTATAACCTCACATAAATATTTATCTCTGTTAAAGAAAATTTAACTCATTCTTTGAACAAGTGCATTAATAGTAAATAAAAATTCAAAGAAAAGACAATGAAGATGAATTGAACAATCTTTGATTTATTTCATTCATAATTCATGTGAATTATACAATTGGAGGAAACTGACTTTGGAAATATGCCATTTGTATTCTAGAAATAATAGTACTATTATACAACATTAACAATCAAAAATATTGAAAACTCAAAACCTAGAAAAGATATAGACACAAAATTATATGTATTCAGTATTACAATAACTCTTGAAAAAATCAATCAACAACCTGTGTAAATGGCCTTGAATTCCCTTTTATAAAACAAAGGAGAAACAAGATTCATTCTATTACACATGTCACATTTTCTTTTGACAAACATTTACATTTCAAAATACAATTGCAACTACAAGCTTGTGGAGGGAATATTCCAAGGATAAAGTAGTTACGCAATTTTTACTTCCATGATCATGCCTTCCCAAAATATCTAAAATTGTTATTGATTCCTTTTCCACTTCCTTTCATCATTCTTCTTGTTGTGGACTTGTGAAAGCTAAGTTGATAGGTAGAGACAAAATCTTGTTGTGCAATATGATAAAATACCTTTATTGACACCCTTGAAGACCTCTGAGATTGCTAAACATGCAAAATAGACCAAAATTATTGTCACATCACTATTCGAGAAGACTACAAATTAGGAATATCATCAAATTGCTAAATAAATACCTTATTTCTCTTCTTTAATGGATCTACTAAACCTTGGGAATCAATAATCTCTTTCACCGTCTTGTAAGTTGGAGAAATTTGCAATGGATTATTTTGATCACGTGTTGACCCTATTACCATGCTCTACAATGCACCCAGCCTTGGAACCCATGTTTGCATTATTGGAATAGCAATTGATCTAACCCTTTTAAACATATTTATTGAATTGAACATTAAAGAATAATTTGAGTGAAAAAAATTCACTTTTTATTTCGTTTGCTAAACAATGTTCCAAAACATTAGAAATAAAAAAAATGTTGTTATCATTGTACAATGCAAACAATTATTCCTATGCCTCTAGCTGCTCAATTAATTCCTTATTGCTTACTTTCTTTTCTATTGGCATAGGTGTTGTTGAAGTACTTGGAGCTATATATGTAGGTGGTACATTTTCTTCATTGTACACCACCATTTCTAGAGATGTTGGAGGATGTGATTGGAAAAGAGGGGGTGAATGGATTGGAGGAGGTGGTGGAGAAGATGGAATATTATCCTCTACTTGTGGCAATAATTTCCCTAATTGTAATGATTGTAGCTATTGTTTTAGCATTTCATTTTGTAGTTAAAATTCTCTACTCATCCTTATTATAGGAGATCAATAAATCATTGTACCCTTTATTCTCAACCTCATACTTCTCTTGTAAGGATTCAACAATGGCCTTGGTGAATTCAGCTGCATTCACTACCATAGTAGCTTCTTCTACTATTGGAGTTTCTAAAACTCTCTTTATTATCAACCCTCGTCTCAAATCTACAATAAGATTTTTAACTTCAAGCTTTCTTTTGTTTGGGGCCAGTGCCTAGATTCCCAGTGTTCCCCATTTAGGATTGAAGGCTGACCCCAATGCACATATTTCCTCTTCATCTTTAGTAAAAACTCTTGAACCTCACCTTCTTACAATATCAAATGCTATGGCAGATGCCATATTCCATTTCAGTAAGAGTAACAATCCACTTTTTCTTACAAGTTCCCTTCATTCAACATGTGTCATTTCCTTTTGTGTTTCCTTCATCTAAACAAGGACTCTTGATGAAATCACATTTGTTCAAAATTTAGGAGAATTAACCATCCCTTCCTTCACCTTATCATCAAATTCATCTATTTTGGTTCTCCACACAAATTATTAAAAACCCTTTGACTTTAGAAATGAATCATCATCTATGAATTCATTGCAATCCTTCTCCCTTACATAATCAACATTGTCGATTCCCATCAAAACAAACTTACTTAATCTGAGTTGATGAATTTAAAAATTCACGTCCCATGGAGGTGATGTCATGTTCTACATGACTTCGTCTATGGTGTAAACAATTTTTTCATAAAATTCCAGCCCAAATAATCAACCAACCATGTTTATTCAAGTCTTCTCCTCTTTGGAGAGGGCTCTCTTGGTGGTGAATCCAATTCAATAACCTTTTGGTCAAGGGGTGGAGGTGAAATTGGATGTGGAGATGGTGGAAAGTTTTGCATAGGGGAAGGTTCTCTTGACTCCTCTAAATGAGGAGTAGCAATACTATCTTCTTTTCTTACAACCTCCTTTTGTTTTCTTCTCAATAAGACATATAGTTTTTTTGGTGGTTGATAGGATGGTCTTTCTTCAACCACATGATTCTTTCCTTTATCAAGTACTTCTTTCTTCTCTTTAAGATGCCCTACCACCTTATCAAAATTAGATAAAACTGTCTCCACTCTCAATATTTTATCATTAATATCCATATAAGTTCCCTTAAAATTGGGATATTTCTCCTTCTTTTCTTGCTCCAACTTCGTGAATTCCAACCATGTCACCTTCATATCCTCTTCCTTTCTTAATTCAAATTCATTCCGAGCTACGTCCATAGGGAAGAAAAATCTATTTCAAAACATCCCTCCTTTGATCCTTGATTCTAATGTTGCAATAAACCCTTCAAAATCATCATTCCTTGGTCTATATTTATTTATGCCAAAAGGTGTAATCCTTCTAAGGATGCCTTTCCATCCATCCTTAATCATGATGAATTCAAAAAATGCAATGTAAGTAGGCGAAAGAGTCCTTTTTTTCTATCTTGCTAGGTGTGAGTCTTCAACTTTTCCTAGCTACCACATAACTTCTAGAAAACCAAATATCAATGGAACTCTCCTTGGAAACACATGTGGAGAAAAGCTTGTGCCATATATTCTGATGATAATGTAGTCTAGATAAGGGATGATATCACCCCAATTATGGACCATGCCCAATTCTAGACTCCTCTCCTTGGGCCTCAAAAATCATGCAATTATTTGGGAATCCTAAGTGGATTCCTCACAAAATAACCACTCAACTTGGCACCAAACAAATTTGTGAAAGTGACAAAATTGGAGTCTGCATCATGCATATCCAACTGGTCAGTGCATGTTTGGACAAGGATTTCATTTATTTCACATTTCATCTTTAGTATCATATCTTGTCCAAAATATTGTGCTCCTTTGAATAAAAACAAGTTCATTACCAAGGAATACCACCAAAACCTTACTCGTATCTCATGATACTTAAGAGCCACCAACACCTTGTGAATTTAATTAGACAAATAGGTGGCAAAGTCATACAATTTATTGATCATCACATGTTGAATTTTTGATGCCATGTACATGAAGGCCATGAGCATCCTCTTAGGAGGGTAAAACCATATCATCTAGCACACTCCTATAGTAAGACCTCTCAAAGTAATATTCAAACATGTATGTTGGGAAGGGTTTGTGATCAGCTGATGTTAGCCTTATCTTTCTCCTCCCCTTTTCTTTTCCCATGAAATTTGGCATAATTATGACCTTGAAAGTTGTTTTATTGTTCTCATATTATTCATTTAGGGAATTTAGGTTAATTCGCTCATTTGCATCTGGTTTTAAATTTAAGACCTTAATGATTTCCCTAAAAGTGAGGTCAATCATCTTGACACTAGTGTGTGACCTTGTGACCTAGATATTGGTGTCATAATTGGTAGCTATAGCATTTAGGAGGTCAATATCAGGATACACATTTGGGATAACAAGTTTTCCCATATCAAGCCTCCAACCATTACATGTGGGGACATTGGAATAACTCTTCCCAAACTAGTACTTAAACAAACACCATCTAGTGGATGGAACCTCAACATCCTTGATGGCATGTTGTTAGTCTACAAAACCCTTGTCTATTCCAAGGCCTTGAAACATAATATTTTTATAAGTTTTGTCCATGGCCACACCTAAATCCTTAAATTGGTCCACTATGTCCTCATGAAGGCCTCTCTTAGAGGTGGAACCGAAAGCTTGGGTCTTTGGGGGGTGTCATTCTTGATATTTTCACAACCTAGGGCTTCTACTGTGCAATTTAGGATTTACCGTAAGGTGGTTCATTTGTTCTTAAAGAGACACATGTAAAATAAGGAAAATTTAAAGTAGTTTGACACAATTAAATGAATATTAAACCTTAAAAGAAACCTACCTTACAATATTTAGCTCAAGAAAGGAAAATGCACACAAATTTAAATGAAATTGGGTACAAAGGATGAAAATTTACTTATTGGTGCTTGAATTGTAGAAAAACCTAATTTTAGATAGAAGAAAGATTGAAGACGTTATAATCGATCTATGGATTACTTAGAATACTCTAGAAAATCTAATTATACTTAAGATCTTCATTTTATGGAAATAAATCCCTTTAATTCAATGGGAAAACATCATGTTTGCCATTATTGCTCACTTGTGTGAGTGAGAATGACTCTGTCAACCCAGTTTCATAATTTTAAAAGATAACCATTGATCTTGAGATGATTCAAATCATTGAACGACTCAGATGGAGTCAAATGAGTTTGAAAAAAATGATTCAGATTGACTTTATCATCGGACCAATAAGAAAACACCATGTGGAGAAGCTTTGCATCATCACCGTGGTCTCCACCATCCTTTAGAAGCATGTAAAAGTGTTATGTGTCACTTGCCCACTATCTTCCATGAGTCTGCTAGGATGCAAATAAAGGAATATGGTATGGAAGGGAATGGTTGAGATTGAATCCGTATATCCCAACTTGTGTGTCGTTTAACCCTCCAAGCTTATTCCCACACTTAAAAACTTTTCAAAATGCGACTTAAATCTCAACAAGATGGACGATCATGTTTATAACATTTGAGTTTCCTTTTAACCATGAAACTTCAAGTCATTTTAGTAGCATGGTCTTTGGCCATTCCTAAGTCACCCAAAAAATATTTGATAAAATATTTTATTTATCAATAGTTTGTTTAACGATCTAGATGATGCCACATGTCAACAGCCTGATGTCTCCCAAGAACCTAAGATTCGCTTAAAATCCTAGGGGAAATGTACCAGTAGCCGTCAGGGCTAACTTCATGTATTCGTGCAGAGTGCAAAATAGGGTCAATTTCAAAAAAAAAAAAAATTGGGCTTCTTCATAAGTGAGTTAGGACCTTAAAAAGAAAAATTTGGCTTTTGGGTATTTAAAACGCACCTTGTAGAACGTGTAAAGCAAAAGGTATTAAAAAAGGGTGTTTTAAAACCTTCGCCCCATACATCTTTACCACTTCACTAGTACCCGTTCATTAGACAAACAATAAAAATTCAAAAAAAATTAAAGTGTTTTCAATAGTTTTCAATGTGGGATTATTTTTTTTTGTCAACTACACATTCAGTAGTGAACATATATTGGTGTAATTTGTAAATTTTTATTGGCATAGTTAAAACAATGTAATGACTAAAATGCAAACGGTTATTGGGGGGTCAAGTGAACAAGAAGTGAATGGGTATTGGATCATGGGTGGCAATTGGGTCTTTTCCCCTACTATGATATGGAAAGGAATGGTCCAGATTAATCCATTATATTCCATCTTAACCATCAATCTGAAGGGCTCACCATAATCAGCCTTTAAAAGTCTTGCAAGGCCCACCAAAGAGACTTACCATGTGACATGCACCTACTATCCCACACTACCTTTTTCTTGAATATTTTATTGTTGTGGGCTAGTAGGAAACTAATGAGAGTTGAGTTGTGGGGCCAAGCTGAGTCCTTAAGAGCTTTTAATGCATGTGATTTAAGTTTGTAACTTAAAGTGGGGCCATCCCTATATATTTTGACTTAGATAGACATAAAATATTTTAAACCTATGTCTAAAGTGCAGAAATAAAACGTTTAAATTATTAACCCACTTAGACTCAGGACTTTAGGAAAATATTTATAAATGGACACGATCGATAATGCTAGGATGAAAGGGATGGTTAACCAATGACACCAATGGCTCAATTCATGACTTAAGTAACTAGGAATAGGTTACAACAAGTCAACAAATGATTAGAACAAAATGTTAATGCCTTTGCATTATTTATGGTTTTCGGAATGTTTTAACCCTAAAGTTGAACCCTAGAAAATGGAGAATGAAACCCTAACCCTATGATGACCAATGACAAATTTTTTTAAATGTAATCATGGAACCACTAAAAAAATTCAAATTCCTATCACTACTTTAGATCCAAATTCAAATATGTCTATGTTGAAATTTTATTATATGAAATTAAAATATCTAAAATCAGGCATTGAGATTTATTGTTTTTGAAATTAGAATAATAGTGTATAAATACCTAGTTATTGCATCATTTGAACATTAAGAAGAATTATCTAGCATCAATTGAGAATCAAGAGAAAGCAATATTATCAAGAGCATCCATTGATTTATTGAAACAATTCAAGATCCAACATCATGTCAAATTTTATTGAGTTCATATGTGTTTATGTTATCATTGTTTTGTGAAGGCTAACCTTTGTTGTAGGTCTCCAAAGAAGTTCAAGCCATTCAAGCAACCAATCGTGCATGAATTCCATTCTTCAAGGAAGTCATTTAATGGTGGTGAGTTGCAATTTTTTTTTATTTCATCATTCCTTCTTATCTATTTATCATTCTATCATTCTCATTTCCATTGTGGAGGTGGAAACACTAACACGGGGTTTGACTAATGCACACCCCTAAATAGCACAACCTTTCTTCTCTCTTTGAATGTGAAAGTTTGAGGTTTGAATAAAATTGAAGGAAGATTGAAATTCAATTATTTGTTGTTGCATTTGAAACCATAGACCTTTACAACTCTTGGAAATACACTTACATAAATATTTGACAATGATCTGACAAGTTTTTAGATAGAAATCAAAAGCTCAGATCTGACACTTGAGGGCAGAAAAAATATATCTTAAAAATAACTACAAGGACAATGGCTCCATCAAAGGAAATTTCCTTGAAAATAAAGCTAAAATTTATACCACATGTGCAGAGTGTCCTCAACCTAGATGTGGAGTCAAAAAATTTGTTACAATTTCTCAGTTAATGAAATCTTGCATTTTTAGGTTAGGAAATGTAGTTTAATTAGGTTAACAAAATAATTTTAGTTCCAATTAATTTATTAGGCTCTAAATAATCAGATCCAAGTCCATATTGACTCACTTTCTTAGTTAAAATTCAATCAAATTACCTTGATTTGCATTCTAATGTTATTTTGAAAAAGGACTTGATCCTAGTGTTTTATGTATTGGACCTAGGATTCATTTTTAATCAAAACATTTAGGTGAACCTAAAATTTTTACATCGTAAATCTATTGAAATATGTAAATTTATCCTAGAGCTAAATTTTTCTTTTTATTGCTTTGCATTTCTCATTTAGGGTATAATTTTTGAATCATAAAAAGGATAAAAAATTCAAAAAAATTGCATACAATATTGCATTATAGGTTGCAATAGGGTTAGTTTCAAAGATAATTGATAATTTTTTGATTTTTTAGTGTGTGCAAGTGAATTTCATAACTAACTATGCAAATAAAATGGAATGTAAAAGGAAAACACAAACAACACCTCAAGATTAGGCCCTAGAGTTAAATTCAAACAATGATAAGAAACAAAACACAAATTTTTCCTAGCTTGAATTGATTCTTTGGTTGGAACTTTCGATGTAGATTTGTACGCTCCTTTGATATGCAAATGATATGAAAACCTAGCTTAAAATAATGCAAGTGACATATTAAGTGCAATGGAAGCCATTGAAAGTGGATTAAGATGCACTATGGAAGTTAAAATTGCAGCAATAATGGAGGTGATTGAGTGATTGAGCAAAGTGTGTGTGAGATCCAAATGCATAAGTGATGTGCTAGAATGAATGAAGTTGGCTAAGTATTTAGCCAATTTGGAGTGCATGAAATGGAGGGCTAGGATTAAAATTAGGTTTTGAAGATCAATGGTTGAGATGCCTTGAGGAATCTCAACACATGTGGTGAGGACGTATGGCATGTGCGGTGGGAAGGGCAGAGTGATGTGAAGGTGAGGTGTCTCCCATGTGGAGGTACTTGTAAGTACATTGGGGATTGGAAAAGGCTTGACTTGTCTTATCCTTCCTCAAATGATGTAAGGATGTGACAAGTCAAATCATTCTAGATTTTGGAGAAGGATTTTGTGAAGAAAAAGGGGAATTACAAATTCCCCAAGGAAATTGGGGAAAACAAGGGGAATTAATAAGGATATTGGGATTGAGGGAG
Organism: Sequoiadendron giganteum; assembly: GCA_007115665.2. Classification (NCBI taxonomy): domain Eukaryota; kingdom Viridiplantae; phylum Streptophyta; class Pinopsida; order Cupressales; family Cupressaceae; genus Sequoiadendron; species Sequoiadendron giganteum. Next base: position 740,168,891 of record CM021102.1, read on the forward strand.
GATAAAGTGAAATTTAAAATTCTACATGGGATACCTTGGATGAATAAATGGAATTAAAAATTCCAACTTGGCATATTGGGGAAAAAAACAAGGAATTAAAAATTCCTTGGGGGATGGGGATTGCTTCTCCAAAAGGAGAAAGCATTTAAGAAGGCTGACTCGGGTACACATGCCATTAATGGCAAGAGACTTAGGTTAGGAATGAATTAACCATGATTAGTCATTGTGCAAATTATTAGGCAAGCTAATGATGGGATTAGAGACAAGTGGGATTTTATGGAGGATTTGATACATCCCAATCATAGGTAAATTAAGTTAATCTAGATTACAGGAGAATTATAGAGGATAGTGACATGTGGAGAGAGAAAATAATGAATTTAAAAATTGATTTGATTCATGTGGGCTAAAATAACTAGATTAAATAAATTGGTCTATTTGTTTAATTTAGAGAGGAAGGTGGTAAGGTATTTGATTAATTAAAACACCCTAGTTATTGTTAGGGACATGATAAATATTAATCCAATAATGTATGATTTAATGAATATGGATAGAGAGACATGATTAGAATAATATAAGGGTAAATTTTACCATATTAGAATGGCCAAATTTAGGTGTATGCATTTCACCCCTCTTTGAAATGTCATTAAAATAGTGATGTTTTGAAGAAAAATAAAATATAGATGACCTGATGGAGGAAAAAGACTACAAGATGCCCAAGTATGATAAATAAAATGATGGAGAGAAAAATGGAGAAAATATGAAGGGTTATGCCCCCTCAAGAGGGCGGATGGGGAAGAAAAGGGCATCGAGCTACATCTTGACATGAAGAAAAGGATGGTACCATGAGGAAGGTGATGAAAAACCATGAAAAATGGTTTTTGAATGAAGAAAAAGATATAAACATGGTGAAAATGGCAGCCAAATGAAGAAAGTGGGTTAAAAAGGGTAAAAAGGTGAAGGTTAAGTGGGGTTAAAAAGGTATGAATAAATAGTAATTTAGAAAATTACTTTTTCAAGTTTTGACTTTTTGCGCACTTGTGTGATCAAACAATTTGAGAGTGATTGAGAGTTACATGGCTGACCAAGGAGGCATAGTGCATCATAGGGACCTCATGTGAGAGTAATACATGGAGGGAATTGTGCCACAACAGGTACATTTCAAAATTTGAGCCCTAGTATTTCATTTTGCATATGGTTTTTTATAATTTTCATACAAGAGGGTAGTTAGGGTTTGGTGAATTTTCCTATGGAGAGGTGGATTCACCCATCAGGAGAGGCACTCTCAACTTTATAGATAGAAAGAAATTACACAAGAAAGAAGGGGTGAGCATACACCTACATAGGTGATTGCACAAGAAAAGGGGCGATTTTGAAATCACCCCAAAAGGGGATGGGCGAGATTGAGATGATAAGGATGAATTTAAAATTTCCCATTAGTATAAGGGCAATAGTGAAATCACCCATGGGGAAGAAGGGCAATAGAAAAATTTCCCATGAGGGATAAGGGCGATAGTGTGATTGCCCATGAGGGATAAGGGAGACAATGAAATCACTCAAAAAAGGGATGGGTGAATCCACCAAAGGATGGGAAAATTCATCAGGTAGGGACACTAGGGCAAGCGTGCCTCACATAGAGGTGAATTCACTTGAAGTGAGGATGGGTGATTGTGCAAAATGGGGTTTAGGAAGAAAAATACTAAGGCTAGAAGGTCTGACAAGTGACTTTCATGGATGTAGAGGATAAATAGCCAGTGGACTAGGGAGCAACACTCAACCTGTCTGATGATTGAGGGATTTATAGAGGGAAAATTTGAGACCCTCGATAGGGAGGGGTTGCTACACATGGCAGTATTTCCAATTATTCAAGCACACTTATTGCTACTGACTATGTTGTTCGAGCGTCAGAGCTGAGAGACCTACACATTTCTCCTCTCCACATGGGGGATAAAAATTACGTTAGAATATGTATGGTGGATCTATAGGTTACCTATCAGAGGAAATTTAATGACCTCGGTGACTAGGTAGCCGATAGAGCAGAGTCTTTGGGTCATGTTTGGTATAGCATACCTCCCCTACAAGGGGAATGACTAGGATATAGATGCCTACATCGGGGCTGTGCCACCATTTCCATTATTTCTATATGGTTTGATTAGTGGGATTGTCCTCCTAGATAGGAATGGTCACTTCTTTAGCCTCAAGTTTATTGAGGCGGTTCAACACATCATGGATAGACAAATGGGGTGTATATGCATGGGGGACCTGCATACTTGCTCATTTTTACAAGGATATGCACATGGACTGTTATGGGGACAACTAGCATCACACACATGATATTCTTACATGTGTGGGCATCAAAGCATATCTCAATTACCTGTCCATATATATTTGGAGTAGAGGAGAGGATAGGGGGTATCCCAATTATGTACGAGTATGGGAGTAGGTTGCATTATGCCAAGGTACAAAATATTTCCTACTGACACCAAGTTTTCAATGATTTGATAGTGGATCGGATTTTTTGGAGGTCATATTTGTACCATGATATTCACTCAAGGAGGATAGTGGACCACTTGTATAGAGGCTCCATGTTCACTCGATGCTACCTTATTAGTAGGGATCCATATATTATTGAGATGTATAGGTCAGATAGGGTCATGCAGTAGTTGGGAGAGGGTTTGGGGATAGAGTGTGACAACATTTAGGGAACAAAAGATATGGGACCAATTGGTAGAGAGAGTATGGCCATGGAGAGGTGGGTCAAATGATGTATGTATAATAGAGGGGTATGTCACATGGTGAAGGTAGAGGGTGATAGAGAGACTGACACTGATAACACAGAGGCTACAATCACCAATTCAAGCACCCAAGTCAGGGGATGAGGAGGAGGAGAAGAGACCCATGAGGTGGGTATGATAAAGGATTGTGATGTAGAGGGGGATGTTAATTGAGGAGGAGGAGCAAGAGATCAAGGAGGTAGAGGTGGAGGTGGGAGAGGGGGAGCAAGAGGTGTTGGGAGAGAGAGAATTGGTTATATATCAAGTGTCGCCAGAGGATGAAACATTGACCAAGTTGGTAGGGGTGAATGCATAGATTGGGATATTGGAGTGGAGGCTAAGGAAATTAGAGGAGGATAGGACGAGACTAGAGGCTAAGTTGGGGAGACTGTAGGGATCTTGCCAATGGTAGAGGAGGTAGGGGTAGAGGTGGATGGATTGAGGAGGGAGGTAGAGAAACTAAAATTTGCTTTGGATTATGTGTAGTAAAATATGGATGTAGTGTAATAGGTGGTAGACATGACCTAGTATTTTGAGTCCTCCAAGGAGAGCGAGATGAGGCCCTTTTGCAGGCTAAGGAGATGGAGGGATGGGCATAGTAGGTGGAGGGTCAGCTAGCTAGTATGAGGCTAGCCTAGGATTCTTGGGACTTGGAGTAGGGTAAGCTACAACAACAATGAGATATGTACAAAGGTGAGAGAGCTGTTGTGTGGTTCTTAGTGGCCCAATATGATGATGTCACCTGAGAGGTATGTTATTGGATGGGAGAATATTATACTTTAGTGCCAAACCCAATGCAGAGAGTCTCTCCCTATGCACAAGTATTTGATAGGAGTGCAATGACTTCATAGTCAGGACCCCCATGATTAGGGGGATCCAGTGGCTATAAAGAGACACCATTAGGAGGAGGGGGGAACACCAGAGTCACCTCAATGCTTTGATGTGGATATGAGTGGTAGGAGATGATAAGGGGTGATAGGTGCTCTAGTTTTGATAGATATGCATCAGTAGTGTACATATATGGAGAGCCCATGTAAGGATTCAGATTCATAGATTCTTTGTATGAACATCCAATCATATGATATTCTTTTGTACATATGTTCTTTTATTATTTCATGGACATTGGTGAACATTATGGACTATATGCATATGTTGGACATTATTATGTCAATATTTATATGACATGGATGATTATGGGGATGCATATTATGTGATGGTTACATGATGTTGTTCATGTTTGTCATGGATATATACATGATGGATGTAGTGATATAATGTATATGTATGCATGATGATTATGATATATGTGACTAACACATTTGTGATGCAAGATGTGATGCATTATGTTTATGATGATGTATGATATAGTACTAATGCAATGTGATGTAGGTTGTGATGGAATATGATGCGGCATGTGATGTGTGATGTGATTTATATTTATTATATGGATGTCATTGAGTTTGATTATGATATGAAATGAATGTGTAATGTTATTAATCTATATGTATTTAATTTTCCTAGTGCTATGAATGATAATGAGATATGAAAATGTGAATGGATTAAGCTACTTAGAATAATAAATCTACATTATCCTAAACAAATTAATTGATAATGGAAATGATAATGCAATATGAAATGAATTAAGATTTTTAGAATAATAAATATATATTATCCTAAACAACTTAATTAAATATGAAATGGATTAAGATGAAATGAATTAAGATTCTTAGAATAACAAATCTATACTATCCTAAAAAATGCAATTGAAAATGAAATGAATTAAGATGCTTGGAATAACAAATCTATATTATCCTAACAAAATTAATTTAAAATGAAATGGATTAAGATGAAATGAATTAAGATTCTTAGAATATCAATTCTATATTATCCTAAACAACTTAATTGAAAATGAAATGGATTAAGATGCTTAGAATAACAAATCTTTTTTTCCCTAAATAACCTAATTGATAATGAAAATGATAATGAAAAATGAAACGGATAATGAAATGATCAACACAACCTAATAATGAGATTGAAAATGAAATGATTAATGCAACCTAATGAAATGATTAATTAAATGGATAATGAAATGGTGGGTGTAGTGCACCTGTCAAAACTGAAGCAACCCGATATGAAGAAAATGAGGGACAAAACCATTTTCACAACCAACAACCATAATTATCGTCTATATGAATGAACAAGGTATATAGCATAAGATTAGAAATGAAGAAGGATTATGATATGAATTATGCAATCTAACAAGATGCTATGATTTAAGGAGCACTAGATTTTACTATAGCATAGGACACCATATGCTAGGGTATAAAGAACCGAGGCCAATTGGTATCTAATGCATTGGACTAACATGACAAACAAAAAGGTTAATTTGACATCCCAAAGTTACAAGGGCTTTGTTCAAGCTGATGCTGGAAAAAAGAAAGCACAAGAGGTTTCCCTAGCATAAAAAAAGATTGAAAGGTCTTTATACGTTGTACACAAGTCAACCAGAAGACACGATCACACAAAAAACCAAGAGATGCCCCTATTTCTACCAATCAAAGTGTTCCATGATATGATGGATCATGTTGACCTTGAATAGATATAGTAGTGTAGACACCTAATAATGTCTCGATGGATCAAATTGGCTAACTAACATCATTTCATCCTCAAACCCATCCTCTTTTCGCATTTTTCATTAAATAAGCCTAATTATTTAATTAAATGTCTCATTTTCATCTATTAATCTAATTGAACTAATTAGGTTAACTAATCCTTTCATGATAACACTTCATCCTATTAAATTAAATAAATCTAATCATTTAATTTAAATCCATAAGTCCTCTTATTTAATTAAATAACCCCAAGTTATTTAATTTAATATCATATCACTACCCCCCTTTTCATTAAATCATTTATTTAATGAATATCATGAAATTCCCCTAATTACATAATTAAACCTTTGTTTAATTATCAATTATTAATTAATCTAATCCCCCCCACTTGCAAGGGAATATTCCTCCTTTGTGAATTCCTCTAAACGGGGAGTATTCCCATGGAATATTCCTTCCCCTTTTGCACAATTAAACTTTGTTTTAATTTAAAAAATATCAATTTCCTCAACCATGAGAATATTCCAAAGAATATTATTTCTCCTCACTCGTTTGGAAAGGGGAGTATTCTTACCAAACTTCATGTGCAAGTTAACTCAAAACTTCATGTGTAAGTTAACTCAAAACTTCTTGTGCAAGTTAACTTGTGACCTCTTGTACAGGTTAAAAGTGTGTTTGTTTGAAGGAATGAGAACCCTTGATTAAATCTCATCATTGATTCTCATACCTTGATAAGAATCCATGATCCATGCCGCCATATTCTTTACTTTTTGACCATTGATTATCTTTTTCAATCTTAGCCCTTCATTTTTTATTTTCTTTCCTATAAATAGGTCACTATTTGGAGACACATAGATCCATCTTTTAATTTGAAAAATTATGTTGTTGAAATCACTCATACTTACACTCATTTTTACTCACATTTAGCATATTTTAGTTCTTTTTTAGTTGCATAATATCTTAGCTTCCATTGATGGCTTCCATGCATCCATTTAACTAAATAGATAATTAGGGTTTGAATCTTTTAGTTTAATCTCATTTAGATTAGTTTGGAAATTTCATATCTACATATTTTAGCATAAAATAATGGTAGATTAACCCTTGCATCATACTCATTTTAGCATAAATCATGTTTCCATCCACATATCACAATAGTTTCATCAATTCTCTTCAATAGAATCGATTGAAATAAGCTCACTAATCACAGGATTGGGAAAGGGTCATTGTTACACATCAACATGACACCAATTCCAAAATGGGATAAGTTTTAGATGGGTTAGAGTAGACATTTAAACAAGTTTCCATAGTTAATAATGTCTAATTTTAGTAAATTTTTAGTTTAACTTTCATTTGAATGACCTTGTTTAAGATTGAGTATTAGTGGCATGAATATGCTTCGATTCTTCATGGATCAAGTGTAATTGACCCATACTAATATCCTCAATCGAAATTCTCTCGCTAGAAGGAGGGAAAACCAATCAAATTTAATCAATTTCTAGCTCGAATTCCATTTGTTTTGACTTTTGTCGGAAAGAGTGACACCGAACTCAATTTCAGCAATGCCTTTGTTGGGCATCACCATATAGCGATGCTATTGTCATTTAAAATAGCAACAACTATTAAATGAAATGATGCTAATTAAAAAAATGGTGAAACTAATATTATATAGAGGTATCAAATATTTGCAAATGGCGACACTATCATGCTCTCTAGTCTTTTTGTAGAGTGATGCCCAAATTCACCAAAGCAACACCTTTATTCACTAGAGTGACGCTATCGAGAATAGCGATGCCCAAATTTGGTAAGAAGTTTAACAATTTTTTTGATCATTTGTTTTAATTTTTTCGAGTCATCAGAGTACTAACATGCCCCTAACATTGTTCTAGACTAACACGGTTTTGTAGGATTGGACGACATGAAGCTAAAGTGAAGAAGAATTCTCATCTTAAGATTTTATGATTGTAAAAAGTATTTGATGATTTCGGGAAATTATAACCAAATTACTTATGATTTTTACTTTATGCTCTAGGACCTCACTAAATTTCATTTCGATTTTTAAAAAACGCTCAAATGAGACTAAAATTGAACCCTAATCTCATCATTGTCTTTTGGGTTTTAAAATTGAATAAGAAAACTTAACATTTTGTTTTGTGCATAACATGAATTAATCTTAACTTTAGTCATTAAAATGAATGAGTGTCTACTTTACTATCACATATTTTTAGTGCATATGCAATCCACTTGCACTTCATGCAATCTTGGGTGAAGAGAAACACTCCAAGTGTACTTCGTTGTTTGTGTGCACTTATAGTATGTATCCAATCCCCTTGTGCTTTGTTCGATCTTGGGTGAAGAGAAATGATTAAGTATGATTTTATGATTTGTGCCTCCCTTAAGAGAGGACTTACTATGAGATACACCCCACAACGAGAAACTCATAGGTAGGTTTTTTCAATCATGTTTACCAATGGGCTACATTAAAGGTTTGGGAAATCATGACAAAGTACCTTCTATCCTAGATTATATAACATACTACACCTAGTACCATTCTTTAAGTGGGACAAGAATAGTAGTAAAAGCCTTAAGTGGAAAAGTGGGTGTGTATATGGTTGGGTGTTCTCGGTTTGTTACTAAGAACCCTTGTTTAGTTACTAAAATCCTTAATACTTGTGGGTGCAAGAACGATCATTTTGAAGCCACCCCGCATTTTTAATATTCATCATTGAAACATATAAATCCTTAGGATCTTTGGATCTTTAATATTTTGAGATTTGGTGGTTCCGAGAAGTGTGTGTCATGGAGGGGAGCCAATGTTTCCAAAGCTCTATTTGTTCGTAATGTCTTAGTGTTTGGAGAAATATGAGTGGGGACTCAAAAAGTATGGCCATTTCAAACCTAGGATTGTAAATGATTGTAAGTCAGTTGAGTACATTGCTTGGATCTAAAATGATAGAAAAATAAAAATTCACTATCTTCCTCAAAATTTCAAACACTTTCGCCTAAATATGGATACCTCTTGAATTATCCCTGATATTACTACTTCTCCTAAGGATATTGGTGCAGGAGCACCTAGGAAACACTAGGCAAATAGGCAATCTAGTTTTGATTTTTGTTTTTGTTATGTTAACATGAAGGTCATGTTGACCATTGAGTAGGTGAGATAGCTTAGGAACATGTTTGATCTCTAGGATAGTAATCGAGGAAGGGTGGACGAGTTTAGAAACTCATTTACTAAGTTTACTAGAAATTAGAAAAAATTGCCAAAATGGTGCATTTTGCAACTTTTCACCAATGTAACTGCAATGTCCGACCAAGGGGAGGTATAACTACCTTTTTTGACCTATATAGGGGGTGCCTCAACCTAAAAGTAAGGTTGGAAGTTTTTGCATTATTGGAAATTTATGAATACAAGAGAAGATAGTGACAAGTTTGTGTAACTTACTGGTTTTTTCGATGAATTTGTGTGTTAAAGGAGTGATCATGGTACTATGAGTTGTGTAGAGTGTAGTAAAATTGTCTTCCAAGCATTGTGTGGAATAGTAGATAGTTATTTTGTTCATTCCAAGCATTCTTTTGTAGTTAGTTTGTTTCTTTTAGTTGTTTTTCTGACAGGCAGTCTGCGAAGAATGGAGGTTTAGATCACATTCCCCCTATACATAACGTACGGCCTATTGGGAAATGTGACTGGACTCCATGCTTGTACATATGGTATGGTTAGGAGATCTTGATAAGTCTGCAAGCACTATGGAAATCTTCTCCTAGGTGAGCCTAGAAGTGTCTAGCTAGGGAAGATAAGAAGTGCAGAGCACTTGATTTGCAAGGTTGTTCATTTCCTATCAAATCATGATGTGGAGATGGTAGGTATGAGCCTTTCCAAGTCTTACTATGGAGGGGGAAGCTCCACCAATCCATTTGGTGAGAGAAAATCATGACAGTCTACTGTGTGGTCAGGAAATGGCTTTAAAAAGGCCTAATTTGCTAAATTGAGGGTTATGGTTGTGTATAGATAGTTGAGGGTTAAGGCCTCTAGAATCATTGAGGGATAGATACAAGGACCAGGAACCCTAAAGGAAGAACCTATGTTCTTCGGTAAACTTTTAAGAACCAACTTGTTTCCTCAGAGGATGGAGACCTAATTGGAATTCCTAGAACTAGTGAACTAAAACCCTAAATGAGGGTTTGGTGGAAGGGATGGGAAAATGAAGGTAGATGGACCCTCGAGAACCATCATGTGATGGTGTGAACCTATTTGAAACATATCCACACCCCTGAAAAGATGAAATCTATTATTGGGAGTAGGTTAGCCTTTAGGGTGGATTAAGGGCTAAGGGAAGAATTGCAAGGAAAACACCAAGGTTGTCTTGATTGGAAGAACATGTATTGGTAGTTGGGTTGGCAAGGAGAACCAGGGAAGCCTAGTCAAGAGATAGGTCCTATAGGTTAAGGTGGTGAAGTGAGACACCATAGGGGTCTTCCAAGTAAGACCAGGAGTAGGAATCATGGAGTGATAGCTCCAACCCTCCCTATCAGATATCTATCCTTAGACATTTCTAAATATCTTGACTTATATCTTAATCCATATTTTCCAAAGACAACATAGCTAATTATGGCTTCAACCTCATGATTCTCACAAAATGGGCATTGTGAAATTTATGATGTTTTGGAAATAAAATTTTAGTTTGAAAACTTAATCAAGACAACTAGGTATGTGCAAGATCATCATGGAAAAAATAGACCCTTAAGTGGTGATGAAAATTCAGAAAATCAGAGTTAGGCAACTTGACGTAAAAATTTGAATAAGTTATCTATATTATTTCAAAAATATGTAAGAATAGAATCTATATTAAATTAAATTTATTTTTTAAACTACTAGGTTAATTAAAAAAAAAAAGCTATTTGGTGAAAATTTTAAATTTCAATGCATTAGTACTTAAATTTCAAGAAAAAAATAAGTAGGTGTCTGTCTGACCACCCTAACCACAATAAAATGATAATATTTTTTTATAATATTTTAGATATAAGTATAGGACTCATGTCTCGATGTGATGCATATTTTTTTGTAGGTTTTTTCCAAGTAAATAATTAATTATGAATTTTTTATTGCAACTTTTAAAAAATATAAATAGTCATATGTCTAGCCACCTTAACTTGGTCAAAACTTAATGAAATTCAATTTATTTTGTAATCCTATAGTATGTGAAGCATAGAATGTGACACATGTTTTGGATTCAAAAAATGTGATACCATTTGAAAGCTACAAATTTTTTTCAATCAGCCTATCAATCAAGACTTTAGTCGTAGTTCAAATAGAAAATGAATAATAATTATTTATTAAATTCAAAATAAAGCATAATTTATATTGGTGGAAATATGAGAATCTCCTTTAGAAACCCTTTTCATTTCATCAATTTTGGGTAAAAGAGAGTCATCAGCCACATGGGCCATCATATCACTTACATATCACCACTTTTTGGCCCATCATGATCTTACACATACCCAAGTGTTGGTGGAAAAATAAATTCACTTAAGCAAGATAAATGGATAATTTGAACCTCACATGACCATTTGGAGACCAATTACCCCTGTTGAACAACTTGTTCTTAAAGGTGCTATCATTCAACCAAACTTTCAACTCATTAAGAGAGAACAAATCAATATTATGAGTATTTTGAGAAGCTTCACCTTTTACACAAAAGAAACACTCGCTCAATGGAGAAACACAACAAACATCTTAGATGAAGAGGAGGAATGAGCTGATATTGAACCTGGAAGGCCCATATTACCACCACTTGTGTGGTAATAAATGGTCTCACACAAAATAAAAAATCCCCAAGAGAAGGTCTACATTTCGTCACTTCAAACTAAGGCATCAAAGTTCAAAGGAAATCAAATACCATATTTTGGCAATCTACCAAAATAGAAACAAGTTTTTAGTTAACTTTTATGAACGAACATTGAGGAAACATCCACACATGTACATATTATTTATGAGTTAAAAACTAGGTATTTTTCATGATAATCAACCTATCTAAAAAAATGGTCCTTTTCATGGTCTTAAACTCCTCTAAATGATCTATCACACAGTCAAAATCCATAGGGGAATATCTACATGCTGTCATTATAGACATAAGTATCATGATTCAAATTTTGGTAGCAAGTGGTACTTAATACTTTATCACAATCATAATCTCTTGCTAAGAAACTATTATGCCCGATCTAGGAGGAATGAACCAGATTTACATACCACATCTATCCTCTCATTTAGGTCAACACTAGTCTTTAATATTTGAACACTTTACAGGTCTAGGATGTTTCTCACTACCTTGGTCTCGAAAAACAAAGGTTCATTCTAAGTCAACATTGTGTCAAACACTTCCCTCACCCCTCCATCAAATTCCATCCTTCACTTCACCAAACTTTGCAAAACTTTAGAATACACTAACACTTTTTGACTTGAACATCGAATCAAACCCAACTTATAACTTAACTAATTTTTATGTGAAATAAATCCCTTTCCATGCATTTGGTTGAGTTAGTTATCATCTTTGGACTATTTTATCTTGAAGTTCACGAGTCTACCCTAAATATTTCCAAGTTCATAAACATCCTTTATCCTAACATCAAAACTTCAAACTCAAGTCAAAAGTGTTGTACCAAAACATTTACAAAGATCACTTTTCACATCACCCATATTTTCATCCCCCATTATCATCATTGTTCCAAAAAGGCATAGATTATCCCTTTTACCTAGATTTGAGTTAAATAGAGAGTTCAAACATTACAAATCTCAACACAACTCTCCTAGAAGTGACCCAAAATTTATGGTAAAGACAAGATCACAATACAAGAGAATCATGGAGAAAACCAAAGTCACATTTACCTCAAGTAATCCAAATCCTCTAGAATTTTATCTGAGAATTCAAGTGACCCCATCACAACAACCCTCATCTCCATAAAGACCTTATGAGATAGAGGACATCATGAACAATCCATTTGAACTTACTCGGGAGTAAATCATGGAACATAAATACTTTGAAAATGTAGCTCCTATTTCCCAATCATTTTTTGCACAAAATTGGACACGAGGCTTCACGACTCCAACACTAGGGAAAAATCAAACATCCACTGCTAGTCTTGCAACCGGTCTTGCCAAGCACTTTTATCTAATGCTTCCATTTGAAAGTAGTACACTTGTGGGTACCCTTGACAACAATCCCCCACCTCCTACCACCACTTGGACACCTAATTTTGGTGCTCCTCCCATTCCCAAAGATTCCAAATAACCATATAAACCCATTTACCTTCATTACTCCACTATGACCTCCACATATCAAGGAGGACACTCCTCTTCATACATACCCTTGAGGACCACAAGTTTTCCCAATATATTGCCAGGAAGTGTGGACCAAGTGTCTCAAATTGACCCACAAGCGCATGCCAACACCATAATGCAAAATCAACCCATAACACAAATAGGGATATCTTTATCCAATCCCCCAACTAGTTTTGTACCATTGGTTTCATATAAAATGTCAATCCCAAACATCATCAATCCAAAAAAAACACTCCCTTGGTAATGAATCCCATCAACACAACTAATAATTCATCCACATATTTATTGTAAGGAAATCCTCAAAAACTAGGACAGGAGAGTCTTTTTAATCAATGGACTCAAGGTCCTAGTGTGTCATTGCCATCATAAAATCTAATGGCACCATCTTCATCTTTTCCCATGGTCTCCTTTACTATGTAAAATCAAATGAGACCTCAAACTTACATTCCTCCACCCTAATTCACAATCTTACAAGGAATCCTAAACCAAGGGAACTCCCAATCTCTCATCACTATCTCACAACCCATCCAAAACATCAACACCCACAATCCATCACAAGTGTCCCAACAACCAACTAATCCTACATTGCAAGAACATGCCTTAGCTTTATAGCAAGCACAATAGGCTTATCAACAAGCCATCCAACAACAAAAATAACAATAAGTAGTCTTAGAAGCACAATAACAACAACAACAATAGCAAGCAACCTTAGTGGCATAGTAAGTAGCACAACAATAGCAACAAAAACATCAAGCAGTCTTAATGCAACAACAAAAACAACATCAAGTAGCCTTAGTGGCATAACAAGAATCCTTAGCACAACAAAAACAACAATCCTATCAAGAATCCTTAGCAGCACAACAACAACAACAAGCCCTCAGGACACAAAAAAAAACAACAAGCCCTTGCAACACAACAACAACATCAAGCCCAATAGTAAGCCCTCGTGGGAAAACAACAACAAAAATCCCTTGAATCACAACAAAAACAAGCCCTTGCATCACACCAACATCAAGCCTTACTAGCTCAACAATATGCCCAACAACAAAAATAGCAACAAAGTTCCTACTATAATCCTCAACAAAATATTTTCAATACAAACACATTAGGAATATATACATCCATACCTCAATAACCTTCACATAAACTCACACCACCATACACCCCATACAACACATCATAATATCAAAATACCGCATACAACTCATCCATCATCCCACCATATTTTCCTCCACCAAACTTGCAAGATGATCTAGCATCAAAATTCAAGGCGCTATCCCAAGAAATGCAGGATCTTTGAATGGGAAAGACAAAGAAGCCCTATACATAGAATCTATGTCCTTATCCATTTGACCAAAAAATAACAATGGTACCATTCCCTCATGGATTTGAAATCCCCAAATTCGATAAATACAAAGGGACAGGGAGTCATGTGGAACATGAAAAATAATTTAACATCATGTGTATGGAGGTGGCCTACAATGATTCTTATTTAATGTGCCTTTTCCCTCAAAGTTTAACTGATCTTGCCATGTATTGGTTTTCTCATCTACCTCCCGACCTCAAAACTTTCCAAGAAATTATCGATAAATTCATCAATCAATTCTCCTTCAACCTTGACATGGACATGAGTCTAGAAGAATTGTACACTCTTAGAAAAAACAAATGAGAATCTTTCACTAATTTTTTGCAACAGTGGAGACAAAGAACTAGTAAGAGAAAGTCACCTCTTCCCTATGAACAACAAGTGGGAATCGTAATAAAAAAATTAGACCCCGATCTATCTTTTCACTTGAAAATTTAGTGCATCACATCTTATGACGAGCTTGTACCTAGAGTCCTTAACATCAAGAGAACTCTAATCTCATAGGGAAATACTCAAGCTTACAAAGAGAACTGACCATCAACTAGTTCAAATGACAAGCCTTGTGTTTGGGCTAAGAACAAGAACATAAAAAATGGTGGTGTGGTAGATTCTAAGGTGGTCCTAAGTTCTCCTAGACCAAACAACAATCATTTTTCTAACATTCAACCAACTATGCAAAAACCAACACCTCCTCAGAAAAAGTAAACACAATTATCTAAACCTATTATAACCATCATGAAGAAGTTGGTAGAGTCAAACCTAATAACACTTCCTAAATTTGAAAACTACCAAGAACCCCAAGAGAAACCATCCTAGTATAATGAGAATGATCTCTATGATTTTCACAAAATCAAAGGGCACAAACTACATGAGACTCAAGAATATCATCCAAGACCTCATATAGAATGACACCATATCTGTTCAAGTACCAACTGGGTATCAAGATCTTAAGATATACAATAAACCTATGCAAGATCATAGCAAAGGGAACAACAATGAAAAATCTAAGGATTACACAAATGTGCAATATACCTATTCCAACATAGTTGCTTCCTATGATAGTGTCATTACTATCGTCACCATCAAAGGATCTAGTATAGAGTGTGGAGTCACCACATGACATGGAAAAATTACCATCCAAGGAGTCTCATCTCCATCTAGGGCACAACATAATTTTCCAGCATCAAATACGAGCAAGTATAATCTCCTACATAAGCTTAAGAATACCCCCACACGGGTATTAATCTTAGAGCTATTAAGGCTATCCCCTTCACATAGGTAAATATTGGAGAAAGATTTGTTTGATTCATCCATCCCTAAGGATATTGGCACTTATCAGTTTCAAGATATGGTGGGGCATATCACTAATCATCTTCTCACCTTCTCAAAAAAAGACCTACCATCACAACCATCTCATAACCATGATTTACACCTTGAGGTTATCATTCATAAAAATAATGCCAAAGTAGTCTTAGTAGATGGAGGTGTTGGTCTGAAAATTTGTACCTTGTAGTTAATCAAGAGAATAGGCTATTCAAAGGATACTATTGAGAAAGCAAAGAGTACCATCATCAAAGCATATGACGACCAAGAATGGGTATCACAACGCATAATTGTGCTTCTCATCCAAGTACGACTTCTCATTGTAGAAACTACATGCCAAGTGTTAGACCTTGATCTTCCCTATAACATATTACTTGTTCAACCATGGTTCCATGCCTTAAAATTTGTAGCCTCGACCTATCATCTATGTGTAAATTTTCCTTTTGAGGGCAAATAAATTACCATCCATGAAAATATTGAGACTTTTTACTACTGCAAGAATTTTGAGGCCAATTCCTATAAGATACCCCAAATACCCAAGAATGATAAAGGGCCTACACTATCTACCTCATTTGTTGATCCATCATCCCTTCCATCTACCTTAGAAACAAACACCCATGGTGAAGAATATTCTTGACATCAAAGTAGTAATCCAGGATGATGGTTGTGGAAATTATAAGTTAATGAAGGGTACCTTTTTCTTAGGAGAGCTACCTCTTTCTCCTCAATCCCATGGTAAACCCATATCTAGCACCAAAGAGGATGAAATAATCAAGATGGTAGCTACTACCTTCACCAATTGGGGGGATCTAAATCAAGAAGATATCAATGAGGAGGATGTCTCTAAATTCCTCTATTAGGATGAATGACATGTCCCTCTTCTTCCCATGGAAGATGGAAGTAAAGGCTTGCAGCTAATAAAGGGATGGGGTTATAACAAGAAAGGGAAAATAGGACAAAATGACAATGGCTTACTAGAACCTATTAGTCTTGAGAAATGATTAAAGAATCTTGTCCTATGTTGTACTACTAGCAAGGCCACCCTTATTGGAAAAATTAATTCTGCTAAATGAGATGAGGATTCCTCTTGGTTACCTACATCATGTGATACAAACTTAGATGAATTCCCAATTGATGTTGTTAACCTCTTCAAAAACAACTCCCTCTTCATGATATCCATTACATCCTTTTCTCCAAGAAATCAACCAACTAAAATATGCCTAGTATACCCACAACTCATTGACATGGACCAACACAGACCATCGACTTTGGATTTATTCAAAAATGATGAAGTGATCTCATAATTCATGGGAATTTGTGACAACCTATCATGGAAAAATCCTAAACCAGGTTTTGACATAAAACTAGACACATGGGCATACTATGGGGAGATGATTGAATCCTTCAGTCACAAAATTGATAAAATGCAACTAACATGCAAATCTTTGAGTGAAAACCACACTGTGGCACTCTCTAATCCTAAAATAGTGAAAAAAAAGGATGCATCCAAAGGTGAAAACCTTTTTGAGGCACCCAAGGATGAGGGATTTAATCTCCCCCTTAATGCAATGCATCGAAAGAAGTCAGCAGTGCTAGTAGAAAAGGCCACTCTAGTCAATATGGGAACAAAAGAAGAACATAATATCACTTTCTATGTTGAATCCTTGTTGGATGAAGAATAGAAAAACCTAGTACTATTCTTGAAAGAGTGATGAGATAACTTTGCATGGTCGTACATAGATATGTTAGGGCTCGATCCAAAAGTGGTTGTGCATCACTTAGCAATCTATCCTAAAGCCAAGCTAGTCAAGAAGAAATTAAGAAAGATGCAACCTCAGATAGAACTCTTGGTGAAACTAGAGTTACAAAAGTTTCTTGATGTTGGATTCATTTGACTGATATATTATCCCGAGTGGGTTTCAAACTTGGTACTAGTCTCAAAACCCACTGGGGACATCCGAATTTGCACTAGTTTTAGAGACTTAAATAAGGCATGCCCGAAGGATGATTTCCCTCTTTCTAAAATTGACCTCATTATGGAATTAACACCTAGGAATGAAATGCTACCACTCAAGGATGGTTTTTCAAGCTACAATCAAATCATTATTGCTAAGGAGGATCAATACAAAACCATATTCACTTATCTATGGGGAACTTATTGCTGGAATGTGATTCCATTTGGGTTGAAGAATGTAGGAGAAACCAATGAAAGAGAAATGACCCTCATCTTTCACGGTGTGATCCAAAAAATAGTTGAAGATTATGTGGACAATATTTTGGAAAAAATAAAACAAAAGGATTGAGCACATACAAGTCTTAAGACCCATCTTTGACATACTTGAAGAATACAAAGTAAGGCTAAATCCATAAAAGTGTGTCTTTGGAATTACATCAGGGAAACTTCTTGGCGATATTGTCTTGCAAAGAGGGATAGAAATTGATTTGACAAAGGTAAAAGCCATCTTCAACATGGAACCACTACAAAAACTGAAGCAGATGAGAGGATTACAAGGAAGACTGCAATCCACTAGAATGTTCATAACATAACTATTAGACAAAATCCATCCCTTTTCGCATCTTCTCCATAAAGGAATAAATTTAAAATGGGATGAGAAATGTGATAAATATTTCCAATATATAAAATACTATATATTGACACCTCTAGTACTCATTCCACTAATATCAAATAAATAATTGATCATGTAAATCCCAACAACATCAGCAGACTAGGTTCTCTTCTAGTACAACATCAAGACAAAAAGGAAATAGCTATCTATTACATCAGCGAGATATTGGTGGGCTATGAAATGAACTATTCCCCCATTGAAAAATCATGCCTAGATGTATTTTTTGCTTCACAAAAATTCAAAAACTACATTTTTTCACATCAAATCAAACTCATTACAAGAGTCGACCCATTGAAATACTTGTTATCTAAAGCAACTCTCACTAAGAGAATGGCTAAATGGGTGATGATCTTAACTAGATTTGACATAGAGTATGTCAAACACAAGGAAATTAAAGGACAAGTAATTGCATATCAACTAGAAAATTCACCTATCTATGTAGAGATTCCTTTGATACCTAAGCTCCCTAACAAATTAGTGATCCTTGTCAATATCACATATAAGTGGAAGATGCACTTTGCTGGATCATTCACCAAACATGGACTAGGAGTAGGTATTATTTTCATCACCCCTCAAGGTAATTACATACCAAAGTCATATAGGCTATCATTTCCATGTACTAAAAATATTGTTGAGTACAAAACCCTAATCACAAGTCTAAGGATAGCAATTCAGTGGTAGATACAAGAGATGAGATTCTATGGAAACTCATAGCTATTTATCAACCAAGTCAATGATGACTACCAAACTAAGGATGAACAAATTACTCCTTAAAAGAAGTTGGGAGAGAATCTCAAGGAACTTTTCATAGAAATAAATTTTGAGAAGATTCCTTACATGAACAACTGAGCAACAGACGCTATGGAAATAATCAGATCATTGTTAGACATATCGAACAACATCCTTCAATGTGAATTCTTGGTAGAAAAACTTCTCATACCAACTTTTGAAATCCTTGAATCTAAATTCACTTGTATCATTGTTGGTCCTGGATCCCCATGGTATCATGACATATTTATCTACCTTAGCAGAGGAATCCTCCCATCTGATATGACCTCAAACCTTAAAAAGACCTTTGTCAAAAAAGCATCTCGATTAAAGATCCTAGGTGATACCCTTTACTGCCAAAGCATCAAAGGAACATTACTACAATTTTTCAACAAGAGGAAGCCTTAATCTCTTTAAAAAAAGTATACGATGGAATATGTCATTCCCATTCTAGCGGTATGAATTTTACTAAGAAACTATTGAGGATGGGGTACTAATGGCCAACTATGGAAAGAGAAGCTCATAATTATGTGTAGAAATGTGTTTAGTGTCAATAGCATGGAGATTTGATTCATTCTCCCACTCAGGAATTACAACCAATGATTACACCCTGGCCTTTTTCATAGTGGGCAATTTCCCTCATAGGGAAAATCACTCCAACCTCATCTAATGACCACAAGTTTATCATAATATCTAGTGAGTACTTTACCAAGTGGTTCAAAGCCATTCATATGACCTACATAATGGGGAAGCAAATCACCAAGTTTATCTTGAATTACCTAATCTACCATTAGATTTTCCTACAAATCCTTATCTCTTATAACAGAACACCCTTCAAGAATTAGGATGTGAAAGAGCTATGTCAAAGATTAAACATCCAAAACCAATTATATACCCTATATTATCCCCAGGGCAACAGTCAAGTTGAGGCTACAAACAAGACCATCCTAAAAATCTTGAAGAAAATGGTCATTGAAGATGGTCGTGACTAGCATCTACAATTAAATCCCCCTCTCTGGTCATATCAAACTAGTATTTGGACGCCAATAGGTGCAACTCCTTTCTTTGTGGTCTATGGATAATAAACCATTCTTCCTATTGAGGTTGAGCTCCCATCATTGTGAGTGTCACTACAAAACCTGATCATCAATGAAGCATAAAAAGTATCTTGGTTGAATGAGCTAGAATCCCTAGACGAGCATCAACTTGGCACCCTTAATCACTTGCAAGTATATCAAAACTGACTGAAATGGATCTATAACAAGAAGATCAAATGTAAATCTTTTTAGGTAGGGGATCTTGTCCTAAAATAGAATCAAAAGAATCTTCCAAATCAAGACAATAAAGGAAATTTTGAGCCTAACTGGGGTAGTCCCTTTATCATCACAACAAGCTATGGACTAGGGACATATCAATTTTCAATGCCTAAAGGTGAACCCTTGTAGAATCCAACTAATAGCTTGCATCTCAAAAAAATTATGCCTAGTCTTCAAGGTTATAAATATGAAAAATACAAAAAAATCAAAAAGTGATCAAAATCCAACAAAATGTGAAAAAAGATTGAAAAAGTAAAGAAAAAAATCATCCTCTACTGAAAACCACTTCAGTGGTGCTTTGGGAAAATACCTTGGTGAAAACCTAGCAAACAAGTGCCTTGCATAAATAAAGCACCTCCATCTATTATTTGGCTATTTATCCTATCATTCTTTGTCTCACCCTCCATCCATCACCTCATCATTCAACATATTTATTCCATCACCCATCCACATCCTTATCATAGATTGATGTTGTGAAGTATCGCATCCCCTTTAGTGCTACTTGGTATATTCCTAAGGTTAGCTTGTCATGCCTACATCGAGGTAGTCTATTGCATCATGCTGGGGGTAAGTCATTATCGATCTATGAACACCAAACCTATACAGACTAACATAAGATCAACAAACCATTGTTAAACATGTTAGAAAGGTCAATCTATTATTCCCTATGAAATTATTTAGCCAAATTCAAGAAAAATAATAAAAATAACAAGAAACTAACAAAATATATCATGTAATCTAAATTGAACTAGCTAAACCTCCATCCCATAGGTGGAGTGGTGCTCTTTTAATGTGGAAAGAAGCCCTTTCCCAATCCCTTTGATAAGATTGATGAATTTTTTATAATCCAAGTGTAGAATTTATGCCAAGTGATGAAACTATTCTTGAAAATGATAGAAATGTTGAAAGCTATGGTGAAAGCTATGAAGTGAAATTCCTATAGTGATGATGCATGAAGTTGTGGATCCATATTGTGAAAAGTATGCTTCTATTTATAGAATTCAAGGGTTGAAGAATGAGAGGATTTGATGAATGTGGGATAAATTGAGAGCCAATGATAATGTGTCAAGTGTCACAATTATATTAGATGAGGGTAGAGCACATTTTGGGAAATGTGTGAGTGGAGGAGGATGGAAGAGAAGTAAATGAAGATGGTTTAGAATTTGAAAATGGTGTAAGAGGAATTGAATGAAATTGGTTGAGATTTGAGAGGATGTAAGACAATTTATTGAATTTGTAAGAGGATGTGATAGGATTTTAAAGACCTTTGGAGGGAAATTGAATGAGAGGTGGTTGAGAGGAATATTCCTTAGATTATGCCTTTGTGAGGATAATAGGAAGAATTAGATAAATAGAAGAAATTAATTTCATGTGCAACTTGGTTAGTGGATCATGGTTGATTTAAATCTTGAGGATTTAAAAGATAGAGGATTTAATTAATGATGATTATAAGGTGATTTAGGATTAATTAATTTATAATTAATTAATTGGAAGAGGTTGGGGGATTTGTGATATTTGATTTAATTTATTTTAATCAAATACACAAACTTTAGGAGAATTAATTAAATGATTTGATTTAATTAAAGATGATGAATATTAGTCAGAAAAAAGGTGAATTAATCAATAAATGTAATTATTTGATTAATAGCTAAATTTGTTGATTTTAATTAAATAATGTTGATTATTCAATTAATTGGTTAGTTTGAGAGGATTTAAGAAGAAACAATGTTATTTAATCAAAATCAGATGCATAGTATCAATCAAGAATTTTTTACATGTATACATTTTGCCCCTCTTTGAAGCGAGGTACCTACTACATTGGTTCAAAGAATAAGATTGTCATGATAAAAATTCAAAAAAATTCTAATTTTTTGGATGCCCCACTACTGTCCTAGTGGAAGAAATTACATTGCTACACTACCCTATTGAGAGATTGGGGAAAAATTGCAAAATTAGGTTGAGCTCACGAAAAAAGGTTCAATAAGGATTCAAACATGGAAAATAGCCCACAAGATGTGAAGATAGACTCATATTGATGAAAACGGGTCAAAATGGGCTTTTTTCGACAAGAAACAAATTAAATGGGTTCAAAAACCTTTTAAAAATACACTAAAAACCATTAAAAAAAGGCATAAATAGGGTTAGGAGTGTCATTTAAAAATAATTTTCACTCTTAACCTTCTAGAAACCTTGAGTTTTTCTCTGAGGTGCTGATGGAATGGAAGCTTGTATGCTCCCCAAACATTGGACAGATTGGGTTCGTGAGTTCCAACGACCTCAAGCTGTAGGACCCCAGGTACACCTTTCAAAAAAAATCTCATTTTGCATGATTTTGATACATTTATTAGGGTCTAATTAGGTCAATCAAAAGTGATCCCCTAGGGCACCACATTTGTTATGGCCGGTGTCACCTTTAAGCATGCCAACCCATACAGACTAACATAAGATCAAAAGTGAACACCAAACCTTTATTTATTAGGGTAAAATATGAACACCAAACTTGCACATACTAACATAAGATCAAAAAACCACTGTTAAAAATATTAGAAAGATCAATCTAGTGTTTCCTATGAAATTCTTTAGCCAAATTCAAGAGAAAACATGAAAATAACAAAAAACTAACAAAAGATAGCATGTAATCTAAATTGAACTAGCTAAACCTCCATCCCATAGGGGATTGGTGCTCCTTTGATGTGGAAAGAAGCTCTTTCCCAATCCCTTTGATAAGCTTGATTATTTGTTGATAATCCAAGTGTAGAATTGATGTTAAGTGATGAAACTATGCTTGAAAATGATGGAAATTGTGAAATCTATGAAGTGAAATGCCTATAGTGATGATGCATGAAGTTGTGGATGTATATTGTGAAAAGGATTATTCTATTTATATAATTCAAGGGTTGAAGAATGAGAGAATTTGATGAATGTGGGAAAAATTAAGAGCCAATGAGAATGTGCCAAGTGTCACAATTCTATTGGATGAGGGTGGAACACATTTTGGGAAATGTGTGAGTGGAGGACGATGGAAGAGAAGTAAATGAAGATGGTTGAGAATTTTAAAATGGTATAAGAGGACTGGAATGAAATTGGTTAAGATTTGAGAGGTGGCTGAGAGGAATATTCCTCATAATATGCCTTTGTGAGGATAATTAGAAGAAATTAATTTCATTTGCCACTTGGTTAGTTGACCATGGCTGATTTAACTCTTGATGAGTTAAAAGTTGGAGGATTTAATTAATGATTATTAGAAGGTAATTTAGGATTAATTAGTTGGAAGAGGTTAAGGGATTTCTGATATTTGATTTAATTGATTTTAATCAAATAAGAATATTTTAGGACAATTTAATTAAATGATTTGATTTAATTAAATATGATGAATATTAGTTAGAAGAAAGGTGAATTAATCAATAAATGTAATTATTTGATTGATAGTTGAATTTGTTGATTTTAATTAAATAATGTTTAATATTCAATTAATTGGTTAGTTTGAGAGGATTTAAGAAGAAACAGTGTTAGTTAATCAGAACCAGATGCATAGTATCAATCATGACTTTTTTACGTGTCTACATTTTCCCCTCTTTGAAGCAAGGTACCTACTATGTTGGTTCAAAGAATAACATCTCCATGATCAAAATTCAAAAAGTTTTGATTTTTTGGATGCCCCACTACTGCCCAGTGGAAGAATCTGTGTTGCTACATTGTCCCCTTAAGAGATCGGGCGGAAATTGTGAAATTAGGTCAAGCTCGTGAAAAAGGTTCAACAAGGATTCAGATGTAGAAAATAGCCCATAGGATGCAATAACAGACTCTCAGTGATGAAAACGAGTCAAGTTGGGCTTTTTTTGGAAAAAAATGGATTAAATGGGTTCACAAACCCTAAAAAAATACCCTAAAAACCCTACAAAATATGCATAAATAGGGTTAGGAGAGTCATTTTCAAATCATTTTCACTCTTAGCCTTCTAGAAACCTTGATTTTTGCTCTAAGGTGCTGACAAAATGGCGGCTCATGTGCTCCCTACACATCAGACAAATCGGGTTTGTGAGTTCCAGTGGCCTCAAGATGTAGGACTCCTAGTACACCTTTTGAAACTTTTCTCATTTTGCATGATTTTGATGCATTTATTAGGGTCTAATTAGGTCGATCAAAAGTGATCCCCTAGGGCACCGCATTTGTTACGATCGACGTCACCTTTGAGCATACTGACCCGTGTTTGCAATAGAGCATCATGCAATGCTAGAGGGTCCTAGAGTTGCCTACAAAATTTTGACTTGCCTTTGATATACAACGCCGCTTTTGATTTCAATGTTGCCTTTGCAAAATGACAGAGCATCGCTTTTACAAAAGTTGGATCACCTTTTCATTTTAGGAATTTCTTAATTATTTGAAAACATGCCATTTGATGAATGTTGATGTCATGGGTATTCTAGATGCAAGAGGTCCTTCGAGTGCTCAACTCGAAAGAGCACAGAGGCTAGATTCTATACTGAGTGAGGAATTTATCGGACGATTCTCTATCTTTCCTAGGGGCGATTGGATTTAGGCATGTGGCCCGAATTCTCATGGTGCGAACACATCTAGCCATGATGACTGCCTTGGTGGAGAGATGGCAAAGCGAGACTTCCTCATTCCATCTACTAACTAGAGAGGCTATTGTAACAATGGAGGACGTATGGCAGATCTTGCAGATCCCCATACATGCCGAGCGGATTATATATGATGTCAAGGTTGGTGGTGATGATATCTTTTGATTGTTTGGTGTCGATGAGTATGAGACTGATGACAATCAAATCAAACATTCTCACTATGAGGGGATTGCTCCTGACTTGATCCTTTTTGTTGGTGCATTGATCTCGAGAGTCCTTGATCTCGATTGGCAAGCTAGAGGCTACAACATTGGATGGGGCATTGTATGGCCCTATATGATGGAGGAGATGACTTTATATGCATGGGGGCTAGTTTTTGTAGCCTCGTTGTATCATGACATGCACCTAGTTGTGTACTCTAGGGCCCACAAAATTGGAGTGGGAGTTACACTTCTTCATGTGTGGGCATATAAGCATATAGCCGTTTTGAGGCCCTGAATTGCAAATGTACAGATAGATTGTGATGATCCTATGGTTTATAGGTATGAGGGAATGACCACCATGCATTATACAAGTATTTCAGGCACATCACACTGGAGGTGGGTCATTGATGAGATGACAGATTTTTGGGTGGAGACTATGGCTCCATTTCCATAGGTGGCATGATAATGATGAGCAACTCTTCTACTTTCAGTAGAGCAGATACACGCAAGGGCGAGAGCATCACATGATAGAGAAATAACTCCCCGATAGGGTTGCTCACTAGTTTAGAGAGGTACAACATGCCCTTGATGATGGAAAAAGAGCTATATTTGCACAGAGGACTAGAGAGATAGTGTGGGGGTACAAGATTCCACCCCAGTAGCCTATCGATGATTTCAAGAAACTAGTGATGATGTCATGGGTGTATTTTTATGGTCCCGCAAATGTGGGGACCACACTGGCATATGATACATATTTTCAGGCCCATGCACTGATTAGATTGACTTTACCAGTTGTGCTAGTAGGGCAAGGAAGAGGACCATGGATTGGACAATTTCCACAATATCTAGGTCATCAGGTATATGATGGTTAGGATGGTGGACATGCAGGACATGATGGGAAGATCCCACCATTAGTGCTACCTATTGGATAGAGGCCACCATAGAAGCCACATCAACAACCATATTAGTAGGCACATCAGTAGCCAACATGACCACCACCACTAGGCCCCAATCCCAAGCACAAACAGATAGCAATGTTGCAGGTGTAGGTACATGTGTTAACAGGTCAGTTACAACATGCATAGACATAGATTTTGACCCTGAGATAGCAGAGGTATCAAGCACAATAGGAGGTGGTGTAGGAGCACAAAATGAGGTAGGCCATTGACCTAGGATTGTCATAGGAGACATAATGAAGGTAACAGCTAAAGGCTACAACACAACAGACACAAGGGCAGGCCACAGTCCCAACTGAGATGTATGGTTGGGCGATGTAGGAGGAATTATAATACATGATACAATATTAAAAATTTGTGGCATAGGATCAATGGGAGCCAAATTTCTCCCACCTTAGCTAGGTTTCCCCGAGTAAGACCCCTTGGGTAGGGCCATCAGGCAAACCATCAGGGTCACATCACTTGATCCATGAAAGCCACTATGGAAATAGGTAGAATCAGGGAAACTCTAGGCATTGATGGTGCACTAGATACCCTTTTTTTATTGTATAGCTCGATTTATCTTATGTATACATTCATTGGCTGAGTTTGATTACCCTCTTGTATATTTGATTATGACACTATATATTTGATTCCAATGTATCATGACATTCAACTTTTTTGATATATATATGAGATGGTTGTGATGTGTTTACATGATGTGATGCTATTTTATTTTATGTGATGTTTTATGGATGTACATGATATGGATGGATTCTTATAATGCTTATGATATGATGCTTTATGTTTCATGATATGTTGTGATTTTATTGATGTATAATGTGAACATTTATGGATCTACATGTATGCTCCTTAATGTGATGTATGCAAACTTATGTTATGTTTAACTTATTTTTCAATATCTTTTCCATGTGTGATGTATGCATGATATAAAATGTATGTATGATGTATAATGTAATGATTTTTATAATGTTAAATGTGATCATGCAGTGGGTGATAATGCAAATGTGTGTTTTATGAGATGCTTAGAATAACAAATCTATATTTTGATGCAATAATGTTTCCTATTATGATGATATGTATGATATGCAGTATGCTGAAAATTTGTGGATGCAAGATGGATGCAAATATATATATATCTAAATGTCATGATACCATGTTAGAATTAGTATATGGAGAAGATAGAAGAAAGAGAGATCAACCCTTGAGCTTAATATGATACTGAAATATGGTGATGATGTGATTGCTTATTAGAGATTGGGGACATAAAGAGCTTACTTACCTTATGTTTGATAACACATATAGGTATGATGCATCAAGGTATAGAAAAGAAGGATGGAATTGTACCTAGTGAGATGGAATTTGACTTGACAATCAAATAGGAGTATCCTTGTTCACACCTAGAATACAAAAATTTATTAGGATGTACTTCAGTTATTTCAAACATCTCAGACCAAAACACAATGAGGAAAAACCTCCCAGTGTAATAGTCAACAAGATGCCCAAAACATCCTCCCTACAAAAAGCAAAGTAAGTATGACCAAGTTATTTTACAAGAATATCCAACAAGCACAGTAGACAAAAGATAATGATCAATTCCCCATTCCTTTCTCTCTAAATTTTTTGATTAGACATCATCGAGAGGTCATTGGAATGAGCACAATAAGATAAATTGAAACAAAAAATCAAGTAGACAAACAAGCTAATGTTCTTCATACCTCTAGCCAAGCCTAAACTATGCTGATGCCTGATTTTGGTGACCATTGTAGGAAGGATGCATCATAGGACATGATGTTATCAGGTGATGGTGAGATAAATTGGATGACAGGATATTTGTACCAAGAGTTGACCAAATTCTTTTCCTACTAACCTAGACTTAAGACCTTGATAGTTGAGTTTTCACTTTTAAACATGCTAGACTTGTTTTTGATTGCCTTACCAAAGGTTGAAGGTGAAAATTGATTTATATCAAGCAGGTGTTTATTGTGGGTGAAAGTGGAATGGAATAGATGAATTTTTCAAATATTTGGATGTTTTTGGTACTTTGAAATGGTTTGAGGTTGTTTTGGGTTTTTGAGATGTTTTACAAATGTTTTTTATTTTCAAATTTTCTAATGTTTTTGGTATTTTTTGAGATTTTGACCAATAACCTAACCTAAGGACCTATCCTAGGGGTCTCAGGGGCTGATCCAAGATTAGCCTTGCCTACTTTATACACACAAGGACCACGCAATTCAACTAACATAGACTTATTTACTAATGAGATATGAACATGGATTGCCATTTTATTATGGCAGACTCCTAAGGACTGACCTAATGTGTCTTGGGGAACATCAATGATGGGCTTGTCTACATTCAAGCTCAAAGAGTCTTAGTTCAACATGATGATTCTATGTTTGAATTTTTTGAACTTTTGACCTAGTTTTGGATTTTTGACATGTTTTGGATGTTTTTGGGGATTTTTTCAGTTTTCTGAATGGTTTTTGGATTTTTTCAAGGATTTTATGAATGTTTTTGGATTTTTTGATATTAAGGAAAATTTCAAGAATATACATGAATCTAAAATAATGTAGGTATAATAATATTCCCCCAGTGTTGTGCGATAGAATACCTCAATATAGGAAAGACAAACTGATCTTAGGAATGTGTCAAGTAGTACTAGGAGGGAACATGATACTGACATAGGATCAAGCTATGATGTGGATAAGGATGGGTGATGGAAGGTGATGGTAGGTGATGCAGAACAAGCCAAAGGATCGATGGTGGATGGAAAGTTCTTTATTTAAACAAGGTGCCTGACTGCTAGGTTTTCACAAAGGTACTTGCCCAAAGTGCCATCGAATTGGTTTTCACTAGAGGATGATTTTTTTCTTTACTATTTTCAATCCTTTTTTTTTAAAGATTTTTCTATATATATATATACTATATTTTTGGATTTAAACCTTGTAAGTTTAGGCATAAATTTTTTTGAGATGGGAGTTGTTGATGGACTCATGTAGAGCCTCACCTTCAGGTGTGGATAGCTGATATGATCCTAACTTGTAGCTTGTCATGATGATGAAGGGTCCCAACTAGTTAGGTTTAAAATTGTCTTTGATGTCTGGATTTGGTACATTCTTCTAATTTTCTTTCAACACGAGCTCTTTTACTTGAAATGACCAATTTTTTATCTTCTTATTATAGCTCTTTTTTGAGGAAGTTCTGATAGACCTGTAGGTGATTCAAAGCATCCATGCACCACTCATCCAATAGTTCTAGCTCATTGAACCATGACACCCAATATTATTCATCAATAATGATATTTTGCAATGATATCCTTATGGATGGGAGATCAATCTTGATAGGAAGGATGGCTTCTGATCCATAGACCAAGGAGAATGGTGTTGCACCTGTTGGCATGTAGATACTCATTCGGTAGGACCATAAGACAATATTTAGCTATAGATTCATGACCAACTTCATTGACTATTTTATTTAATATTTTCAAGATGGTGTTATTTAGAGCCTCAACTTGGTCGTTACCCTGGGGGTAATATCGGGTGGAAAAGTGATGTTGGATATTGGAATTTTGGCATAGATCTTGAACATCCTAGTTTTTGAAAGGTGTTTCATTATTTGAGATAAGGGCTTGTGGAACACCATAATGACATATGAGGTAATTCAGGATGAACTTGTCAATTTTCCTTCCTATGATATAGGTCATAGGAATGGCCTCTACCCACTTTGTGAAGTACTCCATACCAGTGATAATGAGCTTGTGTCCATTAGATGAGGTCGATGGGATTTTGTCGATGAGATCAAGCCCCCATTGTGAAAAGGGTCAAGGAGTTATAATCGATTGGAGCTCCTGAGCTGGTGCATGGATGAGATTCTTGTATTGTTGACATTGCAAACATACTCAAACATATTCATGAGCTTCCTTCTCCATTGTAGGCCAATAATACCCCATCCTTAGTAGTCTCTTAGACAAGGACATACCACTAGAATGCAAACCAAAAATTTCATTGTGTATTTCGATTAAAGCAGTCAAAGTTTCCTTAGGTTGAAGGAATCTTGAAAGGGTTCCTTCAATACTTCTACAATACAAGGTATCACCTAAGATAACAAAATGGGATGAACTTTTGACAAAGGTTCTTTTTAGGTTTGGGGTAATGTCAGTGGGGAGGACTCCTATTTTTTGGTAGGTGTATATGTCATGGTACCAAGGATCACCAGGACCAACAATTTCACACACGAACTCAAAATATTGTACCTCAAAAGATGGTATGAGAAGCTACTCTAGAACCAAGCATTCTTGTTCAAGGATGTTGCATTGGATATCCAATAATGATCCTATTGTATTTGTGGGATCCACTTCTCTATTGTTTACCTTTGGTATCTACTCAAATATGACGTCGATGAAGAATTACTTGAGATCCTCCACCAGTTTCTTGTATGGGGTAATTTTTTCATCCTTTGTTTGGTATTCATCATTGACTTGGTTGATAATTAGTTGTGAGTCCCTATAAACCTCAAGTGCCATTATTTTCCACTATACTAAAATTTGGAGTCCTATGAAAAAGGGTCTCATACTCGATGATGTTGTTAGTGCAAGGAAAAGATAATTTGTATGATTTTGGAATGCAATCTCCTTGTGGTGTGATGAAGAAAAATCTAGCTCCTAACCCATGTTGAGTATATGACCCATCAAAATATACCTTCCAATGATCCGCTACACTGAGATTGAAAATTGACTCATCGAGGAACTTTGACACTAATGGATTCTCTACATATATCGATGCTTCAGCCAGTTGATCTGAAATTACCTATCCTTTGATTGCCTTCCACTCTACATATTCAATATCATATTCTATTAAGATCATAACCCATTTTTCCATTTGTCCTATGAGTGTTGCTTTAGAGAGTAGATACTTGAGAGGGTCTATTTTTGGCAATGAACTTTATTTGGTGGGAAAGCATGTAGTTCTTGAATTTTTGTGAAGCAAACACCACTCCTAGACAAGCTTTCTTGATTAATGTATAGTTGAGTTTGTGCCCTACCAAGGCAATACTAATATAGTAAATGGCTCTCTCTTTTCCAGTTTCATTGTGTTGTGCTAGGAGAGCACCAAGGGCTACCGTTGTTGCTAATATGTACATTGTCTTGATGGTTTTTTCAAGATTAGTGGAATAAGGACTGGTGATATTAGCAAGTATTATTTTATTTTATTGAATCTCTTCTAGCATTTATCATCCCATTTGTATGCTACCCCCTTGTGGAGTAGATGAGAATATGGGATAGCTTTGTCTGCTAACTGTTATATGAATTTGGGAATGGATTGGAGTCTTCCTTACAATCCCCTTATTTGATTCAATGTTCATGGTGCCTCCATTTCAAGGATTTATTTAACCTTTGCAGGGTATACCTCGATTCCCCTCATTGACACAATATACCCTATATTTTTTCTTGATGTGACACCAAATACATATTTCTTAGGATTGAGCCTTACCTTGTATTCTTGTAGTCTATCAAAGATAGAGGTTACTATTACTATGTGGTCTTGACACTTTCTTAATTTATCTAGTATGTCATCCATGTAGTATTCCATATATTTTTGAATCATTTCATGAAAAATTAGAGTCAACGCCCTTTGGTAGGTAGCTCTAGCATTCTTTAATCTGAATGGCATCATGTTCCAACAATAGGTGCCCCATGGATAGGTGAAGGTTATCTTATGTTGATCATCCTTTTCTATCATAATTTGATTTTACCCTACAAATATATCCATTAGTGATAGCATCTCATGACATGTTGTTAAATATACAATCATTTCTATTTTGGGAAGAGGGAAATCATCCTTAGGGCATGCTTTGTTTAGGTCCCTGAAGTTGGTGCAGATTCAGATGCCCCTAGTGGGCTTAGAAATAGGTACAAGGTTGGAAACCCATTCAAGATAATCAATGAGTCATATGAAACAAGTGTCAAGGAGTTTCTACAGCTCATGCTTGACCAATAATGCAATCTGTTGATGCATCTTTCCTAGCTTCTATCTTATTGGTTTTGCTTCTGGATATATAGCTAAATGATGGACTACAACCTCTATATCAAGGACTAGCATGTCAACATAGGTCCATGAAAAATTTACTTTCCTTTCTTTCAGAAATGCAACTAGAATTTCTTATTCCTCGGTAAGAAGTGATTTTGCATAGAAAGTGATGTGTGGTGTCTCTACATTTCCTAGATTGACTAGATTGCATTTTTATTCTAGTACTGCTGATTTTTCTTGATTGATAGCACTAAGGGAAAGATTCAAGCCCTCATCCTTTGGTTCCTTAGAGAGTTTTTCACCATTGGGTGCATCCTTTCTTTTTACTATTTTTGGATCATAAAGTGCCATAGTGTGGTTTTCACTTAAAGATTTACATGTTATTCTTAAATTTTCCATTTTGTGACTAAGAGATTCAATCATTTCCCTATAGTATGCATGTGTGTCGAGCTCAGTACCAATCCTAATTTTTTATCTCCAAATGGTAGTGTATCCTTGAGTCACATGAATTCAGAGAAAACTTCATCTTTTTTAAATATGTCTAAGATCAATGGTCCTCGTTGGTCATAATTTATTATTCAGGGATAAACAAGCTTTAATTCAGTGGTTTGGTTGCTCAAATCAAAAGACATGGTTGTGATCATAAAAAGGGAGGAATCCTTAAATAACATGGCTAAATCAGAGATGGTATCTTTTTCACATACGTCAGTTGTATCAAATGTACAATTTACTAGATGAAGGCTAGTGGATACCTCTAACCGAGGGGAAGCTTTGACTGTTTGGACCTTGGCACCTTTGCCAAGTATGGTTATTTTCTTAGGGGTACATTTGAGGACAAGATTTTTAATACACTTCTCAATAATGATAGGTTCATACCGACCATTATCATTTTTCCCAATCTTTTCATTTTTGTTGTAGCCCATGCCAAGCATTAGCTAGAAACCTTTGTTTCTTTCTTCCATGGGGAGATTTGGAAAGGGCCTTTCATATTGATATAATAGACTTGATATATCTTTCTCATCTACCACCTCTTTACTTAGGTCTCCCCACCTATTGAAAGTGGAGGGTATTTATATGAAGGTCCGAGATGTTGGGTCAATTGGTTGTGGTCTTCAATGGGATCTAGGAGATTGAGGTAACTCTCCTACCACAAAGGCACTCTTTTTCATTTTATAATCTCCACATCCATTATCTTGGATAATGACCTTAATATTTGAGATGTCTAGGATGAAAGGTGTCTTTGTATTGGAAGTGGAGGCTAAGGTGGATGGGTCAATATAAGGATATTTAGGTCCCTCATCATTCTTTGGGACTAGGGAGATCTTATAATACTTGGTCTCTAGATTTTTTCAATAATAAAAGGGCTCGGGGTCACCATGGATTGTGACTTCTTAGTTTTTATAGGGGAATTTGACACATTGATGGAATGTGGATGCAACATCCTTCATCCAATGGATCCATGAGCACCCTGGAAGAATATTATAAGGGATTTCAAGGTCAAGGACCTAGCAAGTGGTCTCCATGATTTTTGGCCCCACTTGAATGGGGAGTTGAATTGTGCCTTGGGATAGTCATTCTTGATCATCATAGGCTCTAATTGTGATACCTTTTTTCTTTTATGACATCTTCTGAGAATCCCAAATTATTTATCAACTTCAAGGTAAAAATATTTAGACTCGCACCTCCATCCAACAAGACCCTTTTGACTTTGTTCTTGTGTACTAGGACTTCAAGATGGAGAGCATGGTTGTGAGATGTCTGGGTAGGGAGATCATGTTCAAAGAAAGTGAGAAGATGTGGTGTAGTGATATTTTCGACCATAGCTTGAAATTGGCCTACATCAAAGTCCATGGGGACAGAGGATGCAACCAATGTCTTCTCTAGGACATCCCTATGAGTGGGTGAGAATTTTAGCAACTCCATGTTGAATATCTGGGTGGGGCTTTTTTTAGTTGATTGAAGATATTGTAACCATTAGGGATGGATTTTGGATTTTTGGTGGGTTCCTTAGATGGTTGTAAAGGTCTTGGGATGGTAATTTTTCCACCACATGTGGTGACTCCACACTCGGCTCTAGATCCTTTGATATTGAAAATGTCCACCTACTCATCCAAGCATACAACTAAATGGTCATAAATATGTTTTAAATTGTTGTACTTTTTTATTTTACCATTGTTTTTTCCTTTATTATTATCTTGCATCAGATTCATGTTTATTTTAAGATCTTGATTCTCGACAGGTTATTTAATGGTTATGGTATTATCATCAATAAGATCTTAGATCATACTTTTAAGTCTCATGCAGTTGGTTGTCATGTGTCCCTTTATCTTGTGAAATTCACAAAGGTGCTTCTCATTATACCATGGTGGTTTAACTTGAGGCTCGTGGTAATTTTCAATGACTGGAAGTGTGATAATGTTGGCTTGGATGATTTTTTTCATGATAGATTCAATTGGTTCCCCAAGGGGCATGTATTTTTGTTTAGGGGGATATGTGTTCTTTGGGGGTGGTCCCCCTTGAGCATTTAGGTTATTGACATTTTGATTGTTGGTTTATTTTTGTGATGCATTATTTTGCAGAGTCTTTTGGGTGTTGTTTTGTGATTGCTGGTATGGTTTTGTTTGCACATTTGGCCTTAGAGAATTGATAAAAAATTTAGGATCCATCACACCATCATTGGTATGTAGGCGTTCCCCCTTGCGTTATAAGGGATATTTTGATGTTGAGGTCTTTGGGAATCAATTGGTCATATGTGGTGTTAGAACTATAAAATTTTGAAAATCTCATTGACCATTTATACTCATTAATTTCCCAAATAGGTTCATATCACAGACATAAAATTTACTCACATAGCATTTTCACCAAGGTTCGGGTTAGATTTTGTCATATAGCCCCATAAAATGCATCTGACATTAAATATTTAACATTTGAAAATATCGAAATAAATTGATGGAGGTCTCACCGATAATAATACACATCTATTTTAGAATATTGACAAGAAATTAGTCGTGTCACACCGATGAGGACATATGTTGGGAATACACGGGTTCACAGTTTCTATCAGCAGGACATTGGCTATCAACATGATGGTGTAAGGTCATATCAATCTAATCTTTTCCCATCACTCAAAGCATAATAACATGTATTGGCCAGACTAGAGTCATCAGAGTGAGGTCCCAAAAGACAATCCGAGACCATCGTTGGTCTTGCTGATAAAGCAAAAAAGAAGACTCATTTGGTGACACAATGATGTCAGGGAGATTTTGGGGAGTCTTATCAACTCCCCATGTTATACTGACAGGATTGAGCATATGGAGATAAAATTGTCGAAGGAACAATATACATGGTCTCACCAAAGAAAAGGTGTATCGATAAGATAAGTCTCAGGAAGGAGATCTAGGAGAGGTCACAGCGAATATTATTCTGTCGATAGGACAATTACTTGGTATCGGCGACTTAAGTTGACAAAGGGAATATCTCGAAGAGACAAGGAACTTTCAGAGTGAAATGAAAAATTGTTGGCCCGATTCATTAAGTCTAGGTGATAGTTTTCTTTGGTGAAGGTCATGGCGATATAAAAAACTAAAAAGGAAAACTATTGGGGAGACTTGTGATGTCGGGGGAACTACAAGATGTCTTAGCAGATGTGTGAAAGTTGAACAGAAGGATTGACAAAGATTTAAACTGTCTTGCCGATATGATACATGATGTGACAATGAGAATTTTGAAAAACTTGCTTCATTCATGTCTCAGTGAAGACATTAATGGCACCATGAAGCATAAAAGATTTTGCAAATCAAGGTGAGCTCAATTGAAATCATTTTTTGCACAATTGGTAGTGAAGGAGAGCAGAGGATCGAGCAAAGCAATTGGGGCATTCGTCTAACTTGGATTTTTAGGGGAAATACAGTAAGTTCCTTATCCTCTAAAAAATTGTAAATTTCAATAAATGGAAGCCACCAGTTCAAAAAAGATAAAAGGAAGAAAACATGGGGAGGGTAGTCAACCAAAGGGACCAAAGAAAAAAACTGAAATACGACCAAAGGGCACCAAGAGAAAATTGAACCAAGATCTCATTGACCAGCTCCCTAGTTCAAGACCTAAAGCAAGGAATTTTCCATAGCTTAAATTGGAAATAGATAAATTGGATGAAAAATGTAAGTTCACAGGAGATGTTTGGCAACCAATTAGAGGATACGAATTGTTCAGTTTCCACTACCCTAGAAGAAATAGCTTCGAGCCAGTATGTAACATGTGGAGGCTCAATTTTGGAAAACTGGTGTGCCCTAATGTTTTTGTTGATGTCGAATTGTTGAACTTATTGGCTGGTCATTATAATTCGAAGAATAGGGCCATATGTGATTTATCTGGGAACCCGGTGATACATGTGTCTAAGAATACAATAAGCGAGGTCTTCAAGTTAGAAGGAATGTGCAATGATAAGATTATAAGTGAGGAGATCGAGAGTGAATTCAGAAGAATGGATACCATTTACAAGGGTTGGAGGTTACCCCTGCACAGAATTAGGTGTCATGGAAAACCAACTCTGATGGAAGACAGTGAGAGACCACCATTTCATGTGGATCTCTTTGAACCCTACATAAAGTACACTTATTTTTTAGTGGGACATGTATTGGGGATGTAGGTCCTAGAGCATATGACAGTTGTACCTATGGTGATTGTTGCAGATGTTCAATATCATAACTCTAGGTCATTTGATTATGTTTCACATATTTTTAAAGATCTTGACGTTGGGTTGATGGCAGTAAATAATGGAGCCTCTGTCCTGCACCTCAGGAATTATTCATTGTTGATTTACTTGGTGCTATATTTTGGA
Source organism: Sequoiadendron giganteum (assembly GCA_007115665.2). Taxonomy (NCBI): domain Eukaryota; kingdom Viridiplantae; phylum Streptophyta; class Pinopsida; order Cupressales; family Cupressaceae; genus Sequoiadendron; species Sequoiadendron giganteum. The sequence goes on from CM021102.1 coordinate 740,205,609, forward strand.
CAGGAATTAGGATTGTGGCCCCAGGAGCTAAGGATTTCACAATTTGATAAGGAAGGAAAGCCATTGCCTATTCAGTTGTGGACTACTATTCGGGACAATAGGTTTGCTAATTCTAGTTTCTTGCATTTTGAAGAATATTTTCTAAAGCCATTATATAGGTTTTATAATCATCCTTGTGACTATTCCTTGTCTAATGAAATAAAGAGATTTATCAAGCCTAAGGATTTTAATGGACCAATCAACCACAACTAGGAGGATTGGAATTGTTTAGAAAATGCCACCATGATTAGGGTTTATGGTTTTGAAAGTACTCCATTTATTTTGCCTAAGATAGTTCCAGATAGAATTGCATACTTAGAGATTGTTAGCCAAATAGATTTATCCAGTGTTATGAAATTAAGCTCTTATGGGAAGCAAGCTTTTATGTCAAGTATGTTGTGTTTTGGTTATTTTACTATGTTAGCAAAGGAGGGATACAATTTAAATCTTGATAATTTATTACATTATAACATGAGGAAAGCACGATCAAGAAAAAACTTTGATCCATAGGGATATATTCATTCTGCTAGACAAAGGATAAACTTTGGAGTGTATCAGCATGTGCCCTATCAGTCTGATCACATAATTAGAAACTTGGAAGCAGATAAGCAAAAATGGTAATTGAGAAACATTATCAAGAGTTATTAAATGTTAAGTTGTTGTCTTCCAATAAAGAATTATTAGAGGCTAATAGGCCACAAGGTCCATCCAGAAAGGTATCGAGGACAAGAACTCAGCATTACACCTATTCTTCCAGAGAGATGAATATTGAGGAAACTATGGATATGGATACAAGACATGAAGAATATAGATCTTTTATAGCAGATGATGAATTTGTGAGAACCTCAGAATTCAAAACATTTTTATACAAACAAAAGGGAAAAGAAATAAGAGGAATTGTTGACAATGTCACACTAGGAAATGAGGAGCAGCTATTAAAAATCTTGAAGGATGATGTGCAGAAAGAGATGAAAAGAATGACCCCTGAGAAAGGGAGAGAAATGTTAGAAAAGGTTGGTGTCATGATTTTACCAAGGCTAGATCTCAATTATGTATTGGTTTTCTATAGTTTCCTAAAAGACAACAATGCTACACACAAGCTCAACATAGAAAAGGTGACAAAAATGTATACAAGATTAAAATACAATCCTAATGAAGAGACATTAATGATCTGGGATTTATATCCCCCTCATAAGAAGTCAGTTGTCATTGATACTAAGAAGGAATTTGGACATGTCACGATTTTGAAGGCTAGAGAGGCTGATTCAGTTGCAACTGCAGAAATTGGGATCAATATAAAAAATTAAATAAAGCCCAAATACAAGCATTGATCAGAGAGAGGGAAAGGAATAAAACCAACAGTGAGCGAATACTGAGAGAAAATGAACGTCTAAGGGACTTGGTAGGTACTGCAATAGGGCCAACAAAGATGCTCACTCAAGGTGAAGTTCATAGGTGAAGGACCATTGGGAAGGATCAAGTGCATACTCTCAAGGGAAAATGGACACACTTACAACAATAATCACAAGGAGGCAGCTCGTTTTAACCACTTGGTTAAATAAACTTTGGGGAAAACATTCACAATACATTGATGCAATAAAAGAAAATAGGAGAGTGGATAGAAGAATCCAAGAGAAACTTGAGGAATTAAAGCAAAAGGATACTCCTAATAATGCAGGGATTTAAAATGCTCATTGTATCATGGATAAGCACAAGGGATTATTTGAGGAATTACAAGAGGATGTGCAAGAGTCAATAGAAGTCACCGAGAAAAAAATGACTAGGTTCTCTAATGATGAGGGTGAATTAAAATAAATTACTACATGGAATAACGAATGTGAATTAATACTCCAGGAGATGTTAAAGATAGCCACTGCGAAAGATACAACGTTGGATGAAGCATGTGAGTAGAATGAGCGAATGGTGATGATGGAGATCGTGATCCGCGATGGGTTAGGAGACGTAGTGACGCATCAACGCCGAGATTACACAAAGCAAATTTCTGGAGTTCACTTGTGGCTTAACAGAGCTTAGTTGATGCTAATCTTGTTAGTGTTTTATGCTTAAAACATTTTTTGAAAGGACATGTCCTTCCACCCACTAATGTATAAATGTCTATTGTTTACATAACTTTAGGGAGAGACAAATTTAGATAGAAGATAGTTAGTAGGAAATACAGTACTTTCAAAATGTTTCAAAGAACTATGATGCATGTATAAATTCTGAAGGAGCAATGAAATAAATTTGATATTGTGGTGCCCTTCTGGTATCAATTATTTGTTAAGTTAATTGAAAATATTATCAAGTTGTCTCCAAGGTTGATATTTCTTTGTTATTTAGATTGACATATCAAGTATATTCTCAGTTTATCAATACACATTTTATGTATTTGTTTGGTGTGATTTGGTTGGTTCTTTCAAGTAAAGATTAAATCCTTCAATTCATTCACAGTAATTTGGAAGTATCATTTGGATCACTAAGAAGATCTTGGTAATTACATTCTTCCATATTTATACAAGTTGTAGACTAATATCATATGCCAAATCATTATAATCCCTGCAAGGTAGAAGTCATTTATCTAAAGCTTTCAGTTGATTCCATTCTACCCAAGAAGGAACTCATCTTATTTATCTTTCTAGGTTCCATCCATTTCATTTTCATCCCTTAATTAAACATATAAATTTTCACTTTGATATTGCATATACAATTTATACCAAATTAGGATCATATCTTTCCACTATCAAATTGTCATTTGTGGATAGTTTGTTCAAGTAGGAAGCATAATTCAAAATTTGTGTCATTCATATAGGTGCACCCACCTAGGTTTAGTAGAGCCTTAGGAGTAGAAGGTCCAACTATATTGGTTGGCCTTGTTAGTTGGCCAATAACATTGTGAGAGCTTGGCAACTTCTCATGGTTCATTCAAACAATCATTTTTGAGACCCAACAAATTAGCGACTCTATTGGGGAAACTTTAGAGAAATCCGATGGTAGAAAACCTTTCAATATAGAGTATTAAAAGAGAACCATAATTAAAATTTGAAAATTGACTCCATTGGGTGAAATAATAACATCTTTTCTCACTTTTAGAAAAACTAGGTAGCGACTCTGAATGAAGAAAAGCATTGAGACTGATGCAATAAGATACAAATTAGAAAGGAATTGACCTAGAGTTCAGACCATAATAGTTTCTGACAACATGCAAGGAAGGAGATATTTGTACAAGGAGGGGGATGGTCCTAATGACAAAGGTAAGTGAACCTATCAGGGCAAGAAGGTATTCAATGACCTAGATCCAGCTGCAAAAAATAGAATATCAAAACCACCAATGGAAACACACAAATCATATGAGGCATTAACAAATGAAAATATCCCATCTAAAGAGCTTCAAACTCTTGAAGAGAAGAGAAATCCTTTCCATCGAATAAGCCATGATAAAGATGAACATTTCATGGCTGAATTTGAAGCTGAGAAGAGGAGAGAATTTGAATGTGATTAGAGAGCTGCACTCTTTGAGGAAGGACTATAATATGAGACAACATCTAAAAAAAACCATGAACTTATGACCCAAAATGAGACAGATGCATAGTGGGAACGTATGAGGCAAGAAACAGAAAGGTCAAGGATAGAATATGAGCAAAGGCTTCAGGCCATGAAATAATTTGAGAAGTTGAAGTTACAGAAGGCTCAAGTTAAAACATCAATGGTTGATTCACCCAATATACGCCCCCTCATAAGAACAACAATATGAAGCCATCAAATTCCCCACAAGCCCACCAAAATCAGCCAAGGAATCAACATAGGAACACAACCGCTCCACCACAACACTGAAATATTCAACCACGTCCTCATCAACAGTATGCACCCCCATAAGGTCAGCAATATGTGACAAATACTAACCCACTATACAAGCATCATCATTACCAAAAGCCCCCTCCACAATACACAACCATGATTAGACAATTTGATCTTGTTGGATTTCAAATATACCCTTGCCCCTTGGAAAAAAATTGGAGGAACCTAATCCCTAAGTTCATAGGAAGTAATGCAGTTATAGCTGAGGAGAATTTGAGCAACTTTAAAGCAGTTATTCAAGACCTAGATACGTAATATGAGGATGCACAGATGAGATTATTTATGATGTCACTGATTGAGGATGCTAGGGATTGGTTTAATAGTTTACCAACGACATCCATTTATTCCATTCATGTATTTTATGAGTAGTTTCTTCAGCAGTATGGGAACCAGTGTGTGTCAAAATTTGCTTTGCATGAGTTAGTAACTATCCAAAAACATCAAAACGAGTCAGCCTATGATTTTAATCAAAGGTTTGTTAAGTTACATAATAAAATACCTCAAGAATCCAAGTTGGTTGATCCTGCTGCATTGAGTATCTATTTGAAATCCTTTGACCCCAAGATGGGATATGAATTGAGAAACAAAGATCCTAGGAATTAGGTTGAAGTTCAAAAGATAACATTAACTATTGAAAAAAATAGGAAAGCTGCAGGGATGTTTTCTAAAAGGGAAAACCCTAGGGCTCTACCATATGCTCCCCCAAACAAATATGAGAACACATATAGGAATGAAAGACCAAGGCTACATGAAATGCCTTATAATATAAATTGGAAGGATGGGAAGCTAGTAAATAATAGACCAAGAAATAAAGAAACAATAGATCCATTGAAAAGGAAAGGAGAATTTATGGTAGACAAAATTCCTTGGTGCTCAGTTTGTTATGCACCACGTTCCTTAGAGAATTGTGTTACAACTCAGTCAATACCAGAGGAAGATACACTGTAGAATGGTGGTGGTGAAGACCAAAATGTCTATTTAACTTTCCACACTCTTAACTCTCTGGAGTGGGAATATTCATCTTCAAAAGAGGAAGGATATGAGTATAATGTTGATCACCAAAAATACAATATTCACATGGCAGAGCAGCATGTTTTTTCTGATCATGAAGAAAGTGATAATGAGAAAATTCTCCTTGTTGCATCATGTCAAACTAATAGGTATAGTGTGAGGAGATCAAGTGAAGAAGAAATTGAAAGGTTGACTATTGCAACAGTGGAGGAAGCTAGAAAAAAATATCGGTTGAGGAACAAAATAGTGAATAGAGATGAGGGTATCCCAAGGGGAATATTTGTAAAAAATAAAAAAGTATCAAATTAGACATCAAAAGGGACAGATGATAAGAAATCGGACAAAAAATAACAGAAGGGATCTCCTAAGGAGGAAAGTAAAGAAATCCCCATTGAGAAGCAAAAGCCAAATCAAACATCCAAAGGGAAAAAAGAAGAGAACAAGGGAGAATTGACAAAACCTAAAAGGGTGGTCAAAACGAAAGGTACATCCTTTGATTTCATACAAGCCTTGTCTCAATTGAAGATGTTTGTCCCATTAATTGAAATGATGAAGATAAAGGAATATAGGGAAGGTGCCATACAATTAATGTCTAATGGGAATCAAAATATAAACCTTGAAAATAAAGAAGTTTCTGAAGTCGATAATAAAAGGAAGGAGGTAACAATTCCAGAGGCCTGACTAATGAACACACCACATATTGACCAATTCTTTACCACTTTACTCATAAGTGGAAAACTAGTAAGAAATTGCATGATAGACTCAGGTGCCTCCATGAATATCATGCCAGTAGGGGTAATGAAACAACTTGGTATGTGGATAGATGTGGAAGGAGGTAAATGCTATGCTATGGATAGCAGGCATGTTTTGGTTGTGGGAATAATGAAGAATGTGGAAGTAAGATTAGCAACTTACCCACAAGCTGCCTACAATATTGACATAACCGTAATTGAAACACCTCCCCAGTTTGGAATGCAGCAGTAGGAGGCAATGTACAGTTTTATTTATCATATGCCACCATACCAGTGAATGGAGAAGAGGTCAAGTTATACAGGGAACCCATAATGAATCAAATTGTTGAATATGCTCCTCAAGAGAAACTTAATTGTTTATGTGAGGTAGATTTGGGGAGTTTTAGGGTAGAATTATCTCAACCTGAGTTAGTAAACAAAGATCCAATTGATAAAAGTATTTTTGAAAATCAGCAAGGGGTATGGAAAATGTACTTTGATGGGGCTTGTAGCCAAGAAGGTAATGGAGCTGGGATATTTTTCATATCGCCTGATGGTTCAACTTTAAAATATTCATTTTAATTAGCATTTGAATGTACAAACAATGTGGCGGAATATGAAGCTTTGTTGACTGGATTGAATTTAGCTGTTAAACACAAGATTAAACTCTTAACATTTTTTGGAGACTCGGAGCTGGTTGTCTCATATTAGATCAAAATATGTAGCAAAAAATAAAAGGCTGAAATAGTACAGGAATGCAATATGGGATAGAATCAAATTATTTGATGCTTTCTCTATTGATTGGGTGGATAGATCAAAAAATATAATGGCAAACTTCCTAGCCAATGTAACACTAAAACAAGATGAAATCATGCTAGCAGGAATATCCCAAGTTGAGTTCAAAACAAGACCTGTTGTGCCTAACAATGTATATAGTTGGCAGGTTTTTAATGATGATAGTGATCTTTTAAAATTCCTTCACTGTATAGACCAATATGAGGATTAGAAAATTGATTTCAACGCCTTTGTGGAAGAAACAAATGGAGAACAGACAGTATTCAGAAAGAAGGTCTTACAACTTAAGACTAATAAAATTCCCAAGGGGTTAGTAGCACTGGAAAGAGTATCCGATGGAAGTGATCGATCCCTTATGAAACAAACATCAGTCCATAGGGAAGATATTGAAGAAATAAAATTACAGACTGAACTGTCACCAAGGAAGGTATATATTTGGAAGAAAATAAGCCCGACTATCCGAAGAATGCTGATTTCATTGTTAAGAAAATATAAACATGTGTTCGCATGGTCTTATGAGGACCTCAAGGAATATAGGGAGGATTTATTTGAACATGAAATTCCATTGAAAACATATGCAAAACCATTTAGATAGAAACAAAGGCCTATTTACCCCACATTGGAACCAAAAATGCAGGAGGAATTGGCCAAACTTAGAGATGGAGGTATCATTAAACCTATGAGGCATTCAACATGGGTGTCAAACCTTGTTTCTGTTAGAAAGAAAAATGGAGATATTAGACTGTGTGTGGATTTCAGAAATCTGAATGTAGCATCCCTCAAGGATAACTACCCTCTACCTAACATGGAAGCTATAGTGCATAAAGTAACTGAGTGTGAGCTGTTGTCTATGATGGAAGGTTTTTCTATTTAAAATCAGGTTAAGGCTAGGGAATCTGAGTAGTACAAAACAAATTTTACAACTCCATGGGGAACATATGTCTATGTGAGAATGCCTTTTGGTCTCACAAATGTAGGAGCAACCTTTCAAAGAGCTATGGACTTAGCATTTGCAAACTTGATTGATGCTATAATGGTAGTGTATCGAGATGACCTTACTACTTACTCAAAAAGAGCTAAAGATCATGTAGAACATCTTGAAAAAATATTCATTAAAGCTTTAGAGTATGGCATTAGTTTGAACCCTAAGAAATGTCATTTTGTTGTTATAGAAGGAAAACTCTTAGAACACATTGTGTCAAAAGAGGGAGTTAGAATATATCTTGAGAGAATTGGGGCTATAGATAAGGTCCCTATCCCTAAAACTGTAAAATCCATCTAATCATTTTTTGGGCAAATTAATTTTGTTAGGAGATTTATGTCTAAATTTGCTGAAATTGTCAAGCCCATATCAAAGATGCTAAGGAAAGCAAAACAAATTGAATGGACTCTGGAAGCATTAGAAGCCTTTGTATCCATTAAAATATCCATTAAGGAAGCCCCTATCCTCAAATCTCCTGATTTCACAAAACCATTTCAAATATTTTCATTCGCTTCCTTGCACACTATAGCTACTTTTATGTTGCAAAAAAATGATGGTCATGAGAAGCATGTGTCTTTCTTTAGTAAATCATTGCAAGGGTCAGAATTGAAGTATGACATAATGGAAAAACAATCCTTTAGACCATAACTTGTTGGAGCCAAAGTGTTGCTTATGTCCCTCATGCAGCTATCAAAGACATTTTAACACAGTCAGAGGTAACAAGGAAGAGATGCAAATGGATTAATAAAATCCATGAATTTGACATGGAAATATAGATTACTAAATTGATAAGAGGCCAAGGATTGGCCAAGTTAATGGTAGAAGAAAATATTGAGGAAAATCAAATTTGCAATGTAGAAGAAGAAGGAAATGCAATTGCAAGTATTGAGCATACACCTTGGTATACAAACATCATGTATTACCTCAGAAACACAAAGTTCCTTGAAGGATTTAATGATAACTAGAAAAGAACCTTGAAACTACAGACCTCTAAATATGTATTCATAGAAGGTGATTTATTTTGGAAAAACAGAGATGGAATTTTGTTGTTATGTTTAGACGAGTTGCAAGCTAATCATTTTTTGAAAGAAATGCATGAAGGGGTCTGTGGAGGCCATTATTCTGCAAAGATAGCTACACATAAAATCCTCAAGGTAGTTTATTACTAGCCAAATTTTTTTAATGATTCATTTTCATATGTTAGAAAATTCTAAGCATGTCAAAAGTTTTCAGGAAAAATGAAATATCAGGGAGCTTTACCACTTAGACCTATGTAGGTTGAAGCCCCTTTTCATCAATGGGGGGTTGATTTTATTGGGGAGATAAAAGAGAGATCAAGTGGAGGACACAAATGGATACTGGTAGCCACTGATTACTTCACCAAATGGGTAGAAGCAATCCCAACCAAATAGGTGACAAGTAAAGTTGTGATAAAATTCTTGATGGATAATATCATCACTAGGTTTGGTACACCATTGAGATTAATCATAGACAATGAGATGTGTTATAGATCAGATGAGTTTAAAACCTTTTGTAGTATGCATGGTATTGCTATCTCTTATTCTACCCCTTACCATCCACAAGCTCATGGCTAGGCAGAGTCCAGTAATAAAATTGTTTTAAAAATCATAAGGAGAATGCTAGGTGGAAACAAAAAGATATGGGATTCAAAATTAAAATTGGTTGTATGGGCTGATAGGATCACTGCCAAAAAATCAATTGGAAAATCCCCATATGAGCAAGTATATGGAACACAAGCCAGAATGCCTTTACAAAATTTGTTACTAGTTTTTAAATTTATTCTTCAAGAAGACATGGAAGTTCCTAAACCGATCGAAGAGAGAATGGAACAATTAGCAGAGCTTGATGAAATGAGAAAACTAGCCCAAAACCAAAACATGAAGTTGCAAACACAAATGAAGTATTTGTTTGACAAAAACACAAAAAATAGAAAAATTGAATAAGATGATCTGGTATTGATGTGGAATGCTAGGTCCAGGAGAGAGGAAAACATGGAAAATTTGAGGCTTTGTGGTTAGGATATTTTGTTGTTGTTGGCAAGCAAGGAGAGGATTCATATTATTTGCAAAATATGAGTGGTGAAGAGCAGGAGTTGCCTATACATGGGCAATTTCTAAAGAAATTTTTCTCTTGAAAATTACAGAGGATCAAAGGTTTCCAGTGCATGGACAACTCTTGAGAAAACCTCTCATAAAATTTCCATGCACAGTAGTATAGGAAATAAAGGGTATAGTGAATTGCTAGTACATGGACAATCCTGGGATACCTTATTTGATTTTTTTTTCTCCATGTATAGTAGTATAGGGTCATCATCATCTCCACTTGTTTTCACTTCCTCCTTATTAATCCATAGCCCTAAAACATATTGGTTTGCTCACCCAAAGATATGGATCCTTGCAATGATCTCACAATCATTCATCCCTAGACGAAGCCACTATTAGAACTGTAAAATTTTGAAAAACTCATTGACCATTTATACTCATTAATTTCCCAAAAAGGTTCATATCACAGACATAAAATTTCCTCACATACCATTTTCACCAAGGTCTCAGTTAGATTTTGTCATATAGCCCCATAAAATTCATCTAACATTAAATATTTAACATTTGGGAATATCAGAATAAGTTGATCCAGGTCTCACCGATAATAATACACATATCTTTCAGAATATCGGTAAGAAATCAGTTGTGTCAGACCGATGAGGACATATGTTGGGAATACATGGGTTCACAATTTCTTTTGGCATGACATTGGCTATCAATATGACGGTGTAAGGTCATATTGAGTTAATCTTTTCCCACCACTCAAAGCATAATAACATGTATCAGCCAGACTAGAGTCATCAGAGTGAGGTCCCAAAAGGCAACTCAATACCATCCATGTTCTTGTCAATAAAGCCAAAAAGAAGACTCATTCAGTGAGACAACGATGTCAAGGAGAGTTCAGGGAGTCTTATCGACTCCCCATGTTATACCAATAGGATTGAGTGTATGGAGATAAAAATTGTCGGAGGGACAATATACGTGGTCTCACCAAAGAAAAGGTGTATCAATAAGATAAGTCTCAGCAGGGAAATCTAGGAGAGGTCAGGACGAATATTATCTGTCGACAGGACAATTATTTGGTCTCGATGACTTAAGTTGACAAAGGGAATATCTCGGAGAGACAAGGAACTTTCATATTGAAATGAAGAATCGTTGGCCCGATTCATTAAGTCTTGGCAATAGTTTTCTTTGGTGAAGGTCATGGCGATATAAAAAACTAAAAAGGAAAACTATCGAGGAGACTTGTGATGTTGAGGGAACTACAAGATGTATTAGTAGATCTGTGATTGTTGAATAGACGGATCGGCCAAAGATTTGAAATTTGTTGCCGATATGATACATGATGTGACAACGAGAATTTTGAAAAACTTGCTTCATTCATGTCTCAGTGAAGACATTAATGGTGCCACGAAGCATAAAAGATTTTGCAAACCAAGGTGAACTCAATTGGAATAATTTTTTGTAGAATTAGCAGTGAAGGAGAGTAGAGGAACGATCAAAGCAATTCAGGCATTCATCTAACTTGGATTTTCAAGCAAAATACAGTAAGTTCCTTATCCTCTGAAAATTTGTAAATTTCAATAAATGGAAGGCACCAGTTCAGAAAAGATAAAAGGAAGAAAACATGGGGAGGGTAGTCAACCAAAGGGAAAAAAGCAAAAAACTAAAATACAACTAGAGGGCACCGAGAGAAAATTGAACCAAGATCTCATTGACCAGCTACCTAGTTTAGGACCTAAAGTAAGGCATTCTGCATAGCTTAAAGAAGAAGTAGATAAATTGGATAACAAATGTAAGTTCATAGGAGATGTTTGGACCCCAATTAGAGGATACAAATTGTTCAGTTTCCACTACCCTAGAATAAATCACTTCGAGCTAGTATGTAACCCGTGGAGGCTCAATTTGGGAAAACTAGTGTGTCCTAATGTTTTTATTGTTGTTGAATTGGTGAAATTATTGGCTGGTCATTATAATCCGAAGAATAGGGCCATATGTGATTTATCTAGGAACCTTGTGATACATGTGTCTAAGAATGCAATAAGTGAGGTCTTCAAGTTAGAAGGAATGTGCAATGATAAGATTATAAGTAAGGAGCTTGAGAGTGAATTTAGAATGGAAACCATTTACAAGGGTTGGAAGTTACCCTTGCACAAAATTAGGTGTCATGGAAAACTAACTCTGATGGAAGATAGTGAGAGACCACCATTTCATGTGGATCTCTTCGAACCCTATATAAAGTATACTAATTTTTTAGTGGGACAAGTATTGGGGATGGAGGTCCCAGAGCATATGATAGTTGTACCCATGGTGATTGTTGCGGATGTTCAATATCATAACTCTAGGTCATCTGATTATGCTTCACATATGTTTAAAGAGCTTGGTGTTGGGTTGATGTCAGTAAAGAATGGAGCCTCTATCTTGCATCTCATGAATTATTCATTGTTGATGCACTTGGTGCTATATTTTGGACAGGAATTAGGATTGTGGCCCTAGGAGCTGAGGATTTCACATTTTGATAAGGAAGGCAAGTCATTTGCCTATTCAGTTGTGGACAATTGTTTGGGACAACAGGTTTGCTAGTTCTAGTTTATTGCATTTTGAAGAATATTTTCTAAAGCCATTCTAAAGGTTTTATAATCATCCTTGTGACTATTCCTTGCCTAATGAAATAAAGAGATTTCTCAGGCCTATGGATTTTAATGGACCAATCAGCCACAACTAGGGGGATTGGTATTGTTTAGAAAATGCCACCATGATTAGGGTTTATTGTTTTGAAAGTACTCCATTTATTTTTCCTAGGATAGATCTAGATAGAATTACATACTTAGATATTGTTAGGCAAATGGATTTCTCCAGTGTCATGAACTTAAGCTCTTATGGGAAGCAATCTTTTATGCCAAGTATGTTGTGTTTTGGTGATTTTACTGTGTTAGCGAAGGAGGGATACAATTTAATTCTTGATAATTTATTACATTATAACATGAGGAAAGTGCCATCAAGAAAAAACTTTCATCCAGAGGGATATATTCATTTTTCCAGATAGAGGATAAACTTTGGAGGGTATCAACATGTGCCCTATCAGTCTGATCACATAATTAGAAAATTGGAAGCAAAAGAAATAAAAATGGTAATTGAGAAACATGATCAAGAGTTGCTAGATGTTGAGTTGTTATCTTCAAATAAAGAACTATTATAGGCTAATGGGCCACAAGGTCCATCTGGAAGGGTATCAAGGACAAGAACTCAGGATTACACCTATTCTTCTAGAGGGATGAATATTGAGGAAACTATGGATATGGATACAAGACATGAATAATATAGATCTTTTATAGCATATGATGAATTTTGTGAGAACCTCATAATTCAAAACATTTTTATATAAACAAATGGGAAAAGAAATAAGAGGATTGGTTGATAATGTCACACCAGGAAATGAGGAGCAGTTATTAAAAAACTTGAAGGATGATGTGGAGAAAGAGATGACAAGCATGACCCCTAAGAAAGGGAGAGAAATTTTAGAAAAGGCTGGTGGCATGATTTTCCTAGGGCTAGATCTCAATTCTGTATTGGTTTTTGATAGTTTCTTGAAAGACAACAATGCTACACACTATCTTAGCATAGAAAAGGTGACAAAAGTGTGTATAGGATTAAAATACAATCTTGATGAAGAGACATTAATGATTTGGGATTTATATCCCCCTCACAAGAAGTTAGTTGTCATTGATACTGAGAAGGCATTTGGACATGTCATGATTTTGAAGGCTAGAGAGACTAATCGAGTTGCAACTGCAGAAATTGGGATCAATATAGAAAAATTAAAAAGGCCCAAATACAAGCATTGATCAGATAGAGGGAAATGTATAAAACCAATAGTGACTGAATACTGGGAGAAAATGAATGTCTAAGGGACTTGGTAGGTACTAAAACAGGGCCAACAAAGATGCTCACTCAAGCTAAAAGTTCATAGGTGAAGGAACATTGGGAAGGATCAAGTGCATACTCTCAAGGGAAAATGGACACACTTACAATAGTAATCACAAGGAGATAGGTCATTTTAACCACTTGGTTAAGTAAAAATTGGGGAAAACATTCACAATACATTGATGCAATAAAAGAACATAGGAGAGTGGATAGAAGAATCCAAGAGAAACTTGAGGAATTAAAGAAAATGTTTACTCCTAATAATGTAGGGATTAAAAATTATCATCGTATCATGGCTAAGCACAAAGGATTCTTTGAGAAATTACAAGAGGATGCACAGGAGTTGATTGAAGACACCGAGAAAAAATTGACTAGGTTCTTCAATGATGAGGGAGAATTAAAAGAAATGACTACATGGAAGAATGAATGTGAATTAATACTCCAAGAGATGTTAAAGACAACCACTGCGAAAGATACAACGTTGGATAAAGCATGTGAGAAGACTGAGCGAATGGTGATTATGGAGATCGTGATCCGCAATGTGTTAGGAGATGCAAATATGCATGAGCACTGAGATTACACAGAGCACATGTCTGGAGTTCAGTTGTGGCTTAATAGAGCTTAGTTGATGCTAATCTTGTTAGTGTTTTATGCTTAAAACATTTTTTGAAAGGACATGTCCTTCCACCCACTAATGTATAATTTTTTGTTGTTTACATAACTTTAAGGAGAGACAAATTTAGATAGAAGATAGTTAATAGGAAATACAGTACTTTCAAAATGTTTCAAAGAACTATGATGCATGTATAAATTTTGAAGGATCAATGGAATAAATTTGATATTGTGGCGCCCTTCTGGTATCAATTATTTGTTAAGTTAATTGAAAATATTATCAAGTTGTCTCCAAGGTTGATATTTCTTTGTTATTTAGATTGACATATCAAGTATATTCTCAGTTTATCAATACACATATGTTGTATTTGTGTGGTATGATTGGTTGGTTCTTTCAAGTAAGGATTAAATCCTTCAATTCATTCACAGTAATCTGGAAGTATCATTTGGATCACTAAGAAGAGCTTGGTAATTACATTATTGCATGTTTATACAAGTTGTAGACTAATATCATATGCCAAATAATTATAATCCCTGCCAAGTAGAAGTCATTTATCTAAAGCTTTCACTTGACTCCATTTTACCCAACAAGGCACTGGTCTTATTTATCCTTCTAGGTTCCATACATTTCATTTACTTCCCTTAATTAGGCATATAAATTTTCACTTTGATATTGCATATACAATTTATACCAAATTAGGATCATATCTTTCCACTATCGAATTTCCATTTGTGGATAGTTTGGTCAAGTAGGAAGCATAATTCAAAATCTATGTCATTCATATTGGTGCACCTACTCAAGTTTAGTAGATCCTTAAGAGTAGAAGGTCCAACTATATTGGTTTTCCTTGTTATTTGGCCAATAATGTTGTGAGAGCTTGGAAACCTCTCATGGTTCATTAAAACCATCTATTTTGAGACCCAACATGTGGTTATGTGTTGCATTTTCAAATGAAAGTCCAAGGTCCCTTCAATGTTTGAGATGATAGCCTTGATTTGTTGTTCTTCCTACATAGCCCATTTTCTCTTGTTGGCCTTGTAATGACATTGTTGCAAGAAGGATGTAAAACTTTCTCCCTTGGCTTGTTTTCGAATGGAAAATTCTTCCAAGCTCACATCCACACCCATATTGAATGAATAATTCTCAATCAATAACTCCACATTTTCTTGGAACTTCTTAATACTAGTGGGGAGATGAGCGAACCATTCCATTGCTAGACCAGCCAAGCTCTAAGGGAATATTCGCATTAAATAAGAATCACCATATGCGACCTCCATAAAATGTACATGGAATTCCCTAATATTATCTTCAGGATTTTCAGTACCTTGGTATTTATCAAACTTTTGTATTTCAAATCCTATTGGAAATTCGACCATTGCAATGCTTCTATCAAATGTATAAGGGCACATATTCCCTTTTGTTTTCTTTGTCTTTCTTGATTGTATGTCTAGTGTTTATTGTGAGAGAAATTTAACTTGTGCAGACAAATTAGTTTGTGGATCGAGTGGTGGTATGAATGTGTTTTTAGATGGTGGTCGGGTTGCTTGGGTAACAAGTGGGATGATTTGGGTGTTTGTGAGAGGTTCTTGAAAGCTTTGTGGCACAACCAACACTTTTTGATATGCTTGTTGTTGTTGTTGTTCCAACAATGCTCGTCGTTGGGCCAATAATACATGTTGTTGTTCTTTTTGTTGTGTGGTTTGTTGTTGTTGTGCTATTACTTTTTTTTGTTGTGTGTATTTCTGCAAGGCTTGTTGATAGGCCAAACCTTATGCTTGTGCTTGTTCTTCCTGGTATTGAGCATGTTCTTGAGATTGAGTGTGTCGAGAGGCTTGTGCATCTTGTGTGGCTTGTGCGGATTGTGTGGAATGTGCGGCTTGTTGTTGTTGTAGCAATGCCTATATTTGTCCTTGGGTAGCTTGATGTGCTTGAGCTTGTTGCGTTGCTAGTTATTCTTGTTGGGTGGATTTTTGTGCAACTTGTTGAGCTCAGAATTGTTGAAGTGATTTTTGGTACACTTGTTGGGCTACTTGCAATGTGATGTTTTACTGATTTGATATGTTTGGATTTGGTGGAATGGTTTGAGATGAGGTAGCAATATTTTGTTGAGGTGGTTACTGTGATGTTTGAGTGGTGGGTGGTATGATTGATGTGCCTGGTCCTTGGGAGACCATGTTTTGAGATGTTTGGATTGTTGTAGTTCACATGTTGATTGGTTGGATTGGTGCCACCTAGTATTGCGATATCCATGGCATAGCCAAAGGATTTGTTATGATGGATTTGTTGATTTGACTTGTGTTTAGATTGATTTGACTTGTTTGATTTGGGATTGGTGGTTTGGATGGAAGTATTTTCCCCATACCTTGATTAGGTGTGGATGATTATCAAAATATAGGGAATGATGGGTAGATTGGTGGTGTATTCCCTTGCAAAATTTAGGATGATGCATCAAAATTTCCCACTTGTGCAAACATATCCACGTGTCCTTGTGATATCATGGGAAGAGAACTTTGTGTATCAAGAGGGTAGGTTGATATTGCAGAAAAGGTGGAGGGGTTTTTTGTATCATGAAAGATGAGTGGGATATACAAATGTTTTGGGTCTCGTATGATGATGCTAGGCATACCCAAGATCATGTTTTCCTCTAATTTTTTGTTTTTGACAAGTGGATGTGTTTGAAGAGATTGGAATAATGAACTCCCATTGGTGATCATTGGTTGACTTGGAGCATTGAGTGATGTTGGTTGTATGATGGGTTAGATGAAATTTGGGACTAAAGGCATGAATCATGCTTAAGGTATACTACCAAGAGGTTGTTCCAAAATAGTGCTGACATCAAAATTGGAAGGGAGTTTAGCCCCTTCTTTTGTAAATGCCAACATGTATTGTGTGGGATTGAGCCTCATGACTGTGTTGACAATCTTGTGTGTTTTAGGATTTTGGATTATTTCAAGTATTTCATCTTGAGTCATCCCTTGGAAATTGTTGGTGACATCCTCCACTTGGCAACCTCCCTCTTGAGAATCTTGATGTAATTGAGAGGGATTAAGTGAACGGTTGATGGATTCCTTAGGGTTGAATTCTAATGTAGTTTGGCTTAAATCACTTGAAGTGGATGTTTCATTGTTTTTCTCCATCATCTTGTGTTTAGATCTTGTATTGGCCATAAAATAAGGATCAACTTTTGGGAATATGAGGTAAAACTCTAACTCCTTGGGTTGGTCTAAAATTTACATACAAAAATGAAAATCTAGGATGATTAAGGATCAAATGATGGTGTAAATAATGAGGGGTGGATGATAAGGATGCTTAAACTCTTCAGAACCTTGGAGGGATACTAGACTCTAGGAATTTTGGATTTGGTTTGATTTGATTTGGATAATGGACACATAAATCCCAAGATGTTAGATGTTATCTTGGAGTAGACTTATCCACAAGGGTGATAATTCAACTAGATATGTGAAGAAGGATTCATCCACATGCATTTAGGTAAACAAAGATGATTTAGATTTGATTTGAGGGATTTACCAAAATTCTAGCATGAATGATTTTTCCAATGTTTCAATATTTTCTTGTGAGATGGGATTTGATTGATGGAATGACAAATGAAGGGGTTGATTTTGATCTGAGGTGAACCTAGCGAGACTTCATTTACAAGACAAAGGTATTGAAGAACATGATATATCTCCTATGTGAGAAACTCAAAACATTGAAAACAGGGAAAACTTAAAGAACCCCCCCCCCCCTTGGTGAAGGTGTAAAATCCTACTAATCTTGTATAATGCCCAATAAAAATATTAATTTTATTGGAAAAAAAATCATTTTTCAGGAAAAAAAAAATCCTAATTAGCGAATCTTTTATAATCACTAGAAGTATGTGGAAAATCATGGTGAATTGAATTTTTTTTAAACAAATAAAATATTTTTCATTGACAATTAAAACCTAAAAAATCATTGGCAAATTAACCCTGTTTTCAAAACAGAAAAAACAAATGTTGACAAATAAAACCTTTTTTCAAAGAAAAATAAAATATTTTCATTGGCAATTCAAACATAATCTCAAACTAATAAAAAAATTTAGTCGCAAAATAAATGGATATGCCAATAAAAAATCGGTGTGGTTGATGAAAATATCAAATTCTAGGACATATTTTTTGTACATTCAAATTCCTTCATAAAGAGTCTGGAATGTGAACAAGTGTCAACATATTTATTATTTTTGAAGCCAGATATTAGTGCAAATTAATATAATCTATGACCATTTGATGAATTTTTGATGGACGATTGCAGTTGCATTCCAGAAGTAAATCTCTAAAGCACTAGGCTTGTGAATTGAAACCTCCAGAATAACACTAGAACCGTTAGATTCCCAAAAATCAATGGTTGAGATATTATTACTTATTAAATCATTTAGTTATAACAACCAAAATAATATTAAGGAACGATCAGAACCATCAAAGGAACTATAGCAAGGTGTGAAATATGGAGGAAATATTAAGGAACTAGTGTTATTGAATCACTGATAAAAATTGGTGTGAAATTTTAAGGAAATACTAAACAATCCTCTTAAGCACATGTTTTTTTTATAGTTAAATAGTTACTATACAGGGCAACACCCTATATTAATCAAAAGGAGTTTGTACATTCCTTCATTTCCACAAAAAATTAAAGACCCAAATATTTAATGGACTGACATGGACACTTATATGGATTATGGACTACAAACAAACCATTACAAACCAAAACGACCTTCCACAGACACTAGATTATGCATTGTTGCAACCAACCTCACTGGTCTTCTTGGCTTTGAGTGCATTCAAAATCACCGGACAATCAACACGCAGGCACTATGGGCAGGATGGTTTTCTTGTTCCTCCTAGCTCCTAGTGTCATTCGCTACCCATTCTTCACCAGTGCCCAACTCCCAATCCTCCTCATCTGAAGACCACCTTTCATCATCAAGAGCTTAGACTTATGCAAATGCCTTCACCCAACCCTTCAGTTGGTCTTTGAGAATGTCAGTCACATGCAAAAGAAATTCAATACGCCTGTCAATCTCCCCCCTCTGGTTTTTGAGAGTTGCATGGTCCAGTGAGCACACCAAGGGAAACTTTGGTACCGAGCATTCATTCCCATGAGCCTTGTAGTAGTGCAGCAGCAAAGGGGTCATGAAATTATCGTCGATATTGTCTCGTGCCGCATCGATATTTTTTGACATAGAGTGTTAAAAAATAATTTGGAAAAACTTCTTCCCTTGAGCTTTTGAGACACCCATGTACATGAGCATTGCCAGAAAAATGGCGGGTATTTTTGAATTCCCCCTAAGCTTGTGGGTAGCCAACAAAAATTATGGGCCCAAAAGCACCCTTCACCACTTGGACCACCAATGGGTACTTGGACACCATTATCCCTTTTAGTTGTTTCTTAGTGATTTCACCATGGAAAGCCTTTTGCTGCTTCATGAAATTCAAAAACAAAGGAGTCTACATTTCCCCTTGGTGTTTCTCAAGAGTGCTAAACCAATTTGAGAAAAATGAGCACAACAACTCCTACTTGTAGAAAAATCTCCCATAGCCTTATGGAGACCATACCAAGATTCAAGTGGTGAATTAAATGTTTGTTTTAAAACAGGGACCACCTAGGAAGAACATTTTACACAAAGGATGTTTAGGCCAAACAAGGCTGAATTATCAACCTTATAAAATTAATTATTACAGTGTGAAGGATATTCCATATTTGTAGCTAGATTTCAGTACAAATCAATCTAACCATGACCGTTCGATGATTTTTTGATGGACGGATGTAGTTGCATTCCAAAAGTAAATCTTTGAACCACTAGACTTGCGAATTGAAACCTCGAGAATAACACTAGAATCGTTAGATGCAAACAAGTGTCGAGATCAAGGCTCGTCACTCATCACTCATTTTGTCTTTTCAATGCCTCAGTGTTGTACATTTCATTTAATTGAAATTTTCAATATTTTTGAAGAAATTTTGGTTGTCGTACTGTTAGTGCTTGCAGTGGTGGTGATTAATTCCATATGTGATATGAGCATCCCAACCAATTTCCTAGACAACTCATAGCTTTAATGAAATATGATTTTTAATGATTTCATATCATTTGAGTGGCACTAGTGATTTCGATAGCTTGTCAACTTGAGGTATAGTTTGCATGTAGCCATACATCAATTAAATTAAACATTTTAATTATACATGAATCATGATTATCATTATACCCAGGCTGGTAGCGGCACTAGTGGCCCATAAATAGTGATAGTGAAAAGTGGATACTGTCATAAGAGTTTTCATTTTATAGGGTTAATAAGGATTCAAGAAGAAGATGATGTGGTATTATTGGGGATACTGTAAATTCTCCTGCCTATAGTTATGTAGTTATAGAGTAATTAGTAAAAGACAAATTTCCTTCAAGTTCAGAATGGGTGGAATTAGAAAGAAGTTGATTTGGTTAACCTGAATTCTCAGATAGGCTTTGAACTAGGATGAGGAGCTCTGATGGAGATAAGTGTTATACTAGTGCATGGAAGCTATGTGCAAAAGATGGGAGCAAATTTACTACTCCTCTTGTATCCTTACAGCTCCCTATTCCCCAACATGGTTTTCCTGGCAAGCCCCATGAATTTATTTTCAGACAAACATTTGTATTACATCTTTTGCGTAACTCTGGTTCTCAAAGGGGATAGGTACATTTTGTATCTTCACAACTCCCATTTCCCTAGAATGATTGGAACCGCTTTTCCTGATTGGAAAATCCCTTGCATTTATTTTCAAAGCCACATTTATACTACATTGTCACCAACAGAAGTTTGGAATCATCCATTTATTTTTAGAGTTACATTTGTATTAAGTTGTCACCAACAAAAGCTTGCAAATTGGAATCAATTTGTAATCCATTGTCATGAGAAACAACTTGGAATAAATTATTAAATTGTGTCTATGTAAAGTGATACATTGACATATGTTATTTATACAAAATAGGAGCTTGCCTTCTCTACAACTACTCGTCTTTAAAAAGATATTTAATAATATGACATTGAAATTCAGTTGCAATAAAATAAATGGTTGTGTTGTGTTATTCTTTGTTATTCATTTAAACTTACCGTAAAGAGTTATTTTTTGAGTTCAGAACTTCAATGTCTATTAATATATTCAAATCAGTTTTTTTCCTTTAAGAAATTAAGTAATTTACTTTATGCAATATGCACTTGATAATTCATGGTTATATCGGGTCATCAGGGGAATGCAATCATTTGTTCCACCAATGTTTATGTTTTATAGCGATGTGCTTACTTTTGTTGACTCTATTGATATATTAGGGAGAGCACTTTATGAGTTAGCCCGATAGAGTATTGTTACACCGATACTAGGTTGTGATCTATTTTCATCGAGCCATCGACAGGGCTATGATGGGGGTTCCACCGATGAAATATTGTTAGGCCGATGGTATTGATTTTTTTTAGGAATGGGGGAAGGATTATGAGTATGGGATTTCAAATTTGTTTATGGATGCAAGGTAGGCTATAATATGGATCTTGTCACATAAATTTCTATAATTTGCATTGATCATAAAATCAAAGTGTGGTATATTTTTGTGCTATATCTATTTAAGAAATAATTTCATGTAGATTTATAAGTAAAATATAAATCAATAAAAATGAAAAAAGAAATTTTCCATCAAATTGACAAAAAACATTATAAACACTAAAATTTGTTGCTATTGATTTCTAATTTTTCGTTGACCTTCTTCCCGATTCTCGATATCATTATTCCTTTTTTAAGTCCTTTGTAACATTAAGTTACTGGTCCCTTGGCCTTTCTGTCAATCCTATCACACAAAAGTTTAAAACAAATTTAAAACACATGTTTCATGTTTATTATTTTAAGTTAATATCATAAATTACTCAAGTTTCAACCGTTCAATGAACATTTGATGTACGGTTGTAATTGCATTCCTAAATGAAATGAATAGAGCGATAGGCTTGCAAAATTAAACCTTCGAACTATTAGATTTAGAAAGATCAATGATTAAGAGTTTGAAAAATGTAGACCCAAGACGTTTCATTCACTTTAATGTTCCAATTTCGAGAGAAAAAAGCATTTAAAGAACTTTGTACTACTAAGTGTCAAGTTATTTTTTTTATAAGTGAGAGGGTCAACACATGCCACACAGGGAGATTTCAATCTTCAAATTGCTCATTATAGTGCACCACCCTATTTTCGATTCCATAGTTCCACTTCCAACAAATCCATTCCAGTTTCCATGACTATTAGCATTAATATTTTCAAGAGTCAGGACTTAGAATCTGAGTAAGTGAAAGAATTCATGCGGCTACGTTTCATCATTTGACATTTCTTAAAATATTATTTTGTCAAAACTTTGAAGTTTGGATTTAGAGACTTAAGAGTTAAGAAAAATTAAGAAGGACTAATAGGTATTAGGGAATTCAAATTTCACAACTTCACATTGTATAAGCATGTATACCACCAGTGCCACTAGAGCAATGTTCGACAAAAAAATATATTATGCAAATTTTTTTAAAACCCTAGGTTTCATTGAAGGGTACCATGATATTTATGATCTTGAAATCTATGGTAGGCATACCTTAGAACTTATATTTTCAACTCAGAATAAGGTTGCAAAGAAAATGCAAATTAATATTATAAGTGCACCATGGGTAACTGGATTAGGGCGCATGATGTTACATGAGGTTTTCCCTTGCCCAAAATTTATCATGGTCTATGCCCAAAATTATGATGATAACAAAAGATAAATTATTAATAAAGATAGCAAAGAATAATTGTTATCCATTAATGCATAATAAATTGGAAAAGTGTTGGGGTTTACAACCAAATAATTTGGAAACATCCATATTGACCTAGAAAAGCTTGCTAGTGATTATGAAGCAGTGGAAGAAGGGGAGAAAAATTATTTCTTAAATAAAATAGTTTAGGATAGAAAAAAATTGAAAGGTGATCATAAGCCTCCTTATGATTTGAGTATTTTTAAACCATGGGTTTGGGATAGTATTTCCATGCTAGCATTTTTCCTTGGTCTGGATAGAAATTTGGAAATGGGTGCAAGTCTCCTTGAAATGGTATATAATATCCATTATGGTGTTCAACATGTCAAATATAATTTTATTTAGTACATTGTAGAATCCATGCATAAACACTTTTTAATGATTAAAGCAGGTTCCACCAAGACATTTAGGTTCACAACCTACTTGTGCTATCTTTTTCTATTCAAATTTAGAAGAATGTTTCAAACCAACACGCTTTAGATTCAGCCCTATAGTAATGTTGAGGAAAATAAAATGGCTCCAATATATGAAAGGACCACTGAGATAAGGATGCATGATTCTCAAAGGAACTATAGTCATTTTGTAGACTAATATTTGGCTTCATTGCATCAAGAAATTACAAATACTCCAATGCCTAGATTTCCTATGTCATGTAGAAACTACATTCAAATAGGAAAAAAAATACAATTGGTTGATTGGTACTTAATGGAAGAATATATTGTGCTAAGATTTTATGGATCGGGAGTACAACCATACAAATTTCCAATACATTTGATAGAAAGGGTTTTAACATTGGAATATGTAAGGCAGATGCAGAGTGCTTATGAACTACACTTTCTTAGTCAGAAAAATAAGACCTTGTTTCCTTCTTTACCTTTTTCATGTGAAGGGTTCACATTCGAGAGAAAATCATTTAGTGTGGCACATAATTTTTTTATTTTTATTTTTATTTTGATGCTATTTGTCACTGGCAGTATGATCCATGTGACATCATTAAATCAATGATTGTGGCCAATAAGAATGTTGCAAGTATAATTCAACATCAAATTAAACCCTTGCTTGAAAAATTGAGAAACAAGGATTCTTGGGATGAGGTCAAAATAGAAATGGAGAATTCTTTTGTTGAGAATGGTGTTTCTTTTGATTAATTGTTAACAAAAATTATGGCATTGCATCAAAAAACAATCAAGACATAAAAAAAAATTAATGAAAAAGTGATAAACCATCTAGTAGAGTAAAAATTTTAGGTTCTCTAGAGAAGGAAGTTACAAATAAAAATTGGTCACAATAAAAAATTATTGCCTTTCGGTCTATGAGGAAGGAGCTAGGTGATCCAAGAGCTCTTGTAGAGTATGGAGATAATGAAGAAGATAAAGAGTCTAGAAAATTTTGGAATATAGAGCATCCTGATGAACATGGAAACAAAGAAATTGATGAGGAATCTAATGGTGATAGGGAAGAAGAAGAACAAAGACATATTAAAGCATATACTTCAGGGACAGTCATAGCTGAAAAAAGGGTTATGAAGGTGGTGGTTTAGGGTCCCAAGGACAAGGAGTTCCTAAACTAATGGATGTACAACATAGAAACCCAGTTGATAAATTTGGCCTTAGAGCTAATACAAATACAGTAGACCAAAGGCATACAAGTAGAGCCAAAATAATTCAATTTGCTAGAGCTTCTAATCCTCATCCTCATGGTCAGATACAATCACAACTAGGACATGCCCGTGATGGAGAGCTTAATGCAACTGACACTACCTCTAGTGGTGATGGTATGGGTAGTAGTACAAGTAGTGGTCAACATGTGCTACAACAAAAAATTACACACAAGAGAAAAAAATACAAGATACCATAGAAACACCAAGTGATCAAGGCATAGAGAAGAGGTAAAGGATTTTGACAGGTCCAAGTCACACTATCAATTGTGGATCCACCACAAAGGAGTTATCTCCAAGAACTCCCCCACTGCAAGTTAGTGTGGTTGTGACATCATTAGCAATTGCAAGTAATCCTATTCCTTCACCATTCAAGCATTCCATTATTCTTGCATCCCTAGGTTATGATTTCATTGAAGAGTTTAAAAAGAAATCAGACTTATATAAAATAGAAAAGAAGCAACTAATGGAGAGTTTTTCTGTTGTAACTTCAGAGCTTGCAAAAACCATGGTGTTACCCACATTTGACACAAATAAAGAGATCATGGAGTACATAATTGTTGTTCCCATAGTTCAAAACAAACCAACAAATTAGATGAATCGATCTAAATACTAGGTGACCAATTTTCAATTCGATTTTTTTGGCCTAAAAAATACTGACAAAATTAATGTATCAAAGAAGAACAATGAATTGGTGTAAACATCATTTCTAAATCAAGATAGAGAGAAGAAAATTTTGTAGACCCAAATAGAAAATTTATAGGAAGACCTAGAAAATGAGAAAGAAAAGAGGAAAGCAATAGATAATGAGAGCAATGAATTAGAAAAAAGAATAAAAAAATCTGCCTCTACATCAACAAGCAAAGAGGATAAACCAAATGAGGGAGAAGTGAATGACCTAAAGCTAAGGCTAGATGAGAGCAACAAGAAATATGATGAGGAAAAATCCACTTTATAAAAATTAATACTAAGCATTGTGAATGCAAATCCACAGCGGGAACAAAAATTGGAGAAACAAGGAAAACTAAATGAAAGATTGGAGACAGAGCTGATGCAAGCAAAAGAATAAATTAACTCTCGTAAAAATAAGTTATCTAAATTTTGTAGAGATACAATGAGGCATATGAAACAAAAGATATGGGATGAAACAATGTAGAGGTTTGATCATTTCTGTGACATGTTTCAATTGATTTATGCTATTAGACAAAATTATAAGGAGCTCAACAAATATTTAGTGGACAACAAAAATATGTTGGAATTAGTGAAATCTACAAATAAAGTTCTACAAACAGTCTACAAATCTAGTGACAATGATTTCAAATCAAAATGTATTACTAATCGAATTGTTACCTCAATGAAGTTGTCATCTATCATTGAAAATTGTTCGAGAATGCATGGAACAAAGGAATATTTTTATTTGGTTGCAGACAAGATGAAGGTGGTGGATGAAAAGGTAAGGAACTTCATAGAGCTTGGTTTTCTAGAGGCTTTTGACACAAATGACCGATTCATTAGAAAGGATTATTTCAAAAAGAAGATGGAGGGTGCAAGGAAGATTGATTTGAACTAGTCTCCTCATAACCCAGATGTGGTAAACTATTTGGATTCCATTAGATGACTGATAACCTTGAATGCAAAATTGGCTAAAGAATTAAAGACAGGTTCCACTTCCAATTACAATCATGAAATGTTAACAAAACTTCAAGTCAAACAACATCAGTTAAAACAAATGGAAATTCCACCATCTAAAGAGTGGAAGTTGCTAGAAAAGGTGATACAGTGACTTGATTTTTGAACCTTTGATAATATGAGTTTCCAACTTCCAACTCAACTCTATGCAGAGTTGTTATTTTGCATTGCCAATTCCTATATGTACTCCATGTGAAAATCAATAAAAAATCTCAAATTCAGACTTCAGTAATGTGATGATGTTCAATTATCTGTATTATTTATTTTATCATTTTTTGTGGTTTTAGATACGAGATACACATTAAATGATTGTTGATGTTAATTGTTGTATATGCTACTAATACTATTATTAAAATGTTATTAAGCATTGATTTGAGTGATACTGATGAATCACTAAGTACATGTTCAATTTTTACTTTTAACACAATTAAAATATGAACTATAAGGTGATGAACTGTTAGCTCATTATATTTACTTCTTGGTAGAGCTTCCAAGTTATAGATTTTGAACTGTTAGCTCATTATATTTACTTCTTGGTAGGGCTTCTAAGTTATGGATGTTGAACTGTTCGCTTTTTTCTATTGGGACTAAAAATCCTACTCAGTATCCACTAACTTACACCTCACCCACATCCCACATACTACAAAAAAAAAACACTACATTTAATTTTATGATTAGCACAAATTGCAGAGGTTTGTGTGACCATACCCATTTTGTGTCCCACATTACCACTTCATCATATCCATAAATAAGTCTAAAACCCCTTGGTCATTGCCCCTATTCCTAAAGAATTCAATGTACTGAAAAATTAAATTTACTTCCACACACTCAATTTGAATAACATAAACAACCACTTTGGAGATAGCCAAATAAGTTAATAACATATAAGCATATGAATCCACAATAGTTGAACACTTGAAAGAAAATCAATAATCATGTGTAACCTTCTCCATTGTATTGATCTTCGAATGATTTGAATTATAACAATAGTTTATGATATGAGATGGATGGGCGAATTGGTGCAATCTATCTTCTTACTATTTTCTACTTTAAAGTCTAATTAAAAATGATGTGATGATCTCCTATTCGGATATTGATCTCTCTTATATATGAGAGGCAACAAGAAACAAACTAGTTACAAAAATTTATGACATTTGATAACTGAACATAACTCAAATAAAACAATGTCGTAGGTGAATGCACCAATCTGTTAATATCCAAGTAGAATCCCATGACCACCTAAGATATGTTCAAAGCCTCTACTCCATGATAGGGTGCTCATCATGTTGTCGGCTAGTGTTCTTACTCTGAAGGTTGTCCTGTTGCATCTCACACATCTACAGTTTGCCTAATAAACATATTGATTGCAGAGAGGTGATAGATGTACTCCTATTGAGAATAGGTGTCCACATTAGAGATCACCTATTTCATTTCATATTCCATATACATTATGTTTTTGAGCTTCTTATGAGTGTTTTGTAAAACCATATCCTCGTCATTGATTTCTTGCAATGCAATAGTTAGAATCCTAGAAAGCTCTGCCTTCCAATCATCATAGTCTAGTGGATTTTTAATGTCATTATGAAGTTTTAGGACTAGATAAAATTAGTAAAAATCCTCCCTAAGCCTGTTATGATATCCATTATGTGAATCTACCAACTTGTTATATGTCAGCAATATTTGTGCTTTCATGATTTTCTTATCTAGGAGCTCCTTTCTTTTCTCGATCATTCTCCCTTGCAATCGTTCATTATCCACCAATGCAATGTATGTCTATTTGAATAGTTTCCCATATTCATTAGCACACTTCATCATTTTTTTGAATCTTTCTTTGATCATTTCAAATACAATGTTATATTTGATGGTTTTCACTTCTTTCTCCAATTCTTTGCATTTCCCTTGGGATTTTAGATGGTAATTCTTATAAGAGGCTACATTATCCAATGCATCAAGCACTCTCTTATAATTTTCAATCCATGGTGATTACAACTCTGATTTGGAGGAGGAAGATGTTCTTTCTCTTTGATT
Organism: Sequoiadendron giganteum; assembly: GCA_007115665.2. Lineage (NCBI taxonomy): Eukaryota > Viridiplantae > Streptophyta > Pinopsida > Cupressales > Cupressaceae > Sequoiadendron > Sequoiadendron giganteum. Next base: position 740,233,815 of record CM021102.1, read on the forward strand.
TTATATTTCCTTCTTCAATTTACCATTTTCCTTAATCAATTTTTCAATCTGTGCTTTGGTACATTTTGCAACATTTATGTTCAATTTTTTTGTCTCCATAGGATTGGTATCCCCTACTTGTTGAACCAAGAGATGTCCAAACACTTGGTTTGGATTACTAATTATAGCACTAGAAGGTCTTTTATCATGGGGATATAGTAACCAAATAAGCAAGGTGGCTTCGACTAGGTTGTATGCAGATCCTGAATACATGTTTTCACTTGCTTCTTATGTTAAGTTCATTGTATTATCCCCTCTTTTTATAAAGCTATCAAATACAATTGAAGAGCTAATATCCCACCCTGGAAAGAGAAACACTCCAACTTCTTGAATTAATTCCCTTCCTCTTTCAGGAGTGATGAACTCCATTTCCTTATCTACCTCCCTTTTCGATTCCTTTAGAGTGGTTGCCTCCTATTCAAGAGTGATATCCTATATCTTTTGTCTCATTTTTATGCCTTTATATTCATAAAAAAATGGTTTAAATTCAAAATATTTAACAAAATCACAATAAAAAATAAACTCTTGTCCAACCTTGACCCTCACATCATCAGATAGTTCATTTGATGCCTCAAATCTTACAACATTTTTCTCTTAATGGGACTCGTACTGTGAAATCACAAGAGAAATTATTTTTTTGACTTTCTCACCCTCTCCATCACTCTCCTCTTCTTCACTTATATCAATATCTATAGCAAAAACATACCTCAAGAGTAGGTTGTGAATGTATTTAATCCAAGGGCTCTATGTCTTCAGCTTGTACTCCTTAATAGGTTGCATGAGGCACATCAAAAACAACTGGGGGCACATCCTTTACTAGTTAATTGACATGAGTGATGAGTTTCTCAATTATTGTTAAAGGATATTGAATCTCACCAAATTCCTTTGAATAAGATGGGACATTTTTTCTCTTCCATTCCTCTGTAAGCATAATCTTGTTATAGGCGGCCATTCTTTCCTTGGTGGAAGCCTCATCATGGTTTCTTATCACATCTTCAACTAAGAACAAATTTTCATACCCTAATAGCCCCTGCAATAATCTTGCCTTGTGAATAAACCCTTTTGCATCAAATTGTTTCCTTACATCACCTAGAGGTAGGTTGTACTGTGCTAATTTACCATCAATTTCCCCATATCCTTCATTGGAAACCACTGCAAAGTCTCCAAAACATAAAATGTTGGGAATAATTGATTGTTTTCTATGTCCTTTGAGGTGTTTGGCATAAAATTTTGCCAATTGCCTCATAATTTTTAAATAATAAATTTGGTCAGGAACTACTCATGGCATCAACTGTGGAGCTCCTTTCAACCCATAAACCCTTATCACTATACAATCAGAGAAAGCATACCAGTCTCCCCAGTTATGATTCACTTTATTTCTTGAGTCATTTTCCTTTGGTCTTAGAAATCTTTGTACTTCTAGGGATATGTTATAATTGCATGGATATCCCAACAACTTCATCAATTGTTTTACAAAAAAATCTTCAAAATAAAGGTAATGAGACCTACCAAATCGGTTGTCCCATAATGAAGTCCACATTTGTACAAGTTTGAAATCTCCATTTTCATTTGTATCTTTAATCCTTAATTCTTCACTCCAAACCCCTCTAACTTGTCCTTCACAAAATAAAATGCATAAGCAAAGAATAGTGCTCACAATTAATACTATCAATATTATTTTTAATCTTTTCAAGCCCTCGATTTAGGGAGTTGGCCAATTACATAGCATAATCAAATGGTCTGGCATCCTTGCTCTATATGTCTATAGTGAAGACCACTGGGGAAATCAACATCAAAGGTGGGACCTCTACTCCCAAAACCTATTTAGCTAAATAATAAGTGTAATGAAAAATAGTCTTCGAACAAATATTCACGAAAAGGAGGGTTTTCACTGCTAGAGAACCTCCTAAGTTGGCCTCCTTCATCCTTGGGCCTATGCAAAGAAAATTTCCTTCTCTTATAGCTGGTATCCATGTGGTGATACTCTATCAAGAGGTCTTTGACTCTTAATGATAAATTTAGTGAACATTAACTGAAATACATTAGAAATGAGATCCCTAGAAATAACAAGCAAGTTACCCCTACCATGTGACTAAATAGTTCTTTTCTTGGGGTCATATATGATATCAAGAGCTTTAATTACCTCTACATTCAAAAACACATTCAGCACCACAAGTCTTCCCAAGTTCAACCTCCATGGATTGTAGAATGGTTCAAACCTAAATTGTTTTCTGTAATGGTACATGAAGAGCTCATACCCTCGTTACAGTGTCCAAATATCTCCTAAGACCTTACATTTTTCCCATAGTTTATCCATTGAAGGATTCATTTGAGCACTCCTCTTGGGTCTCGGCCCTGACCTAGGGCATTGATCTATTAGGTCTTCATTTAGGAGTCTCTTAGGTTTTTTTATGTCCAATTGATCCAAAGGCTTACTCTTTTTTATTTTATGTTTTTAGCTTTGCGTTTGTCTATAATCTCTTCCATTATTTAAATCTTAAGCTTTTGAAGATAATAGCCTCTCAGTTGGGTCTAAAGTACTTATTTGAGTCTCGTCAAGTCACCTCCACCAATCTTTGCTACGTAAGAACTCCAAGTTTTACCTTTTTGCTTATGCCCTTAGCGAAATCTTCTAGGATTTTGTAACAACTATGCGATCAACATGTGATATAATTCACTTCAATTATGGTTCATAAATGCACCATCCATGAATCATCTTTCAATCTTGTCATTGTATAAAAAAATTTATTTCAAATATCTTGTCACATCAGTCTTTCACCGATAGCCACCCTCTCCACCGATGGACACATTTCCTTTGTTCTATCGGTGGGATGCTAGATAATTTTTCCCCGATATACTTTATGCATTCATTAATTCATGGTTATATCAGGCCATTGGGGAAGTGCTACCATTTGTTCCACTAATGTTTATGTGTTATAGCGATGTGCTTAATTTTGTTGACTCTATCGGTATATCGGGTAGAGCACCTTAGGAATCAACCCGATAGAGTATTGTTACAATGATACTAGGTTGTTCATCAGGTCATTGGCAGGGTTGTGATGGGGGTTCTGCCGATGAAGCATTGTTAGGCCGATGGTATTAAATTTTGTTAGGAATGGGGGAGGACTACATCACTACGAGATTTCAAATTTTGTTATGAATGCAATGTAGGCTATAATATGGATCTTGTCACATAAATTTCTATAATTTGCATTGTTCATAAAATAAAAGTGTGGTATATTTTTATGATTATTGATATGTAGAAGATAAGTTGGGTGGAGGCTAGCTTCTTTGTAAAGAAAAATTGAATTTCCTTTTAAGAGATCAAATTTAAATTTTAATATCACAATTTCATGGATGATGGAATACAATATAAAATATCATCAATTATAGTTTGTAATATGATTCATGAAGTGCAATGATTCACAATTTATTTGAATACAATATAAAATACCATCAACTATAGTTTGTAATATGATTCATGCAGTGCAATATAAAATAAGATATCATGAAGTGCAATGATTCACAATTTCAATGTTTATTGAATACAATATAAAATCTCATCAACCACATTTTGGACTTTGGAACAATGGAAACTAATTCATGAAGTGCAGTAAAAATACCTAAAACCTGCTAATTCTCTTCCATTTCCCAAACAAAGTCAGGGTCCTCAAACCGACACTCATCTTTGAGATAAAGTAAAAGAGTCATCTTGATTCTGAGTCTTCTTTTCATTTTCTTCAACCTATGTCTCAAATTCAATGTCATTTTCATCTATCCCAGTCCCACTTCCACTACCACTACCACCAGTACCAGTGCTTGGAATTGGAGTTTTTTTGTTGCATAACCTGGCCCCTCTTCTTTCACATTTGGACCTCCATATTATGAGTGCCCTTTGAAAAGTATTTTTTTTTACATTATACGCAATTCTTTTCATCCTCAAGAAATTTTCCAAATTCTTGTCCGATTTGTTTCTTAACTTTCATTTCAAAAACCACAATGTACTAAAAAATATCTCATCCTCCATCAACCCTAATATCATTATTTGACATAAATCAACAAGTTTGAAATATTATGATATCAAACCACGGAATATTTCACTCTGACCTAAGCTTGCCCAAACCTTTTTTATTGATCCTACTTCAAAGGCCTTCTTCTTTCCCATGGATTTATACTAGTCCCTCATAGCCATTGCAAAACTCCTACATTGTTGTCTAAGCTTATTTTCATCTAAAATTCCTTCTATTGTTTTCTCATTGTATGTTAGCTTTTTCGAGAACTGTTCGATCAAGATTTTTATTTGATCATGAAAATATTTTTGGTTATCTCGGTTTACCCAAAATTAAGGATACAAAATACCCTTGGCTTCAAGTATTCCATGTCAAGGGAATAATTCATGAATCTCTGAGTAAATATATTTTGCAATTTCCTTCAAATTATCACTAATAGATTTAACAATGTTGTTAAAATCTTCCTCGTTAATAGCTACTTCTCTACTAGAGCACCTAGCTATCTTACAATGGTACATTGGTATATCATATCCATGTACACAGATACATAAGTGCCCGCTTGCATTAAACTATAAATAATTATCAGGATTATTCAAATCAGGCATTTTCAGCCACATTAAATAATTTGCACCTTCTTGTGTTAGATCTAGATATAGATGATCAAGGGCCAAGAATGTAAGTTTACGTATATTGGCATATTCATAAATATGCATAGTTATTTCTTGGAATTTATTAACAAGATTTTTCATCTCATCCAGCATGGGAAGAAGACTAGCTAAAGGTAAGAGTGTCTCTATATCGCTTAACCTATGTAAGAGGCCAAGAGCTTTGTCTAATGTGTTTTGATTCTTATACATCACTCCAATCAAGGATTGATATAATGAAATAACTCGTTGAATTGGTCTATGTAGGGAAATCCATCTAGTATCGACATCCTTGAGAATCTTGTTTCTTGGTGTTATTCCCTCAACAAAATGTTGAAATTCTTGGAAACATTTGAAACTTCAGCAGAAGTATGCGTGGATCTCGTGAACTAGATTTTCAACTTTTTACACTGTACAAAACTTGCTTAAAATTTTGAATGCTAAATTCATTTTGTGGTCCATGCAGTGAATGCCAAGCATGTATAGTGCACAAGTAGTTTTTAACTTTGTGCAAACACCGCTCCTTTTACCTTACATCACTGCAGCTCCATCATCTCCTACACACACCAAATTTTTGGCAATTGTCAACTCATCCATACTTGCAATTTCATTCAAATATTTATTGACTAGTGTTAGAACCAAAAAATTTCAATTAAAATCCTAAGCCTTCTTATCCATTTAAGCCCATATTTGCCTATCTTTTCATAAAAATTATTCACTTTATTCCTCGTCCATTTTATCATGCATTTCAAATCCTTACCTCTCTCTTAATATGCATTCCATAAGCTTTTACTGCCTTACCACGGCCTCCCAAAATAGGCTCGTGGTATGGTGGTGGCGGTTAGCAGGCTGACGTTAAGTGTTTACCATGCTACCGTATGTGGTCTAAACATAGACCATGGTATTGTGGTGGGCGGTGAGTAAGTGGCAACAGTAAACAACGAGGCGACAATTGATGGTTAGGAGACAATGAATAGTTGGTGGTCAGTGAGCAGTTACCGCTATACCATAGCCATTAAAATAAAGACTGTGGTAACACGGTAACAAGTGGTGAGGTGGCAGAGATAACTATTGGCAGCTGCAATAGTACTGTTGGAAGCTAGGCCAGTGACCATGGTAGTACGATGAACGTGGGGATAACCGTCACGGTGAACAAAGTCAAACAAGAGGAAGTGGTTAGCAGAGATAGTTATGGCGAAGGAGGACCACCACGGTACAGTAAGGGGTCATCTGAAAGACTGCGGTAATGTGGTAAACAACAAGGTTAACCACCGAGGCTAGGCACCGCATAACCATGGGTGGAAAATTCAAACCCGTAGTAGAGTGGTAAATGCAATGGAAGCCATGGGAGAATAAAAATAAAGGCAATGTAAAGTATAAAATGCCGATAAAATAAGAAATACAGGTGGGAAATGATAAAATGAAAAATCGAAGGCGGAACTATTGTAAGAAATATTTAATTTTCCAAAAGTCAATATAATTAAATATTTCAATCTCTATGATAGAATTTAAATGGTTTTACTAGAACGGTGAAGGGCCGTGACTCTTCAAATATGATGTATATATATTTTGAAAACTCAGTGATAGAGGGGGAGATGGATCTAGGAATGAGATAATGTAAAAAATAAAAACCTTCTGGAAATAGTGCAATGGAGATGATTTCTTGACCGAATTCCTTTCTGATTTTTGTTGTTGTGATGTTATAACTATCAATTTCTATTTAGTTTTTCCCAATTTGGAGTTTTTCAATCATTTGAGTTCAAATGTCAAGTATATTTTAATTCTTCAAATTGCATTTCTTCACTTTGTGTGATTTCATTTAATGGTGTCTGCAAGTCAAAGTTAAAATTCCTTTAAGTGAATCATAATGTTTGTGAGACTTCTTTTGGCTAATTGAAAGAGAGCTAAGTAAGAAAATATTTCAACACTATTTGTGCTAGTCATAAATTGATGAAGTCACATGCCAATCATTGAAAATTCATCCCGTAAAGTGTCTAACAACTTAAATTGTGTCAGGGAGAAATATGTATGTATAATCAGTAATATTTTTAACTCCATTGCCTAGTAGAAAGAAGGCACTGATCTGCCATATCCCAGAGTAAAAAATTCATTATACATAAAGAATTGATTCAAAAACTTTTCATTTAATCTGGGTGGTAGGATTAGTTGTAGTGTCCTTTTGTCTGTCCATGCTTAGTTTCCATTGTGGATAGACTATTCAGCAGGAAATTCATTTCAAATCTGCATATTTCACATAGGTTCACCCACCTAGGTCTATTAGAACCTAAAGAGTAGAAGGTTTAATTGCATAATTGGCCTTGTATGTTTTCCAAGAATGTTATAAGGGTCTAGCAAACTCTTATGGTTAAAACCTACATTTTTGAGTACCAACAATTTGGCAACTCTGTTGGGGAACATAATCTAAAAATAAGCCTTGTCATAGAGTCAGTATCTTGTAGAAGAATCTGCTGGGAATAAAGAATTGCAGATTTTCTCACTTTTGGAAAGTGAGTGGCAACTGTCAATGAACAAATATATTGAGACTGATAAATTGAAATATATATCAAAAAGAAATCTTCCTAGAGTTCAAACTATCACAATTGCTCCCAAAATGCAAGGAAGAAGGTCTTTGTACAAAGATGGTGATGGTCCTAATGCCAAAAATAAATGGATAGAGAAGAATGATAAAAGTAAAAAGGTGACCGATGACATGGGACCATTAGACAAAAGTAAAACATTGAAAGCATCACTGGAGATACACAATTCATATGTCACATTAGCAAATGAAGACTGCCCTTCCAGAGAACCTTGAACTCTTGAGGAACAGAGGAATCCCTTTTATCAACTAGATCCTAAGAAGGTTGAAGAATTCATGGCTGAATGTGAAGCTGAAAGAGAAAGAAGACAACATGAATATGATCAAAATATGACATTTCTTGAAGAAAATCAGGATGGACTTGGCTATGAAGCGGGCTCTGAGGGTAATTATGAACTTATGGCTGGGGATGAAATAAATGCAAGACTAGAACATGAGAGACAAGAAGTGGAAAGGGAAAGAATAGAATATGAGAAGAGGCTCCAAGCAATTAGAGAACTTGAATAATTGAAATTGAGGAAAGTGCAGATCAGTACTCAAATGGATAATCTAGAAAAATATGTGCCACCTCATAGGCAAGGGAACAATAATGCAGGCCCATCAAATATCTCACAGGCCTACCAGAATCAACCAATGAATCAAGGTAGATATCAAATGTTCCACCACAAAATCAAGGTGTTCAACCACCTCCTTATCAATAACATGTATCCCCACAAGGTCAACAATATGTGGCAAATAATAATCCATTGTACCAACGTCAGTATTACCAAAATTCTCCTCCACAATATGCAACCATGATTAGGTAGTTTTACTTGGCTAGACTACAAATATGCCCTTACCCTATGGACAACAGTTGGAGAACTTTGGTTCCAAAATTCACAGGGAGCAGTGTTATTAGAACTAAAGAGCATTTAAGGAGTTTTAATGCTTTTATGCAAGATTTAGATATACATTATGAAGATATACAAATGAGACTATTTATGATGTCACTAATTGAAGATTCCAAATATTGTTTTAATAGTTTTCCAACAACTTCTATTAATTCTATTCATGTGTTTTATTAACAAATTCTTGAGCAGTATGGGAATCAATATGCACCTGATTTTGCATTGTATGAATTAGTGACTATTCAGAAGCATCAAAACGAGTCAGCTTATGATTTCAACTAGAGGTTTTCTAAATTGCATAATAAGATACCTCTTGGATCTAAATTGGTTGATCCTGCTGCACTGAGTATTTTTTTTAAAAGCTTTTGATCCTAAGAGAGGTTATGAGCTCAGGAACAGGGGTCCTAGAAATTTGGCTGAAGCTCAAAGGATAGCACTCACCATTGAAAATAATAGGAAAGTTGCAGGGATGATTACCAAGAGGGATAACCCAAGGGTTCCCCAATATGCTCCTCTAAATAAATAAGAGAAAACATATAGTAATGAGAGGCCAAGACTACATGACATGCCTTATAATACAAATTGAAGAAATGGAAAGCTAGTGATGGATGGGCCCAGAAACAAAGAGACACCTGATCCTTTGAAGAAGAGAGGGACTTACATGGTTGATAATGGTCCTTGGTGTTTAGTATGTGACATGCCACATTCATCAGAACATTGTACAATAGATCAGTCAGTGTCAGGAAGAGACAAGACATAAAATAATAATGAAGAAGATAATAACATTTATTTGAATTCTCATACTCTTCACTCAGCAGAGCAGGGATATTCATCTTCGGAGGAAGGAGGATATGAATATGATGTTGATCATTAGAAATATAATGTTCACATGGCAGAGCAACAAATTTTTTCTGATTATGAAGAAAGTGATGATGAACAAGATCTTCCTACGACATCATATCAGCCTAATAGGGGAAGTATGAAGAGATCATCTGAGAAAGAAATTAAGAGATTGACTATTGCAGCAATTGAGCAAGCTAATAGAAAGTATTGGTTGAGGAATAGAATAGTAAATGAAAATGAAGGTGTTCCGAGAGGAATATTCTTGAAAAGTGAAAAGATGTCCCATGAAATATCAAAAAAGACAAATGATCAGCACCCTAACAAAAAAAAATAGAAATATATCCCCAAAGAAGAAAATAAAGAATCCTCCAAGAACACACAAAAGATGGATCAGACATCAAAGAGGGAGAAAGAGGAAAACAAAGGAGAATTGATAGAATCAAAGAAGGTGATCAGAACTGAAGGTACATCTTTTGATTTCATACAAGCCTTATCTCAATTAAAAATGTTTGTCTCATTGCTTGAAATGATGAAAATTAAGGAGTATAGGGAAAGTGCTATTCAATTAATGTCTAGTGGGAGGAATCAAAATATAAATTATGAACAAAATGAGAATGTTGGAATTGCTGATAAGAAAGGAAAGATAAAAGTTGAATAAGTTTGTTTAAGTGATGCATTGATAAATACACCTCAAATTGATCCATTTTTCACTACCCTACTCATAAATGGTAAATTGGTAAGAAATTGCATCAAAGATTCAGGTACTTATATGAATATTATGCCAATAGGGGTAATGAAACAACTTGGCATGTGGATAGATATTGAGGGTGATAAATTTTATGCTATGGATAGTAGGTATATCCCAGTAGTGGTGATTATGAAAGATGTAGAAGTAAAATTAGCAGCCTACCCACAAGCTGCTTATAACATTGATATAACTGTGATTGATACACCTCCTCAGTTTGGAATGCTTCTATCAAGACAATAGACCGCAGTAGTTGGAGGTAATGTGCAATT
>CM021102.1:740249657-740273380 GCA_007115665.2 Sequoiadendron giganteum
ACTAAAGGGTTTGTTGCTCAGTCTATCTAGTGTGTTGTCTAAAATTTTCAATGGTACGCATCAAGATTTGAGAAAGTTATATGTTCCTATAGTCATTATGTTACTGTAGTAGGTGTTCTTGGAAGAAGAGGATGAAATTCTACCAATTTCAGTTGCTGCGCATATTCGTGTGATGTTCATTAATGATTTTGGATTGTGATCTATTAGTTCTATATTTCTGCATTGATTGGAGTGTTCATGATCAGAGATTTTTCTGATGTGTGCTTGAGTTTTCATGTTCTTGGTCGACATGATGTTGGTAGCATGTTGTGGATCCATGAGGATTAATATTTTATTGTTTGGCATGTTTGAAGGTGTTTATTTGGGTCCTCACTATGTTGTGACCAACTTGTGTTTGTGTGCATTAAGATTTATTTATGTTTTAAGGATGACAATTGTAATTTATTATTCATTTCTGGTCGACAGAGTAGTTGATGTAAATCCATGTGGAAGATATATATGCGAAGTTGTTTTCCTCATTTTGAAGTATGCTCGATGTGTGTATGTGAAGTACATGTGTGAATAAAGGTAAAATCATTTAGGATAAGAGTAGAGTGTGAAAGAGATTGAAAAGATTGTGAAGAAGATTGAGCGAAGTGTATTTGTGCCTAATCGAAACTATAATCAGGCTTGTGAAGAAGCTATTTTCTCAGTTCATGTTTATCAAATGGATTTAATTTGATTATTTTATGTAAGGAAATTATCCTTCCTCTAAGCAGTGTGCTCTAGGTAGTGTTCCTGAACGCAAGTGCATTCCTTATTCACTTTTCATTATATTTTTAATAGGGTATAATCTTGTGGACTAACATCCACCATAGTTTTTCCCCTAACAGGTTTTCCATCTATAAAATATTGGTTTTCATGTGTCTTTGATGTGTTATTGATTTATGCTTGCACTATTAATTACCAAATATGAGACTAAAGGTTGATCAATGTTGAATAAGTTTGATTTTGGTGACAATTGATTCACTCCCCCCTCTCAATTGTCTATCCTTGTTTTTCAAATAATTGATATCAGGTCTAGTTCCTCTGAAGAAGCCTAACAACTTGAGGTGATCTGGGATGGCATCATACAAGAAGGATAGTCCTAGATTCAATGGTACAAACTACTCTTTATGGAAAGTTAGAATGGAGTGTCATTTGAAGTGCATTGGAGAACCTTTCTGGAAGATCACACAAAGTGCATATACTATTCCTTAGAATGGTTTGTCCTTTGAAGATGAGATCAAGCAAGAAGCTAATACTAGAGCTATTGAAGCATTTTTTAGCACTTTGATAGATTCAGAGATGAAAAATGTGATAGGATTGAAGACTGCACATGAGATCTAGAAAAAGTTGGAGACATTGTATGAAGGATATGCACTAGTGAAAAGTGCTAAGCTACAAAGTTTAAAAGGCAAGTGGGAGGACATGAAGATGAGTAAAGATGAGAACATCCTCTCTTTCTCTCAAAAGATAAATGAACTAGTGATGGGAATTAGATGTGTCGGTGGAACCTTGGATGAAGAATAAATTGTGGCTAAGATACTTATATCTATGCCCTCTTCCTACAAAACAAGAGCTCATGCTATTGATGAACTCGGGACAGTGACAAATGTGACAAGAGACATGCTGATTGGAAAACTTACTGCCTTTGAGTTAAGTTAATTTGGTGAATCTACTCCTAAGACCAATTCTGCATTCAAAGCTACTGTATCCGGAAAAATCTAACAAAGATACAATCCGAGAGAGTTCCAAAAGGACATTGAAATATGAAGATGAGATGAAAAAGATTGAAGATGAAGAAAAAGAATTAAAAGAACTAGAAGAATTTATTGTGAAAAGAGAAGCTAGAGGTCATGGTAAGTACAAAGGAATGTTACCTATCAAATGTTTTTCTTTTAGTAAGATAGGTCATTTTTCATCAAGATGTCGTGAGAGAGTTTCTAAGTACAAACTTGAGAAGACTAGATTTCAAAAATAAATGCTATTATGTTGAAGAAGGTGTTATTGATGATGAATCTGATAAAGAAACTAGAAATGAAGATGAATGGGTATTCATTTCTATCAAAGAAAATGGTCAGGTGTCCATTGAATTTTCTAGAAATGTGAATGTTGAGAAAGCTCTTGCAGCAAAAATTGAAGAAAAGGATGAGTGGGTAATTGATAGCGGATTCTCACACCATATGACTAGTGACAAAAGAAATTTTGTAAGCCTAGAAAACTATGATGGTGGTGTTGTAATATTTGGAGACAACACTTTTTGTGTGATTCGTGGAAGAGGCACTATTTATTTTGGTGGTAAGAACAATCTTCATGATTTTTTTTATGTAGAAGGCTTAAAACATAACTTGTTGAGTGTTGGACAGATGGTAGACAAGGGTTACAATATTTAGTTCAAGGATGTTAAGAGAAAAATAAGGGGAAGTTCTGGAAATATTATTGCTTCAGGTACAAAGACAAGAGGTAATATTTTCACTTGAGTGCTTCAAGTGAAAGTTGTTTAATTTCTCAAATTGATGTAAGCTAGTTATGACATAGGAGGTTGTTTCATGTGAACTTTGATAACATTTTCAAGATAAGCTCTACTCAAGCAGTCATAGATCTTCCTAAGTTAGTGAATCCTACTAGCACTATGTGCAAGGAATTTCAGATGGGAAAGCAATCTAGAAATTATTTTTTTGAGAAAACAGTATAGCTCTAATGGAATACTGGACTTGATACATATTTATCTATGTGGTCCATCTAGAATTAGAAGTCTACAAGGAGAAAGGTACTTTATGTTGCTTATTGATGATTATTCTAAAATGATATGGGTTGCTTTATTAAGAGAAAAACATGAAGCATTAGAAAAGTTCAATAGCTTCAAAGCTATGGTAGAAAATGAGACAGGTCAAAAGATCAAATTCCTAAGGTCAGATAGAGGTGGTGAATTCAATTCTCAAGAATTCAATTCTTTCTATGAAGAGCATGGAATCCAAAGGCAACTATCTGCTCCCCAAACCCTGCAACAAAATGGAGTTGTTGAAAGAAAGCACATAACCATTCTAGACATTGCTAGAACAATGATGCTGGAAGAAAATGTTCCTCATTTCTACTGGAGAGAAGTTGTAATTACTTTTGTGTATATGATTAACTAGGTGAATTCCAAGAGTAATTCTAGTAAGACCCCTTTTGAGCTATGGTTTGGTAATAAACCTACTATCAAATATTTCAAATTTTTTGGAAGAAAATGCTACATCAAGAGAGATGATGATATAGGCAAGTTTGATGCTAGAAGTGATGAAGGAATATTTTTAGGTTACTAAACTAAGAGAAAAGATTATCGGTGCTTTAATAAAAGGTTGAAGAAAATGGTTGAAAGTGAAAATGTCAAAGTTGATAAAGATATTGTTAGACCATCCAGATGTAGTGGATATGATCTAGATGATCAACATGATAGTACTAAAAAAGGAAATAATGTTTAGATACAAAATTAACTTCAAATTGTTTTGGTGAACCAAGGGAATCAAGAAGCAAAAAATAGTAGAAGTGCAGAAGAAAGAACATAAGAACAAGGATTCAGAGAAAATCCTAAAACTCCCAAGTATGTGAGGTGGAATCATTATGATAGTCAGATCATAGGAGATAATAGAAAAGGTGTGAAAACTAGAAGAATAATTTTAGAAGAGTATTGTCTAATTTTCAAAACTAAGCCTAGCAATATCAATGAAGCATGCAAAGATGAATATTGGATGGAAGCCATGAAAGAAGAACTAATGCAGATAGAGAAAAATGATACATGGGATCTTGTTCCTAGACCTCAAAAAGAAATGTGATTGGAACCAAATGGGTGTTTCAGAATAAGTTGAATGAACAAGGTGAAGTTGTTAGAAACAAAGCAAGACTAGTTTACAAAGGGTACTCATAGATGGAAGGTATTGATTTTGAAGAAAATTTTGCTCAAGTTGCTAGAATTGAAGCTGTAATATCATTTCTTGCTTATGCTACTTTCAAGAATTACAAAGTCTATTAGATGGATGTAAAGTCAACATTTCTAAATGGTGAGCTAGAAGAGGAATTCTATGTTGAACAACCAGATGGATTTCAACTGACTAACAAAGAAAATATGGTATGCCAATTGAAGAAAGATCTATATGGACTTAAGAAAGATCCTAGAGCGTGGTATGCTAGATTGGATAAATATTTGTTGAAACTTGGATTCAATAAAGGTACTGCTAACAACAATTTGTATTTCAAGTTGGATCAGAATAAAGAATTGATCATTGAAGTCTTTATTGATCACATTATTTTTTAAGGTAATAATGATTTGTGTATGAATTTTTTTGATGAAATGAAAAGTGAGTTTGAAATGTCAATGATAGGAGAGCTGAATATATTTTTAGGACTACAAATCACTCAACTAGATGATGGGAATTTTGTATCTTAGTCTAAATATGTAAAAGAGTTACTGAAATTTTTTGGCATGGAAGACTCAAAGCCAGTTGGTACACCTATGGTAACTAGATGCAAAATTACATACAATGATGATTCTCTCAAATCAAATCAAGCAAAATATAGGTCAATGATTGGTGGATTACTCTATTTGACTCAGACCAGGTCAGATATAATGAATTTTTTTGTGCATGATTGCTAGATATCAAGTTGATCCTAAAGAGTCTCATGTGACTATTGTGAAAATAATCTTTAGATACTTGAAAGGGATAGTTGATCTTGGTCTTTGGTATCCTAGGGATGATGATCTTATCCTAAGCACTTTCATTGATGTTGATTGGGCAGGAGATGTGGATGATAGGAAGAGTACAAGTGGCGGTGCATTCTTCTTAGGGAAGAAGTTGGTATCTTGGCTAAGCAAAAAGAATAATTTTGTTTCATTATCTATTGTTGAGGAAAAATATATTGTTACTACAAAAAGTAGTACTCAAGTATTTTGAATGAAGAAAATGCTAAGAGATGTTAGAATTGGCTATGAAGAACCCATTGCCATTTCTTGTGACAATTCAAGTGCCATAAACATTTCTAAGAATCCAGTACTGCATTCAAAGGCAAAGCATATCCATCAAATATCACTTCTTAAGAGATAAAGTAAGTGACAAAGAAGTTAGACTAGAGTATATACCTACCAAGGAGAAAATTGAAGACATATTTACTAAGCCATTGCCTAAGGATACTTTTGAGTATCTCAGAGGCAAGTTAGGGGTGATTTCCCCTCCTAATCTAAACTAAGATGCAGAATTTGCATCAATCCATGAATTCATAAGTATATCTTATTCTGGATTGATGTTGTGGTGGCTACTACTCAGGGGGAGTAGTTAGATGTGCTAAATATGAGGATCAGAGCATATGTACCTTTTCCATTGATGTCAAAGGGGGAGAGAAGAAATGTGAAAAACATGAGAGAAGAATAAAGTGGAAGGAGAAAACAAGAAAATAGTGCACAATCTAAGGGGGAGATTATTGGAAGAGCTAGTTGGGTTGATGGTATTTTTCACATCATGTGTATCCATCAATGCCAAAGGGGGAGATTGTTGGATGTTGTGGTTGCATTTCTGATATGTGTTTTTCATTGATGTCAACACTATTAGCATTGGTGTTTCTAGAGGCTATATATGTCGAGGAGATTGAGAAAATTGTTAAAAATATATTGTAGGAAGCCAGTGAAGCTAAGAAGGTCAGAGTGGTGGAAAGTGTTGTAAGTTGATAATCAAGTGGTGTGCACTAAAGGGTTTGTTACTTGGTCTATCTAGTGTGTTGTCCAAAATTTTCAGTGGTACGCATCAAGATTTAAGAAAGTTATGAAGTTCTATGTTCCTACAATCATTTTGTTACTGTAGTAGGTTTTCTTGGAAGAAGAGGATGAAATTATTCCAATTTCAGTTGTTGTGCATGTTATTGTGATGTTCATTGATGAGTCTAGATCATGATCTATTATTTTTGTACGTCCACATTGATCAAAGTGTTCATGATCATATATTTTTCTGATGTGTGCTCGATTTTTCATGTTCTTGGCCGACATGACGGTGGTAGCATGTTGTGGATCCATGAGGATTAAAATTTTTTCTTTTGGCCTATTCAAAGGTGTTTATTTAGGTCCTCACTATGTTGTGACCAAATTTTTTGGTGCACATTAAGATTTATTTATGTATTAAGGTCGAGAGTTGTAATTTATTATTTATTTGTGACCGATAGAGTAGTTCATGCAAATTTGTGTAGCAGATATATAAGAGCAATTGTTTTCCTCATTTTGAATTATGTTTAGTGTGTGTATGTGAAGTACATGTGTGAATAAAGGTCAAATAAGTCAGGAGCAGAGCATAGTTTGAAAGAGATTGAAAAGAGTTTGAAGAAGGTTGAGCGAAGTGTATTTGTGCCTAACCAGAACTGTAATCAGGCTTGTGAAGCATCTAATTTTTTAGTTCATGTTCATTAGATGGATTTAATCTTATTATTGTATGTAAGGTAGTGAGCCTTCCTCTGAGTAGTGTGCTCTAGGCAGTGTTCCTGAATGCAAGTGCATTCCTTATTCACTTTTCATTATAATTTAAACAAGGTATAATCTTGTGGACTAACATCCATCGTGGTTTTTCCCCTAATAGGGTTTCCACATATAAAATCTTGGTGTTCATGTGTCTCTAATGTGTTATTGATTTATGCTTGCACTGTTAATTATCAGATCTAAGATTAAATGTTGAATAAGTTTGATTTTGGTAACAACTGATTCACCCCCCCTCCCAGTTGTCTATCCTTGTTTTTCCAACAAGTACAAGTTTGGATTGTTCTTTGAAGAATGTTTGAAAAAGTTGTACACCAATCTATCTTTGACTTAGTAAAGTGTTGAAAGGTATTTCTTGAGATCCTTTCAACTAAGATGCTTATGATTGATAATACTTGGTTTTAGGAGTTTGAATTTGTGGGAAATCATGAGATCAAACACATATGTGAGGTTCAATTTTCTTTTATCTTGCTTAGATGGATTCTTTTTACCACATCAACATTTCTTTCTTAATTTTGAAACTGAATGTCTGTGTCTCAATTCCTTTTCATTCCACAAGGTTCATTATGTCAAAATCAAGGATTCAAGGCATAGTTTCCTAAGTTGAGTTTGGAGGGAACAAATTGAGATATGGACGCAAATTTTTAGAATCCTCTAAGGATAAAATCCTTAGAGACAAGTAGTAACACGTGGAATTTTCAAGGTGATTTTCTCTTTCCAAAGGGTTTGAAATTTTGATGACTTTTTGAATGTTTATTTCAAAGTTTTAGATCTGAGCAATGTATTTTGAATGACTCACAAATTGCACAACCCTAGGATAGAAAAGACAATATTTGTTGAGTCTCCTCCTGGATTTGTCCAAATATTGAGACAAAGCGAATAGCTAAAGATTTGGTGACACTAGCTCCCCCTTTCTCAGCACACACTTCTCAAGACCACAAAATCTCAAAATACTTAAAATCTAGAGATTAAAAGGATTTATTTTGTTTCTACTCTAAATAGTACAAGTTTGGAGCAGCTTGAGAACAACCGTTCTTGCACCAACAAATAGTAGGGATTTTGGCTTTTGCATGAATTGGTTCTTTATCTGGGCACCCGTTCAGGTGGCCACACAATAGGAAAGAATCAATTTATTTTCTATAGCAGCACTTGTAATGTTGATATTTCCTATAGCATTCAAATTTATATACCAATTGTGAGTAGCTTGGCTTTAGCTCATTACTGATTGGTTTGTTCCCTTGGGGTGATTACTTTTTCCCACCAAATCAGGCCTTTTAAAGATAAACAATAGTGAAGATGTACATTTATAGTTGGATCACCTAGATTGTATAAAGCACTAGGAGGGAGCGCACACACAATGCCTTTCCTTCACACTCACAATTGTTCAATTTTAGCTCCAAACTGAAATGTGTAGGTAATATTTTAGACAATCAATGTCACTAAAATTCTTTTGATTCTCAAGATTTCCATGGAGCACAGGAGAAATGCATACCTATTTGAATGGCACAAATTGTAAAGAAGATTACAAGAAAAAGAAAACACAAGTTCATTTTAATCCACAAAGCAATGATGAGTTCTTTCTATAGCACCAAAACCAAGTATGAAGTTGTTTGTTCAATTTTAGTCCAAGATCCAAATTTTAGTAAGTATCTAAGGTCCAATTTTAACCAACTTTGACTAAGCTTGAGTTGATGATTAATTTTAAGCCCAAACTGATCTAGTTGGTCCTAGAAAAGGAAATAAAATGCAAAAATTAAAGACCTAAGCTATTACAAAGAGCATTAAAAAATTATTTTAAGCCTCCAACTTGATTTTCCTCCTTTCCCTACAAAAGCGACGTTGCACATCAAATGTGACACTCTTCAACTTTCAAATACAACTTTGAAAAATAGAACCGACACTCTCGTAAAAGCAAAAGTGACACTCTGTAGAAGGTAGAGAGCACGAATGCGGTGCAGTTTTAGAAGTGACACTCTACGAATAGAAAGTAAAGACAAAAGATAGAAGGGTCAAAGGTGATGTTGAAGCAAAAGCAATAAGACATATGCAATAAAATGTGATGTGATGTGAGAATAGTGATGCACAAAGGTGGCATCACATTCCTGTGTCTTATCCCATAGTGGGAGTGGTGCTCCTTTCATGTGAAAAGGATGCCCTTTCCCATCCCCTTGATAATATTCCAAAGTGATGAACAAGAAGTGATGAAGATGCTAAGATGAAATGTGCCTATAGTAGAAATGCTATGATTGTGGATGTGATAGATTTTTGAAAACCTTTCGAGGGAAATTGAATAGGAGGTGGTCGAGAGGAATATTCCTTAGAATATACCTTTGTGAGGATAATTAGAAGAATTAGATAAATAGAGGAAATTAATTTCATGTGCAACCTAGTTAGTTAACCATGGTTGATTTAACTCTTGAGGAGTTAAAAGATGGAGAATTTAATTAAATGATTTGATTTAATTAAATATGATGAATAATAGTTAGAAGAAAGGTGAATTAATCAATAAATTTAATTATTTAGTTAATAGCTGAATTTTTTGATTTTAATTAAATAATGTTGATTATTCAATTATTTGGTTAGTTTGAGATGATTTAAGAAGAAACTGTATTAGTTAATTAGAATCAGATGCATAGTATCAGTCAATACATTTTGCATGTCTACATTTTTCCCCTCTTTAAGGCGAGGTACCTATTGCATTGGTTCAAAGAATAATATCACCACGATCAAAATTCAAAAAAAATATGATTTTTTGGATGCCCCACTATTGAAAAATGTGAACACCAAACCTACATAGACTAACATAAAATCAACAAACCATTATTAAACATGTTAGAAAGATCAATCTAGTGTTCCCTATGAAATTATTTAGCCAAATTCAAGAGAAAACATGAAAATAGTAAGAAACTAATGAAAGCATGTAATATAAATTGAACTAGCTTAGACCTCCATCCCATAGGGGGAGTGGTGCTCCTTTGATGTGGAAAGAAGCCCTTTCCCAATCCCTTTGATAAGCTTGATGATTTTTTTATTTTCCAAGTATAAAATTGATGCCAAGTGATGAAACTATGATTGAAAATGATGGAAATGGTGAAAGATATGAAGTGAAATGCCTATAGTAATGATGCATGAAGCTGTGGATCCATATTGTGAAAAGGATTATTCTATGTATAGAATTCAATGGTTGAAGAATGAGAGGATTTGATCAATGTAGGATAAATTTATAGTCAATAAGAACGTTTCAAGTGTCACAATTCTATTCAATGAGGGTGGAGAACATTTTGGGAAATTTGTGAGTGAAGGAGGATGGAAGAGAAGTAAATGAAGATGGTTGAGAATTTGTAAATGGTGTAAGAGGAATTGAATGAAATTGGTTGAGATTTGATAGGATGTAAGAGAATTTATTGCATTTGTAGTAGGATGTATAGGTTTTTTTAAACCATTGGAGGGAAATTGAATGAGAGGTGGTTGAGAGGAATATTCCTCAAAATATGCCTTTGTGAGGATAATTAGAAAAATTAGATAAATAGAAGAAATTAATTTCATGTGCAACTAAGCTAGTTGACCATAAATGATTTAAATCTTGAGGAGTTAAAATCTGGAGGATTTAATTAATGATGATTAGAAGGTGATTTAAGATTAATTAACTTAGAATTAATTAATTGGAAGAGGTTAGGGGATTTGTGATATTTGATTTTAATCAAATAAGAAGACTTTAGGAGAATTTAATTGAACGACTTGATTTAATTACATATGATGAATATTAGTTAGAAGAAAGGTGAATTAATCAATAAATTTAATTATTTCATTAATAGTTGAATTTGTTTATTTTAATTAAATAATGTTGATTATTCAATTAATTGGTTAGTTTGAGATGATTTAAGAAGAAATAGTGTTAGTTAATCAGAATCAAATGCATAGTATTAATCAAGAATTTTTTACGTGTCTACATTTTTCCCCTCTTTGAAGCAAGGTACCTACTATGTTGGTTCAAAAAATAACATTGCCACGATCAAAATTATTTTTTATTTTATTTTTTGGATGCCCCACTATTTCCCCAATGGAAGAAATTATGCTACTACACTGCCCCCTTCGAGAGATCAAACAAAACTTGAAAAATTAGGTTGAGCTCTCGAAAAAGGTTCAACAAAGATTTAGACACAAAAAATAGCCCACGGGATGTGAAAACAAACTCTTAGTGATGAAAACGGGTCAAAATGGGCTTTTTTTGGAAAAAAATAGATTAAATGGGTTCAAAAACCCTAAAAACCCTAAAAACTCTAAAAAAATTACATAAATAGGGTTAGGAGGATCATTTTCAAATAATTTACACTCTTAGCCTTCTAGAAACCTTGATTTTTTCTCTGAGGTGCTGATGGAATGATGGCTCGTGTGCTCCCCAAACATCAGACTGATCGGGTTTGTGAGTTCCAATGACCTCAAGATGTAGAATCCCTGGTATGCCTTTTAAAACGTTTCTCATTTTGCATGATTTTGATGTATTTATTAGGGTCTAATGACATCCATCAAAACAATCCCCTAGGGTGCCACATTTGTTACAATCGGCATTGCCTTTGAGCATGTCGACCCACATTTGCAGTAGAGCGTTGCACGATGTTGGAGGGTCCCAGAGTCACCTACAAAATTCCAGCACACCTTTGACATACAACATCATTTTTGATTTCAGTGTCACCTTTGCAAAATGATAGTGTCGCTTTTGTAGAAGCCAACACACCTTTGCTTTTTGGAATTTTTTTAAATCTTCAAAAACACACCATTTGATGAATTTTGATGTCATGGGCATTCAAGATGCAGGAGGTCCTTTGAGTGCTCAACTCGAAGGAGCAAATAGGTCAAATTCTACATTGAGTGAGGCATTTATTAGATGATGCTCTATCTTTCCTAGGGGTTATTGGATTCGTGCATGTGGACTAGATGCTCATGGTGTGGACACATCTAGCCATGATGATCGCCTTTGTGGACAGATGGCGGAGTGAGAATTCCTCATTCCATCTACTAATGAGAGAGGCTATTGTGACATTGGTGGATGTATGGAAGATCTTACGGATCCCCATGCACAAGGAGTGGATTATATATGATGTCGATGGTGGTGGTGATTATATATTCTAATTCTTTGGCATCGATGAGTATGAGACCAATAGCAGCTAGATGGACCTTACTCGCTATGAGGGGATTGCTCCTGACTTGACCCTTTTTGTTGGTGCATTGATCTCAGGAGTCCTTGTTCCCGATTGTCAAGCTAGAGGCTCTAGCATTGGATAGGACATTATATGGTGTCGTATGACGGAGGAGATGACCATCTACACCTGGGGGCCAATTGTCTTAGGCTTGATGTATCATGACATGCACCAGGCTATGTGCTTTGGGGCCCATAGCTTTGGTGTGGGATTTACACTTCTTCATGTGTATTATAGGTATGGGGGGATGTATTATACAAGTAATACATGCATCCCACACTAGAGGCGGGTCATTTATGAGATGAAAAAGTTTTGGTGGAGACTGTGGCTCCATTTCCATAGGTGGCATGATGATGATGAGCAACTCTTCTAGTGTTGGCAGAGTAGATATATGTAGGGGTGAGAGCATCACATGATAGAGTAGTACCTCCCAAATAGGTTTGCTTTCCAGTTCGGAGAGGTATAGGATGCCCCTAATGATGGACAAAGATCTATATTTGTGTGGAGGTCCAGAGAGAGCGTGCAGGTAGAGGATTCCACCCCAACAGGCTATCAATGATTTTAGGAAGCTAGTGATGATTCCATGGGTGTATTTTGATGATCCCACAAATATGGGGACCACATTGGAGTATGATGCATATTTTCAAGCCTACACCCTGATCAAATTGGTGTTACCAATTTTTCCAGTAGGGCAAGCAAAGGACCATGGATTGGATAGGTTCCACAGTAGGCAAGTCATTAGGCACAATATGGGTAGAGTGGTGGAATCATAGGACATGATGGGAAGATCCCACAATTATTGCAACCTATTTGATAGATGCTACAACATTAGCCACATCAAAAGCCACGATGACCACCACCACTAGGTCCTAATACCAGGGATGGACAAATAGCAACACTGTAGGCATAGGTACAGGTGTTAATAGGTTAGTTATAGTAGGTACAAGATAATATTTCAACCTTGACCTAGGAGAGGGATCATGCATGATAGGAGGTAGTACAGGAGCACCAAATGAGGCACATTGCTAACCTAGGACTGGCATAGGAGATGAGACAGAGGCAGCAACTAGAGGCTGTAACACAATAGACACAAGGGTAGGCCACAGTCCCAACTAAGATGTATGGTTAGATAATGCAGGAGGCATCGTACTATAGGCTACAATATTACAGAGTCGTGGCACCAAGTCAACGAGAGCCAGATTTCTCCCACCTTAGCTAGGTTGTCCCTAGTAGGACCCCTTAGGCAAGGCCAATAGGTAGACCATTAGGGTTAGACCACCTAAGTTGTGAGAACCACCATGGTGATAGGCAGAGCGAGCACAACTGAAGGCATTGACAGTGCACTAGACACCCTTTTTTGATTGTACAACCCAATTTCTAATGTGTATACATTCATTGGTTGAGTTTTGATTAGCCTCTTGTATATTCGATGATGACTATATGTAGACATGGAAAATTAACCAACCAACTTGATCCTAACTACTAACATCATTTCATCTTGAATCACCTTCTCAACTTCTCATCACTTTTTCATCTCTTAATTAAATAAATCATTATTTATCTAACTAAGTCATTCTTCCTTGTTGATCAAATTAATCAATTTAATTTTAATCAACCCTAAGTCTCTGTTTATTTAAATAATTCATTTCATTTAAATTAAATCTCTAAAGTCTTATTAAATTGAATAAATTAAACCTTATTTAATTTAATCTAACATCATCCCCTTTAGTTCAATAAATCAAATCATTTATTTAATTAAACCTTTATTCTCAATTTTGATTTAAATCAATTCATAAATCTAATTCAAAATGGTCACACCATTTAATCTCTCATTAAATTAATTAACCTTTGATTAATTTAATTCTAATCCATGTCACATCCTCTAGAGAATGCAACTTGCACAATAAATCATTTATTTTGATTTATTAAATACCTATTTTCTCTCAACATGGTATAAAAGGTGAATATTCATTCAAATTTGAAAATCCGTCCAAGTGGATTTGTACATCCAAAAAATCATTCACTTCCCTCTTACATGTCCTTGTGCATTGAGTCAAGTGGCATTTAAGTCATTTGTCTTCCCTCTTGAACAATTCATTTCACAAATTTAAAAATCCACCTAATAACATTTATTGGCTCATTCATCAAAATGTGAACAACCTTCACCCATTCACATCTTCACAAGTGGAACTTGACCATTGGATGTTGAATGATCCCACATTCATCCATTTTTTGTCTTCTCTTCTCAATATCATTTATAAATAAGAGGCTTTCATTCTCATTCATCATCCACAATTTGAGAGTAAAGTTATTATCTTCACATTGAGAGCAACTTCATACATTTTCTTGAGCATTTTCCATCACCATAGCTAGGTTATTGTAGGTTTTATCAAGAAATCATCTTGTTCTTCATCAACAAATTGGATCAATCTCTATCAAATCATCAAGCTTAGAAAGGAGTTGGGAAAGGGCCAATTTCTACACATAATTGGCACCAATTCCCCCATAGCATTAAGTGTTTGCATTGCTTGAATAGAATTTGATTTAGTTTCTTGTTTTGTTTTTCATTTCATTTCTATCTTTGAGAATTGTAGATGAATTTTATGGGGAATAATTTTTCTTACTTAAATTTGAATCTAATTGTGTGTTTGTTTTCTATGTGTGTGCAGGTATAGGATTGGGGTTCACACTATATATATGATTATGATGTATCATGATATTTAGCCTTTTTGATATATATATGAGATAGTTGTGATGTGTTTATATGATGTGATGCTATTTTATTTTATGTGATATGTTATGGATGCATATGATATGGATGGATGGATTAATTATTTAAGATGTGATGTTTTATGCTTTATGATGTGATATGATATGATAATATGAATGCTTATATATGGTATATCTGTATGGATACATGTGATGTTATCAATGTATGATGTATGTAATACATACGTATTGTATGGATGCAATGGATATTATGATTCCTTAGAATAAAAAACCTACATTATACCTAATGTCAATGCATGTGAGATCGATACAATGTAATTCTACGCTTATTTCCTTTTTTCAGTATCTTTTTATATATGTGATATGATGATGTGTTATGTGTGTATGATGTGATGATGATGATGATGATTGTAATGTGATGGATAAAAATGAAAGTGTTTTATTTTATGAGATGCTTAGAATAAAAACTATATTATGATGCAATAATGTTTCCTATTATGATGATATGTATGATATGCAGTATGTTGATGATTTGTGGATGCAGGATGGATGCAGATATAGTTATATATTTATTTCTGAATATCATGATACCATGTTAGTATTGTTATATGGAGTAGATAGAAGAAAGAGAGATCAACCCTTGAGTTCAATATGATACCAAAATATGGTGATGATGTGATTTCTTATCAGAGATTGGGGACGCAAAGAGCTCAATTACCTTATGTTTGATAACACACATAGGTACAATGCATCAAGGTATAGAAAAAGGATGGTGTTGTACCCTGTGAGATGGAATTTGACTCGACAATTAGATAGGAGTATACTTGTTCACACCTAGCATACAAAAATTTATTAGGATGTTACTTTAGATATTTCAAACATCTTAGACCAAAACATGAGGAAAAACTTTTCAATGTAATAGTCAACAAGATGCCTAAAACATCGTCTGTACAAATAAAACAAAGTATGACCAAGTTATTTTACAAGAATATCCAACAAGCGCAATAAATTAAAAAAAAAATGATCAATGCTCCATTCATTTCTCTCTAAATCATTTTGATTAGACATCATCAAGAGGTCATTGGAATGAGCACAATAAGATAAATCAAAAGAACGGATCAAGTAAAAAAGAAAAGATAATATTCTTCACACCTCTAGCTAATATTCATCCTAGGACATGATGTTATCAGATGATGGTGAGATCAACTGGACGACAGGCTATTGGTAATAGGATTTGACCAATTTTTTTTCCTAGTGACCTAGACTTAAGACGCTAATGTTTGAGTTTTCACTTTTAAACCTGCTAGACTTGTTTTTTATTTCCTTACCAAGGGTTGAAGGTGACGATTGATTTATTTCAAGCGGGTGTTTATTGCAGGTGAAAACGAAATGGGATGGATGTATTTTTTAAAATATTTGGATTTTTTTGGTATTTTGAAATGTTTTGAGGCTATTTTGGTATTTTCAAGATGTTTTACAAATGTTTTTGATTTTCAATTTTTCTGATGTTTTCAATGTTTGCGAGATTTTGACCAATGACCTATCCTAGGGGCCTTGGGGGCTAATCAAAGATTAGCCTTGTCTACATTATACACGTAGAGACCATCTAGTTTTACTTACACAGACTCATTTATTGATGAGATATGAACATGCATTGCCAGTTTATTATCACAGACTCCTAAAGACTGACGTAATGTGTCTCGAGGGCACATCAATGATGGCCTCACCTACGTTCAAGCTCAAAGACTCATAGTTTAACATGACTCTGTTTTTGACCTTTTCAAAGTTTTGACTTATTTTTTGATTTTTGATATGTGTTGGATATTTTTTGGACTTTCTCATGATTTAATAAATATTTTTGGATTTTTTGGATTTTAGAAATATTTCAAGAATATACATGAGTTCAATCTAGCATAGGTACAAGAACATGCCCCCAACATGATGGGATAGACTACTTCGATAGGGGCAGGACAAACTGACCTTAGGAATGTGCCAAGTAGTACTAGGAGGGAATGTGATGCCAACACAAGATCAAGCTATGGTGCGGATGAGGATGGGTGATGGAGGGATCAACAAAATGTGATGGGTGAATGTGATGGAAGGTGATGGTAGGTGATGCAAAACAACTCAAAAAATTCATGGTAGATGGAAAGTGCTTATTTACACAAGGTTCTTGTTTTCTAGGTTCTCACCAAGGTACTTGCCCAAAGTGCCACCGGAGTGGTTTTCACTAGAGCATGATTTTTTTGTTTACCATTTTCAATCCTTTTTTAAATTTTCTTTTATTTTTCTATATTTTTAATTTTTGTATTTTTGGATTTTACCTTGTAAATTTAGGCATAATTTTTTTTGAGATGGGAGTTGTTGATGGTCTCCTACATAAGCTCACCTTCAAGTGTTGATAGATGATATGCTCCTGACTTGTAACTTACCATTATAATAAAGGGTCCCAACCAATTGGGTTCAAAATTTTCCTTGTTGTCCAAATTTGGCACGTTATTCTAGATTTCTTTCAACATGAGCTCTCCTACTTGAAATGACCAATTTTTGATCTTCTTATTGTAGCTCCTTTTTAGGTGGTTTTGGTATACCTGTAAGTGGTTTAAATCATCTATGCACCACTCATCTAGTAGTTCTAGCTTGTTCAACCATGACACTTGATATTCTTCATTAGTAATGAGATTCTGCAATGATATTCTTAAGGATGGGAGCTCGATCTCAATGGGAAGGATGGCTTCTAATCCATAGACCAGAGAGAAAGGGGTTGTACCTATAGGCATGTCAATACTCATTCGGTAGGCCCATAGGCAAGATTTAGCTATAGGTTCCAGTCACAACCAACTTCATTGATTGTTTTCTTTAAGGTTTTCAAGATGGTTTTATTAATAGCCTTAGCTTGGCCATTACCCTAGGGATAGTATGGGGTGGAAAAGCAATGTTGTATATTGAATTTTTGGCATAGTACGCAGACATCCTAGTTTTAAAAGGTGTTCCATTATTTGAGATAAGGGCTTGTGGAACACCATAACGATAGATAAGGTAGTTAAGGATGAATTTGGCAA
Source organism: Sequoiadendron giganteum (assembly GCA_007115665.2). Lineage (NCBI taxonomy): Eukaryota > Viridiplantae > Streptophyta > Pinopsida > Cupressales > Cupressaceae > Sequoiadendron > Sequoiadendron giganteum. The sequence goes on from CM021102.1 coordinate 740,267,159, forward strand.
TCTACTTTCCTATGATATAGGTCATTGGAATGGCCTCTACCCACTTTGTGAAGTACTTCATAGTAGTGATAATGAACTTGTGTCCATTAGATGAGGTCGGTGAGAATTTTCCAATGAGATCAAGCCCCCATTGTGAAAAGTGCCAAGGTGTTATAACCGGTTGGAGATCTTGAGTTGGTGCATTGATGAGGTCCCCATGTTGCTGACATTGCAAACACCTTCGAACATATTCATGAGCTTCCTTCCCCATTATAGGCCAATAATACCTAGTCCTCAATAGTTTCTTGGCTAACATCATACCACCAGAATGTGAACTAAAAATTCCATTGTGTACCTCAATTAAAGTAGTCAAATCTTCCTCAGGGTTAAGGCATCTCAAAAGGGTTCCTTCAATACTTCTATGGTACAGGGTATCACCTAAGATTAAAAAATGGGATGACTTACTAACAAATTTTATTTTAAGGTTTGGGGTGATATCGATGGGGAGGACTCCTATTTTAGGTAGGTGTATATTTCATGGTACCAAGGATCACCAAGACCAATGATTTCACGCACGAACTCAAAATCTGGTACCTAAAAAGTGGGTACGAGAAGCTGCTCTACCAGGAATTCTTGTTTAGGGACATTGTGTGGGATATCCAACAATGATCTAATTATAGCCATGGCATCTTCTACTCTATTCTTTACCCTCAGTATCTACTCAAATATGATGTCGATGAAAAATTCCTTGATATCCTCCACCAATTTCTTGTATGGGGTAAGTTTTTCATCCTTTTTTTAGTATTCATCATTGACCTGGTTGATAATTAAATGTGAGTCCTCGTAAACCTTAAGTGCCATGATTTGACACTGTACTACAACTCAGAGTCCTATGACAAGGGTCTTGTACTCAGCGATGTTGTTAGTGCAAGGGAAAGATAATCTATATGATTTTGGGATGCAATCTCCTTGTGGTGTGATGAAGAAGACTCCAAATCCTGACCCATGCTGAGTATATGACCCATCAAAATATACCTTCCAATGATCCTCTACACTGAGATTGAAAATTGACTCATCGAGGAACTCTGACACCAATGGATTCTCTGCATATATTAGTGCTTCAGCCAATTGATCCACAATTACCTATCCTTTGATTTCCTTCCACTCTACATATTCAATATCATATTTTGTTAAAATCATAATCCATTTTTCCATTCATCCTCTGAGTGTTGCTCTAGAGAGTAGATACTTGAGAGGGTCTATTTTGGAAATGAGATTTATTTGGTGGGCAAGCATGTAGTGCCTAAATTTATGTGAGGCAAACATGATGTAGAGCAAGAGGATTCAAAATTCAACTCACTAGGAGCATATTTCACAACAATGGGTTTCAACCCATTCACCCATCTTCAAATTAAATTTCTTCACAACTTTCTTGATTTCAAGATACCAAAATAAAGATAAGACAAAAAATCTCTTGTAGAATCAACAAAATGCTTTTAACATCACTAATATGATTAGGGTTTCTACCCACTTTCACTAAATTTACAATATCTCACTAAAATATGCATGAAATTGAATGAAATAAAATATAAAATGAATTATATACATATTAGTAACAAATAATATGAATTTACCATGATTTTATAGATGTATGAGGTCGTACAATACTCTGCAACTCATATTTTCTCAGAAAAACACATAATAATGAAGGGTTTTTATTGATTTTTAGTTACAAAAATTCAAATATGATTCCTCCTTCTTTTCCTTGAGATATATGAGTATTTTTTAATATATTTAAATAATAAATAACTCTATCAAACTACCTTCCAACTACATTGACCCTTATTTTTCCCCTTTTTGCCAGTTTTGTCATTTTTGACAATTTTACATATTTTGCATATTTTGCACCTTCACCCTTTTAGTACCCCAAATTACATTGAGTTTGATCTTGTGTGACCTTAAAAACTAAAAAAAATGACTTATTACATGGAATGACCCTTCATGGTCCTCTACAAGCACTTTTACATCTTTTGCATTTTTTGGCTAATATGACAAAAACTGACAAAATGAGACAAAATGCCCACTTAATCCACTAAAATGAATTTTAAAACTCTTAAATGGTCTGGAGAGACCTTATTAAATGACTTATAATCACTCACTTATTTGTGTACAACTAGGCCTCATGGAGGCTTAAAGGAAAGCTGGTGCTCCATGCACCATACATCCCTTGAAGAAAAACTCAAGTCCACTGAGTTTGTATAGAATAAATCACGTGCAAAAAGAAATAAATCTTCACTACCTGCAATCAAAAAAAGTTGCATCTTCATTTTTACCCATGGATTTTTCTTCTTTGGTATCATGAACACAGTGAGATGAATGTTAATTCCTTTCATCTTAACACCTTGTGCATGCTCAAACTCATTCATCAACTCTATATATTGATCTTCCTTCTTCCTTATCAAACAAAATGTCTTTATATTTTTTGCCTCATCATAACTGGAAACTTCTATATGGGGAAAACTGAAAATGCCATCAAGTTCGTCATGCAACAATGAAGTAAACTTTACATTTTCATACCTTGGAAGAAATTCAATTCATCCTTGTCCTCTTCTTTATCAGGTTTGGGCACCAACTCTTCATTATCTTCTTCCTTTTCCATTGAGTCTCCTTCATTTTTTATCTTCATGTCTTCAAGGTCTTCATTCTCTACTTGCTTTAACTCTTCATTATTAGAAATCCCTTCAACTTGTTTGCTTTGTTCTTCCTTCACCATGGAATTCATCTTTTTAGCTTGATTTCTCTCTTGTTTTCTTTTCCACATAATCTCCTCAATATGCCATGTGACCCTTTTCTTCATTGGTAAGTGCCAAATAGATTGTAACTGCTTCCATTCAACCTCAAGCCTTTCTATCTTCATACTAATTGCCTCTATTTGTTGCCTAAATTTTTTCATCTCTTGATCCTTCTTTTTTTTCTTTATCTTTTCCTCTTTTCTCTTTGTCTCCTTCTCTAGTGAACCCTTTGTCTACAAACACCTTTTCAAATACTCCATCTTCACAAGCAACTCTCTCCTTGCTTCAAAAATCTCTCTGCCTCACCTAGGTGTCTACACTCACCTAGTCTCTTAGAATTTCTCACTGCAACAACCTACAAACAATCACAAGTACAAAACCAAATCTCTTTTCTCAAATCCTTCTAGCTTTGATACCAAACTGATGTAGATCAAGATGATTCACAATTCAACTCACTAGGAACATATTTCACAACAATGGGTTTCAACCCATTCACCCATCCTCAAAGTAACTTTCTTCACAACTTTCTTGATTTCAAGATACCAAAATAGAGATAAGGAACAAAATCTCTTGTATAATCAACAAAATTATTTTAACATCACTAATATTACTATTTCAATCCCAAATACTAACCAATATAACTCATACATCAAAAAATTTACAAGTTATCTATCCAAAGAAACAATTAGGCCTATTAAGTTCACAATATTCACCTACTATTAACACATAAAAAATAATTAATCTCAATGTTCTCTAACCAGATTCATAGGCATAAAGTACCATTCAAAGTAACTCCTTTCAATAAGTTAAAATGGCCATTTATGGTAGAGAACTTCAAGTATGCAAAAATTGTCCTGAATAACAAATAGGTCTAACTAGACCACGTCAAAGAGAAACCTTATATTTCCAAGTTCATCCCTCCTTCCTAAAGCCTTATGCATGTCGACATATACCTGCACAACCAAATTATACCTCCCCCCATTCATCATTCAAGTCATTTCACCAAGCACCTAGTCTAAACCTCCAATTTTGACTCCATTATGGGATTGCAACAACACATTCAAGAAAAATCAATAAAAAAATTGAGAACGACAACTTTTAGGCCCTCAAATATTTTCATGTATCCCCTAAAAATATTACCAAGAACCATTAGGAGAAATATCACCTTTTAAAAACTCCAAACACACAAAAAAAAAATTCTTAAAACACCCTAAATACTGGTTTTACCAGTCTGTAGCACTTTTTCCAGACTTAGGGCCTTAGGAAACCCATTCAAAACCTTAATCTTGTTATATAAAACTTTTAAATAATCAAAATTCCATATCATACTGAATTATCATGAATTTTAGGAAGATTTCATCAACTAAAATGAGAGAAACATCATTTTGAATGCTCTCGGGTACCCTACATTAGGGTTTCTACCCGTTTTCACTAAATTTATAATATCTCACTCAAATCTGCATCAAATTGAATGAAATAAAATATAAAATGAAGTAGATAAATATTAGTAACAAATAATATTACTTTCCCATGATTTCATAGATGTATGAGGCCGTATAATACTCTGCAATTCAGATTTTCTCAGAAAAGCACATAAAAATGGAGGGTTTTATTGTTTTTTAGTTACAAAAATTCAAATATGATCTCTCCTTCTTTGACTCAAGATATGTGAGGCTTATTTTATATATTTAAAGAGTAAATAACTCGATCAAACTACCTTCCAACTACCTTGACCCTTATTTTCCCCCTTTTTGCCATTTTTGTCAATTTTGATAATTTTACATATTTTGCATATTTTGCACCTTCACCCTTTTAATACTCAAAATTACATTGAGTGTGGTCTTGTGTGACCTTAAAAACTTAAAAAAATGACTTATTACATGGAATGACTCTTCATGGTCCTCTACAAGCACTTTTACATCTTTTGCATTTTTTGGCTAATATGACAAAAACTGACAAAATGAGACCAAATGCCCACTTAATCCACTCAAATGACTTTAAAAACACTTAAATGGTCTAGAGAGACATTATTAAATGACTTATAGTCAATCCTTAGTCATTTGTGTACAATTAGGCCTCATGGAGGCTTAAAGGAAAACTAGTGCTCCCTACACCAAAACACCACTACTAGACAAGCTTTCTCAATGAATGTGTAGCTGACTTCGTGCCCTATCAAGGTTTTGCTGATATATTAAATGGCTCTCTCTTTTCTTGTTTCACGGTGATCCCAAAATACTGGTTTACAATTTTTGGCCAAACTGGACACTGAAATTATTATTTTTAACTAAATCTTCACATTCAGAAACCTATAGCGACTAAACTGTGAGGAATTTGAAGATGATGCAAACTAGAGTCTCATCAAATTTTGTCTCTAGATTATAAAAATACTTTTTTCAAAAATTTTGGAATAATATTTCACTTTTTTTTCCATCTTCCACGAAAAGTGGTTTTTTTTAGAAAACAACATTTTTAAAAAGTGACGCTTACCGTATACAACATAAATTTTTTTGTATGAAGGATAAAATCATAAATTTTTCGAATTTAGATTTGTGACTACGATATCTAGAATTTTCATTTGGTCTCATAGTTTTTTATTGAATATTTTTTCCTTAATAGAGTTTCAAAGTCAAAACAATTGCAATTCAAACATAGGTGGACTGTATACAACATAACTTTTTCTGTATGTATCAAAATTCAAATTTTTTTTTAATGGATCAAGGACATCAATACCCAGCATGAACATATTTAAAATGTTTTGATAATTTTCTATTTTTCCACATGTGTAAAACAAGGAGCTTGATTTTCGGTGAAAAACCCATGTTTAATAAAACTAGAAAAACACATACATAATAAAACCAAAACATATTAAAATTATATTCATGGGATAGCTTATTTCAAGGACTACCATAATAATTTGAAATAAATTTTAAATGAATTCATTTGATCCCCCAAAAGGTAAATCAAAAGTGATTTTTTATCATCATTTTGATAGGTGTAAAGGAGACTCATTTATAGGCATGGTTTAAAACTAGCGAGGTTCTATCCAAGGGGGTTTGATCTGAGGTGGTTTGATTAAAGCATCTTCAATTGGAATCCTTAAAATGGAAATTTTAAAAGCTTAAATCGTTATATTTTCTAAAAATATGTGATTTCAGATAAAATCAATTCCTCTCAGAAATTGTAAACCAGCTTTGTGGGATCGCCCTTCATCGTGATATGCTAGAAGAGCACCAAGGGTTGTTGTTGTTGCTAGTTTATACATGATCAATGGTTTTTTTGGGATAGGTGGAATAAGGAATAACAATGTTAGAAATTATTCTTTGATTTTATTGAATTCCTAATCATATTTCTCATCCCATCTATATGATAACCCCTTGTGGAGTAGATGATAATATGGGATAGATTTTTCTGATAACTGTGCTATGAATCTACGAATGGATTGGAGTCTTTC
>CM021102.1:740277796-740321604 GCA_007115665.2 Sequoiadendron giganteum
CTTCAGAAATAAAGCAAGTGACAAAGAAGTTAGACTAGAGTATATACCTACCAAGGAGAAAATTGAAGACATATTTACTAAGCCATTGCCTAAGGATACTTTTGAGTATCTCAGAGGCAAGTTAGGGGTGATTTCCCCTCCTAATCTAAACTAAGATGCAGAATTTGCATCAATCCATGAATTCATAAGTATATCTTATTCTGGATTGATGTTGTGGTGGCTACTACTCAGGGGGAGTAGTTAGATGTGCTAAATATGAGGATCAGAGCATATGTACCTTTTCCATTGATGTCAAAGGGGGAGAGAAGAAATGTGAAAAACATGAGAGAAGAATAAAGTGGAAGGAGAAAACAAGAAAATAGTGCACAATCTAAGGGGGAGATTATTGGAAGAGCTAGTTGGGTTGATGGTATTTTTCACATCATGTGTATCCATCAATGCCAAAGGGGGAGATTGTTGGATGTTGTGGTTGCATTTCTGATATGTGTTTTTCATTGATGTCAACACTATTAGCATTGGTGTTTCTAGAGGCTATATATGTCGAGGAGATTGAGAAAATTGTTAAAAATATATTGTAGGAAGCCAGTGAAGCTAAGAAGGTCAGAGTGGTGGAAAGTGTTGTAAGTTGATAATCAAGTGGTGTGCACTAAAGGGTTTGTTACTTGGTCTATCTAGTGTGTTGTCCAAAATTTTCAGTGGTACGCATCAAGATTTAAGAAAGTTATGAAGTTCTATGTTCCTACAATCATTTTGTTACTGTAGTAGGTTTTCTTGGAAGAAGAGGATGAAATTATTCCAATTTCAGTTGTTGTGCATGTTATTGTGATGTTCATTGATGAGTCTAGATCATGATCTATTATTTTTGTACGTCCACATTGATCAAAGTGTTCATGATCATATATTTTTCTGATGTGTGCTCGATTTTTCATGTTCTTGGCCGACATGACGGTGGTAGCATGTTGTGGATCCATGAGGATTAAAATTTTTTCTTTTGGCCTATTCAAAGGTGTTTATTTAGGTCCTCACTATGTTGTGACCAAATTTTTTGGTGCACATTAAGATTTATTTATGTATTAAGGTCGAGAGTTGTAATTTATTATTTATTTGTGACCGATAGAGTAGTTCATGCAAATTTGTGTAGCAGATATATAAGAGCAATTGTTTTCCTCATTTTGAATTATGTTTAGTGTGTGTATGTGAAGTACATGTGTGAATAAAGGTCAAATAAGTCAGGAGCAGAGCATAGTTTGAAAGAGATTGAAAAGAGTTTGAAGAAGGTTGAGCGAAGTGTATTTGTGCCTAACCAGAACTGTAATCAGGCTTGTGAAGCATCTAATTTTTTAGTTCATGTTCATTAGATGGATTTAATCTTATTATTGTATGTAAGGTAGTGAGCCTTCCTCTGAGTAGTGTGCTCTAGGCAGTGTTCCTGAATGCAAGTGCATTCCTTATTCACTTTTCATTATAATTTAAACAAGGTATAATCTTGTGGACTAACATCCATCGTGGTTTTTCCCCTAATAGGGTTTCCACATATAAAATCTTGGTGTTCATGTGTCTCTAATGTGTTATTGATTTATGCTTGCACTGTTAATTATCAGATCTAAGATTAAATGTTGAATAAGTTTGATTTTGGTAACAACTGATTCACCCCCCCTCCCAGTTGTCTATCCTTGTTTTTCCAACAAGTACAAGTTTGGATTGTTCTTTGAAGAATGTTTGAAAAAGTTGTACACCAATCTATCTTTGACTTAGTAAAGTGTTGAAAGGTATTTCTTGAGATCCTTTCAACTAAGATGCTTATGATTGATAATACTTGGTTTTAGGAGTTTGAATTTGTGGGAAATCATGAGATCAAACACATATGTGAGGTTCAATTTTCTTTTATCTTGCTTAGATGGATTCTTTTTACCACATCAACATTTCTTTCTTAATTTTGAAACTGAATGTCTGTGTCTCAATTCCTTTTCATTCCACAAGGTTCATTATGTCAAAATCAAGGATTCAAGGCATAGTTTCCTAAGTTGAGTTTGGAGGGAACAAATTGAGATATGGACGCAAATTTTTAGAATCCTCTAAGGATAAAATCCTTAGAGACAAGTAGTAACACGTGGAATTTTCAAGGTGATTTTCTCTTTCCAAAGGGTTTGAAATTTTGATGACTTTTTGAATGTTTATTTCAAAGTTTTAGATCTGAGCAATGTATTTTGAATGACTCACAAATTGCACAACCCTAGGATAGAAAAGACAATATTTGTTGAGTCTCCTCCTGGATTTGTCCAAATATTGAGACAAAGCGAATAGCTAAAGATTTGGTGACACTAGCTCCCCCTTTCTCAGCACACACTTCTCAAGACCACAAAATCTCAAAATACTTAAAATCTAGAGATTAAAAGGATTTATTTTGTTTCTACTCTAAATAGTACAAGTTTGGAGCAGCTTGAGAACAACCGTTCTTGCACCAACAAATAGTAGGGATTTTGGCTTTTGCATGAATTGGTTCTTTATCTGGGCACCCGTTCAGGTGGCCACACAATAGGAAAGAATCAATTTATTTTCTATAGCAGCACTTGTAATGTTGATATTTCCTATAGCATTCAAATTTATATACCAATTGTGAGTAGCTTGGCTTTAGCTCATTACTGATTGGTTTGTTCCCTTGGGGTGATTACTTTTTCCCACCAAATCAGGCCTTTTAAAGATAAACAATAGTGAAGATGTACATTTATAGTTGGATCACCTAGATTGTATAAAGCACTAGGAGGGAGCGCACACACAATGCCTTTCCTTCACACTCACAATTGTTCAATTTTAGCTCCAAACTGAAATGTGTAGGTAATATTTTAGACAATCAATGTCACTAAAATTCTTTTGATTCTCAAGATTTCCATGGAGCACAGGAGAAATGCATACCTATTTGAATGGCACAAATTGTAAAGAAGATTACAAGAAAAAGAAAACACAAGTTCATTTTAATCCACAAAGCAATGATGAGTTCTTTCTATAGCACCAAAACCAAGTATGAAGTTGTTTGTTCAATTTTAGTCCAAGATCCAAATTTTAGTAAGTATCTAAGGTCCAATTTTAACCAACTTTGACTAAGCTTGAGTTGATGATTAATTTTAAGCCCAAACTGATCTAGTTGGTCCTAGAAAAGGAAATAAAATGCAAAAATTAAAGACCTAAGCTATTACAAAGAGCATTAAAAAATTATTTTAAGCCTCCAACTTGATTTTCCTCCTTTCCCTACAAAAGCGACGTTGCACATCAAATGTGACACTCTTCAACTTTCAAATACAACTTTGAAAAATAGAACCGACACTCTCGTAAAAGCAAAAGTGACACTCTGTAGAAGGTAGAGAGCACGAATGCGGTGCAGTTTTAGAAGTGACACTCTACGAATAGAAAGTAAAGACAAAAGATAGAAGGGTCAAAGGTGATGTTGAAGCAAAAGCAATAAGACATATGCAATAAAATGTGATGTGATGTGAGAATAGTGATGCACAAAGGTGGCATCACATTCCTGTGTCTTATCCCATAGTGGGAGTGGTGCTCCTTTCATGTGAAAAGGATGCCCTTTCCCATCCCCTTGATAATATTCCAAAGTGATGAACAAGAAGTGATGAAGATGCTAAGATGAAATGTGCCTATAGTAGAAATGCTATGATTGTGGATGTGATAGATTTTTGAAAACCTTTCGAGGGAAATTGAATAGGAGGTGGTCGAGAGGAATATTCCTTAGAATATACCTTTGTGAGGATAATTAGAAGAATTAGATAAATAGAGGAAATTAATTTCATGTGCAACCTAGTTAGTTAACCATGGTTGATTTAACTCTTGAGGAGTTAAAAGAGGAGAATTTAATTAAATGATTTGATTTAATTAAATATGATGAATAATAGTTAGAAGAAAGGTGAATTAATCAATAAATTTAATTATTTAGTTAATAGCTGAATTTTTTGATTTTAATTAAATAATGTTGATTATTCAATTATTTGGTTAGTTTGAGATGATTTAAGAAGAAACTGTATTAGTTAATTAGAATCAGATGCATAGTATCAGTCAATACATTTTGCATGTCTACATTTTTCCCCTCTTTAAGGCGAGGTACCTATTGCATTGGTTCAAAGAATAATATCACCACGATCAAAATTCAAAAAAAATATGATTTTTTGGATGCCCCACTATTGAAAAATGTGAACACCAAACCTACATAGACTAACATAAAATCAACAAACCATTATTAAACATGTTAGAAAGATCAATCTAGTGTTCCCTATGAAATTATTTAGCCAAATTCAAGAGAAAACATGAAAATAGTAAGAAACTAATGAAAGCATGTAATATAAATTGAACTAGCTTAGACCTCCATCCCATAGGGGGAGTGGTGCTCCTTTGATGTGGAAAGAAGCCCTTTCCCAATCCCTTTGATAAGCTTGATGATTTTTTTATTTTCCAAGTATAAAATTGATGCCAAGTGATGAAACTATGATTGAAAATGATGGAAATGGTGAAAGATATGAAGTGAAATGCCTATAGTAATGATGCATGAAGCTGTGGATCCATATTGTGAAAAGGATTATTCTATGTATAGAATTCAATGGTTGAAGAATGAGAGGATTTGATCAATGTAGGATAAATTTATAGTCAATAAGAACGTTTCAAGTGTCACAATTCTATTCAATGAGGGTGGAGAACATTTTGGGAAATTTGTGAGTGAAGGAGGATGGAAGAGAAGTAAATGAAGATGGTTGAGAATTTGTAAATGGTGTAAGAGGAATTGAATGAAATTGGTTGAGATTTGATAGGATGTAAGAGAATTTATTGCATTTGTAGTAGGATGTATAGGTTTTTTTAAACCATTGGAGGGAAATTGAATGAGAGGTGGTTGAGAGGAATATTCCTCAAAATATGCCTTTGTGAGGATAATTAGAAAAATTAGATAAATAGAAGAAATTAATTTCATGTGCAACTAAGCTAGTTGACCATAAATGATTTAAATCTTGAGGAGTTAAAATCTGGAGGATTTAATTAATGATGATTAGAAGGTGATTTAAGATTAATTAACTTAGAATTAATTAATTGGAAGAGGTTAGGGGATTTGTGATATTTGATTTTAATCAAATAAGAAGACTTTAGGAGAATTTAATTGAACGACTTGATTTAATTACATATGATGAATATTAGTTAGAAGAAAGGTGAATTAATCAATAAATTTAATTATTTCATTAATAGTTGAATTTGTTTATTTTAATTAAATAATGTTGATTATTCAATTAATTGGTTAGTTTGAGATGATTTAAGAAGAAATAGTGTTAGTTAATCAGAATCAAATGCATAGTATTAATCAAGAATTTTTTACGTGTCTACATTTTTCCCCTCTTTGAAGCAAGGTACCTACTATGTTGGTTCAAAAAATAACATTGCCACGATCAAAATTATTTTTTATTTTATTTTTTGGATGCCCCACTATTTCCCCAATGGAAGAAATTATGCTACTACACTGCCCCCTTCGAGAGATCAAACAAAACTTGAAAAATTAGGTTGAGCTCTCGAAAAAGGTTCAACAAAGATTTAGACACAAAAAATAGCCCACGGGATGTGAAAACAAACTCTTAGTGATGAAAACGGGTCAAAATGGGCTTTTTTTGGAAAAAAATAGATTAAATGGGTTCAAAAACCCTAAAAACCCTAAAAACTCTAAAAAAATTACATAAATAGGGTTAGGAGGATCATTTTCAAATAATTTACACTCTTAGCCTTCTAGAAACCTTGATTTTTTCTCTGAGGTGCTGATGGAATGATGGCTCGTGTGCTCCCCAAACATCAGACTGATCGGGTTTGTGAGTTCCAATGACCTCAAGATGTAGAATCCCTGGTATGCCTTTTAAAACGTTTCTCATTTTGCATGATTTTGATGTATTTATTAGGGTCTAATGACATCCATCAAAACAATCCCCTAGGGTGCCACATTTGTTACAATCGGCATTGCCTTTGAGCATGTCGACCCACATTTGCAGTAGAGCGTTGCACGATGTTGGAGGGTCCCAGAGTCACCTACAAAATTCCAGCACACCTTTGACATACAACATCATTTTTGATTTCAGTGTCACCTTTGCAAAATGATAGTGTCGCTTTTGTAGAAGCCAACACACCTTTGCTTTTTGGAATTTTTTTAAATCTTCAAAAACACACCATTTGATGAATTTTGATGTCATGGGCATTCAAGATGCAGGAGGTCCTTTGAGTGCTCAACTCGAAGGAGCAAATAGGTCAAATTCTACATTGAGTGAGGCATTTATTAGATGATGCTCTATCTTTCCTAGGGGTTATTGGATTCGTGCATGTGGACTAGATGCTCATGGTGTGGACACATCTAGCCATGATGATCGCCTTTGTGGACAGATGGCGGAGTGAGAATTCCTCATTCCATCTACTAATGAGAGAGGCTATTGTGACATTGGTGGATGTATGGAAGATCTTACGGATCCCCATGCACAAGGAGTGGATTATATATGATGTCGATGGTGGTGGTGATTATATATTCTAATTCTTTGGCATCGATGAGTATGAGACCAATAGCAGCTAGATGGACCTTACTCGCTATGAGGGGATTGCTCCTGACTTGACCCTTTTTGTTGGTGCATTGATCTCAGGAGTCCTTGTTCCCGATTGTCAAGCTAGAGGCTCTAGCATTGGATAGGACATTATATGGTGTCGTATGACGGAGGAGATGACCATCTACACCTGGGGGCCAATTGTCTTAGGCTTGATGTATCATGACATGCACCAGGCTATGTGCTTTGGGGCCCATAGCTTTGGTGTGGGATTTACACTTCTTCATGTGTATTATAGGTATGGGGGGATGTATTATACAAGTAATACATGCATCCCACACTAGAGGCGGGTCATTTATGAGATGAAAAAGTTTTGGTGGAGACTGTGGCTCCATTTCCATAGGTGGCATGATGATGATGAGCAACTCTTCTAGTGTTGGCAGAGTAGATATATGTAGGGGTGAGAGCATCACATGATAGAGTAGTACCTCCCAAATAGGTTTGCTTTCCAGTTCGGAGAGGTATAGGATGCCCCTAATGATGGACAAAGATCTATATTTGTGTGGAGGTCCAGAGAGAGCGTGCAGGTAGAGGATTCCACCCCAACAGGCTATCAATGATTTTAGGAAGCTAGTGATGATTCCATGGGTGTATTTTGATGATCCCACAAATATGGGGACCACATTGGAGTATGATGCATATTTTCAAGCCTACACCCTGATCAAATTGGTGTTACCAATTTTTCCAGTAGGGCAAGCAAAGGACCATGGATTGGATAGGTTCCACAGTAGGCAAGTCATTAGGCACAATATGGGTAGAGTGGTGGAATCATAGGACATGATGGGAAGATCCCACAATTATTGCAACCTATTTGATAGATGCTACAACATTAGCCACATCAAAAGCCACGATGACCACCACCACTAGGTCCTAATACCAGGGATGGACAAATAGCAACACTGTAGGCATAGGTACAGGTGTTAATAGGTTAGTTATAGTAGGTACAAGATAATATTTCAACCTTGACCTAGGAGAGGGATCATGCATGATAGGAGGTAGTACAGGAGCACCAAATGAGGCACATTGCTAACCTAGGACTGGCATAGGAGATGAGACAGAGGCAGCAACTAGAGGCTGTAACACAATAGACACAAGGGTAGGCCACAGTCCCAACTAAGATGTATGGTTAGATAATGCAGGAGGCATCGTACTATAGGCTACAATATTACAGAGTCGTGGCACCAAGTCAACGAGAGCCAGATTTCTCCCACCTTAGCTAGGTTGTCCCTAGTAGGACCCCTTAGGCAAGGCCAATAGGTAGACCATTAGGGTTAGACCACCTAAGTTGTGAGAACCACCATGGTGATAGGCAGAGCGAGCACAACTGAAGGCATTGACAGTGCACTAGACACCCTTTTTTGATTGTACAACCCAATTTCTAATGTGTATACATTCATTGGTTGAGTTTTGATTAGCCTCTTGTATATTCGATGATGACTATATGTAGACATGGAAAATTAACCAACCAACTTGATCCTAACTACTAACATCATTTCATCTTGAATCACCTTCTCAACTTCTCATCACTTTTTCATCTCTTAATTAAATAAATCATTATTTATCTAACTAAGTCATTCTTCCTTGTTGATCAAATTAATCAATTTAATTTTAATCAACCCTAAGTCTCTGTTTATTTAAATAATTCATTTCATTTAAATTAAATCTCTAAAGTCTTATTAAATTGAATAAATTAAACCTTATTTAATTTAATCTAACATCATCCCCTTTAGTTCAATAAATCAAATCATTTATTTAATTAAACCTTTATTCTCAATTTTGATTTAAATCAATTCATAAATCTAATTCAAAATGGTCACACCATTTAATCTCTCATTAAATTAATTAACCTTTGATTAATTTAATTCTAATCCATGTCACATCCTCTAGAGAATGCAACTTGCACAATAAATCATTTATTTTGATTTATTAAATACCTATTTTCTCTCAACATGGTATAAAAGGTGAATATTCATTCAAATTTGAAAATCCGTCCAAGTGGATTTGTACATCCAAAAAATCATTCACTTCCCTCTTACATGTCCTTGTGCATTGAGTCAAGTGGCATTTAAGTCATTTGTCTTCCCTCTTGAACAATTCATTTCACAAATTTAAAAATCCACCTAATAACATTTATTGGCTCATTCATCAAAATGTGAACAACCTTCACCCATTCACATCTTCACAAGTGGAACTTGACCATTGGATGTTGAATGATCCCACATTCATCCATTTTTTGTCTTCTCTTCTCAATATCATTTATAAATAAGAGGCTTTCATTCTCATTCATCATCCACAATTTGAGAGTAAAGTTATTATCTTCACATTGAGAGCAACTTCATACATTTTCTTGAGCATTTTCCATCACCATAGCTAGGTTATTGTAGGTTTTATCAAGAAATCATCTTGTTCTTCATCAACAAATTGGATCAATCTCTATCAAATCATCAAGCTTAGAAAGGAGTTGGGAAAGGGCCAATTTCTACACATAATTGGCACCAATTCCCCCATAGCATTAAGTGTTTGCATTGCTTGAATAGAATTTGATTTAGTTTCTTGTTTTGTTTTTCATTTCATTTCTATCTTTGAGAATTGTAGATGAATTTTATGGGGAATAATTTTTCTTACTTAAATTTGAATCTAATTGTGTGTTTGTTTTCTATGTGTGTGCAGGTATAGGATTGGGGTTCACACTATATATATGATTATGATGTATCATGATATTTAGCCTTTTTGATATATATATGAGATAGTTGTGATGTGTTTATATGATGTGATGCTATTTTATTTTATGTGATATGTTATGGATGCATATGATATGGATGGATGGATTAATTATTTAAGATGTGATGTTTTATGCTTTATGATGTGATATGATATGATAATATGAATGCTTATATATGGTATATCTGTATGGATACATGTGATGTTATCAATGTATGATGTATGTAATACATACGTATTGTATGGATGCAATGGATATTATGATTCCTTAGAATAAAAAACCTACATTATACCTAATGTCAATGCATGTGAGATCGATACAATGTAATTCTACGCTTATTTCCTTTTTTCAGTATCTTTTTATATATGTGATATGATGATGTGTTATGTGTGTATGATGTGATGATGATGATGATGATTGTAATGTGATGGATAAAAATGAAAGTGTTTTATTTTATGAGATGCTTAGAATAAAAACTATATTATGATGCAATAATGTTTCCTATTATGATGATATGTATGATATGCAGTATGTTGATGATTTGTGGATGCAGGATGGATGCAGATATAGTTATATATTTATTTCTGAATATCATGATACCATGTTAGTATTGTTATATGGAGTAGATAGAAGAAAGAGAGATCAACCCTTGAGTTCAATATGATACCAAAATATGGTGATGATGTGATTTCTTATCAGAGATTGGGGACGCAAAGAGCTCAATTACCTTATGTTTGATAACACACATAGGTACAATGCATCAAGGTATAGAAAAAGGATGGTGTTGTACCCTGTGAGATGGAATTTGACTCGACAATTAGATAGGAGTATACTTGTTCACACCTAGCATACAAAAATTTATTAGGATGTTACTTTAGATATTTCAAACATCTTAGACCAAAACATGAGGAAAAACTTTTCAATGTAATAGTCAACAAGATGCCTAAAACATCGTCTGTACAAATAAAACAAAGTATGACCAAGTTATTTTACAAGAATATCCAACAAGCGCAATAAATTAAAAAAAAAATGATCAATGCTCCATTCATTTCTCTCTAAATCATTTTGATTAGACATCATCAAGAGGTCATTGGAATGAGCACAATAAGATAAATCAAAAGAACGGATCAAGTAAAAAAGAAAAGATAATATTCTTCACACCTCTAGCTAATATTCATCCTAGGACATGATGTTATCAGATGATGGTGAGATCAACTGGACGACAGGCTATTGGTAATAGGATTTGACCAATTTTTTTTCCTAGTGACCTAGACTTAAGACGCTAATGTTTGAGTTTTCACTTTTAAACCTGCTAGACTTGTTTTTTATTTCCTTACCAAGGGTTGAAGGTGACGATTGATTTATTTCAAGCGGGTGTTTATTGCAGGTGAAAACGAAATGGGATGGATGTATTTTTTAAAATATTTGGATTTTTTTGGTATTTTGAAATGTTTTGAGGCTATTTTGGTATTTTCAAGATGTTTTACAAATGTTTTTGATTTTCAATTTTTCTGATGTTTTCAATGTTTGCGAGATTTTGACCAATGACCTATCCTAGGGGCCTTGGGGGCTAATCAAAGATTAGCCTTGTCTACATTATACACGTAGAGACCATCTAGTTTTACTTACACAGACTCATTTATTGATGAGATATGAACATGCATTGCCAGTTTATTATCACAGACTCCTAAAGACTGACGTAATGTGTCTCGAGGGCACATCAATGATGGCCTCACCTACGTTCAAGCTCAAAGACTCATAGTTTAACATGACTCTGTTTTTGACCTTTTCAAAGTTTTGACTTATTTTTTGATTTTTGATATGTGTTGGATATTTTTTGGACTTTCTCATGATTTAATAAATATTTTTGGATTTTTTGGATTTTAGAAATATTTCAAGAATATACATGAGTTCAATCTAGCATAGGTACAAGAACATGCCCCCAACATGATGGGATAGACTACTTCGATAGGGGCAGGACAAACTGACCTTAGGAATGTGCCAAGTAGTACTAGGAGGGAATGTGATGCCAACACAAGATCAAGCTATGGTGCGGATGAGGATGGGTGATGGAGGGATCAACAAAATGTGATGGGTGAATGTGATGGAAGGTGATGGTAGGTGATGCAAAACAACTCAAAAAATTCATGGTAGATGGAAAGTGCTTATTTACACAAGGTTCTTGTTTTCTAGGTTCTCACCAAGGTACTTGCCCAAAGTGCCACCGGAGTGGTTTTCACTAGAGCATGATTTTTTTGTTTACCATTTTCAATCCTTTTTTAAATTTTCTTTTATTTTTCTATATTTTTAATTTTTGTATTTTTGGATTTTACCTTGTAAATTTAGGCATAATTTTTTTTGAGATGGGAGTTGTTGATGGTCTCCTACATAAGCTCACCTTCAAGTGTTGATAGATGATATGCTCCTGACTTGTAACTTACCATTATAATAAAGGGTCCCAACCAATTGGGTTCAAAATTTTCCTTGTTGTCCAAATTTGGCACGTTATTCTAGATTTCTTTCAACATGAGCTCTCCTACTTGAAATGACCAATTTTTGATCTTCTTATTGTAGCTCCTTTTTAGGTGGTTTTGGTATACCTGTAAGTGGTTTAAATCATCTATGCACCACTCATCTAGTAGTTCTAGCTTGTTCAACCATGACACTTGATATTCTTCATTAGTAATGAGATTCTGCAATGATATTCTTAAGGATGGGAGCTCGATCTCAATGGGAAGGATGGCTTCTAATCCATAGACCAGAGAGAAAGGGGTTGTACCTATAGGCATGTCAATACTCATTCGGTAGGCCCATAGGCAAGATTTAGCTATAGGTTCCAGTCACAACCAACTTCATTGATTGTTTTCTTTAAGGTTTTCAAGATGGTTTTATTAATAGCCTTAGCTTGGCCATTACCCTAGGGATAGTATGGGGTGGAAAAGCAATGTTGTATATTGAATTTTTGGCATAGTACGCAGACATCCTAGTTTTAAAAGGTGTTCCATTATTTGAGATAAGGGCTTGTGGAACACCATAACGATAGATAAGGTAGTTAAGGATGAATTTGGCAATCTACTTTCCTATGATATAGGTCATTGGAATGGCCTCTACCCACTTTGTGAAGTACTTCATAGTAGTGATAATGAACTTGTGTCCATTAGATGAGGTCGGTGAGAATTTTCCAATGAGATCAAGCCCCCATTGTGAAAAGTGCCAAGGTGTTATAACCGGTTGGAGATCTTGAGTTGGTGCATTGATGAGGTCCCCATGTTGCTGACATTGCAAACACCTTCGAACATATTCATGAGCTTCCTTCCCCATTATAGGCCAATAATACCTAGTCCTCAATAGTTTCTTGGCTAACATCATACCACCAGAATGTGAACTAAAAATTCCATTGTGTACCTCAATTAAAGTAGTCAAATCTTCCTCAGGGTTAAGGCATCTCAAAAGGGTTCCTTCAATACTTCTATGGTACAGGGTATCACCTAAGATTAAAAAATGGGATGACTTACTAACAAATTTTATTTTAAGGTTTGGGGTGATATCGATGGGGAGGACTCCTATTTTAGGTAGGTGTATATTTCATGGTACCAAGGATCACCAAGACCAATGATTTCACGCACGAACTCAAAATCTGGTACCTAAAAAGTGGGTACGAGAAGCTGCTCTACCAGGAATTCTTGTTTAGGGACATTGTGTGGGATATCCAACAATGATCTAATTATAGCCATGGCATCTTCTACTCTATTCTTTACCCTCAGTATCTACTCAAATATGATGTCGATGAAAAATTCCTTGATATCCTCCACCAATTTCTTGTATGGGGTAAGTTTTTCATCCTTTTTTTAGTATTCATCATTGACCTGGTTGATAATTAAATGTGAGTCCTCGTAAACCTTAAGTGCCATGATTTGACACTGTACTACAACTCAGAGTCCTATGACAAGGGTCTTGTACTCAGCGATGTTGTTAGTGCAAGGGAAAGATAATCTATATGATTTTGGGATGCAATCTCCTTGTGGTGTGATGAAGAAGACTCCAAATCCTGACCCATGCTGAGTATATGACCCATCAAAATATACCTTCCAATGATCCTCTACACTGAGATTGAAAATTGACTCATCGAGGAACTCTGACACCAATGGATTCTCTGCATATATTAGTGCTTCAGCCAATTGATCCACAATTACCTATCCTTTGATTTCCTTCCACTCTACATATTCAATATCATATTTTGTTAAAATCATAATCCATTTTTCCATTCATCCTCTGAGTGTTGCTCTAGAGAGTAGATACTTGAGAGGGTCTATTTTGGAAATGAGATTTATTTGGTGGGCAAGCATGTAGTGCCTAAATTTATGTGAGGCAAACATGATGTAGAGCAAGAGGATTCAAAATTCAACTCACTAGGAGCATATTTCACAACAATGGGTTTCAACCCATTCACCCATCTTCAAATTAAATTTCTTCACAACTTTCTTGATTTCAAGATACCAAAATAAAGATAAGACAAAAAATCTCTTGTAGAATCAACAAAATGCTTTTAACATCACTAATATGATTAGGGTTTCTACCCACTTTCACTAAATTTACAATATCTCACTAAAATATGCATGAAATTGAATGAAATAAAATATAAAATGAATTATATACATATTAGTAACAAATAATATGAATTTACCATGATTTTATAGATGTATGAGGTCGTACAATACTCTGCAACTCATATTTTCTCAGAAAAACACATAATAATGAAGGGTTTTTATTGATTTTTAGTTACAAAAATTCAAATATGATTCCTCCTTCTTTTCCTTGAGATATATGAGTATTTTTTAATATATTTAAATAATAAATAACTCTATCAAACTACCTTCCAACTACATTGACCCTTATTTTTCCCCTTTTTGCCAGTTTTGTCATTTTTGACAATTTTACATATTTTGCATATTTTGCACCTTCACCCTTTTAGTACCCCAAATTACATTGAGTTTGATCTTGTGTGACCTTAAAAACTAAAAAAAATGACTTATTACATGGAATGACCCTTCATGGTCCTCTACAAGCACTTTTACATCTTTTGCATTTTTTGGCTAATATGACAAAAACTGACAAAATGAGACAAAATGCCCACTTAATCCACTAAAATGAATTTTAAAACTCTTAAATGGTCTGGAGAGACCTTATTAAATGACTTATAATCACTCACTTATTTGTGTACAACTAGGCCTCATGGAGGCTTAAAGGAAAGCTGGTGCTCCATGCACCATACATCCCTTGAAGAAAAACTCAAGTCCACTGAGTTTGTATAGAATAAATCACGTGCAAAAAGAAATAAATCTTCACTACCTGCAATCAAAAAAAGTTGCATCTTCATTTTTACCCATGGATTTTTCTTCTTTGGTATCATGAACACAGTGAGATGAATGTTAATTCCTTTCATCTTAACACCTTGTGCATGCTCAAACTCATTCATCAACTCTATATATTGATCTTCCTTCTTCCTTATCAAACAAAATGTCTTTATATTTTTTGCCTCATCATAACTGGAAACTTCTATATGGGGAAAACTGAAAATGCCATCAAGTTCGTCATGCAACAATGAAGTAAACTTTACATTTTCATACCTTGGAAGAAATTCAATTCATCCTTGTCCTCTTCTTTATCAGGTTTGGGCACCAACTCTTCATTATCTTCTTCCTTTTCCATTGAGTCTCCTTCATTTTTTATCTTCATGTCTTCAAGGTCTTCATTCTCTACTTGCTTTAACTCTTCATTATTAGAAATCCCTTCAACTTGTTTGCTTTGTTCTTCCTTCACCATGGAATTCATCTTTTTAGCTTGATTTCTCTCTTGTTTTCTTTTCCACATAATCTCCTCAATATGCCATGTGACCCTTTTCTTCATTGGTAAGTGCCAAATAGATTGTAACTGCTTCCATTCAACCTCAAGCCTTTCTATCTTCATACTAATTGCCTCTATTTGTTGCCTAAATTTTTTCATCTCTTGATCCTTCTTTTTTTTCTTTATCTTTTCCTCTTTTCTCTTTGTCTCCTTCTCTAGTGAACCCTTTGTCTACAAACACCTTTTCAAATACTCCATCTTCACAAGCAACTCTCTCCTTGCTTCAAAAATCTCTCTGCCTCACCTAGGTGTCTACACTCACCTAGTCTCTTAGAATTTCTCACTGCAACAACCTACAAACAATCACAAGTACAAAACCAAATCTCTTTTCTCAAATCCTTCTAGCTTTGATACCAAACTGATGTAGATCAAGATGATTCACAATTCAACTCACTAGGAACATATTTCACAACAATGGGTTTCAACCCATTCACCCATCCTCAAAGTAACTTTCTTCACAACTTTCTTGATTTCAAGATACCAAAATAGAGATAAGGAACAAAATCTCTTGTATAATCAACAAAATTATTTTAACATCACTAATATTACTATTTCAATCCCAAATACTAACCAATATAACTCATACATCAAAAAATTTACAAGTTATCTATCCAAAGAAACAATTAGGCCTATTAAGTTCACAATATTCACCTACTATTAACACATAAAAAATAATTAATCTCAATGTTCTCTAACCAGATTCATAGGCATAAAGTACCATTCAAAGTAACTCCTTTCAATAAGTTAAAATGGCCATTTATGGTAGAGAACTTCAAGTATGCAAAAATTGTCCTGAATAACAAATAGGTCTAACTAGACCACGTCAAAGAGAAACCTTATATTTCCAAGTTCATCCCTCCTTCCTAAAGCCTTATGCATGTCGACATATACCTGCACAACCAAATTATACCTCCCCCCATTCATCATTCAAGTCATTTCACCAAGCACCTAGTCTAAACCTCCAATTTTGACTCCATTATGGGATTGCAACAACACATTCAAGAAAAATCAATAAAAAAATTGAGAACGACAACTTTTAGGCCCTCAAATATTTTCATGTATCCCCTAAAAATATTACCAAGAACCATTAGGAGAAATATCACCTTTTAAAAACTCCAAACACACAAAAAAAAAATTCTTAAAACACCCTAAATACTGGTTTTACCAGTCTGTAGCACTTTTTCCAGACTTAGGGCCTTAGGAAACCCATTCAAAACCTTAATCTTGTTATATAAAACTTTTAAATAATCAAAATTCCATATCATACTGAATTATCATGAATTTTAGGAAGATTTCATCAACTAAAATGAGAGAAACATCATTTTGAATGCTCTCGGGTACCCTACATTAGGGTTTCTACCCGTTTTCACTAAATTTATAATATCTCACTCAAATCTGCATCAAATTGAATGAAATAAAATATAAAATGAAGTAGATAAATATTAGTAACAAATAATATTACTTTCCCATGATTTCATAGATGTATGAGGCCGTATAATACTCTGCAATTCAGATTTTCTCAGAAAAGCACATAAAAATGGAGGGTTTTATTGTTTTTTAGTTACAAAAATTCAAATATGATCTCTCCTTCTTTGACTCAAGATATGTGAGGCTTATTTTATATATTTAAAGAGTAAATAACTCGATCAAACTACCTTCCAACTACCTTGACCCTTATTTTCCCCCTTTTTGCCATTTTTGTCAATTTTGATAATTTTACATATTTTGCATATTTTGCACCTTCACCCTTTTAATACTCAAAATTACATTGAGTGTGGTCTTGTGTGACCTTAAAAACTTAAAAAAATGACTTATTACATGGAATGACTCTTCATGGTCCTCTACAAGCACTTTTACATCTTTTGCATTTTTTGGCTAATATGACAAAAACTGACAAAATGAGACCAAATGCCCACTTAATCCACTCAAATGACTTTAAAAACACTTAAATGGTCTAGAGAGACATTATTAAATGACTTATAGTCAATCCTTAGTCATTTGTGTACAATTAGGCCTCATGGAGGCTTAAAGGAAAACTAGTGCTCCCTACACCAAAACACCACTACTAGACAAGCTTTCTCAATGAATGTGTAGCTGACTTCGTGCCCTATCAAGGTTTTGCTGATATATTAAATGGCTCTCTCTTTTCTTGTTTCACGGTGATCCCAAAATACTGGTTTACAATTTTTGGCCAAACTGGACACTGAAATTATTATTTTTAACTAAATCTTCACATTCAGAAACCTATAGCGACTAAACTGTGAGGAATTTGAAGATGATGCAAACTAGAGTCTCATCAAATTTTGTCTCTAGATTATAAAAATACTTTTTTCAAAAATTTTGGAATAATATTTCACTTTTTTTTCCATCTTCCACGAAAAGTGGTTTTTTTTAGAAAACAACATTTTTAAAAAGTGACGCTTACCGTATACAACATAAATTTTTTTGTATGAAGGATAAAATCATAAATTTTTCGAATTTAGATTTGTGACTACGATATCTAGAATTTTCATTTGGTCTCATAGTTTTTTATTGAATATTTTTTCCTTAATAGAGTTTCAAAGTCAAAACAATTGCAATTCAAACATAGGTGGACTGTATACAACATAACTTTTTCTGTATGTATCAAAATTCAAATTTTTTTTTAATGGATCAAGGACATCAATACCCAGCATGAACATATTTAAAATGTTTTGATAATTTTCTATTTTTCCACATGTGTAAAACAAGGAGCTTGATTTTCGGTGAAAAACCCATGTTTAATAAAACTAGAAAAACACATACATAATAAAACCAAAACATATTAAAATTATATTCATGGGATAGCTTATTTCAAGGACTACCATAATAATTTGAAATAAATTTTAAATGAATTCATTTGATCCCCCAAAAGGTAAATCAAAAGTGATTTTTTATCATCATTTTGATAGGTGTAAAGGAGACTCATTTATAGGCATGGTTTAAAACTAGCGAGGTTCTATCCAAGGGGGTTTGATCTGAGGTGGTTTGATTAAAGCATCTTCAATTGGAATCCTTAAAATGGAAATTTTAAAAGCTTAAATCGTTATATTTTCTAAAAATATGTGATTTCAGATAAAATCAATTCCTCTCAGAAATTGTAAACCAGCTTTGTGGGATCGCCCTTCATCGTGATATGCTAGAAGAGCACCAAGGGTTGTTGTTGTTGCTAGTTTATACATGATCAATGGTTTTTTTGGGATAGGTGGAATAAGGAATAACAATGTTAGAAATTATTCTTTGATTTTATTGAATTCCTAATCATATTTCTCATCCCATCTATATGATAACCCCTTGTGGAGTAGATGATAATATGGGATAGATTTTTCTGATAACTGTGCTATGAATCTACGAATGGATTGGAGTCTTTCCTGCAAGCCCGTTAACTGATTCAATGTTTGTAGTGCCTCCTTTTCAAGGATTGCTTTGACCTTTTCAAGGTCTATCTCAATTCCCCTCATTGATACAATATACCCTAGGAGTTTTCTTGATGTGACACCAAATACACATTTCTTTGGATTTAGTCTTACCTTATATTCTTATAGTCTATCAAAGATAGAGCTTAGTGTTGCTATGTGGTCTTGAGGCTTTCTTGATTTATCCAGTATGTCATCCAAGTAGTCTTCCACATATTTGTGAATCATGTCATGAAAAATCAGATTCATCACCCTTTGGTATGTAGCTCCAATGTTCTTTAACCCAAATGACATCATGTTCCAACAATATGTGCCCCATGGACATGTGAAGGTTGTCTTATGTTGATCATACTTTTCTATCATAATTTGATTATATCTTGAGAATTCATCCTTTAATGATAGAATTTCATGTCCTGTTGTTAAATCTGCAATCATGACTACGTTGGGAAGAGGCAAATCATCCTTAGGGCATGCTTTGTTTAGGTCCTTCAAGTTTGTGTAGATTCAGATGCCCCCGATGGGCTTAGAAACAAGTACAAGGTTGGAAACCCATTCAAGATAATCAATGGGTTGTGTGAAACCGGTGTCAAGGAGATTTTTTCGCTCAAGTTTGACCAATAATGCAATCTATAGATGCATCTTTCTGAACTTCTATCTTGTTGTTTTTTCCTCTGGATAGATGGCTTGATGATGAAATACAACCTCTGGATCAAGGTCCAACATGTCAACATAGGTCCATGAAAAATTTACTTTCCTTTCTTTCATAAATGCAACTAGAATTTCTTGTTCCTCGGCCAAAAGTGATTCTACATAGAAAGTGATGTGTGGTGTCTCTTCAGTTCCTAGATTGACAAGGTTGCATTTTTCTTCCAGCACTACTGATTTATCCTAATGGATGGAACCAAGGGGAATATTGAATCCCTCATCCTTTGGTGCCTTAGAGAGTTTTTCACCATTGGATACGTCCTTTATTTTTACTATTTTTGGATTGGAAAGTGTCATAGTGTGGTTTTCACTTAAAGATCTACATGTTATTCTTAAATTCTCTATTTTGTGACTGAGGAATTCAATTGTTTCCCCATAGTATGCATGTGTTTCTAGATCAATATAAAACCCTAGTTTGTGATCTCCACATGGTAGCATATCCTTGAGTCCCATGAATTTTGAGAGAACCTCACTATTTTTGAATGTGTCTAAGATCGGTGGTCCTCGTTGGTCACAACCTATTAGTTTTGGGTAGAAAAGCTTTAGTTCAGTGGTTTAGTTACTTGACTCAAAAGACATGGAAGTGATAATAAAAAAGGGAGGAAACCTCAAATAATGTGGGCAAATAAGAGATGGTAGCTTAGCCACATACGTCAGTTATATCAATTGTATAATTGTCTAGGGGAAGCTTTGACTATTTTGACCTTGGCACCTTTGCCAAGTATGGTTATTTTATTAGGGGTACATCCAAGCCAAATATTTTTAAGACACTTCTAAATAATGATAGGTTCAAACTGACCATTATCATTTTGCCCAAGCTTTTAATTTTTGGTGTAGCCCATACCAAGCATTAGCTAGAAACCTTTGTTGTGTTCTTCCATGGGTATGTCGGTATTGTAGAAAAGGTGGAGGGGTTGTTTGTATCATGAAAGACGAGTAGGACATATAGATTTTTTGGGTCTTGCATGACAGTGCTAGGCATACCCAAGATCATGTTTGCTCCAAGTTTTGGTTATTAACAAGTGGATGTGTTTGAAGAGCTTTGAGTAATGAACTCCCCTTGGTGATCATTGGTTGACTTGGAGCATGGGATGATGTTGGTTTTATGATGGGTTGGATGAGATTTGAGATTGAAGGCATGAATGGTGCTTGAGGTATACTCCCAAGATCTTGTTCCACAATAGTGCTAAAATCAAAATTCAAAGGGAGTTTAGCCCCTTCTTTTGCCAATGCCGACATGTTTATGTGGGATTGAGCCTCATGATTGTGTTGACAATCTTGTGTGTTTCAGAATTTTGGATTATTTCAAGTATTTTGTCTTGATTTATCCCTTATAAATTTTTGGTGACATCCTCCACTTGGCAACCTCCCTCTTGAGAATCTTGAGGTAATTGAGAGGGATTAAGTGAAGGGTCGATTGATTCCTTGGGGTTGAATTTTGATGCGGTTTGGCTCAAATCACTTGAAGTGAATGTTTCATTGTTTTTCTCCATGATCTTCTTGTGTTCGGGTCTTGTTTGGACCATAAAATAAGGATCAAATTTTGGGAATATGAGGTAAACCTCTAACTCCTTGGTTTGGCCTAAAATTTAGGTACAAAAAGGAAAATATAAGATGGTTAAGTATCAAATGATGGTGTAAATAATGAGGGGTGGATGATATGGATGCTTAAACTCTTGAGAACCTTGGAGGGATACTATAATTTAGGAATTTTGGATTTTGATTTTTGATTTGGTTTGATTTGATTTGGATAATGGACACATAAATCCCAAGATGTTAGATGTTATCTTGGAGTAGGCTTTTCCACAAGGGTGATGATTCAACTAGATATGTGTAGAATAATTCATCCACACACATTTATCTAAAAATAGATTATTTTTATTTGATTTGAAGAATTTGCGAAAAGTCTAGCATGAAAGATTTTTCCAATGTTTCAAGAGTTGCTTGTGAGATGGGATTTGATTGATCGAATGACAAATGAAGGGGTTGATTTTGATCCTAGATGAACCTAGAGAGACTTCATTTACAAGACAAAGGTATTGAAGAACATGCTATATCTCCTATGCAAGAAACTCAAAATGTTGAAAAAGACTTGGATTTTGACAATAATAGAATGAGTACAAGTTTGGATTATTCTTTGAAGCATATTTTTAAATATTTGTACACCGATCTATCCCTAAATTCGTAAAGTGTTGAAAGGAATTTCTTGAGAGCCTTTGGACTAAGATTTTTATGATTGATAGACCTTGGTTTCAGGATTTTGACTTTGTGAGAAATCATGATATCAAACACATTTCTAGGGTTCAATTGTCTTTTATCTTGCTTAAATGGATTATTTTCAACACATCAAAACTTCTTGCTTAGTTTTCAAACCAATTGTCTATGTCTCAATTCCTTTTCATTGCACAAGGTTCATTATGTGAAAATCAAGGATTTGAGGGCATAGTTTCTTAAGTTAACTTTAGAGGGAACAAATTGAGATATGGGCCCAAATTTTTAGAAGCCTCTAAGAATAAAATTCTTAGGGACAAGCAGTAACACATGGAATCTTCAAGGATATTTTCTCTTTCCAAAGGGTATTAAATTTTGATGACTTGTTGAATTTTTGTTTTAAAGTTTTAGATCCGAGCAATGCATTTTTAATGACTCACAAATTGCACAACCCTATGATAGAAAATATAATATTTGTTGAGTTTCCACTTTTATTTCTCCAAACACTAAGAAAAAATGAACAACTAGAGATTTTGTGACAGTGGCTCCTCCTTTCTCATTACACACTTCTCGGGACCACCAAATCTCTCAAAATCCTTAAAATATGAAGATTAAAAGGGTTTTTTTTTTCTACTCTAAATAGTACAAATGTGGAGCAGCTTGAGAACGACCATTCTTATACAAACAAATAGTAGGGATTTTGGGTTTTGCACAAATTGGTTCTTAATCAGGGCACCCATTCAGGTGGCCACACAAGAGGCGAGAATCACTTGCTTGTCTATAGGAGCACCTATAATGTTGATATTTCTTGTAGCATTCAAATTTACATACTGATTAGGAGTAGCTTAGTTTTAGCTCGTTATTGATTGGGTCGTTCCCTTGGGGTGATTACTTTTTCCCACCAAGGTAGGCCCTCTAAAGATAAACAATAGTGAATAAGTACATTTGTACTTCAACCACCTAGATTTCATAAAAAACTAGGAGGGAGCACACACAATGCCTTTCCTTCACACTCACATGATTGTTCTATTCTAGCTACAAATTGAAATGTGTAGGTAATATTTTAGACAATCAATGTCACTAAAATGCTTTTGATTCTCAAGATCATCATGAAGCGTGAGAAAAATTCATACATATTTGAATGAAAAAAGTTGTAAAGAGGATTACAAGACAAAGCAAACACAAGTTCAGTTTAATCCACAAAGTAATGATGAGTTCTTTTTATAGCACCAAAATCAAGTATGAAGTTTCTTGTTCAATTTTAGTCCAAGATCCAAATTATAGTAAGTATCTAAGGTCCAATTTTAACCAACTTTAACAAACGTTAATTTCATGATTAATTTTAATTTTAAGTTGATCTAGTTGGTCCTAGAATAGGGAATAAAATATAGAAATTGAAGACCTAAGTTATTACAAAGAGCATTAAAAAATGCTTTTAAGCCTCCAACTTAATTTTCCTCCTTTCCCTGCAAAAGTGACACTACATTACAAATACAATGCTCTGCAACTGTCAAATGCAGTGCTGAAAAATAGAAGCTACACTCTAGTAAAAGTAAAAGTGGTGCTTTGCACAAGGCAGAGAGCATGAATGTGGTGCAATTTCAAAAGTGATGCTTTGCAGACAAAAAGTAAAGACTGAAGACATAAGGGTCGAAGGAAATGCTGAAGAAAAAGTGGTGTGACAGATGTGAGGAAATGTGATGCAATAAAATAATAGTGATATTGTAGTGAAAAAGTGATGCTCTGTAGGCTCGTAAATACACAAAGGTAGTGTCACATTCCTATGTCTCTAAAAAATGGAAAAATCAACAAAAAGTCAATAAGTTAAGATGGTCCTACCCTCCTTCTAGCACCAAAATTTGAACACCAAACCTACATAGACTAACATAAGATCAACAAACCATTGTTAAACATGTTAAAAATAACAATCTAGTATTCCCTATGAAATTATTTAGCCAAATTCATGAGAAAACATGAAAATAACAAGAAACTAACAAAAGATAGCATGTAATCTAATTTGGAATAGCTTAAACCTCCATCCCATAGGGGGAGTGGTGCTCCTTTGATGTGGAAAGAAGCCCTTTCCCAATCCTTTTTATAAGCTTGATGAATTATTGATAATACAAGTGTAAAATTGATGGCAAGTGATGAAACTATGCATGAAAATGATGAAAATGTTGAGAGCTATGAAGTGAAATGCCTATAGTGATGATGCATGAAGTTGTGGATCCACAATGTTAAAAGGATGCTTCTATTTAAAGGAATTCAAGGGTTGAAGAATGAGAGGATTTGATGAATGTGGGATAAATTGAGATCCAATGAGAATGTGCCAAGTGTCACAATTCTATTGGATGAGTGTGGAGCACATTTTGGGAAATGTGTGAGTGGAGGAAGATGGAAGAGAAGTAAATGAAGATGGTTGAGAATTTAAAAATGGTGAAAGAGGAATTGAATGAAATTGGTTGAGATTTGAGAGGGTGTAAGAGAATTTCTTGTATTTGTAAGAGGATGTGATAGGTTTTTGAAAACCTTTGGAGGGAAATTGAATGAGAGGTGGTTGAGACGAATATTCCTCAGAATATTCCTTTGTGAGGATAATTATAAGAATTAGATAAATAGAAGAAACTAATTTCATTTGCAACCTAGTTAGTTGACCATGGTCGATTTAACTCTTGAGGAGTTAAAAGCTAGAGGATTTAATTAATTATGATTAGAAGGTGATTTAGGATTAATTAATTGGAAGAAGACATTAGGACAATTTAATTAAATGGTTTGATTTAATTAAATATGATGAATATTAGTTAGAAGAAAGGTGAATAATCAATAAATTTAATTATTTGATTAGTAGCTAAATTTGTTGATTATTCAGTTAATTGGTTAGTTTGAGATGATTTAAGAAGAAACAGTGTTGGTTAATAAGAATCAGATGTATAGTATCAATCAAGACTTTTTAACATGTCTACAGGATCATATCAGGTTCTTGTATACCTTGAAATCATTGAAATCTTATTAGAAATTCCAAAACCATTCATAAAACTTTCATTAGAAAAATCCAAAAAAAATTGCAAGAACCTATACAGCTAAAATAAAAAAACATTCAAAAAATTGTAAAGGAAAAATCCAATATATCCAAAACACATCAAAAACCTAAAAAGGTCAAACATTAAAAATCCAAAAAAAAGTACCCTTATCAAACTATGTCATGTCTGAGCTTGAACGTAGGCAAGGCCATCATTGATGTGCCCATGAGGCACCCTAGGGCAGTCCTTTATGATTTTGTCATAATAAACTGACATTCCCTCAACTATTCATATCTCACTATTCATAAGTCATGTCGGTCGAACTACATGGTCTCTGCATGTAACATAAGCAAGGCTTATCTTTGATCATCCCTTGAGCCCTCTAGCATAAGTCTTTTAGGTTAGGTTCTTGGTCGAACTCTCAAAAAATCACTAAAAGTTTGAAAACATAGAAAATCCCTAAACATTCAAATATCTCCAAAAATCTAAAAACATTTGAAAATGGAAAACAAAAACACATTGGAAAACCTTGGAAAACTCTAAAAATCCTCAAATAATAGAAAACCAAAACATTCACATAAACTTTCAAAAAGACCAAAAACAAGCTCAACATTTTCAAAAGACCAAAAAAATTGACATATTCTGAAAAACCCAAAACCATCCATCCCATTTTTCTTTCACCCGCCATAAATCCTCATCCATAATAAATCAATTGTCACCTTCAATATTTGGTGAAACAAGTAGAAAGAAAGTGTCACAAGTCGTAAAGTGAGAACCTAAGTGTCAAAATATAAATTCTAGATCATAGGTCAATGTGTCAGTGAATTTTGTATCAATGAATTATCATAAATCTCATCATCATCCTAATCAAAAAATTGATCAACATGTCCTAGGATTCATCCTTCCTCCGATGGACATCAGTATTAGAAATCACCTTAGCTATATTAAACTTGGCAAGAGATATAGATAATACTAACTGCCTTTGATATTTTCTTATGATTTATCTTAATGACCCATTCTAAAGACTCTCGATGATGTCTATCAAAAAATTTAGAGAGAAAGGATGGGGCATCGATCATTGTCTTTCATTTTTTGTTCTTGTGGGTATTCTTGTAAAATAATTTTGGCGCATGCATATTTGTGTGTAGGGAGGTTGTTTGGAGTAGATTGTTTACTATTGTGTATGCATTGTTCCAATGTATTCTAAACTTCCAACTTACATTCCAACGAGGTTTGTGTATGCCAAGATGTGAACAAGAACTATCCTATATGTTTGTAGAGTCAAATTCCATTACACTAGATACAACATCATCCTAGTTATCAATAACTTGATGCGTTTGCTCTATGTGTTATATCAAACAATAAGGAATCATGGAAAATATCAATCCCAAGATATGAGAAAATCATCATCATCATGAATTTCTCATTACCATCTCTAATAAAGTCTCGGTGGATCATGGAATTTTTGGAATTTTCGAATCAATCTCAAAATCAATGGTCAATCCATTCATCTTATTCTTCTTATTGTTCTATCTTTACTAGAATTTTTATCCAAGTATCGAATATGTGTGATATATAAAAATATACATGAGGCTATCCATGGTTGATTAATGCCTATACATCATGAAATCCATCTACATCAATATATGAGCTAGCACAACAAAAGTCCCTCTTCCACTAGGGCATAGTGGGGCATCTATATCATCTTCAGCTCAACAATCTAAAATATTGTAGCTCTTCACCTCAAAAGCAACATGAAATATCAACATGTCAAGCATAAGTCTGATTTTCACCTATCATGAATCCGATCGGAACACTTTATTCTCTGATCAATATTTTGAGGGGGCAACCAGCCATATTTTCATCATATCAATATCAAATCATCTAACAACCTTTTTTCCTAGGCTTATAGAAAATCTTGATTGAATTATCAAATCAATCATCATTGGGATATATCTTTCCCTATCAATCCTTGTGTTATTCAGCACAATCCTTTCATTGTTGTGAATCCTCAACATTTTCAATCAATCAATTAGATCAATCAAATTTAGCTTGGATATCAACATCTCAAAGATATCATCGATATCCATTTCTCCATCATCATCAACACCAAAATCAACATCAAGATTAGCACCATTCTTTGAACCAATGTAACAAGTACATTGCTTCAATGAGGGGGAAAATGTAGACACCTAAAAATGTCTCGATCAATCACATTGGCTAACTAACATCATTTCCTCCTCAAATCCATCCTCTTTTCACTTATTTAATTAAATAAGGCTAATTATTTAATTAAATGCCTCATTTTCATATATTAGTTTAATTGACGTAATTAGGTTAATTCATCCATTTCTTGCTAACACTTCGTCCTATTAAATCAAATAAATCTAATCATTTAATTTAAATCCCTAAGTCCCCTTATTTAATTAAATAACCCTAAGCTATTTAATTAAATATCATATCACTATCTCCCTTTTCATTAACTCATTTATTTAATAAATATCAAGGAATTTCCCTAATTGCATAATTAAAAATTTGTTTAATTATCAATTACTAATTAATCTAATCCCCCCACTTGCAAGGGAATATTCCTCCTTTGCACATTCCTCCAAAAGGGGAATATTCCCATGGAATATTCCTTCCCCTTTTGCACAATTAAACTATTTTAGTTTGTAAAATATCTATTTCCTCACCCATGAGACTATTCCAAAGAATATTTTTCTCCTCACTCATTTGAAAAAGGGAATATTCTTACCAAACTTCTTGTTCAAGTTAACTTGTGACCTCTTGTATAGGTTAAAAGTGTGTTTGTTTCAAGGAATGAGAACCCCTGATTAAATCTCATCATTGATTCTCATACCTTGATGAGAATCCATGATCCATGCCTCCATCTTCTTTCCTTTTTGACCATTGATTATTTTTTTCAATCTTAGCCCTTCATTTTTCATTTGCTTTCCTATAAATAAATCACTATTTGGAGAAAAATGGATCCATCTTTCAATTTGAAAACTTATGTTGTTGAAATCACTCATAATCACACTTAGTTTAACTCACATTTAGCATATTTTAGTTATTTTTTAGTTGTATAATAGCTTAGCTTCCATTAATGGCTTCGATGCATCCATTTATCTAAATAGATAATTAGGGTTTGAATATTTTAGTTTAATATCATTTAGATTAGTTTACAAATTGCATATCTACATCTTTTAGCATAAAATCATGGTAGAATAACTCTTGCATCATACTCATTTTAGCATAAATCATGTTTTCATCCACATATCACAACAATTTCATCGATTCTCTTCAATAGAATCAATTGAAACAAGCTCACTGATCACAGGATTGAGAAAGGGTCATTTTTCAACATCAATACGACACCAATTCCAAAACGAGACAAGTTTTAGATGGGTTATAGTAGACATTTAAACTCTTTCATAGTTTATAATGTTTAATTTCAATAAATGTTTACTTTAAATTTCATTTGAATGATATTGTTTAATATTGAGTATTAGTGGCATGAATATGCTTTTATTCTTCATGGATCAAGCGTAATCAACCCTACTAATATCCTCAATTGACAATTAGGAAGCTCAAAAGATTAAAAAAAATGAAAAAGCACCAATAAATCATAACAAATCTCAAATATCCTTTGTCATATAAGGATGATAGGTGGATGAGATTGACATAGTCTGATATGAGGAAATATGTGTCCTACTAAAATTGAATATGGATGGGATACATCATAGTATCAACACCAATGAAGGATAATTGAAATAGATCAACATTTACAAGAACTAGTGAATTTTGTTGGTTATTTCCAGCAAAATAAGGACACTCCTAGTGACACAACAAAAACAAATACACACTCTAAAGGATAGACCTAAGCCTCAGGGGTGCATCTAAGATAATCTTGCTTATGTGAAAGCACAAAGGTGTCATAGTTTGATAAAAAGAGTGATGACTAATGATGGACATAAAATGGAAAGAGGATGATGAACACTCAAATGGATGGAGCAAAGCCTCAGGGGCTCATCAAAGATGGCCTTGCCTATGTGAAAGTGCAAAGGCAACATAGTTTGACAAAAATATCCAACTTGAACGTTGAAGGATGAAAGATGAGACCTAATGATAAAGGACACAAGGATGGATCCTAGATGAGGATGCAAGAATGACCAAAAATACATTATATAGAAGCAAAAATAACCAACCAAATCCCAACTGGTATAGAGGTACAAAAATAGGATATATAGAGGTTCACCACCAAAAAGCAAGAGAAG
Source organism: Sequoiadendron giganteum (assembly GCA_007115665.2). Lineage (NCBI taxonomy): Eukaryota > Viridiplantae > Streptophyta > Pinopsida > Cupressales > Cupressaceae > Sequoiadendron > Sequoiadendron giganteum. Next base: position 740,306,687 of record CM021102.1, read on the forward strand.
CTCAAGATTTGGGATAGTGAATCTAAACCGTCTAATGCTCAATCAAAATATATCATGGTATAATTGATAGGATGGATGGGATGGAGTAGATATGCAAGCATATAGGAAAACATGATACAAGGTAGATAATGATTAAGCCCTCTATGAATGGAGCCTTTTACCAATTTTTTACCAAATGTAATTATCCAAGGCACCCCCAAAGGTGGTTTTCACCAAAGGATGAGTTATTTCTCTTTAATATTGACATCATTTTTTGATTTTTGACATTTTCCATTTTTTTGTTTTCGGATTTTTTACTTTTTTTGGTATTTTCTAGGTGGGGTAACCTAGCTGACTTAGGTGTAAAACTGCTTTAGATGCACAATTTTGATGGGTTCTTCCAAGGGTTCACCTTCGGGTGTGGAAAGTCGAGATGCTCCAGAATTGTACTTAGCTATGATGACATATGGACCCAACCAATTAGCTTCAAATTTCCCTTTCTTCTCTCAATATTATTGAGTATGCTGATTTTCCTTAAGTACAAGGTCACCAATTTGGAGCTAGCGAGGTCAGAATTTCTTGTTGTAGCTTCTTTTGACCTGATGTTGGTAAGACTACAAGTGATTATAAGAATTAATATACTTCTCATCAAAAGTTTCTAGTTGATTGAGATGTGCCACTTGATACTATTCATTTATCAGGTTCTTCAAAGAGATATGTAGTGAGGGGAGCTCCACTTCAACCAAAATGATGGCATCGACACCATATATGAGCAAGTATGGTGTGGCATCAATGGGGGTGTGAATTGATATACAATAGGCCCAAAGGGTGAGATTAATATGGAGGTTCCAATCTCAACCAATGTTATTAACAACTTTCTTCATAAGTTTGATTAGTGTTTTGTTGGTGGCTTCAACCTGACCATTAGCTTGAGGGTAATAGGGCATCAACCATTGATGTTGGATATGGAAATTTTCATAGAGTTGTCAAACATGGTTGTTTTTTAAAGGTTTTCCATTATCAATGATGATGGTGGATGGAATACCATATCTACAAAGAATATGGTATAGGATAAATTTGGATATATGAGTGTTGATAATGAGGGAGAGTGGAGTTGCTTCCACCCATTTGGTGAATTATTATATGGAAGTGATGATGAAGTTGTGACCATTAGAGGATGGTGGGTAGATCTTTTCGATTAAGTCAAGACCCCACTATGAAAAGGGCGATAGTATTGTAACTGGTTGTAGGTATTGTTCTAGACCATGGATCAAATCTACGTGCTATTGAAAAGGTACATATTTTTTGAAAAATTCACATGCTTCATCTTCCATAGTGGGCCAATAATTCCTATTCCAAAGCTTCTTTTCCAGGGCCATTCCACTAGTATGTGCCCCACAAATGCCACTGTGCACTTCACCTAACAATTTTTTTGAATTTTGGCTCGTTCAAGCATCAAAGAAGTGTACCATAATACCCTCTTCAATAAAGAGTGCCTCTTAGGAGGGTGTAATAGGATGATCGGTGTATGAAGTATTTGTGTTGTTCCTGGTTTAGTTTGAGTGGAAGGATGTTATCATGATGAAAGGTGTAAATGTCATGGTACCACGAGGATTGGGGACCTAGAATTTCACACACCTTTTCTATATTTGGGATGTCATATGTTGGGACCAATAATTGTTCCACCAAGAAATTATACTTTGTATGATCCCTTGGGATGTCTATAAGAGAGCTGATAGTCGCCATTGCATATGTTGCCTTATTCTATAGTTTAGGAACCTGGTCAAATTGTATATGATTGAAATGTTGCTTAAAGTCATCCACCACACATTTATAAGGAATAAGCTTTTCATCCTTGGTTTTCTACTCATCATTAACCTATTTTATTATTAGCTACGAGTCCCTATAGACACAAAGATAGGTAATGTTTCATTGGATGACAATTTAGAGACTTGTGATTAAAGCTTCATACTCAACAATGTTATTTATGCATGGGAATGCCAATCTGGATGACTTGGGGATATAATCACCTTGAGGGGTGACAAAGAGAATACCAACCCTGCCTCATTCTATGTGTGGGATCTATTAAACTAAAGTGTCCATGTATCGACCTTTGAAATGGTGAACACTAACTCATTTGGAAATTCTACCACTAATTGGTATGCATCCACTAGAGGGACTTCAACCAATTTATTTGTGATGATTTGTCCTTTGATTACCTTGTGGTCTATATAATAAATTTTAAACTCATCGATTAGCATAACCCACTTAGCCATATGAATTGTTAATTATGTTTTGGATAATAGGTATTTGCGTGGATCCACCTTGGAAATCAGCTTAATCGAATGATTAAGCATGTAGTGCTAGAGTTTTTGGGAACTGAAAAACAACTGCAAGGCATGATTTTTCTATAGAAGTATATTTAAGTTCATACCCACCAATGTGTGGCTGATGTAATAGATTTCCCTTTCCTTCCCATTGTTGTCATGTTGTGCTAGAAGTGCCCCCAATGCAACCATTGTAGCAAAAATATAAAGAAACAAAGGTTTTCTTAGTATAGTAGGCATCAGGATAGGGGGTTGGCAAGATAGTCCTTGATTTTATCAAAGACCTGCTAACACTCTAATTTCCATTTGAAGACAATATCTTTGTAAAAAATGTGTGTGAAAGGTTGGAATTTTTCCACAAGTTGAGCTATGAAGTGTCGGATTGATTGCAACTTTCCTTGTATACTCCTTAATTGACTTATATTTTTAGGTGGGGGCATTTCCATAATCACTTTGACCTTACCAATTCAACCTCTATACCCCTCCTAGACACGATGAAACCCAACAATTTTCTTGATGTGACTCTAAAAATGCATTTCTTCAGATTTATCCTTAGTTTATACTTCTCTAACCTATCAAAAAATTTCTTCAGGATCTGTGGATGTTCTTCATGATTTTTGGATTTTTCCAATTGGTTGTCAACATAATCTTTCATTATGAGATTGATCAAATTATGGAAGATGACCATCATTGCATGTTGATATAACACCCCCACATTTTTGAGACCAAAAGGCATGATGTTATAGAAAAAATTTCCCTACAGTGTTGATCTTCAAGGGAAATTTTGATCTGATTATACCTAGAAAAGCTATCCATAAGAGACAACATAGCATGGCTTGTTGGTAAATCAACAAACATGTCAATGTTTGGTTGTGGAAAATCATCTTTAGGATTGGCCTTATTGAGGTCTCTTAAATCTATACAGTTGTGGATGCCCCTAGTTGGTTTAGCTATGAGGACAATGTTGGAGATTCAATTTGAATAATCAATAGGTTTGATATACCTTATTGCTAGAAGTTTTTCCAATTCCACTTTGATGAGAAGAGTGACTTTTGGATTAAACTTTTGAAGCTTTTGTTTCAATTTCTTGGAATCAAGATGGACATCAAGATGATGTACAACTAAAGCATGATCCAACCTAGGAATATCTGAATAGGACCATGCGAAATTGATGATCCCTTCTTGAAGTAGATTGATAATTACAAAATATTCCTCTCCAGTCAAGGATTTAGCTACATACATGATCTTTGGCTCTAGTTATGTGCCCAAACTCACCTCCCTTGTGTCTTTGATGAGAATGGAAGATCATTTTTAAAAGTGTGTACCTATGAGAGGAAGATGAACCTCCCCATCCTATAACACCTTAGGGAGGTTTTCATCAAAGGATGAACCCTTTAATTTTACTTTTGATTTGTCTGAAAGTGCCTCAGGGAGGTTTTCACTAGAAGGCCTTTTTGTACTTTGTTTATTTTTGTAGTTGATCTGTTCATCTTCCCCAAGTTAGGATCCATAGTCTTCTTCTAATCCCATGTAGTGTACATATTTGGTTTCAAACGGAAATATGTCAGTAGGTGTTCTTCCTTATAGGTCCCAATTTATGAGGTCAGGATGATGAAGGGAGAGGCTAATAGTGAAAATGGAAGCGGATTTGAATAGGGAGGAGATGTCCAAGTCATAATAAGAGAGTATGATGGTTTCCTCCTCAAGGATGTTATCAAGGACATCAACTTCCTTACTAATGTTATTTAAAGCACTAGAAGAGTTGCGTGTTATTTTTGCTTCTTGTCAAATCCAAGAACCAAGTGTTTAGGACACACAGGAGTATCAATTTTCCTTACACATTCCATGCTCATCGACCCCTAGTCCCGCCCCTTGATAATTGTCTTTTTTAGCCAACTTGGAATCCTATAGATAGACTTCTTAGAAATATTCAATGAGGGTAGGTGAAGGTTAGGTTTCTTCTCTATACACCCATTGATTGATATCCTCATCAAGCTAGTCTTGTAAGGTACTAGTGGACTGAAATGTAGTGGACCTCACATTCTTGGAGCTTATTTTCTTGGTGATCAAATCTCTATAATTTTGAGACTTGGTAGGTCGACCATTACTTCATGGTGAGGAGGGAATTGTGCCCACATTGAGTATAGTGTGCATCTCATATTCCCCACAACCTTTATCAATGATTGAAACCTTGGTAATGGTGGAATTATGAGTGGTGGATGGAGTAGATGAAGTGTTAGGATTGGCATGAGATGATAATTATGTTGCATGAGAGGTTCCCACCTCAATTCCATAGCAATGTTGAGAATGAGGGAAGGAAGCCTCAAGAGTGCAAAAATACTCAAAGGGATGTTGGTCAGTAGGAATGGTGACCACAATTCCATTGTGGGGGAATTTGAGGCATTGATTATGTATGAAAGGGACAAATTGCATAGAATTAAGCCATGGTCGGCCAAGGAGGAGATTATAGGGAAGGTCCAAATTAAGGATGTGACAAGTTGTATATTGCATGGTGGGGCCAACTTGAATGGGAAGACAAATGGTAGCTTCTAAATCTCATTCTACATTGTCATATGGCTTAATGGTGACCACTTGATTATCCAAGTCAATGTGGGTATACCCCACTTTTTTTACAAATTTTAACATACAAAATTTGAGGGAAGATCCATTATCTACCAAGAAACATTTGACTTTGTTCTTAGTAACAAGGACCTCTATGTGAAGGGCATGATTAACTAGGTCAAGTTCAATGGGTGGCATATCATTTTTTCTGAATCCCAATTGATACATCGATGAGAGATGTCCTATGAGAGATTAGAATTGAGTAGGATCTATGTTGTTAGGTACATGAATGTCTTGTAAAGCTTTGGTGAGGATTTATTGATGCGTTAGGGAAAACTTCAATAAATCTAAGATAGATTTTTGAGATGGATTCTTACCTAGGTGATCAAGGATATTATATTGTGAATTCACAAGAGTTGGTTGGGATGATGTTAAGGATCTTGGAATCGATATGCAGGTGCAACATGTTGTGAAAACATATTGAGGGTCCTTGACCTTTACACAAATCATAGAGAAATGTCGGTATACTTGTTTAATGCAACAAACTATATTATCATAATTTAAAGGGACCTTCATATAACTAATATTGTTGGTTTGGTTATTTTGATTATTATTTTTGGACCTAGTGTTCGTGTTGGTAGAGCTAGAACCCTGATTATGCTTTGGTTTCCCTCAACTACAATGTCTCCTCGATCGATGAGATCTTGAATGTAACTCTTGAGACCCTAACACTTGTTGGTAGAGTGACCTTTGATCTTATGGTAATCACAATATTCATTTTCTCTATACCAATTTGGCTTTGGTTTAGATTCATAAAATGTTTTGGTCATAGGACACACAACTACATTGGCTTGAACCAACCTTCTAAAGAAAACCTCTAAGGGTTCCGCTAAGGGAGTGAGCACTCACTTAGCATTCCCTTGATTAGAATGATTAGACTGATTAGGAGGATGGGGTACCCCTTGTGGCACATATATGACATTAGCTATGGGCTATTGGTGAATGTTTTGTGGTGCTCGAGAAGAATTAGATACTTGGAAAAGTTTGGTGTCGGTGACACGATCATTAACCACGTTCTTATTCTTGTTACAGTAGCGATATTTGTCACCATATTGCTTGCCTTCGTCTTCCTTGAATATCTTAATGAGTCTCTTAGCAATCAAATCCTTCTCAATGGTAGTTTCCTTTTCAATGACTTTTGTGAAGGTAGTTGCACAATGAAGGTGCAAATTATAGGCCAACTCAGGATGTGATTTTTCAACAAAGATATCCACAAATTCTTTTTATGGGAGGCTAAATTTAAGATGGATAGCTAGATCTCACCACCTTTTTTGGTAGCTAGAAAATGTCTCACCATTATGTTGCTTGTCCTTCACAAGGTCCATGGTGTCTATATCCTTCTCTAAGTTAAAAGAGAAGTGTGTCATGAAATTTTCTGACAAATCAGAAAATGTAGAAATTGACCCACATGGGAGATGTAAGAACCACTCTAAGGCTTGTCCAGTCAAGCTATGGGGGAAAAACTGAAGGAGGTAATTATTGTTGTATAAGAGCTCTTGGCAATGCATGTAGAATTATTTCAAGTGGTATTGTTGGTCTCCGTTTACCTTATGTTTATCAAAATTTGAAATTTTGAAGTGATTCGAAAAGGGAATGGTGGAAATTGATGGATCAAATGGGTATGGAAAAATTTCTTCAAACTTGAAGGACTTTTTGGATGATGATTTGCCAATTTGTAAATATTTTAGGGTGTCTTTCATTTCTTCCCACTCCTTGTTAACAGGAATGGATGAGGATGGACTTGTGGGATTGGATTTATCATAGGGAGTATATTGTTGGTATGATAGTGGTGCAAGTGATTGATCGGAGGATGGATTTCCATAGTATGATGGTACCTATTGATATTTATTGGTGTAAGTTTTTTTTTGGGTTGCATAGATTTGTTGTTGATGTGGAATTGGTTGATGGTAGTATGATGTAATTTTTTGTTGTTGGGGTGAAACCTATTGATATTATGATGGATTGTGTTGGTAGTTATATTTTGGTTGTTGTGGAGGCACATATGGAGGTGGTTGCATATTGGAAGGAAGTTGGTATGTATTGGATGTGGGTTTCTATGGGTTAATATAGGATGTGTGTTGTTGGTTTTGGTATTGAGAATATTATTAATTGTGATTAGGCATGGTGTATTGTTTTCATGGGGTGTTAGGTGGTGGAGGCAGTTGGTAATAAGTATTTTTTAGAGGACGTTACACAAATGGTGGAGGTTGGTGATAACAAGGTGAAAAATAATGTGGAGATGGTGTTTGATATTTATGTTGGTATGCAAGGTTTCCTTGGGATTGTGAAGGTGGTTTTGTAATAAACCAAACTAATAACCCAAAATTACCACTAATTTTTTTCTTTCTTGATTATTATCTTATTATATGTTCATTCACTTGGATACTCAACTAGTTCTATCCATACAGGATAGGCATCCATCCATCCAGGACAAGAATCCAACCATATGGGTTAGGTATTTGTCCATATAGTACAAGAATTAATCTATCCATCTAGGATAGGAATCTACCAAAATAGGGTAGGAATCTATCTATAAAGGGATAGGAATGTGATCTAGCTAGAGACTTAGACTCATCAGAACCATTTGGGTCCTGAGTCACTCACTAAAGACTACACTCCCCTTGGAAGTGCACCAAGGTTGTTGTCTATAGGAGTATGCAAAAATTAATATGTAGCTTGAGTCTCACCTTGGAATTCGGCTTAAAGCCTTAGGGAGTCAAGCAAATCCATTCGAGATTCCTTCTGAGTATACAAAGAATATATTTTATCTTATCTTTATGTTAGATATTTTTAGCCCCCTTTTGACCAAGAAATCTCTTGAATTATTAAATTATATTTTAATTTATCATTATACTAAACTTCCCCTAAGCCCCATCCCCAAACGCCTAAGGTGCTAGGAGCATCCTTCATTTCCTAGATTTCCTACATACCTTGCTTCCAAACAGGATCAAGACATGAAATATGTAGTTTATTTTTATAATCTAGGTTTGATTTAAATTGTTATGTGGGTATCTAGCCCTTTCTAGGGCCCCCTTTTCCCCAATTATTTCCTTTGTGACTGCTACCCATTAAGGGAAGCAATAAAAAAAAAATAGTCTCCATGAACTACTTGTTTCCTAAATATCTAAACCCTAGTTCCTAAAATAATTTCTCCCTTGAACACGTTTGAGATACAATTACCTTTTAATTAACATAAAAAAATTAAATGAATTTGTAGACACTTAAAAATGTCTTGAATGATACTACACACTCGAATTCGATATACTAACACTGTTTCATCCTGAAATCCATCCTCTTTTCGTTTGCTTGATTAAATTAACCTACTCATTTAATCAAATGCCTCATCTTCACCTATTAATCATGGAAGAATCATCTCACTACCCTGAATGGTTTGGGAGATATTGAATATTCTCTCTTGTGAAGTTTCTCCAATGTAGCTTCAAATTCAAATAGAAAATCTTAGAGGCCCCAAAGCAGCTTGAAAAGTTGACGAACTGACCTTCAGTGGTTCGATGTTGTAGACCTCTTCGAAAGATTTCCAATGATATTTAATAATATAAAATTTGACATCTGGATCAAAATTTATGGCATCATGAAGTTGGCCCACTAAAAAGTGAATTTCATTAAAATTTCTTCCTAGGCAAGAAATCAATCGGCAGGGCTTTTGGTGCCAAAAAAAAGGGAAAGTTGAACTTTCTACAACATTCTAGGGTAGTTATTGGGTAAAATAAAAGGTTAAGTGCGGGTTGTAGAAGGTGGATCCATTAGTGCAGATTTGTGGCTCTGAATAATAGATTTTCTTTCAGAGTTTATTTTGTTGTAATGAATCAATCCCATGAGGCTGTAGCATTGTAAGTTCTGAATATGTAATTTTACTTTTTGAAAATAATTGAGAGTGGATTATTTTTTGTCTTGCATCTTTTGTGTTGGTTTATATTGTTGTGTTTTTTGTGGGTTTTGGGTGATGTAACCCTCATCAAGTGGTATCAAAGCAATTTTTATTGAGTGTGTAAATAGATCACCGAACGTGAGGTAGTTTGCACTAAGACTTGTGGTTGTGGGTTTCTATGAAAAGTGATTAGAATACCTCCATGATGAAACTATGGTGGTGGAAGAAATATTCTTATACTAGTAGCCTGGTTTGAGATCCGTGTCGAAACACATTCAAGCATTGCAAGAGGAGCCGCATTGAGGAGATGAAAGTGAATATGAAGTTGAAAATGAGGAACAGTTCAAAGAAGAACAAGCAACATAATATCTAGAGAAAGTTAGATTAATTGGATCAATGATATGGAGGATTACTTTGAGTATGAGGAGGTGTAAGATCCTAAGAGGGTCAAATTTGCAAAGACCAAGCTAAAGGGTCATCCAAATATTTGGCGGAAAGAGGTTCAACTAGAAAAAAATCAAAGCAAAAAGGAGAAAATAACAAGATGGGATCATATGGTGGAAAAATTAAAAATATTGTTCATTCATGTGGATTATGACCTAGATTTGCTGAAGAATATGCAAGGGTTGAAACAAGCGGTAAAATGCATCAAGGAGTATATAGAATAATTCTACTATGTCTTTATCAGAATGGTCCATTTTGAGGCCAATAAGGAGAAATTTTATGGTTACATAAAAGGGTTGAAATTGAGTATTCAAGAAGAGTTGGTTCTAATAATTTATACCATTGAAGATGCATATTAGTTTCCTCTAAAGGTAGAAGAAAAATTGAATAGAAGATTTGAAAGTAAGCAAAGAGGTGGGGGTCATGGTGGAAAGACCAGTGGATGACCATATGGAGGTCAAAATGAAGATCAAAAGAAGGGTGAAGGATCTATTAGAAGCCAAAACCAAAAAGGAGATAACACCTACCATCCTCATGATCAAAATAATGGAGACCAAAGAGGACAGGGAAGAGGAGGCTTTTGTGGAACCTATTTCCAATGTCGAGAAGGACATATAGACTATGAGTGTCCTCAAAATCAAGGAAGTACAAATAGAATATCTGAGGGTTATGCATGAGTTGCACATATAGATGAAGATGACGACTCTTCACATTTTGAGGATGCAAAGAGAGGAGAGGTTACTCTTACTAGAAGAACTTTAGTGAATGAGGAGAAATAACCAACTCAAAGGAAGAATTTGTTTCGCACTAGATGTAAGTGTGAAGGTAAAGTTTGCAATGTTATTATTGATGGAGGTAGTACCAATAACCTTGTTTTAGAATATATGGTTAGTACATTGTGGTTGGAGAGAAGAAGGCATCTTAGTCCATACCAGATTTTTTGGCTATAGAAGGACCGTAAAGCTTTGGTAAATGAACAATTTTTGGTAAAGTTCAAGATTATAAAATAACCATAATGAGGTATTGTGTGATATTATTCCTATGGATGTTTGTCATATGTTGTTAGGTAGACCCTAGTAGTTTGATCAGTGAGCAACACATGATGGACATGCTAACACCTATTCCTTGACAAAGGATAGCATTTTTCATAAGTTGGAACCTTTGAGGGAGGTAGAAGAAAAGGTATGCGATAATGCAAAAAAAAGAATTGTTGATGGAAGAAAGTTCCTAGAAGGTATGAGGCATGAGCATATGTGTTTGGCATTAATCCCTAGAGTTGATAAAAAAGATACTCATGAGGTACCTATAGAAGTTTCAGATTTGTTGAATGAGTTTCAAGCTATTATTTCTAATAACGTACCTAAAGGTTTTCCACCAGTAAGAAAGATTAGTCATCAGATGGACTTGATTCCTGGAGCCAGTTTACCGAATAAGATAGCTCATGATATGACTCCAACATAAAGTGAAGAGTTGAACATACAAGTGCAAGATTTTTTGCAGAAGGGATTGATCAAAGAGAGTTTGAGTCCATATGCAGTACCTGCAGTACTAGCACCAAAGAAGTATGGGGAATGGTGGATGTGTACATATTCTAGAGCCATCAACAAGATCACCATCAAGTATAGATTTACCTTGCCAAGGATGGATGACATCATGGATTGTTCAAGTGGAGCTAAATACTTCATGAAGATAGATTTTAAGAGTGGTTATCACCAGATATAGATTAGGGAAGGATATGAATGGAAGAAAACCTTCAAGACCAAAGAGGGCTTGTACAAGTGGCTAGTCATTCCTTTTGGGATAACCAATACACCGAGCACATTCATGTGGATCATGAATGAGGTATTGAAAAAGTTTCTGGGTAAATTTTTCATTGTTTATTTGGATGGAATTTTAATTTTTATCAAGATATTGGAGGAGGATTTGATGCATATTGGAAATTTTTTGAGAAGCTGAGAGAGAAGAGATTATTGACCAATTTGAAGAAGTGTAGATTTATGAAGAGAGAGTTGGTGTGTACTTGGGATTTTTTATCTCAGTAGAGGGTCTTAAGATGAATCTAGATAAGGTGAAATATATTGTTGAATGGCCTACACCAAGGAGTGCTACAGAGGTGATATTTTTTCATGGTTTGGTAAATTTTTATAGAAATTTTATCAAAGGTTTTAGTAGTATTTGTGCACCTCTAACTAAAACTATGAGAGGGGATAAAAAGATTTTAAGTGGACTACATGAGCAACAAAATTTTTGATATGTTGAACGATAAAGTTATAGAGCAACCTATTTTGGCACTTCCATATTTTAGTAAGGTCTTTCAGGTAGATTGTGATGCTAGTGGAATTGCCATAGGAGTTTTTTTGAGTCAAGAAGGTAAGCCTATTGCTTATTTTAGTGAGAAGTTGAATGATGCTAAGAAGAAATATTTTGTCTGTGATCAAGAGTTTTATGCTATAGTTCAAGCTTTGAAGAAATGGAGACACTGTTTGTTGCCAAAATATAATTTTTGTATATTGATCACTAGGCTTTGCAGTATCTCAATAGTCAAGGAAAGTTAAATCAAAGGCACTTAAAATGGGTTGAGATTTTGTAGAGTTATACTTTTGCTTTGAAGCATATGAGTGCAAGGTCAAATAGAGTTGCAGATGCCTTAAGTAGAAGGAAAAATTCATTGAAAAAGATGAATATATAGGTTGCTGGGTTCAATGAACTCAAGAGTTTTTATCCTGAAGATCTAGACTTTAAAGAACCTTGGAAGGCTTTTTTGGAACTTGTTACATTGCATAGAAAAAGATGGTTGTATTTCTTAATGCAAGATGGGATATTGTTTAGAGGAAGCCAATTGTGCATTCCAAGGAGTTCTATGAGAGATAATCTAATCAAGGAGAAGTATAATGGAGGATTGGATGGAAATTTTAGTCGAGATAAGACTATTTCTCTTGTTAGTGAGAATTATCACTGGCCATAGTTACAAAAATATATGAATAAATTTTTATAAAGTTGTAGAGTATGGCAGCTAGCGAAAGGAGAAAGTCAAAATACTAGATTGTATGAGCCATTACCTGTACCTAAGAGGCCATGGGAGGATATTAGCATGGAATTTATTCTTCGCTTGCCAAGGAAACAAAGAGGGCATGATTTCATATTTGGGGTGGTGGATATATTTTCAAAAATGGCACATTTCATTCCATGTCCAAAAACTAGTGATGTTGTTCATATTGCAAAATATTTTTTTAGGGAGGTGTCGAGACTACATGGTCTACCAAAGAGTATAGTTTTAGATAGAGATACAAAATTTGTTGGTTATTTCTCAAGGACATTATGAAAGAATTTGAAGGTAGATTTGAAGTTCAGTTCTGCACACCATCCATAGACTAATGGACAAATAGAGGTGGTGAAGAAGAGTTTGGGTAACCTGCTAAGATGCTTAGTAGGAGATAAGCCCAAGGGATGAGATATGCTTATACCACAAGAAAAAAATTCTTACAAAATTTTTGGCAACAAGAGCACTGGTAAATCACCATTCCAAATTGTGTATGGGAGTAGTCCAAGAACTGATTTTGAACTAAGAAAGATGGATAAGAGGGATAAGACTAGTGTTGAGGCTGAATTTTTTTTTGAGCATGTGAAGAATTTGCATGAAGAGGTGAAGAAACAAATCAATAAGATGAACTCACAATATAAGGCTAAATCTGATATAAAATGGAGGTATAAGGAGTTCCAAGTAGGAGATGAAGTCATTGTTCATTTGTGAAAGGAGAGGTTTCTAGCTGGTACATACAACAAAAAGATAAAGAAGTTTGAACCATGCAAGATCCTGAAGAAGCATGATTTAGGAAATGCATATAAGGGTAAGTGCACCAATTTGTGACACAATTTTGGCTCTTAAGATGCCACTTTTGTTTTTTTCTAAAATCAGTAAAATCTGATTTGCATGAGAAAATGAAGATAGTTATGCTCAAAATTTCAAGATGCGGCAAGAACAAAAGTTGGAGTGCTCCGAGTCTAGTTTCTAAGCTACTATTGTTTTTTGAAATTAATGAAGATTAAGGGTCTCAGAAAGGGGGGGGTGGCAAAATAGGTCATGTTTTTATAAAAAAAAAATAGCATAACGCCTGAGGGCTCCCCCCTTTTTGGTTAACTTTTTTTTTAGAATTTCAAAAATCCCAATGGTGATAAATTAGCTAACACGATGTAGTTTATCCTCCTTTCGGATAATTATTTTAATGAATATATAATATTTTATGAATTTTCAAAGTGGAGACATCCTGAAAAGCTGAAATTTGAGTGTGCTCCCCCCCAATTTTTTTGCAAACTAACTGAAAATTGATTTTTTTTTTCATCATGTGTGGAATGGAGTCTAGTTTCAAAAAACGTAATTTGTTTCACGTTCCAATGAACGTGTAAAAATATATCCTAAACCTAGCACATGTTGGTTTTTAAAGAAAAATGAAGGCATTTACAATAGAAACCATGGATCAAAACCTTAACTAAATCAAAATGAAAACAGAATTATATATTTAGATAACTGAGATAGAGGTTAACGCTATCATGGTTTTTTAAAAAACTTGCATTGACATATGTGCAAATGAGATGGGGAGCATGGTAAAACATATGAGAAAATTTAGCAAATCCTATTAATTAACATGTCTAAAGCAGGCCTTTTGGTGTGTGCCAAATGTGATGAGTCATTTGGCAAGCGCCAAATGGCCTGCTTTGCACAGAACTAGATTTTTGCTTTCTCTATCAGGGAAACTATATACATGAAATAAACATTTAAGTATAAGTTGAAATTTACATATGAACATTTACTTTCTTATACTTTAATTTATATTTCATGTATATATAGACAGGATGTTTGAGAGTGGTTTCAGATCTCTAAGAGTTATAATGCAAATTCTAGTTTTTGGAAGATCTTAAAAATTTTAGATTTAGTCAAATTTTAGTAATCAGTATATCAAATTTCAATAATCAGGAGGTCAAATTTTAGTGCTCAAGAGGTCGAATTTCATATATCTTACTCATTTTCATCTCTTATTCTCTAGAACTCTCTCTCTCTCGCTATCTCCATCCCTTCATCTAACAATATCTTCCTTGAGCTCAAGAACTATGTCTCTACATGTCCATCTCTCTCTCCTTCCCTCTCCAATATCTATCTCCCTCCCTCCTTCCCTCTCTACATTTTTCTATCTCTCATCCCTCTCCTTTAATCTCTATATATCTCTCTCCAATCTCTATACCTACCTATCCATCCCTCCCTCCCTCTCCTCTCTTTCTCTCTCTCTTTGCTTCCCTCGCTCTCTCCTCCCCTCTCTACTCTCCATCTTGTCATTCTCTCTCTCCTTCCCTCTCTAGTTCTATCTATCTCACTTCTCTCTCCTTCCCTCCCTCCCTCTCTAATTTTCTCTATCTCCTTCTCTCTCTCCTTCCCTTTCTACTTCTCTGTATCTCACCTCTCTTTCTCCACCTCTCTCTCTCCCTCTCTCTTCCTTTCACCCACCTTTTCTCTCTACTTCTCTCTATCTAACCTATCCCTCTATACATCTCTCTCTCTCCCCCCTCCTACCATCTCAATCTCTCCACCTTCCTCCTTATCTCTCTAATTTTAAGCTCCATCACACATCTCTATCACCTATCTCACTTCTCTCTTTCCCCTTCCC
>CM021102.1:740321704-740640258 GCA_007115665.2 Sequoiadendron giganteum
CTGTGGTTTAACCATGCACTGTATCGTGGTAACTACTTCGACCAACGCCACCACACTACCGCGGTCACCAGCCTAACTTCCAGTGGTACTACGGTAGCCACTCTACAAACTACTGGCTACATTCACCGACCACCCACTAACCATCCATTGTCACCCTTCACCAATCGCTACCTATTTACCGCGGTCACCATGGTCTATGGTTTAACTACATGTGGTGGCGTGGTAAACACCTTATGCCTACTCTATTAGCTGCTACCAAACCACCATGCTACCGCAGATAGTATGATGTCCCCCCACGGTATAGCGGTAAGTGTTAATGTGACTCCCCCAAAAAATTACCACCATACCATGGGCCCCCATGTATGAGGCCGCGGTTGGGCAGTAAATAATATATATAACGTGTTTTTTTAAGGGAACAGTAGTGATATAAAGTATATGAGCATTTTTTGGAAAGGGGAAAAATGAATTTTATATGGAAAAATAGGAAAATGATAGGTCTAGATGGAAAAACCTTAGGGTTTTTTATGAAAATAGTGGAAAATAACTTAATTTTCTTATGGAAATTTTGGGTTCTAACACCTCCTACCCCCTCTCCCTCTCTCAAGTCTCTCTTACTCACTCACTCCTTCTATGTCTCTCCCCTCTACCCTTATCCCTCTACCCTTAACCCTTAAACCCTTAAACCCTCTACCCTCTACCCTAAACCCAATAGCCTCAACCCTTAAACCCCTAAAACCAATTAAACTCTCTACCCTAATCTCTCAACCCTTAACCCTTAAAGCCTCATCTGTCAACCCTCTACCTTCAATCAGGAAACCCTTAACCCTAAAACCTCAACCCCTATACCTTGTACCCTATATGTTGGAACTTGAACCCTAATCCATCAACCCTATACCCTCAACCATCTACCCTCATCCTTAAACTCTTGACTCTCAACCCTTAAACCCTTAACCCTCAATCCTCAACCCTTAACCCTTAATCCCTTAATCCTCAACCTTTAAACCCTAAACCCTGAAACCTTATACCCTCTACCTTATACATTAGACCCTAAACTCTAATCCTTCAACCATATACCCTTAAACCTATACCCTAAACCCTTTACCCTCTACCCTAAACCCTTAAACCTTCTACCCTCAACCCTCAACCCTCTACCCTCAACCCTCTACCCTCTACCCTCTACCTGATACCCTCAACCCAATACCCTAAACCATCAATCCTATACCCTCAATTCTCAACCCTCTATCCTATACATTAGATCCTCAACCTCATATATCTCTATCCCTCTCTTCTCTTCTCTCCTCTCTATCTCACTTCTCCCTCCATCTCTCCCTCCATCCTTCCCTCCCTCTCTACCCTAATCCCTCAACCCTATACCCTCAATACGTAAACCCTTAAACACTCAACACTCAACCCTCAACCCTCAACCCTCAACCCTCAACTCTTAAACCATCTACCCTCTACCCTCTACCCTCTACCCTATAAATTAAACCCTCAACCCTCAATTATCAACCCTTGACCCTTAATACCTCAACCCTAGGTAGGTAGGGGAACATAGGTGAGATACAAAGTGATGAAGGGAGAGGTAGGTAAAAAAAGGGATAGGGGAGATAAATATAGGTAGAGAGGGTAGGAGATGTATAGAGAGGAGAGATAGAGATAATTAGAGAGGGGTTGGAGGGACAAGTAGGGAGGAGATAGAGGTGTGTGTGTGTGAGAGAGAGAGAGAGAGAGGGATGGAGAGAGAGTGATGGAGGGAGAGGTATGTATAGAGAGGGAAAGCGAGAGGAGAGATAAAGAGTACAGAGGAGAGGGAGAGGTAGGGAGATAGAGGTGTATGTGTGAGTTAGAGAGAGATAATGGTGAGATAGAGAAAAACATTGATTGAAAGAGAAAGAGGGGGAGGGAGGGAGGGACAATAGTGAGAGAGATTGGGAGGAGAGACAAAAAGAAGTGGAGGGATAGGTAAATATGGATAGTTGAGATAGATCGAAGGAGAGAGATATAGGTAGAGAGAAGGTAAATAGAGATAGAAAGAGGGGGAGGGAGAGAGGAGAGATACAAAGAGGGGGAGGGGGGGAGAGATAGAGAGAGTAGAGAGGGAGGAGAGAGATAGAGAGAGGTGATAGAGAGAATTAGAGAGGGAAATAAGGTGGAGATATTGAGAGAGAGGAGGCAAGGAGGGAGAGAGAAATAGGTATAGAGGGACAACTAGGTAGAGAGAAGTAGATATGAAAGGAGAGATATAGGGAGAGGTAGGGATGGAGAGAGAGGTGAGACAAAAATAGAGAGGTCTAGGTGGAGAGATGTGTGATGGAGCTGAAAAGTAGAGAGATAAGGAGGAATGTGGAGAGATTGAGAGGGAAGGAGGGGGAGAGAGAAAGATGTATAGAGAGATAGGTTAGATAGTGAGAAGTAGAGAGAAAAGGTGGGTGAAAGGAAGAGAGAGGGAGAGAGAGAAGGGGAGAAAGAGAGGTGAGATAGAGAGAAGTATAAAGGGAAGGAGAGAGAGGGGGATATAGAGAAAATTAGAGAGGGAGGGAGGGAAGGAGAGAGAAGTGAGATAGAGAGAACTAGAGAGGGAATCTTAGGTCTCTCACTCACTCACTCACTCACTCACTCTCTCTCTCTCCCTCTATCTCTCTCCACTATATATAACATAAAACCCTAAACCCTTAAAAACTCTGCCCTCTACCCTCTACCCTCTATCTCTCTCCAACTCCCTTCCCCTCTCTCTCTCTCTCTTAAGTCTCTCCCTCCTACCCACTCTCCCTCTCTGAAGTCTCCCCCTCTCTCTCAAGTCTCTCTCTCAATTCTCTCCCTCCTACCCCCTCTCCCTCTCTCAAGTCTCTAATGTCTCTCCTTCCCACCCTATCTCCCTCTTTCTCTCTCTCAATATCTCCATCCTACCCCATCTTCCTCTCTCTCTTTGTCAAGTCTCCCCCTCATATACCCTCTCCCTCTCTCTCCCTCTCCCTCTACCTCTCTCTCAAGCATATCCCTCCCACCACCTTTCCCTCTCTCTCTCACGTAGAGGGTTTAGGGATTAAGGGTTAAGGGTTGAGGGTTGAGGGATTAAGAGGGTATGGGGGTTAAGGGATTAGGGTATAAGGGTTAAGGGTTGGAGGTTGAGGGATTAAGATGGTATAGGGGTTTAGGGATTAGGCTTTAAGGGTTGAAGGATTAAGAGGGTATGGGGATTGATGGATTAGGGTTTAAGGGTTAAGGGTTGAGGGTTGAGAGATTAAGAGGGTATTTAAGGATTGAGGGTTGAGGGTTGAGGGATTAAGAGGGTATAGGGGTTGAGGGATTAGGGCTTAAGGGTTGAGGTTTTATGGATTAAGAGGGTATAGGAGTTGAGGGATTAAGGTTTAAGGGTTGAGGGTTGAGGGATTAGGGTTTAAGGGTTGAGGGTTGAGGGTTGAGGGTTGAGGGTTGAGGGATTAAGAAGGTATAGGGGTTGAGGGATTAGGGGTTAAGGGTTGAGGGTTGAGGGATTAAGAGGGTATAGGGGTTGAGGGATTAGGGTTTAAGGGTTGAGGGTTGAGGTTTGAGGGTTGATGGATTAGGCCTCACTTATCTCACAATCCCTCTCAGTCAGGCCTCACTTACCTCCCACCCTACTTTCTTAGGTCTCTCCTTCCCACCCCCTCTCTCCCACTTTGACTCCCTCTCCTTCTCTTAGGTGTCTCCCTCCTAGCCTCTCTCTTAGGTTTCTCCCTCCCACACCCTCTCCTCCCCCTCTCTCTCTCTCTCTCCCACTCCCTCTCTCTCTCTCCCACTCCCTCTCTCTCTCTCACTCCCTCTATCTCTCTCCCACTTTGTGTCTCTCCCTCTCTCTGAAGTCACCCCCTCTCTCTCTCAAGACTCTTCCTCCTATCCCCTCTCCCTCTCTCAAGTCTCTCTCTCTCTCACTCACTCCCTCTATCTCTCTCCCCTCTACCCTTAACCCTTAAACTCTAAACCATTAAACCCTCTACCCTTTATCTCTCTCTCACTCCCTCCTTCCCTCCCTATCTGTCAAGTCTCTCCCTCCTACCCCCTCTCCATCTCTTAGGTCTCTCACTCCTTGTATCTATCCCATTCCTCTATCTCTCACTCCCTCTCTCTCCTACTCTCTTAGGTATCTCCTTCCCACCCCCTATCTCCCACTTTTTCTCCCTCTCCTTCTTTATTGGGTGTCTCCCTCCCAACCTCTCTCCCTCTCCCTCTCTCTTAGGTTTCTCCCTCCCACCCACTCTCCCTCACTCTCTCTCTCAATAATCTCCCTCCGTCTCTCCCTCCCTCCATCCCACTTTCTCTTCCCTAATCCCTCAACCCTTAAAACCTTGAACACTCAACCCTATACCCTAAACCCTAAACCCTCAACCCTTAAATCCTAAACCTCTAAACCCTCTACCCTCTACCCTCTACCCTCAACCCAATACCCTCAACCCTAATCCCTCAACCCTTAAACCCTTAAACCCACTTAAACTCTCTACCCTAATCCGTCAACCCTTAACCCTTAACCCTTAAACCCTCATCCCTCAACCCTCTACCTTCAATCCTAAACCCTTAACCCTAAAACCTCATCCCCTATACCTTATACCCTATATGTTGGACCTTGAACCCTAATCCATCAACCCTATAACCTCAACCATATACCCTCATTCTTACACTCTTGACCCTCAACCCTTAAACCCTAAACCCTTAAACCCTTAACCCTCAATCCTCAACCCTCAACCCTTAATCCCTTAATCCTCAACCCTTAAACCCTAAACCCTAAACCCTTATACCCTAGAGAGGGAATCTTAGGTCTCTCACTCACTCACTCACTCCCTCTCTCTCTTAGGTCTCTCTATCTTAGACACTCACTCACTCCCTCTATCTCTCTCCCCTCTACTCTAAACCCTAAACCCATAACCCTTAAACCCTCTACCCTCTACCCTTAACCTTCCCTCCTTTTGTCTCTCTCCCACTCCCTCCCTCTGTCTCTCTTTCAAGTCTCTCCATCCCACCCCCTCTCCCTCTCTCACGTCTCTCTCTCACTCACTCAATCCATCTATCTCTCTCCCATCTCCCTTAAACCCTATACCCTCAAACCAATACCCTAAACCATCAACCCTATAGGTCCTCAACCCTATACCTTCAATTCTCAACCATCTACTCTATACATTGGATCCTCAACCCTCATCTATCTTTGTCCCTCCCTCATCTTCTCTCCTTATCTCTATCTCACTTCTCCCTCCGTTTCTCCCTCCATACATCTCACCTTCTCTTCCCTAATACCTCAACCCTATACCCTAAACCCTTAAAACCTTAAACACTCAACCCTATACCCTAAACCCTAAACCCTCAACCCTTAAATCCTAAACCCTTAAACCCTCTACCCTCTACCCTCAACCCAATAACCTCAACCCTAATCACTCAACACTTAAACCCTTAAACCCAATTAAACTTTGTACCTTAATCCCTCTATCTCTCTCCCACTCCCTTTCCCACTCCCTCTCTCTCTCTCTCTCCCTCTATCTCTCTCCCACTTTGTGTCTCTCCCTCTCTCTAAAGTCTCTCCTTTTCAGAGGAACATATTTGGCAAGCGCCAAATGGGTTTTACCTTGAAATGATAAAATTAAGGGTTGACCTTGTGATTCAGGCCCACATTCTCTTGTGTTTATCTAGTTCAACACTTTATTCGAGTCAGAAACACCTTTTTTTTTCTGTAGTTGACTTCATATTGTACCAATCTATGCTTGATCCATCATCGTTTTACCACCAATCTGCATGGTAGACAACGTAGAAGAAGATATTTTGAAGTTTCTACATCATTTTACATTATTTGAGGTAATACATTCATTTTGGTAAATTGAAATGTTTGTATTTAGTATATTTGTTTGTTTTTGACAATATAAACTAAATTTCCTTATTGATTTTATTAATCATAACAATTGGACTTAGAATTCAACATTGAATTAGATGAGATTTGCATAAAAAAGTTCAATTTTTATGCGTTTGAAGAACAAAAAAAATTTTAAAAATGGCATTTACTTAACATAAATTTACTTATGAATTCTATTTGCATTGCTTATAGTAGTCCATTTCTAGCATGGCTAGTGGAATTCACTATATTTCATTCTTTTTTCAACTAATATAGAAATTTTTTATTTTCATCTAATTTGGAAAACCTCATTGCCAAAGAAATAGTGAATAATGATAAGATATAGCATCAAAAACCCTTCTTTGAATCCATATTCTTCATGACTTTTTTGACAATCAATTTATTTTTTTGAGAAAAATAAACACAAGAGTCTCTAGTTTTCATTTAGGTTGCAACAATTTATACCCTAGGTTTGTGATTCTCATTGATTTGATGTATTGAATGGTTTCCACCCCTCTCTGCATCAATTTTTTTGTAAAATGCATTACTTACTTTTTTTCTATGTGTGTTTTTGGACATGTAGCATTCAAGGTCATGTCAAGGAAATGACCGAAGCCTCTAACACCAGAAGAACGTGTAGTTAAAAATGCAAGGAGAAGAGAATCAAAAAATGTAGCCTGTGAAGCAAAGGAATTGCAGCCCATACAACCACAAATTCTCGTGCAATCTAAGAGAGATGTCAAATTGGAAAAACAAAGGGAACGAATGAGGAAAGTTCATGGAAGGACAAGAATGGATACAAAAGTTGGGGGCACATCATCAAACATAGGTGAAGCTCAATGCACATCTCCAGTTGAAGACACATTGACAACAACATGTGGTTTTCCAAGTACATCGAAAATCACATCTCCAATCGAAGACACACCATCAAAAACATTGCATTTTGAAAGTACATCAGCAAACACATCTCTATTTGAAGGAACTCCACAAACGAAATCTCAAGTTGGAGGTACAACATTGTTTACATGTCAGTCTCAAGGTATGTCATCAATTGCACCTCCAATTGAAAGTACACGATCTATCCCCGATGTTGTTGACCTTCCCAATATTGACACAAATTTAAATTTAAGAACTCCTCCTAGAGTTTTGCATAGAAAACCTACATTTTTGATTGATATTGATTCCAATATTTTGAAGTGGATGCCTAATAAGATTCCAAAACATACATGTCAAAGATATGCAAAAAGGATATGGAGTTTGCTTTTTGCGAAGCTAAGTGAGGGTGGAAGATGCCAACTATTTGTTGAAATGATGTGGCAACTCAAATTTAGGCCCACCATGAAGGCTCTTGGGATAAGATTTTTGAATGACTCAAGTGAAAATTCCATTGTAAAGAACTTGATGAGTGCATATGAGAGTGTGGGTTCCACCTCACACACGATGGATAGTTGTGCCACATGACGTGTGATGACAACAACACTGTTAAGCAATCAAACAAGGAACAAGGTGAACCTTACAAAGGAAAGTAAGTCTTTGAAAATAAGTATATCATATCTAATGAGAGCCAAAGGAAGGCATGAAAGAGTGGAGGATCCAAATAGCAATGAGTTATGGCCATTTTCGGGTAGAGTGCCATAGAAAGACATAACAATTGCTCAAGGCTTGAGATCTTTAATTATGAATTATTGGAAGGATAACACAAGGACCTCTCCTAATCAAAGAGATGTTGTAAGAAGGATAATTGGTAGTATAAACCATGAGCCACATCCAATGCATTATTTGGATACCACTCAAACCTAATTTTTTGCTGATTTTGTACAAAAGTTTCCTGAAATTAAAATATGCCAAAGGTATTTTGAAATGCTAAAGCATTTTTATGTCAAAATAAATCACACATGCACTACTTGTTGTTGTAGGGTTCATATTGATTTTTCTAACCATTATGATGTTTATCGACGTATATGTGTAGATATGCATACTGATAATGTTTTGCAGGAATGTAACATAATGCCTCCACCTAAATCGTCAAGGAAATTTTTGTCTTTCATTTTATGTGAAAGAGAGGATGGTCAATTTTTTTACAAAAAATAATGTTTGGATGGCACATGTGATCATTGTGGTGGCATGCAACATTTTCCAATTTTCCAACACATGGCTAGTACACACACAATTGGAGACAAAATTGTGGAATTTGGAAAATATACGAAAATGGCATATAGTCTAAAAGATGGGAAAGAAGCAAATAACTGTGAATTGTTCAGTGATAAGATTCCAATGTATCAGTTTATGGGCTTTTTTCGTAATCGGGTGGTTTATGATTATGCAATGCATACACACAAAGCACAATGGTTGGACTCATATTTCAAGTTATGCAAGGACACATTTCCACTTTGTCTTATCATTTCAGTTGTCAACTTCACTGAGAACTACACACTACAACCACATAACGAGGTGCAATCACAATACTACAACTCCGTACAGGTTGCTATATTTGTACATATAGAATTCATTCATGCAAATGATAGTACAGAGGAAAATAGGAAAGTATTGAGGGAGTATCACTTTTACATCAATGATGATCGCACACATTCTACAAAGTTTGTTCAAGGTTGATTTCATATGTTCTATGCCAATCTGGCTAGTAGGGGCATATCATTTAGTCAGCATATCATATGGTCAGATAATTGTACATCATAATTCAAGAATGCCAAAATGTTTTACTGATTGAGTAGGATGCATAAGCTTAGTGGTGTTCAACATATGTGGAACTTCTCAAAGGCCCGGCATGGAAAGGGGGAGCATGATGGAGCAGGTGCATGTATCAAAAGAGCCCTAGCACAAGAAGAGTTAAAGTACACAAACTGTGTAAAGTTGACGAATGCAAGATCAATTGTCTAGTGGTGCAATGGGTCCAAGTAGTGAAGGAAATTCTTTAGTTCATAGATTTTTTCATTTGGTAGATGATAGTAACATTGCAAAATATGAGGATTGTTGTACACTAACATGATTGAGTGAGCTACACTCTTTTAGAAGCTCCAATGTAGGTACATGGACTATCCATACAAGGAAGATTGCATGCTTTTGTTATGCATGTACACTTCAATCATGGAATGATTGTGAGTCAACAAAGTGGGTTGATGAATGGTCTGTAAGAAGTCTAACCCCACTTGACACTTATTAGCTCCCAATGGCTCTACAAATCTCCAAGATGCAATCATCCATTGACTTTGATCATGTATCAGACCTACTAGAACCAGGTGATATATCTTACTTACAAGTTTTATTATGTTGCTTGGTAAATAAATCTAACAAGATGAACATATCAATGCAGGGAACACTTATGTGGTGATTGTAGATGAAGACAATGAAGAGGGTACAAATTATTACCTATGTTGTTGTATCGAGGCCAAAAAGAAATTAGAGTCCCCAGTTATAGATGGAGAAAACATAGAATATCCTTTATGTTCGGTGGTTGTTACTGGAACATGGCTTCAAAGGTATCCAGTTAAGAATGTTGTAGTTTGGTTGTTTGAGGACTTCGACACGCATCTTAAAATTATTCACTCTTCGAACCTTTTCGTCGCCACCAACATTCATTTGATCAAATATAAGGGTAAATTTGCGAACAAGAACTTGTGGAAAGTGCATGAGTCTGACCACGAGGCAATACTAGACACAATAAAGACGAGATCAGACCCATATGGTTTCCCAGATTGATTTGTAAGTATGCACATTGAGTTTGTAAAGCCATTTTATTGATCACTCTTTTGGACCAACACCTTGCAATAAGGCTTTTTCACAATTACTGTTTGATGTCATATGCATTTATGACTGTCATTGATCCTTTTCTGATTGTGACTGTAGGTAATACTGAAGTTTGTCAATGTATATAAGAAAAGAACAACATCGGTTGCTGGTGCAAGTGTTCAGTGGTATGAGAAACATTGGTTGCTAGTGCATTTTCCAATTGTCAATCTTCTCTTTCTTTTCCATCTCCTAGATGTATCGGATTCTTATATGCTACATGTTTTATGTTAAGCCTCTTAGTGATATATTTGAAATTTATACGTAGGTTCATCGAGAGATAATAAAGTAGCGAAGGGGAACATCACCATTGTAGGACCTTTAATCAACCTCCTTACCTAGCATGCATGAAGGTGATAGTAGGTCTCATCAGCTGTATGACTGACATTATTTAGTTATTTCACTTTTAATGATTTTTATGTGAGTCTATGTCTAATATTAAGAGGCTTTTGCAAGATTTTTGTGGACCAAATTCCTATGATACTACACAACCACAGAGAGGCTACTACTCATGTGTTTCGTAGGGAGAAATGGATGTACATGTTTTGAACCATTTTGGAATGCAAATAGTTGGGCCAGTTGAGGTGGAATGGAAAAACAAAACTGGGCAGCAACTCCTTTTGTCCTTTTCTCAAGTACAATATAATTCATGATTTTTGTTGGAAATGGGAGGATTATTTCCCTGCATGTATTGCTACAAGTATTGAAACATGGGAATATTTTCAAGATGTTCTTCCATCACTATTGTAATATTTGTCATTGACTTACTGTATTTTTTGAAGACTCCACATTCATAAGGACCTATTGCTGCATACACAACCATAGCTCTTGGAGTCTTGAGACACTGACTGACATAGACTTGACAGTCAGAGGACACTGACTGTGGTGAGTTAATTTTATTTTCAAGTACTTTATAATCATACACTCACTATACTTAACAATTGATCACTACTCATTTCTAATCTATCCTTTTCATTTGCACATTGCCATGTACAGTGACCCTTCATAGTTCCCTTGTGTTCATACATTCATGATGCTTGTCTTAATGAATTACCTTCCTTTAAATCTATTGTCCTTTGATGAAGTGACAAGGTAGGGCCATCATATGCCTTAGAGAAATTGATGAAACCTAGGTCATCTCTAACATACCTTAGGGTATGACATTCAACAAAACAACTACTATGGTTCAATCGACTCGATCCCTTAAGGGTGCAAAGTACAAAAGGGAAAAAATATTTGATAGGGTATTACTCATAAATCATGGTGATTACGAAATCTCTGTCTAAACCTATGAGATCACGTTGGACCCCTATACAATAACCTCTCTCGGTTACTGCTATCTCAGAGGAATTTTCCTGTGGTGGCAAATTTTCACTCGGGGAAAGAGTTGTCAAATGCAAGTAGTTGAAAGTTGCAAAGTGGTGCAACTTTCGTTCTACAGCTCATGTGACCAAAAAAATTGTTCCAACACATTTTGGTGGGTACGTTTATGCTAGGCATGGTCCTCTTTCACAAACACACGCAATCGCTCTGAGCTACGTTCAACCGGATCGATCCCTTAAGGGTCCAAAGTGCAAAATGGCTGCGAAATTCAACATGCTATTACTCGGACACTATGATGCTTAGAAATATCTTGTCTAATCCTAAAAGATCATTTTGGATCCATCTACAATAACCTCTCTCAGTTTTTTCTATCTCAGAGGCATTTTCCTGTGCTGGCGAATTTTCACTCGGGGAAAAAGTTGTCAAATGCAAGTAGTTGAAAGTTACAAAGTGGTGCAACTTTTGTTCTGCAACTCATTTGACCAAACAGAATGTTCCAACGCATATAGGTGGGTACGTTTATGCTAGGAACGGTCCTCTTTTGCACCCAAACATGCAGAATCACTCTGAGTTACGTTCAACTGGATCGATCCCTTAAGGGTCCAAAGTGCAAAATGGTTGTGAAATTCAACATGCTATTACTCGGACACTGTGATGCTTAGAAACTTCTCATTTGATCCAATGGCATCATGTTGGGCCCCTCTACAATAAACTTCCTCGGTTTTTTCTATCTCAAAGTCTTTTTCCTATGGTGGCGAATTTTTACTCAAGGAAAAAGTTGTTAAATGCAAGTAGTTGAAAGTTGCAAAGTGATGCAACTTTTGTTTTGCAGCTCGTGTGACAAAAAAAACTATTCCAACATGTTCGGGTGGGTACATTTATGCTAGGCATGGTGCTCTTTCACACCTAAACACGTGGAATCGCTCTGAGCTACATTCAACCAGATCGATCCCTTAAGGGTCCAAAGTGCAAAATGGCGTTGAAATTCAGCATGTTATTACTCGGACACCGTGATGCTTAGAAACTTCTTGTTTGATCCTAAAAGATCATATTAGGCCCATCTGCAATAACCTCTCTCATTTTTTTCTATCTCGAAGGCATTTTCCTATGCTAGCGAATTTTCACTCAGCGAAAAGTTATCAAATGCAAGTAGTTGAAAGTTGCAAACTGGTGCAACTTTTGTTCTGCAGCTCGTGTGACCAAAAAAACCATTCCAACACATCTGGGTGGGTATTTTTATGCTAAGCATGGTCCTCTTTCACACCTAAACACGCAGAATCGCTCTGAGCTATGTTCAACCGAATCGATCCCTTAAGGGTCCAAAGTGCAAAATGGCTGTGAAATTCAGTATGCTATTACTCAGACACCGTGATGCTTAGAAACTTCTCGTTTGATCCTACAAGATCATGTTGGGCCCATCTATAATAAACTCTCATGGTTTTTTCCATCTCAAAGGCATTTCCTGTGCTGGAAAATTTTCACTCAGGGAAAATATTGCCAAATGCAAGTAATTGAAAGTTGCAAAGTGGTGCAACTTTTGTTCTGCAGCTCGTGTGACCAAATAGACTATTCCAACGCATCTAGATGGGTACGTTTATGCTATTCACATTTCTTTTTTGCACCCAAACATATAGAATCGCTCTGAACTACATTCAACCAAATCAATCCCTTAAGGGTCCAAAGTGCAAAATGGCTATGAACTTTAGCATGCTATTACTCGGACACCATGACACTTAGAAACTTCTCGTCTAATCTTATGAGATCATGTTGGGCCCCTCTACAATAACCTTTCTCAGTTTTTTCTATCTCAGAGGCTTTTTCCTATGGTGGCGAATTTTCACTCAAGGAAAAAGTTGTCAAATGCAAGTAGTTGAAAGTTGCAAAGTGGTGCAACTTTCGTTCTATAGCTTGTGTGACCAAAAAAATTATTCCAATGCATCCAAGTGGGTACGTTTACACTAGGCATGGTCTTCTTTCACACCTAAACACGCGGAATCGCTCTGAGCTACGTTCAACCGGATCGATCCCTTAAGGGTCCAAAGTGCAAAATGGCTGCAAAATTCAGCATGCTATTACTCGGACACCGTGATTCTTAGAAACTTATCGTATGATCCTACAAGATCATGTTGGGCCCATATACAATAACCTCTCACGGTTTTTTCTATCTCAAAGACATTTTCCTATGCTGGCGAATTTTCACTCGGGGAAAAAGTTGTCAAATGCAAGTAGTTGAAAGTTGCAAAGTGGTGCAACTTTCATTTTGCAGCTCGTGTGACCAAACAGACTATTCCAACACATCTAAATAGGTATGTTTATGCTAGGCATGGTCTTCTTTTGCACCTAAACACATAGAATCGCTTTGAGCTATGTTCAACCGGATCGATCCCTTAAGGGTCCAAAGTGCAAAATGGCTGTGAACTTCAACATGCTATTACTCGGACATCGTGATGCTTAGAAACTTCTCATTTGATCCTATGGGATCATTTAGGGCCCCTCTACAATAAACTTGCTCAGTTTTCACTATCTTGGAGGCTTTTTCCTATGGTGGAGAATTTTCACTCGAGAAAAAAGTTGTCAAATGCAAGTAGTTGAGGCATATTATCAAACAATTCACTACCTTTTCTATGGCTTGTCATGGCATTCCATCACCATGAGACCACTTTTCTTTGAGGCATTTTTTCAAAATGTTGAATGGCTTGTCTATGCTATTTCTTACTATTATGCTTTCATAGATTTTTTCCAAGCATCCATAGCTTGTTCGAAAGCATTTGTTTTAGGCTTTTAGCCATAGCAAGAAGGAAATGAACTATTTGATAAAATGCTTTGGTAGACATATATGAAAAATGTCGTAGCATAGACAAGGGAATGAACTATTTGAAAAAATGCCTCAAAGAAATGTGGTCTCATGGAATGCCATGACAACCTAAAGCAATCGGCAGTTGCTCCTAGTTATTAGTTATGCAATGAGAAGTAATTGCATAATTGCTTAGGTTGACTTTGTCAAAAGCTATATTGTAATTGAAATTTTGTCATCTATCAGCATCTAGTTATTCGTTATGCAATGTGAAGTGATGGTTTGAGTTTGAAAGATGTGCAATGCATGAATAAAAACTACAAAAATCTATTTTCTATATTTCATTAGTTAAACTCTTTATTTCAGTTGCTCTATATATCTCTATGCTATGGAAATGCCTTTTGATTTTAGAAAAGATAGTTTTTATCTCTTGTTATACAGTTTTTTACGTTTTTTAATCTCTTGTTATAAAAAGGAGCAGATATACAATGTTAAAGAAGCGTGAAAGCACAGCTAAATTTATCATTTCAAAGCAATTTTTTTTATGCATTTTTTCAAACAGTTCACTACCTTCTCTATGCTATTGCTTACTATTATGCTTTTGATATATTTTTCGAAGCAGCCATAGCTTGTTCAAAATCACTTGTTTTAGGCTTTTAGCCATAGCAACAAGGTAGTGAATTGTTTGAGAAGATGCTTTGGTAGACATGTATGAAAAATGTGGTAACATAGACAAGGCAGGGAACTATTTGAAAAAATATCTCAAAGAAATTTGGTCTCATAGAATTCCATGATAAGAAAATGCAATTGGCAGCTGCTCCTAGTTATTAGTTATGCAATGTGAAGAAATTGCATAACTGCTTAGGTTCACTTTGTTCAAACTATATTGTAATTAAATTTTTGGCATCTAACATCATCTACTTATTAGTTATGCAAAGTGAAGTAATGCTTTGACTTTGAAAGATGTGCAATGCAATGTAATCAATGACATGAATATAAACTACAAAAATCCATTTTTTACAATTCATTAGTTAAAATATTTATTGTATTTCTCTCTATATTTCTATATGCTATGTAAATACCTTGCAATTGTATTTAAAAGGCTTAATAGGTCAGTTAGGTGGTATTTGCAAAATCAAGTTGTGAATGAATGGTAATTAAGAGCAAAATTGGCAAATTGCCATCTTAGAAGTCTAACAAAGGGGGGTTATGGTGGTTGATCAGCTCAAGGGGTAGTTGGAAGGTGGTATCAAGATATATTGTTGTAATACCCCGAGTTGAGGGTTGATTTTGTTCAGTTTCTAATAAGAAAATATACTTTTGAAAACGTTGATCACTGGTTTTCTTTGTTTTCCTGAATTTTCTTTGCCTTGCACAGGCCCATACAAGTCTATCATGACTTGAGGCTTTGGATACTTGATTGCATATGTTTTTAATCTCTTTGCATTTGTTCTAAAGGTTTAAATCCACCATTGGTGTGTGTGGGATCAACAAACTTGGTTACTACTTTGTTTTTTGTGTTAGGGGTTTTGAGGGCAACACCATGACACATTAGCCAATCTACCTACTATTCTGACCATGTGGCTCGGTGGATTGGCCTATACCATGATTATTTTGGTGTATGAATACTTTGGAGGTTGAGAGAATGAATAAACTCAGTGGGGTGTGAAGTTCTAATGTTGTTCAGGGGTGTTTCCACCATGAAAGTAAGGAACTCAAGTACTGAATCTGAGAAATACTAAAAGGAATGGGATTGTGAGTGTCCTTTAAGTTAGGGCAGAGGTATTGTGGGGTGTTTTCACCTTTGGAAGGATTGGGGGAGGTCTGGAGTTATGAGTTTCTTTAAAACCCTTGTTTTTGTGAAGGTTTAGGATGGTTTGTGAGTAGAGGAATAGAACAAGTTCTTGGGGATCTTAAAATGGGAGAATCCTGAGTTTGGTGAGCATCCCTAAGACTATTTCAAGTTTCCTTGGTTTGGAGGTGAGTTTGTGAGGGGGTTCCTTTGGAAATTAGGCCTAATTGTGAAGCCTAGAGCGAGGGAGGTGTATTGAAAGTTCATGTTGGTCCAAAAGAGTTACTATTGGTTTTGGCATATGTTGTGTAACCCTGAAAAGGGTATCTTAATCCACCTTTAAATGGTCAGGTGTTTTGGAAAGGTTGGGAGAAATTAGGCTTGGACCGGGTTTTGAGTTTGGTGCAGGAGCACCTACACCACATCATCAATTTTTTTTATTTGAATACATCAATAGGGAAATGTTAGTGTCTTTAGGTTTATTTTGTCTAATAAGCTTTGAGAGATCAAGCATAATGCAAATAAAGGGTGTTTTGTGTCTTAGAAGTCAATTAGAAATCATATAAGTTGTAAAATGCTGACAAAGCAACTTTAACACAAACAAATGTAATTAAGGGACCAACTAATCCCAAGGTTGGTTATGGGCATTGGGGAGAATATGGTTGTTGGAAAATTATTTAAAAATCCTTACCAAGGCTTGAATGAGAGAGTGGAAGAAGTTTTGTAATAATTTTACACAATAAACACCATAGTTTTGAGCAATTTTCTAGAAAAATATTGTTTTCTTGATCTTTTTGAGTGTTGTACGGGCACATACAGGTTCTTCATGGTCTAATAATTTTAGAGGATGTGTCTATATGTTTTCTAATTCATTTATTTTTTATTTGGTGTCTTAACTCTTTGTTTGTAGAGAGAACCAACACAAACAGTGATTGTCCCAGTGTTGTTGAATCAAGGGTTTGAGGGGAAATTTGTGATGTAACAATCAATCCACCTGTTGTTTGCTACTGTATCTTGGTGGATTGATTGAAAACATGTTATAATAAGTGTTTCAACTCATTTTGGAATAAGGAGTCATAATTATGTGGTGTTTTTGTGACTGTTCTAAGACTGAACAAGGGTTTTCCAACATGGAAGTGAGGAACCAAAGAGAGGTTTTTAAGAATTAATGCCTGTAAGGGTTATGTGAGGGTCTGATGAGTCTGTGCAGAAGTATTTTGAGGTGTTTGGGGCTTTGGAAGTGTTGAGAGAGGTCTGGAGTTGTATGTTTCTTTAAAACCCTTGATTTTGTGAAGGTTTAGGAGGGTTTCTTGGGTTTTGTGAGTTAGAGGCTCTGTAGACACAAACTAATGAAAAAATTTGAGGTTTGGCACCATGACCTAAGACTTTCCAAGGCATTTGGATAGATACCTAAATTTGGAAGGGTGGTCCCTTTGGAAAAAAAAGGGCTAATTGTGAAGCCAAAATTGAAGTAGGTGTGTTGAAAGTCTATGTCGTCCAAAAGAGAGACCACTGATTCTTTGGTATGTTGTGTAGCCCTGAAAAGGGTATCTCAATCCATCTTGTAATTGTCTAGTGTTTTGGAAAGGTTGGGAGAAATCTGGCTAAAACTGAGTTTTGAGTACTACAAGAATAACCAGTCACAAATGTGAGTTTTGGAAACCTTGATGAATCTGACTTAGGGATTGTTGTCAATTGATTCAATTGTCATTGTATGAATGTTGATGGTCTTTGTAGGGCCTTGGTGGAGTCTTGTTGTTCATTTGCAAGGTTGAGGAGTTGAGACCCTTGAGGGTGGGTTGATGCCTATTAGGCTGAATCATTATGAAGAAGAGTTCTTGATTGAGAATTGGCATTTCTATTGTTGTGAGTCTTCTCCACCTTGGCTCTGCATCGGAGTGCTACAAGGGTGGATTGTTGGGTAAGCTGTTGAATGAAGAGTTTGGTTTGATGGGGCTATAAGGTTGTGTAGATTGCTCAAAATAGGTTGTATTAATCTTATTAGGATCCCCTTGAAGGAAGGTTGTCAGACTGATTGGGTTTGAGCCTCCTTGCCTCTGCATCAGTGAGGCACAAGTAATTGAAGCATTCCAAATGATACAAACCACCACGAATGGAGATTATTTATACAATACGCTTTAGATGGGGCTTATTGAGAATTCAATAGTAATTAGTTAAGCATTAGATGTAAAAAAAATCCATGCCTACAACATTCAAGCATACAACTTACATGGTACGCATGATAACATCATGTAAGAATGGCAGTAGCAAAATAAAATTTTCTTTAATAAAAAATCCGAAAGGCTATACAATGATATATATTGATAAAATTATATAAATATATCCAAAAAAACCATATAGGTTTAGTACAAAGGAGCCATTTGGACATAAAATATCATGTATATATATCAATAGTACAAAACATATGCTCCAAAATGCCACATAGGCATACAACAAACAACACTAATACATAGTCATTTCCCTCTAGGGGAAGGAAATAGATCCCATGCTGCCTTCGAAATCCGGCTAGATGGAGTGACTGTTTCTTGTCTTGTCTTTCGAACACGCCCACTACTCCTCCTCTCTTTACTCTGGACCTTCAACTGATACGATTAAAAGTAAAGATGTTAAAACATAGAAATTGAATTATGGAATGGCATATAACAAAATATAATCACTTACCGCATACATATAGTCATCATGCACATTTAAAGCATCACCATGTCCACGACCTGGAGTGACAACCACCTATAGCAACCATGAAGATAGAAATTAAACTACATAAAATTATTGTGAAAATTTTCTATAATAGACCATAAAAGAGAAAATATAATTTCAAATCGACTAATCTATTCGATATCTCTCTCAATGGATCAGAACTAGCTATTGTTGCAGCAACTCCATGGTCCATCATGCCACCAACATCACCAGGGCTATCTCTTGTCAACAACTAAAAATGAAACAATATCTCAGGTATCATGTTGATATATTAGGAGAACATAACGTGACATGATCAAGGAATACTTGAATGCAATGTTTGTGTTTCTCATCAATTTTTTAGATTTGTATATACGCAAAATTATGAAAACTAGCTAACATAGATTTACAACCCTATTAATGAATAAAGGCTACCTGAGTGTACATTGTTTGAGGATATGAATCACGAGGTGTGGAGGAAGAGGGTGCATCGGGAAACAGTTTGAAATCAGAAGCATGTTATGAGACAAACATTCAAATATAACATTCAACTATTCAAATGCAATAATAATATCTTTAATACTAGTTGAATAACTATGGACTCATCGTCGAGAATGTATAAGGGTCTGTAGGAATAGAGCATCCCTCATGAATAGTGCGACCCAAAAATTTCATCATATCAAAATTATACTAATTTAGTTATTCTTAAATTTCAAAATATATTTTAATAAACAACATTAAAATAACTTGCTAAATTTTACCTGAGTGTCAATGCCGAATGTATCATTCAAAATATCATATGTGAAAGCCATTGCCTCTGCAACTGACGTAGGCTATGTAGCTGCATCACGAGCACCCTGATAATTGTACATCAAAACAGCACCACAAGCGCCCCAATGGTCGGGTGGAGCTTGGGGCCTACACGTCTCCTCCACACCAGGCTCTACTAGAGGACTAACACACTATAAAATGGTCTAGGTGAGTGAGCCAATTGACTTCATCGTTTCCACCTCTACACTATCCTTAACAATGGAAGGAACAATGACATGCTCCACCATGGGTCTACCCAAGGCTCTTGGTGCCAAATGTGGATTACGTCGTGCAACAAGTCTATCATGTGTGGAGCCCCCACCTCTACCCTGAAAGTCTAAGATGTCAAAATAGTTTGGCATTTGATTGAGGACAAACTCACAATAGAGTTTCCTCAAAAAGTATTGCGACACCTCATGATTATTGCATGGAGGTTGGTCAAATACCATCCACCACCACTCCCAAAATTTATTTCTAATTAAATTATGGTGGCACCAATGGATGGGGAACCTCCTGCATGCATGGGACAAATGTTCATTCACTTTTGGGTCTTTAAATAGGGTACACAACTTGGCTTTGCTAATTTTTAGTTTTTTGACATCTGCATATGACAAACCATTAGCATAAAATTGCCTCATCTCATCTCTCTTAGTTGACCAAAAATTTATTTTCTCGCTCATTTCTCCTACATGAGTTAAAATTGACTTCAATGATTCAGCAATCCCTCTCCTATAAGGGTGGGTTTCGGCATGCTCGGTTAATCTTGCAATTAATTATTGAATATCTCTTTTATTGTTTTCAATTTGATTTTGAATATTTTCTTGTGTTCCTTGAGAATGCCTATGAATTGATGGAGGGGTTTCGGGTTTTTCTTGTATAGGAGGCTCTTGATGAGGAGGTGATTGTGAATTCTCAATGTTTTGAGGTGGAGATTCATTCCCTGAGAATCATAAAAAAAAATTATTATAAAAATCTATTTAAACCTGCATTCCAAATCAAATTCGAAATAAATAGAATAAAAATACACACCTCTTTGCAATCTTTGACCTCTCTGATGTGTTGGTGGCATTCTCGTGGAAAATGGCAAGCTAAGGATGCAAAGAATGGAGGAGATTTGGCAAGCGCGGGTTGCAGACCTGAAATCTTCCTTCTCAAGTCGTGGGTTGAAGACAAAAAGAGGGTTCCAAACCCGAATTTTATATTTTATGTCTAGAAAGCCATTTGGCATGTGCCAAAGGCCTTATTTCGGGTTTTTTTTTATATTTTTTTTAATTTGGCACCTAAATTGTGTCACAGATTGGTGCATTTACCCATAATCTAGAGTTTCCTAATGAAAAACATATTTTCACCTGTGTTTAACATTTTAGATCTAACAGAATATCATGAAGGGGGCATTGAAGAAATAATAGAAGCATAGTGGGATATTCTAGCACCTACTTCATAAAAGGAGGAGATAGAAGAAATTTTGGATAGTCTTGTGGGAAGGAGCACAAGAAATATGAAGAGTACTTGGTGAAATGGAGAGGAAGGCCTGTTCAAGATTCATCATGGTTGCCTAAGGCTGAGGTTTATCATCTTGGTTTCTCTCTAACTCCTAAGAAATGATAGGGTCACTTTTCAAATTACCCTAGGTGTTTGATGTAAGAGCATAGAGTGGTGTCGGGGCAATCTTGCATCACCCAAAAAATGTTTTTTTCTTATTTTCTTTAGCTGTTTTGAGTCCCATGATGACACTTAAGGGGTGTAAGACAATCAGAAGTCAAAACTAGTGATAAATGGTCACTTATTATTTTTAGTAAGTTGGCCTACACAGGCTCATATGGACTTGAAAATTTACCCAAAGGAGAAGAGCTGAAAAAACATTTCAGTCAAGAAAGAATCGTCTCAATACCCTACACGGTTTGGGAGATATTGAAGTTTTTGTCTTGAGAAATTTCTCCAATGCAACTTCAAATTCATATAGAAAATATTAGAGGCCCTTAAACAACTTGAAAAGTTGGTAAGTTGACCTCCAGTGGTTTGAAATTGTAGATCTCTTCAAGAGCTTTCCAACGATATGTTATAATAGAAAATCTAATACCTAGATCAAAAGTTATGGTCCTGCGGAGTTGGCCCACTAAAAAGTGAATTTCATTAAAATTTCTTCCTAGGCAAGAAATCAATCAGCGAGACTTTTGGTGCCAAAACAAAAGGGAAAGTTGAAATTTCTAGAACATTTTAGGGAAGTTATATTAGGTAAAATAAAAGGGGTAAGTGGGTGTTGTAGAAGGTAACTCCATTAGAGTAGATTTGTGGCTCTGAATAATAGATTTTCTTTCAGAGTTTATTTTGTTGTAATGAATCAAGCCCATGAGGCTATAGCATTGTAAGTTCTGAATCTATAATTTTATTTTCTAAAAATAATTGAAAGTGGGTTATTTTATGTCTCACATCTTTTGTGTTGGTTTCTATTGTTGTGTTTTGTGGGCGTTTCGAGCGATGTAGCCCTCATCAAGTACCAACACTACACCAACATCAATACCATTCTTGTTCCTTCATCCATCAAAAAAAACTACCATCCTTCTAGATCCTCTTAAATTTTTATGAATGGGGAATACGATTGTCTTCCTCATGGATGTAATAGATTCATACATCATTCTCCTCTACTTCATCAAATGGCTCAAATTGAAAAACATTTCCCAATTCAATGTAATTTTTTGCAATTGGCTTTTCCTTCATGGTCACTTTTATATCATACCTTTTCCTAAATAACATGTGGAACCAATCAAAGGATAGTCACCCACCAATCTTGACAGTAAATTCCATAGATAAGAAAATAAAAAAGAAAGCAGGAAGGTCTATGATTGATATATCTTAAAATATAGTACACCTAGGACATGTACACAAGTTCAATCTTAAATATTTAATCACCACTGCTATCTTAATAGTAGTTTCATCAAATTATACAACTCCCTTAATCACATGCTCATACTTAATTCCAAGTAGAATATTTAACTTTTTTAGCATAATAGAGCTACTATCCCTTGAATCAATCATACAATTATGAACTATATGATCTCCAATAATCAAGGAAAATTAAAAGGATGGTGGATTACAAATTTTACTTTAATTATTTTCCTCCTTGGGTTGTACTAGGATGATTGGAACTATATCTCCTTCTTTTGTTGACATATCATTTGGTTGCTTGATCTCTCCCAAATCTTTTTGTAAAAAATACCTTTGAGATGTGATATAAAAAGCCTCCTAGATGGTGATATCTAGGTTAATCTTCTTCATTTGATAAAATATATTAATGTAGACACTACTAACCTTCAAGGAAACCTTTGAAACTATATGATCCAATTTTTTTGATTAGATGATATGAGGTGGATCTTGTGTCTTGTTAGCTTTAACATTGTGAATGTTGAAAATGAAAATTAAAGTGTAATCCGATTTAAAGCATTTCCAACACTACATCAATAAAGCCTTTCCAAATGAAAAAACATGCAAAATGCAAACTAAATTATGCAAAAAGTAAAGAAAATTCCTTGAAAGAGAAAATCAGCTCCATTGTTATCCTATATACAAGATCTTGTTGTTGCTCTCAGATTTTTATAGCAAAAGCACAAGAGGCTATGTAGAATGGATGTGATCAAATGAAATCAAGTTGTGTATGATTTTTGGAGAGAATAAGGATATTTTTATAGTTGTCTTCATGCGGTGGATTCATGTTGTGGGAGAGATGTGGGATAAAAAACATGACATGAGAAATGAATAATTATCCCATATTCTTTAATCAAATGCAATTGATTAAAATGGGAGAGATAAATGTGCTTAATTTTATGATATGAAGGAGGTTTAGGAACCGCTTGTTGGAGTTGAGAAGATACAACACCACAGAAGCCAAAAGATCTTTGCAAGCAAATAACCTATTACAAGGAGAAACAAAGAGAAGCAACAAAAGAAGTGCTCAAGAATGTGGAGCAATGTATTCACACTGAAAATGTAAAATGAATTAATGATACAAAAGATAGTTTTCAACTACATATAGATGAAAACCCTAAAAAGGAAAACCCTAGGTTTGCACAATAATAATTAATAAAGTAATTAATTATTATGCACCTAATGTTAGCTTAAGTGAAAAGAGGTAAAAGGGAACTTTACGTAATTAAACAAATATTGTTTAATTAATAAAGTAAATACCCAATTACTCTAACACCCCCCCTTAAGATAGACATAGGGAGAAGCTAAAACCTAGAAGAAGCTACTGAAAGCAAAAGCAATGGGTCCCGGCAACAAGGCCAGATCAGGTACCCAAGTACAATGAAATCTCTATGAAACGGAGAAAAGGAGAAAACCCAGTGGGAAAAACTCCTCTCCAAAAAGAGATAGAACAACATGCTGAAAGAAACATGAAGGAAGGAAGGCCTCATAAAGACCCCCCAAGGACAACTTCCTTCACCCCAAGCATAGAGCGCAACTGAAGATAGCGCGGAGATGCAAAAGGTTTCATGAAGATGTCTGCAACCTGCTCGGCAGTGGGAACATACTCCAAGATGAGAGAACCATCCTGAATCAACTGTCTGATGAAATGCATATGAAGCTCAATGTGCTTCGTCCGCTGATGCTCCACCGGGTTGCGCGAAATGTGTATAGCACTCTGATTGTCACACCAAAGAATAGTGGGACTATCAGGAGGAAAACCAAACTCAGTCATCAACTGACGAAGCCATAAAATCTCCTGACTAGCGAGCACTGCAGCTCGGTACTCAGCCTCTGTAGATGATAATGCATGAGCAGTCTGCTTCTTGCATGACCATGTGATAGGACCAGAGCCAAGACAAAAAACAAAGCCAGAAGTAGACTTCCGATCATTGACATCACCAGCCCAATCTGAGTCAGTGTAGCCAACAATGTGAGGATCCCCTAATGTGTAGTGAATGCCATATGAAGTGGTGCCCTGAATGTACCTCAAAATACGCTTGGCAGCTTGCCAATGACTCTCATGAGGATCATGTGAGAATCGAGAGACAAGACCAACCGCAAAGGAAAGATCAGGACGAGTGTGAGTCAGGTACAACAAACTGCCAACCAACTGCCTGTAAAGTGTAGCATCTACTGAAGGAGTGGGGCAAGTAGTAGTCAAAACAACCCCTGACTGAAAAGGTGTGGGGGCAGGCTTGCAATCAAGCATGCCAAAGCGCTGAAGCATATCAAAAGAATACTTCTGCTGGTAAATGGAGATCCCCTCTGAAGACTGAATCACCTGAAGACCAAGGAAATAGTGCAGAAGGCCAAGATCTGTCATCTCAAACTGCTCCATCAAGGCTAGCTGAGAATGTTGAATCATGGAGGATGAGCTACCTGTGATGAGAAGATCATCAACATATAGCACAAGAATCAGGATCTCACCCTCAAGATGCTGAATATAGACCGTGTGATCAGAATGACAACGAGTGAAACCAGTGGAGAGCAAAAAAGAGTCCATCTTCTCATACCAAGCCCGAGGGGCTTGTTTGAGACCATATAATGAACGCTGAAGTCTGCAAACCAAAGAAGAATCATGAACAAATCCCTGAGGCTGCTCCATATAGATCTCCTCCTGTAGGTCACCATGTAAGAAGGCACACTTCACATCCATCTGAAAAATGAGCCATCCTCTAGAAGCTGCAAGTGATAATACAAAGCGAATAGAATTCATCTTGGCGACAGGGGCAAATGTCTCAGAGTAATCAATACCCTCAACCTGTGAGAAACCCTTCACAACAAGACGTGCTTTGTACTTATCAATAGAACCATCAGCAGCATACTTGGTGCGATACAACCATCGGCACCGAACCATCTTTCTGCCCTTAGGAAGAGGACAGAGATCCCATGTATTATTCCTCATCAAAGAAGAATACTCTTCCTCCATGGCACTATCCCACTCAGGGTGACCTGTCGCCTCTGAAAATCTCTGAGGATCCTCTGAAAGAGCATGAGTCAAAAGACTAGAACCCGTAGTATGAGAACGAGTGCGACGAGTGTCTGAAGGATCACCGGCCATAGATCCTGCTACCTCAATAGTAAAGCGAGCCCATTTGGGCCTCTGAGGTGGAGCAAGTGGAGGTGGAGATGGGGGATCATCAATATCCTCATCAGAATCCTCAAAATAATCCTGAAGAGCTGTAGTGGGTGGAGTAGGTAGTGAAGTGGACACTGGAGACAGGGTATCAACTGGAGGAAGGCGCTCATCAAACTGAACATCCTGTCGAAACAGGACCTCTCTGGAATCAGGATCAAACAACCTGTACGCCTTAACATCCTCATAGTAGCCGACAAAAATGAGGGGTCGAATCTTCCGCTCCATAGCTCTCCTCTGAGCATCAGGAATAAAAGCCCATGCCTCACTACCAAATACTCGAAATGATGAAATATCAGGCTTGTCATGAGACCAAGCC
Source organism: Sequoiadendron giganteum (assembly GCA_007115665.2). Taxonomy (NCBI): domain Eukaryota; kingdom Viridiplantae; phylum Streptophyta; class Pinopsida; order Cupressales; family Cupressaceae; genus Sequoiadendron; species Sequoiadendron giganteum. The sequence goes on from CM021102.1 coordinate 740,347,195, forward strand.
TCCTCAGGAGTCATATGTCGAATTGCCTTGTGAGGCATCCGATTCTGAATATAGTTGGCACAATTGACTGCCTCAGCCCAAAAAGATGAATCCATGGACCTGGACTGAATCATACAATTAGCCATCTCCCGTAAAGTCCTGTTCTTTCACTCAGCGATACCATTTTGCTGAGGGGTGTAGGGAACAGAAAACTGATGCTACAAACCATGCTTAGTGCAAAAATCTCTGAAAGCCTGATTCACATACTCCCCCCCATTATCTGTACGTATCTGCCGGATAGAAAGACCAACTGCTTCTCTACAAATGTCTTGAAGACACGAAAGGAATCAAAGACATCAGACTTGTACTTAAGAAAGTACAACCATGTGCGTCTGGAGAAGTCATCAATGAATGTGAGTACATACTTGGCCCCTGAAAAAGAAGGAGTGGGAAATGACATGAGGTCACTATGAATCAACTCCAAGGGTGCCAAGGCACGAGTGGTACTTCCCTTCGGAAAGGGATCCCTGTGATGCTTTCTAAGCACACAACCATGACAAACACCGTCAGTGCAGGAAATCCATGGAAGACCAAGAACAAGTGACTGTGTACTCATCTGTTGAAGATATCGGTAGTTGACATGGCCCAAATGCTCATGCCAAAGCTGACTCACTGAATCTGCATGCGCGATAAGAGATGAACCTGTACCCTCAGAAGGCTCAAATCCATCAAATCTGTAAAGACGAGATGCAGTATCAACACTACCAGTAGCCACAACCAAATCAAAATCATGGAGGTCCCGAATAACCACATCATGTGGTGAGAACTCAACTGTCTTACCAGAGCCAGTGTGGCAAATCTGATAAATGGACAAGAGGTTTGTCGAAATGTCAGGAACAACCAAAACATCTTGTAGAGTGCCCCCATCTAAAGAGACAGAACTTGAACCCAAGACGAAAAGTTGTGAAGAGTCACCCACTGCAATCTATGAAGTACCACAAGAGGCAAGAGAAGTGACCAACTGCTGAGTGTGTGTCATATGGTGAGAAGCACCAGAGTCTAAAATCCAATTGGACCCATTGGTCGATGCTCGTGTAATGAGAGCATGACCCTTCCCTGTGGTGGAAGAAGAAGACTTAGGTAAGGAGATGTGTTGCTGCTGCATGGCCTCCTCTAAAGCCTCTAATCGTTTCCAACACCTGGAAACTAGATGACCTTGCTTGCCACAGAAACTGCAAGTGTCTCCTGATTTCTCCTTAGTCTTAGAGGAAGACTCACCAGACTTCGAAGATTTCCCATGTTGTGGATTAAATGGTGGTTTAGAATCAGACTTAGGAGGCGGTTTGGAGGAATGCTCACTACCTATAAAATATTTCTTGGGCCTCGATTTCTGCTTCTGTTTCCCCTTCGGTGACTGAGCAACCAATGCTTTCCTCTTTGAACCTGAGAGCATATCCATCTGAGAAAGGTGAGACTGTTCCCGAGACAATCGCTCATAAAATAAATCAAAGGAAGGCATGGTAAAACGGGCACCCAAACCATCCATGGTGGAGTAGAAGGAGGAAGCAAATATCTGAAATGGACCACGAAGCTTTGAAAGAATCAAGGAAATGCACTCTGTGTCTGTCTTGTTCTTTCCACAACCCTGTAAAATAGTACAGATAGTTTTGAACTTGTTCAAAAAATCCTCAATAGTGGGAAATGAATCAGGTAACAATGAAGTCAGCTCTGCCTCAATCTGTAATGCACGGAACTCATTAACGGCCCCAAAAAGTGTCTCAAACTTCACCCACATGGCTCGAGGAGTGAGAAAAGCATCAAGGTGAAACAAAAGACTGTCTGAAACATGCATGCATAACAAACCCATAGCCTCATCCATCTTGTTCCTGTGCTGCATAATCTCAAAAGGATGCTACAACTGAGGCTGAACCTCATCTAAACAAGACCATAAACCTCAGGACCTGAGTAGCCTCATCATATGAGACTTCCAAGTGTGATAGTTATGTGATGTGAGTAGCTCAACTGAAGAGTCTGCCATGAAACCCTGCACCTGTACCTGCTTGTGTTTTTTATTATTATGTGATCTTTCAGAATAGACAGAAGATGCAGAAGGGTTTGTATTTTTGAGAGTTTTGGTGTTCGGGTTTTCTAAGATAAATGACAGAAAGCAAGAGAAAAAACACCCCCCACAAAAGATAAACCCAAACCCTAGTACAAACTGAGAAGAAGGAAGCAATGCATAAGCAAAAAATACTTCAAGACAAATTCTCATGTACCTAGTGAAAATTCTGAAAAAATAGATCACATCACTGAATAGAGCATGTTGAGAGCTTTCCAACGCCTATTCAAGTTTGAAAAACGGAGTTCGTTTGCATCTTCTATGACCCCGGAAGTGAAGAAAGAAGACCTCACTTTGACTGGTAAAAAAACATCCAGACTAGTAAAAAATTAAAATTATTTATGTACCATCAGATTGGTTCCATTCTCAGCTTTCCAACGCATCTTCCTGTTCGAAAAATGGAACTAGGATGCCCAAGTTATGCCCGTTTTTGTGAGAGCAAAAAAAATGCCCTATTTGACTCCTCTAGCACCCAGGAGCTTTAAAAAAAGAGCCCCTGGTCACGTGGGTGAACCAGGGGGCTGAGATGGGTAGAGCCCTTGGTCGCCATATGACCAGCCGACGGGGGTTTAGAGGTCCGCGGGGGCTGGCAGAGGCGAGCTTGTCGGGGTCGGGGCTATGCGAAGTCGGTGGGGCCGGTTGGAGTCGGTGGGGCCGAGCGAAGTCAGCGGGGCCGGTTGGAGTCGATGGGGCGGGGCGAAGTCGGCTCGGCGGAGCACGGGGAGCCAGGTGGAGCGTGGGTCGGAGCATGGCAGGGCTAGTGGCGGCGGACGGAGCGCAGTGTATCCCGAGTGGTGTGGTGGCGGCGCAGTGGTGGCCGCCGGGCGGCGGAAAACTTTTAAACTGGCCGCGCAAAAAAAATAACAAAACCTTTGTTTTTTATTTATTTTTTTGCGATTTTTGCTCCGTACGGCCCTAGGGCAAAAAAAATTTTGCCTTCCAAATTGACTGTAACCAAAATCGACGATTTGACAGTCGATTTAGGGGTTTTTGGGTGCTACAAATCCAATGGAACTGTCCATTTGAGCCCAAAGTGAACCCAAAAAATGGAGTATGCTGAATCCACCCAAAAAAACTTTAGAACCCTAGATTTGCTTCCAATGCAAAATCTCAAAACAAGAACAAGCAGCTGCAAATATGAAGCTCTAATACCATGTTGGAGTTGAGAAGATACAACACCATAGAAGTCCAAAAGATCTTTGCAAGCAAATAACCTGTTACAAGGAGAAACAAAGAGAAGCAACAAAAGAAATGCTCAAGAATGTGGAGCAATGTATTCACCTGAAAATGTAAAATGAATAATGATACAAAAGATAGTTTTCAACTATATATAGATGAAAACCCTAAAAAGGAAAACCCTAGGCTTGCACAATAATAATTAATAAAGTAATTAATTATTATGCACCTAATGTTAGCTTAAGTGAAAAAGAGTAAAAGGGAACTTTACGTAATTAAACAAATATTGTTTAATTAATAAAGTAAATGTCCAATTACTCTAACAATCGATTACAATTGAATTTATGAATTATTTAATGGATTAAATGATTTAATGATTTATGAAATTAGATAAATGATTGAACAATTTTATGTATTTAAATGATTTAATGAAACATATAAATGGATGAAGATTAATGATTTAATGATTTGTGATTTGAATGCATTTATAATATGAAATGATTTATGGATAAATGATTGTGCAAATGTATTTATGAAATGCATTTATGATTATGAAAATATGATTATGTATGAATATAATGATTATGTATAAAATGTATAATGGATGTATTTAAATGATTATGGATTAATGATTAATGAAATGGATGATTTAATTATTATGCAAATGGTTAAATGATTTATGCATATGACTATAAGAAATATGCAATGGATAAAAATGATTATGAGGACATTTTTATGCATCTACAAACATTAGTCTGATTTTGATGTAACATCTAGTTATATTACCTAGTGCACTTACCTGTGTATCCCATTGGTATGGTTGTGAAGTTGATGCTTGACCCACTATGGAAGATATTCCACTCTCCATTGCCCTCTTCTTTGACCTTGTGTTTTGAGCTACTACATTAGGACTTGCTTGATTTAGGCCACAACAATCATCTTCATGTCAATTTACTAATGCCATGTCTCCTTACATGTGATCTTGTCTACCATCAATTGCTTGGTTTATATCAAAATAATTTAATGGAGTTGAATGTTCATTTTGAACCATTAGAGTTTGTACAAACTCTCCATTTTAACAAATATTTTGATTATGTAGTTGATTTAATAGATGACACTAGTCATGCTTTTGAGCTAAGTTGTTCTAGACTGGAAGTGTCATTAAAGTGCCCATAGAATTATAACTGATAGTACTCAAGGGCTTAGCATAATTTCATTAATTTTTTCGCTTAATATGGCTACCTATTTTCCTAGGAATTTTGACCTTGAGACTAGTAGAGTCAATTATTTTGAGATTGTTACCTTTTTATTGTCATTAAATCATTGCCAAATTTATTAAATAAGGCTTTAACATCATGCAATTAATTTGAAGGTGTAGAAAAAATAGGCTTCTAACTAGTAGATACAATTGGGAGAGGTTCCAAGGTAGGCTATTGAGGAATAAATTCTAAAAATATAGGCTTGATAGCCTTGGGGATATTTTCCTAGCATGTATTAGATATTTCTCTACCCTGATGGAAAAATCATATCCATTTGGTAGAGTCACTCCAACCATTGACTATATCATAACATTAACATCATTGTTAAGAGCCCTTAAGTAGTATAAGAAGGCATGATTGGGATATGGTTTCACCAATGTAATTATTCTATCCCAAGTCTTCTAAAATTTAAAGTTAAAATCTCCCACAGATTCATGGGGAGCCCTCTTAATTGTTGTTAAGTGCTCTACCAAGGAAAAGTGATCACTCTTGTCCTAAAATTGTTCACATATAAATTTTCACCTAACTCATCCCAGTTGTGAATGGAGTTAGGATGCAAACCTCTATACTATTGTAACACTTTTCCTTTCAAGGATGTGACTAGGATTCTAAAAACCACATTGTATTTTGTGATATTATGTATAGATTATATATTGGCCAGAACTTGAAGATGTTCTATTGGGTGGTAGTTGTTTCACTAGAGAAATAAGGTATACATTTTAAGGTAGCTACAATTATATCATATCTCCGAGCCATGATAAGGGGGCTACCACCATTGAAGGTGACAAACACCTAATTTCTAGGGGGATCCATGTGAAATAATTTTTTTATATGGATATTAGGTGTCCTAGATCATGATAGTCTATTGAATGGGGGTGTGGAATGAGTCCTAGGAGATGGTTTTACAAAACCTCTAGTTCTTCTTTTTAGTGAATATATATATTTTTTAATTCTTGTAGAAGTTGAAATGATAATTCAATGTCTTAAAATTTACCTCTAGAAGATGCTATTGTTTGAACTTTGGGCATGAATTTTTAGATTTGATCTAGAACCAAGATGTTGAATTGTTTGCAGTGGTCCTAGGTACCTTGTTGAATTCTTTCAAATTTAATATGTTGAGAGAAACACCACTTTATTAGTAGGATGAAAAAAAATTCATCAGATTGGTCTGACCAAGCGTGCCAAAAAAAAATTCACATGAAATTGCACCATGTTGGAGATATTTCCAACATTCTATGACACAATGGAACTGACCTCAAACTATGAGATCTTAAAAATGAGGTCAAGTCTCTCTAGAGAAGTTTTAATTCCTCTCTAATCTAGATGGAAGGGTGTTGATCCAACTCAACACTAAAAAACCATAAGATAATCCTATTCTATCAACTTGCAAGAGGAAAGGAAGATGGAATATAAGAAGTTAAAAGGGTGGTGATTCACTAAGATCATAAGATATTTCTTCCTGCCTTATAGTTTACATAAGGAGTCAAAAAAATCACTAAAGAATCTTGCAAAGTTCTTTATTTTATTAGTTTTATAGGTAATCATGAAGGTTGAGGTCTAAAAGATCATAAAAGGGGTAGGAATTACTCACGATCAACTCTTATGGAAAATTAGAACAATTCATACAACTCATAAAATCTATAAGAGCCTATGCATGTATAGAGGTATCAAACATTACATAGGATAGTTGCACTAAGAAGAGGTAAAAAAGTGGTTTTTATCAACACAAATGCATAACATCTAATTTTATAGTTGTTAAATGCAAAGATTGCATAAGTGTACTACATAAAACCTAGGGAAGAACCCTTATAGTGAGCACAAAAGTTCCTTTTATTCATCTTAAGGTCATAAGAGAAAGAGGGAACATGTGGAAGAGACAAAAACCCTAACCACAATCTTGCAAATCATGTGTAGACATATGTCCACCCCAAAATTCAAGTTGAAAGCATGAAAAAAGGCCTTGACATCCATTTCATGCTTCCACATTGGTGAATATGTGGATAAAGAGTAGGAAACCCCACAAAATTATTACAAAACTATGTTTAGGGATGTCCCTTTAATTAAAAAAAAGGTTCAAAATCAATAAATGAAGAATGACTATCATTATTTCCCCTTGAATATGTAAAAAATATATATTTATATTTTCTAGAGCTCCACAAATCAAGATCTAGTAGTTGCAAGAGTCATTGCAACATTAATGGTGCTTTCTTGATTGACAGACAAAAATACAAGTGGTAGGTGTTGGGGAGGTTGAAGGAACTTAGACCGAAGGACTTGGTCCAAAGATCCTTGCAGGACCTAAAGTTCTAGTGAGACTAAAGGAAGAAAGGGGGAGTGGGAAAAGGGAAGGAACTTGGACCCAAAGACTTGGTCCAAAAAACCTTGAGAGACTCAGAGTTCCAATGGGACCAAAGAAAGAAAGAAGGAGTGAAGAAAGGGAAAGAACTTGGACCTAAGGACTTGGTTCAAAGATCCATGTATGACATGAAGTTTTGACAAAACCAAAATAAGAAAGGGGAGTGGGGAAAGGGGAGGAACTTAGACCCAAGGACTTTGTCCAAAGATCCTCAAGGGGCCAAAGTTTTGATGGGACCAGAGGAAGAAAGGGGGAGTAGGGAAAGGGAAGGAACTTGGGCCCAAGGACTTGTTCCAAAGATCCCTATGCATCCAAAGTTTTGATGAGAAAAAAGGAAGAAAGGGAGAGAAAGGAAAGGAAAGGAACTTGGACCTAAAGACTTGGTCCAAAGGTCCTTGAGGGACTTGAAGTTTTTACGAGACCAAAGGAAGAAAGGGGGAGTAGGGAAAGGGAAGGAACTTGGAACCAAAGATTTGGCCCAAATATCCCTAAGGGACCTGAAGTTATAATGGGACCAAAGGAAGAAAGGGGGAAAAATGAAAGGGAAGGAACTTGGACCCAAGAACTTGGTCCAACATTCCCCTTGGGACCCAAATTTTTTATGAGACCAAAGGAAGAGAAAAGCTCTAGACTTAGTTGCTTTTTAAGACTTTTCAAATGGTTATTTAACTAAAGTTTGAGAAAGGGAGATTACAACTACTAGAGGTATATTTGAGCATGAGGATTTCTTGAATCGATTATAATTGATGTTGAATAAAAGGAGAGGCTCAAAGTGGAAACATGAGCATTCAAAAAACTTAACATTATCTCTTAGACTTGTATACAAGTAGTTCTCAAGTGCATTTGAAAATTTATATATTTTTCTATGTTCTCCAACACCCTATATCCTACCTCAATTGAGATTTTGATGGTATGTTCTAATTTATATCTCCACATGGTCTATTATACTCCTTATTGTCATTCCCATAATAGATTCAATCTTGACCTATAAGACACTATCCGTAATCTCTTAGGACAACTACACAATGTTCAGGGGTTTCATCTTGACACAAAACCCATTTAGAAATCCCAATTGTCCCCAACCCCCCATTAATACTCTCTTTTGGATATTGGGGACACTAACTGCTTATTCAACTCTTTATTTATTTGTAGGACTTTCTTATTTTTGTAGAGTATTTGATGATAGATTACCAACCTCAATCCATTTTTACATTGACTACTACCATTATGGCTCACATAAATCTCAAGTCTTATGAGAACCTATACTAGGTGCTTCATGAGTGCACATGGTCCCAACATATTATTAATGAACTTAACACTTTCTCTTAAACCGATGTTTTTTACAATGGGAGGGAAATTAGGCATTTGATTCTTCTTGGTAAAGATGTTGCATTTCTTTTCCTACAAGGAGATTGCTCTATGATCTAAGGAAGCTACACAAGACATGATTCTCTTAGTCATGACTTGTCTAGCATGAGTGATTGGTCAACCAACTTCACTCCAATTCAAGTGGTTAACACTCATAATCCTATTGATGATAGTGATTATAAAGTTAATTCACCCCTTTAACTATGTTTCTAGACCTCTTTTTGTAGTGAGTACACTTTTGGGTTTTTTGAAGATTGACTAGTAGATGAGTCATTATAGCACTAGGACTCAAATGCTTATAGTCATTGCCTATTGCTATGGTCTTTATGTTTAGCACCTCCATGTGATGCTCTATTTTACTACTTGTAGGGATGGAAATTTCTCTTAAAAAATTATGACATATCTATGTTTCATGACCTTAGGTTTCTCGCATCATTCTCCTCTTGAAGGATTGTTTCATTTACTATAACTATAACTATCAATTATTTGCATCTAAGTGTTTGTTCAACCAAAATACTTATAAATAATGTTTTACTCCGAGATAAATATTTAGCTGTAAATGAATACCTTGAAGAAAGCAAAACCATGAAGAAATGAGTAAAGCGAATTTGAAGGAAGTATGCATTGAATAGGTATGTAAAAGTACGTGTGATTAGACAAAAGGACGATCGGAAACCTATGTGCATGTGGGCATGTTGCGGATAAAAAGGAACTCAAAAGACAATATTGTGGAATTGGATATGAGCATTAAACATTAGGGGCCCAATACCTCTCTTTTCTTAATCGACGTGCGATAGGCGGCGTGATGAATGCTTTTTGAGAGACAAATTGACATATTCTTTCCTCACTACATTATGAGCTCACAGTAGGAGTATTCCACCACACAAATATTCTAAGTAACATGCCATTATGATATATGTACTCTTTTGTCTTCAATTAAATTGAAATCAAAGCTGTCATAAGGTGGCTACAGCATAGGAAATTTTTTTTTCTATTACATGAATTTACAAAAATAACAATAAAAACATAACAAAACTTTTAAAAAGTGAATACAAAGTTAAAAAAAATTGTTTGAAATAAGAGGGAAATGGGGAGCAATGATGTTGATAATCATAATTTCAAAAAATATCAAAATTTATGTAATTGTTTAATTCAAATTAATATTTTTCATTTTTAATTCATGGTTTTAAATCATTAGATTCGATGTTTTTTGAAATATTGTTTACATGATGTTTAAGGTTTTTCATTTTGTTAAATTTTATATACAAGATATTATTGAAGTGTTGTGTTAGTCTAGTTGTCTAATAAAAATCGTCTGAATTAACTATCTGGACGTTGCCCATGTGACTCTTCGAGGTGTGCCTTCTTACCACCTATCTTTTTTGTTTGAATATGTCTAATATTTATTTTTAATTAATAGATAGTGACACTTATTCATCAAAAATAAGAATGGGTAGATATTGCTTGATAATGGATTGTACACAAGGTAAAAGTGAGCATTTTCTTGTTGGATAGTGTACACGAAATTATTAAGAAATTTTAATGTATATCTTTATAAGAGTGGATTTCATTTTCATAGATGATGTAACATATAGAATAATGATGGTTATGAATATGAGGCTCACATACATATGATAAGTTATAATTGAAATAATGAGAATGTGGGTGTGGATGTGTCTTTTAAACATGACATGGGTTTGAGGGCGTTTAACTATTAGCACTCATGATGATTGTTACCTCCAAAATATGTACACAAAATAAAGAAAATCATAGGGGGATACATTTTGAACACTCAAGTGTTGTTGAAATGCACTAAAATTCACACATATAGAACAATATGTAACAAATAGATACAACAAGAAAACTACTTAGATAGTTGAGATACATGCTTAATAGGTATTAAGATAAATAATGTAGAATAATTGTTGATAGGAATAAAAGGTATTTTGTCACTTGACATTAAACAAGTTCATTACCAAAATTATTGTAATCTTGATCTACCTCACCCATATTGAGTGTGGGGATCAATCAATAAATAATTGTGTTCAATTTTTAATTATTTCAATAGTTCTTTTCCTAAATGAAATAATAGTCAAAGAAAGAATATGAAAGAGACATTTCTCTTACATTTATTGGAATCTAATTTCCAAATCTTTGAAATTAACTTTCTATCATAATGGTGCAAGGTGTTTAGAAAATAATGAATTAATAAGTAAATAATCATCTATAAGAGACAATAAATAATGTTCTTTAATCTTATTATAACATTTCTCTTTAATTATAAATACAATTTAGATGAGTCTACGATGGTTTCTACCGAAGTGTAAACAAGATCTTAATACTACAAATAATGATTAAGACAAGAAACAATAGGAGAAGTTATCTACTATTAGATTTTTATATCCCATGTATTCACCTTAACCTCATGAACATGTGTAAGGTGAAATATACATTCTAGACTATATGTGTAAGTCAATATTTTTTTATATTTTGTATAATATTTAATAAGAGTATGTGTGTGTAAGAGAGGATGTATGTGTAAGTCAAAATTTCACAACTACGACAATTGTATCTCAAATAATCGACTCCAACAAAGAGGATTTTGTATTGGTAAGAAGTCTCATGCATTTGTTTTATTTGAACTCTCTTTTGCTTGATCAAAGGTTAAGTTATTATTAGAGTTATTAAACACTATATATATGTATTAGTCATTATCAAACAATCAGTTGTGCATAGGTTAAAAATATAAAGGAATGTCTAGTTATCATGGAATATGAGTTTATAGGTATATTTTTAATTATTCATGAAAAATAAAGTAAAATGAATTGTTTGTTTACTTTGAAATAAATGGATGACTATTGTTCTAAAATTAATTACATGGAATGAATTATTTAATTAATTAGCGATGGTGATTAAAAAGTGTAATTAACACAGAAATGGGGAAAATTTGACATGGTATTTGGATGTGATGTAAGGTGTGATACATTACAAAGTGGTGAGAAATTTGTGTCTACAATTTCCTCCTCTTTAAATTGGTTTTGTCAATAATAATGTTTGAAATAAAGTAGATATAAGCACTTGATGATACAAAATAACATTCCTTAAATGTTGATATTTTAATTTTAAGATTGATTTAGTCTAGGTATGTCCCTTCAATAGGATAACTGTAGGTTTGAATAATATGACCATGGTATCAAAATAAATGAAATATAGATAAGAAGGTTCAAGATGAATGGAAGATATAAATAATTTTTTGTGTTAATGATGGGTGAAGAGATTAGTGATAACAAATAGAGTTATTTAAATGATGGATGTTAAGGATGAAGAGATTAGTGATGAATGGAAGGGATAAGTATGTAAAAGATGAAAGATATATATATATATATATGTGTGTGTGTGTGTGTGTGTGTGTGTGTATGAAGAAAATGTGATGATTGAATTTTTTCTTTTATGTTTTAGTTGTTTGTAGATGATGATGATGAGATAGAGATAAATTTTTGTACTATTATGAGTAATTTGGTATTTTTTATAACATACAATGAGATGCACCATGATATGACAAACCATGATGATGTTATCATGTGTTTTAGAACTGGCCCAAAAAGAAAAAATCATAAGAGGGCATTTGACATACATGACACTATAATATGAAAGACAATGACATCATTGCTATGAAATTCCCTAAGGAATGATACATATGCAAATAAAGAAAAGAATAAATGCAAGAAAACAAGTATATAATAAGCCGAAAAAATAAATATTTTCCCTAGTCAAGATAAAAGTCAAAGATTGATTATTGATGATGATAGCATTGTTAATGTGGAAATGATATATGCTACAAAAAATGGAAGAAATTGTAACAATGTATCCCATTAATAATGTAATAATTTATTTATAACTTAACAAGGCTTGTAGCAATATGAGTAACAAAGATTATGGATTCTTTTGGATGGGTGCTAGGCTACTTGGCAAGATTAATTTGGATCGTTTTTACTTTTATATCATGTTTGGATGGCTAGGATTATTGGATTTTATATTAGCCATGTGGATGTGACTTTGTTGTGCTTGGATGGATTTCTTTTGCATATTCTTGTGATTTTACTATTGATGGGATTATTTTCTCAATATTATGACCTAAGACAAGGGAAAACTAAGTATAGTAACAAGGATGGATGTTAGATTAGATATAATGATCAAGGGATTAGGATTTTGGATAAGATATACAAGAAATCAAGAAATTTAGTATAGGATGCACAAGTATGGAGGAATTATGGGTGAAATATATACATATCATAGATGGTTTGAATAATTCAAAATGGGATCTTTGAGGACTATGTGGTGTAGGAGTTATATACCCCAACTATGTATGTGCTACTCATGACATTGCATTTTTATTCTTTCTAAAAGTAGTATTATTTGTTATAAAATATGATGAGTGTTAATAAGTATCTAAAAAATGTTTCATATTCATATCCTTTTCCTTATCAAAATGAAAAAAAGAGAAGGGGGATGGATGGGTATGATTAAAAGGGTATGTGCATATGATGGATAAGTATCATGGGATGGTATGGATGGATTGTGAAGGGCACACAATCTACTAAGAGGGGGGTGAATTAGTAGATCCAAAAAATTATAACAATTCTAGAAACCTTCACAATTACTTTATAGATTTTCAACATGAAAAGAACTAAACCATACAAGCTAATAAGTTAATCAATTAAAGCACAACACAAGATAAGCACATTATTTTATTTATTCCTGTTCAATGGGATCAAGTGTCTCATAATAGGAAGATGAGGTGGTTAAATGATGGATATGCTCAATTTAAATTTCTTGTTCTTGTTATTTTGTTTAATAGATGGATGAAATCATCTTGGATGCTTTTATCTTGATTTGGTTGGGAGAAATCTTGATCATGATTTTGAAGGATCTCTTGACATGGCTTTACATACTTCTTGGATAATATGGATATAGTTTTCTTTGCTTTAATATCCCCTATATTGATTAGTCTTTTGATATATTCACCTAATAGTATTCTTTGGCTAGTAGGATGTCTTTGAGCCTTATAAAACTTATGGATTCTAAGTGTTTTTTGGGTCTCATGAACTTTATTTATTTTCCTTCCTGCATAAGTTGACTTATGGGGATTATATCTCTAGGGGATCTTGAACATGCTTAATAATGGTTTGGATTGATAATATCCTTGCATGATGACATTTGAATTTGGATGAGGATAGTTATAGGGATCTTGGATAACCTTGATATAATTTGGTTTGACAAATTTGTTACCAATAATATAATTTTACTTTACAAAGGAGAATGGGATTGGATTGGGGGTGTTGCATGACTCCTAATATTTTATATTTCTATGTTAATAATTATCATTCACTAGTAGTCCTTGGATAAAATCCTTCATAGATTTTTAGATAAGGTAGGACTAGATTATTTATAGGACTGTTGATTAGATCATTGATTCATTTGTGAAGGTTTACATGATGAAGGAATTGCATAGGAGGATAATATGTGGTTTACTTTTTAAGGGCTTGGAATTCAAACATAAATTGAGTTTGAAGAACTTGTCCTATAATGTTGTTTCCCTTGTCAAGGTTACCATAAGAATAACTAATAGATATTCATTTTTTGCCTAGGGGATGCCAAATTATATCCATGTTATTGGTCTAAAATATGTTCATATTATTTATGATTAGAGAAATAAATCTTATGGAAATCTTACTCAAAATTATGTAATCAAGTATATCATCATTATATTCACCTTGATCCACAAGGCTCTTATCATCATAATTTTTAAAGGGTTTTTAGGCTTAACTAATAAATCATCAAAAATGGACTCCATAATCCTTTCTTTATTTAGGTTGCATTTTAATTGTTAATCTTTTGGGTTTTGCATGGGATTTGCATAAGGGGATGGAAGAAAAGATAAACACAAAAATAACTTAAATTATTTGAGTAGGTATATATGCACTTGTGATCCCACTTAGAATTTATTTTTGAAGGGCACACAATCTACTAAGAGGGAGGGTGAATTAGTAGATCAAAACAATTCTGGAAACCTTTACAACTAATTTATATATTTTCAACATGAAGAGCATTGAAACATAAAAGCTAGCAACTAAAGCACAACACAATATAACACATAACACCGTATTTACATGGAAACCCAAGATGGGAAAAAAATCACAATGATAAACTCACAAGCAGGAATATAATAAGTGAAATTTTACAATGTGATGTAGGAACCAACCTACCAAAGACAACAATCCCCAAATGAATTTGTGGCCACCAACCTATTGGAGACACCAATCCCCATCAGAAAGAGACACCAATCCCTAGTCGAAACAATACAATAGGTAGGACACCAATCCTACCAAAATACGAAGATAATGGTAGATTTGAAATTTAAATCTAACATGTACCAAAAACATAGCAGACACTCTCACACACTAAGAATGACCCACTAATACTGGTGCTCCATCTTTTCTTCAAACTTCAATCACATACCTTCCATTCATTACACTTAGACATAACACAATTGTACATTCCACTCTTGCGACACTCACTATTTACTTACAATGAATTTGAACATTTGAAATATATACATGAAATTACATTAACACTTTTCTATGTCAACTAGGAATATGCATAAACTTAGACAACATAGGGTGGACCTAAATTCAAATTACATGAAGTGTGTAATACAATGGTCCAAACTTTTTTCCAAAAGAACTTGACACCTTATGCTACCATGATAACCTTAAATAGGTCTTATCCTCACTCCACATGCATGATTTGAATTTTGTACACCAATAGTCATTACTACACATGCCTCAAACATTGAATAGATTGAATTGGCTTATAACACTTCAAACTCCTTGCACACTGAGCTGCACCACTGAAAAATTTGGAAACTGATAGAACTAGTGTAAGCATACACTCCTTCAAAACCATAGAGCAACATTGATTTTTTGAAAGAAATGCCAACCATATCAATCAATATCTCTACCTAACATATATATCCTTTTGGACCACCACACTCATGTTGACTACATACCTTTCATGGTATGATAAATATATTAACTATCTGAAGGCAGTCATGCCACTACTAACATGATACATGATTCCTAAATAGATTAGACAGTCTACACACTTACAAACAACATGCTTTCAAAACCTTGAATGGAATGACAATTATAGTATTCCTACAATCTTCTTCATCTTTAAAAACCTTCACATATGATAGCCTTGAAACCCTTTGATAACCACTATTAGTAACAATGACCTGTTGACATCAGTTTGGCATTGATGACAACCTATGCTCACCACTTTTCTATTCATGGAAAGTAGGGCTTATGAGAAGGAATTAGCCACTTTTTATCCTCAAGATGTCATTAAGGTACAATAGGAGAGTGTCCAACAATCCCATTTTTATGTGTATGTGGTGAATAAATTCTTAGGGCTAACAACTTATTGATGGATCACAAAGTATGCATGGACAAAGTCCTTTAACTAGGTTTGACATGGCTCTATAAGGGGAGAAATCGATATATCCAAAGGTATGTGAAGTCCAATTCTATGAAATGAGGGTTATCTGTACTAACTTGGTTCAAAGGGGTAACCCACTCTATAAATTCACTTTGTAAGTTAGCCAAAAAGGATAAACATCCTTTAATGGTAGAATATTTCAATTCTCTCCTAAATTTTGGCACCCATTGCAACATGAGGGGTTAGTTTGCCACTTGGAGATGAAATCTAGACATGACTTAATAAAAAGAAAAAACAAAGTTTGAATTTCTTTTGACCTCCAAGATCACCCTAAGGAATGAGGAGGGGGCTTATACAAGTGCCCCTTGGGTGACACAAGTGGGGAAGGGTGATTTTAATCCTCTGGTTGGCCTTGTGGTGTGAAAGGAGAGAATATGCATACTTATCCAAATATATGAAAAGATATTTTATTCTTTTGATGCTACCAAGATCATCACACTTCTTATTTGGATTTGTCTCCCAAAGTTTCCTTTGCAATTCTATGATGAAAGTATTATACAAGGAATTGCTAATTCTGTTGGTTAGTATATTACCATTGATAATGTCACTAAATCTAGAAACAACTCTATTTCTTCTAGATTTTGTTTCTTGGTTGAGTCTGGTTTGGAGTTGCCTGAAAGTGTGAAACTATGCTCCAAGCTTGGGGTTTGCAAACAAGAATTTCAGTATGAGATCTCTCTACCACACCATGATAGTCATGATATTGTGCATTCTAATAAGGCCACATATGATGTGGGGTTTCCTTAACCTCATTTGAATAAGATGGTGTTGGATACAATGTATGACCATAATTTTGAAAGGTTCTAGATTCTTTATTTAAGGAATAGATTGGTGAGACCCCTTATTTGGAGAACCACTATGATGATGAAAAAGACTCCTTGTGCAAGATTAAAAGGAAACTTGATCTATGCTTGGAAATCCTTCAACCAAGTTATATCCTATGAAGAATGGAAGGACCTTTCACTCCCATCCTACCCTTCATCTCAGACCTCTACTGATGTTTGGTTTCAAACAACCATGATCGTTTTGGATTTTTTAGTTTTGGGTTTTTCCCTTTCTACTCTGGTGATTGGAAATTGTTGGTCTAGTATTGTTTTTTTTCTAATTTTGTTGTAGCTATCTGGTCTCTGTCTCACTCCTTGTGAGTCTTGTCTTGCTTTGTTTGATGTTTTTTCTAGTTTTATTCCTAGCAAGTTTTTTCCTAGTTGCATATATGACTATTTTGTAATGTGTCTTGACTATTTTTCTATGTTTATCTTAAATAAAATAAAAAAATTATTTTACCAATTATTTTATAATTTATTTACTAATTTTTTCTATTGATATAGAACTTTTATGGTAACTTGCTATCTAATTTTTCAAGTAGTATGTTTTTTAACAAAGATGTTGAAATTGAGTGAGAATAGAAAATAAAAAATAACCCCCAATAAGTTGAGAAAAATAGAGCTCAAATTCTTATATACAATAGTGTAATATGTATCAATCTTAAAAGAACTAATTTTTTTGACTCAAAATAATTTTATTCTGAGATCAAAGAAAATCTAACAAACATAGATGAATTTAAGCATTTTTGAAAAATGAAGAATAAAAGTGTCAAAAATAGTTAAATAAACATTTAACTTCAAAAACAAATGAAAATCAACAAAGACTAAAAAGACACATCCATAGTCTCCATTCTCATCTCCAAACATTGGAAGGAAAACATGATGATATGAATGCCAAAACCATTGTTGTCATATGCTACTCTCTATGACTTATGGAAATTATAATGTGCACTATTATTTATTGCTATAATATGTGTTTCCTATGCACAGTAGCTGTGCTTCTATGTTGCCTTTGCTAACAAACGCATTTTCTCTTCCTTGTTGTGTCTATGGAGAGCTATAACTTCTCTGCTGGTGTTTGATTGTGTAATAAGGCTGTGTCCTTTCTGCAATTCTCTGTAACTAAAAAAATATAAAGTGCGTGGGGGTACTACAAATAACCAGAGTTTTGATCTTGTTAATAGTATGAAGAATAGAAGGAAATGTCTATCACACCATGGGAGTCAGTCCAAGAGTTTGGAGTGAAGAAACCGGCAACCCAACATTCAGGTTGGAGCATTGTATTTGAATTATTTACTGACTAAAATTTATTCATCATTTCTATGGGGTTGGTGGAGGTAATCATACACAAAATGATAATTATGGAGTGATTGTTGCCCCCTTCTTTACTTCATGTTTTGTATTACAACTTGAAGATATAATACATGGCAAATTTTGTTTATTTCTAAATTTTAATCATTTATGTGTAGTTATCTAAAGACTAAATGCAATAACTATTTTAAATAACCTCAATTTCTATATATTAGGTTTACAATGACTTTATTTAAAATGTTAGGTGATTATTAATGTAGGTAAACTATCATGAAATTATATGTATTAGATTTACAATAAATATATGTAAAACAATTATTTTTTTTATCAATAAGTATTTTGTATGAAATAATAAAGTATATTATATTGGATAGAACGGTATTATATTGTAAATTTTTAAATGGAGACATTAACATATGAAATAAAAAATAAACAATTAAAGTGTTAAGAAATAAGAGATAAATTTAATAGGAGGTGGAGGTGAGTCACGATTATTAGGCTTGTCTCATACGTCAAAAAGGTCCTAATTGTCAAGAATTGGCTCCCAATTTGTAATGATACTTTTCTCATTATCCTATTCTCTATATGATGACTAAGGTTTATTCCTAGTAGAAGAAATGGCCAAATCCAAGTGAGGAACTTTATCATTATTTGACCAACTAGAAGCACCCTTGTCATGAGCATGTAAAGTGGTGGGAGATAGACAAGTTTGTGAAGACTAGAACCATGAGCACTTTGACCCTAATCTACATGCTAAGGTGGTGGAAAATCATGGTGATAATGCATATGATCATTATGAGTACATCCACATAAATCACTAGAGGAGGGGACTCTTTGTGGAGAGGAAAGGTCAATTGAATCAATAACTTATACAAGGTGCATTAACCTAATGATCAAGAAAAAGCCAACAATATTACTTTGCAGTTGTATTTTCATGAGTATTAGAATAAATCATAGATTTAGTATACAAAGATAAATGAATACCAATAGAAGATTCTAAAAAAAGGAGAATTTCCATATTTCTAAATACTCAACAAAATCTTGGCTCTAAAAGCATCTCATATCTAAATTAATTTAACAAGAAGTCTTTTTCAATTCCCTAGAAGAATTATATGCCACAAAAATGGCTTTGATTGGAATTTCTCAAAGACATTGTGAATTCAATTCCATATAGACTAGACTAATTTACAAAACTAGAAAGATGCTTGAGAGTTTCTTGTATTTGTAGAAAGGACAAGGATTGACAACCCCTAAATGAATTAATCTAGATCTAGTGAAAAGACCTTGGTAAATCTAATGCATTACACAAAAGTGAGCAAGCTTCAATTCAAG
The DNA here is from genome assembly GCA_007115665.2 of Sequoiadendron giganteum. Taxonomy (NCBI): domain Eukaryota; kingdom Viridiplantae; phylum Streptophyta; class Pinopsida; order Cupressales; family Cupressaceae; genus Sequoiadendron; species Sequoiadendron giganteum. The sequence goes on from CM021102.1 coordinate 740,366,479, forward strand.
AATGGTTCTCCAAAATGTTTGGAAACTACATTGCCATGAGCAAACCAAGGACTGTAAGGCTCATCTATCATTGGGCATTTTTCACTATATCTAATGTGGAGATAATTAAGAATGTCATTTGTAAGGTTTATAGTTATGAAATGGGGTATAAGGATGTTGTTTCTAATCTTTCCACCAAGGTTTATTGCATTGAACCCTAATTCTATGACCACTTTTGCAATACTAGAATCAACAATAGCTTGGAAGCATTCAAAATATTGATTTAAGAGTCTACAATTTTTAATCCTTTGAACAAGACAACAATTCTTAAGCGATCTTTAAAAATGATTTGAGAGAGTCTTAATGCCCTTGTTAAAAAAAATAAACCAATTTAACCAAAAAAAATTTAAAAATAGTGACTACTTTTGATGTCCTTTTTGTCCCCCATTTTCATCCACTTACCCCACATTATTATAACAATAACATTATTCTTGATGATATATAATTAACTTATATACATTAAATTTTCAATGAATCTATTTAAAACATTAAGTAATATATGTTATATTTACAATAATTTTTTATATGAAACAACATACCATAAACATATATACTTACAATGAATCTATTTAAAATATTAAATAACCTTTTATCTTACTACAAACAACATTTTATGATGATGACAATACATTATAATTGTAATAAGACATACATTAAATTTGCTATAAATCTATTTAAAATGTTCAATATTTTTTCTCACATAAATAACAACACTTTATTTATAATCATAACATAGATTCTTTCTATTAGAATTCAAACTCTAAATTCTTAGTTTAGAAATTCTAAGCCTTACAATTTTACTTACAAATATAGATACAAACTACGATTAAAATCACAACTCGCTAACTATTGAATTCTCCCTCATTTGATCATGAATTTTATGACTAATTCAGTTAAATTGAAACATTGAACAAACAAACCATATACTACTTGTTACCTTCGCAAACAATTTAAACCGGTTCGTAAAATGTTCCGTAAAAAATATATTTATTCCAATTAACATTCCAAAAATAGAGGAAACTGTTAATCTATCAGATATATCAAAATAAACCTGCAGGCTAAAACTGCTCATGGCATCAATTCGACAGACTCCTATTTTATCAGATGTATCAAATTAGACAAGCAGGCTAAATTGCTCATGCTATCAATTCGACATGAAACAATGCGAATAATATTTTCGTAATACACAATTTTTTTAAGTCACGCATTTACATTGATTTTCAGCTGACAAGAAGTTTTACAAGTCTGGAATTCCCCAAACATAGAAGACTGCAAATAAAACGAGAAATGTACGGCACTCATGGAAGTATTTTTGCAGTATTCTGTACATAGCTTCTTGGCCTATCGTATTCTCCAACGCTTTAAATCAAGCAAACTGTTGTTTGGAAGACATTGAACCAAGAAAGAGCTCAGAATTAGACCGAGAATCGCTGAATCCTAGACTAATTTTATTTATGATTCACTTCTAAGAAGTCAATTATCTACTGTTATTTTTCTATTTACAGAAGGCTAATCAAACTCTACAATATTGGTGAGATTCCAAGGCATGAGAGCAAATATAATGAGTACTATAAGTATACTGACAGGAAACAGCAATAATACTAAAGGAGGCGGTGGCAGCACAGGCAATATAAGAGGAAGAAACAATAATAAGGCAGTCAAGGTTAGTAGTCCCAAAATGGAGTACGCCAGAGTATTATTTTGGCCTCCTTCCCTGACTGTCGGCGCGTCTACAGATGAAAGATCGACAGCAGCGTTCATTATTCTCAGCGAACACTATATTCTAATCTTTTAAACACTTTTGAACCTGCGAGGTAAGGAAAAAAGCAAAGAAAACAAAGACACTACTAAATTCTTCTTCAATTTATGAAACTTCAATCATTAAGACTGGAATTCTTACTTCAGTATCCTTTCTCGAGCGAACAAACTCCGCATGCTTTGAATCGAAGCCAGAAAGAAAGAAAGGAAGAAGAAGCGCAAGAAAGCCTTAAATTCTGAGGCACAAATTCTCCAATCCGCAAAATATCGAGATCTTTAGAATCGGCGGCTTGAACAGTCAGATCTGTCTGTTTGGTCCGATTCCGAAGCTTTCCAGTCCGCCTTAGCAACGATGTTCATTGAATCTACACTTCAAACCCTAATTCCGCCGCCTTGTCGGTAAATTTCGTTTAAAGTTCACCTCGGTCACTTTACTAAAAGTTGACATAGCGGCGGCTACGGGCAGTTTTTCCGGTACAGTGTAATTCTTCCTCGTGATCGAGTGCAAACGAACCCAACATTGTATACGGACGCAGACGAGGAATCAATTCTAGATTAAATTGAACTTGTAAAACTATGTGCTATCAAGAAACTAAAGAAATTAAGAAAAACTATGTGCGCTGACAGGTGTCCAAAGGTGGGATGTACCTAATTCTATAATTTCGGTCGACACCGACAGTTGGAGGAATAGAATAGGAGGGAAGAGCAAAGTCCCATTATCCATCTTTACCAATTTTGTACTCTTTGGATATTAAAAGATAACTTTTTCGGGTCAGTTTTGTTTTTTAATGCAATATCATAGTCTATATGAACGAGTAGTGAGTGAAGTATTTAAAATACTTGGGGAATGGTGAAAATTCTTCCACAAGGACTCTAGTTGTGTGGTGCCCAAGGAATGCAGACTAGGGAAGCAACTTCTTTGTGTGGGGGTTAAGGGATTTTAGAGAAAACAACTTAGTCTATTTTAGTTAGGTTTGAGTTTTTTTTTGGTGATGAGTTCTAATATGATTAGATATTAATCATATTAATGTGAAATAGGTTTTTTTCGACATTTTATTGGTTTTAGTTGTTATTTATATATTTTTATATATGTGATCTTATTATAATTTTAATTGTTCTTTTCTGCATACATTTGTCTTATTATCTACCTATATTTATATGCATCCAATCATTGCTTCAAGATTCTACATCCACAATAACAATTAATGAATTTAGAGAAAACAACTTCTTAGTGTGATGATTGACATACGTAACAAGTATAACTTATAGTTATCAATTCTTGAAAATTAGTAATTTTTAAATTTAAATATTCATATCATTTCTTTTTTAGTTTTGTACTTATTTTGACACAATGCCTTGATACATGTATATATCAAAAAATGGTGCAATCTTTTGTGAAGTTGGTTTCATTTCCCTAGCCTTTATCTATCCATTTACTCACACATTCTTATGCACTTAGCCTCTATCTTATCCTACCACACACATTAGATGATACATTTACTTATCGACACATTATCACATTAATACATTCATTAGCCATTTAGATCTAACCATTTCATTACCCAAGGTTATTTTTGTAGTCGTAGATTTTGGACCCTATGCTTTGTAAAATTTAAAATTCAACTTTGGCTAATTGCCTAGACCTTTATTTTCCCACACTAAGTTGACTAAGTGCACACATTTTGTGAAATTTGATGTTATGTGATAGTATTTGAAGGTATTCATAATTACTCATTCATCATCCAAGGATCTCTCATCTCTTGATAATCCTTTCTCATCCTAGATCATTAAAAAAAATCAATAATGACACATTTTCATTTGGTGCATTAAATGAATAATAAATCTCCATAGTATTCTAGAGTATTTTTCTATTATCTTCAATATTGTGTACAAATTTATGGGCATTGACAATGAAAAACTCACCTCCTTTTACTACAATGGCAACCTTTACAAGGTATTACTAATATTTTTAGTCCATCATATGAAAGAGGAAGCAAGCAAAGGTATGGAAGATGATGCCTATACTAATCTACAAGAGGAGGTATATGTCATACAATTAAAAGAACATAATTACAAAAGTAACATGCCATAAATAATGATTTACATGAGGAAAACCCTTTTAAGAGAAAAAGTCACTCCAAAGCATCTCAATGATTTATTCATTAACCAACAATTATAATACATTTGCAATGTCTAATCCTTTACACAAGTACCACCTATAAGAGATTTGGAGCATTTTTGGTGGCATAATAGTCCTACAAACTCACTATAAATGTGTATCTCAAGCATCTAATAAAAAGGAGAAGTAACACAGGAAACCACAAATGATAATTAGAAAACCATGATTTAAAACCACCCAAAATATTGTACCCAAACCTCTAACTAAAATCAATGCTCGCCTGAATCCCAAGATGATTCCACAAGCTAAAAATAACATATTTCTCAAACCTATCACAATATTGTCATTGCACACTTACCAAATTGGGTGGCCTCTTTTGTAGTTATTATCTCCTATTAAATATCTCTTATAAAATATCATGTATATGTTGCATGTGTTGTGAAAGGAAGTCAGGTGACTAGTGTAGGATGCCAAAATCTTACACATGAATTGTATAGATTTAGCCATCCTCATAGAATAACATATAACATTCCTTCAAACAATTGATAAAACCAACTCAAGCATGCAAAGAAGAAATGAAATACAACCTATTCTATGGTGGATTGGTGCTCTTTGAGTATGTGAAAGAGCCCTTTCCCAATCCTTGATAAGCTTAGTGAGATAGACAATGAGATGCTTGAACTCAAGTTGCCTATAGTGTAGATGCTTTCAAATGTGGATGATGAAGAGTTGTTGTGATGAGCAAGATTGATTCTCAAATGAAGAGAGTAACCTTGCAATGAAAAAGTGTTGTTTTGAATGAGAGAAGATGCATTGCATTTATAGATTCAAGGGTAGGAGATTGAGTGATTTTGATGAACGTGGGATAATTCAAAAAACAATGGCAAGGTGCCACTTGTCAAGTTGTGAGAGGGTGAGGAATGTGCAAGTCTTGGCCAATGTGCCAATTTCAAATTTGAATTTTGAAGTGACTTGTTTAGGGGGGATGAAAGGTGCAATAAATACCATGTTTGACTTGTGCAAATAGCATTTAATACCTTGTTGGAAGGGACAAGTCCTTTTGGGGGGAAGATTCAAATTGGAAGAATATTCCATTTTGATGCCATTTTGAATGTAATTAGAAGAAATAATAAATCAAATAAATGATTTATTGGTGCAAGTGGGTGGGTTAGTTAAGAGTTTGGATTTGACTCTAGTTGAGTCAAAAGCTAGAGAATGGTAATTATGATTAGAAGTTAATTAATGTAGATTAATTAACTTGGATGATATTAGGAGGTGACATTTGATTAAATCAAATGAGAAGAATATAAGGATTAAATAATTTGATTTATTTAATGAACCTTAGGAAATTAATCAATAAATTGTCTTAATTGATTAATAGGAGAATTCAATGCATGATGTTAGTTTTGCATGTCTACAACTAGAAACAACTTCCTACACTAATCTAAGTAGGGGAGAGTTACAAAACAAATTATTTTAACATCTTATATAGTTACAGCAAGGAGAAACATATAGAAAGTGTAATGGCGTGAATTTGCACCCCTAGGAAAATTCCACATGTAAACTACCCCTACCTTAGAGAATTATATTTGATGATGTAATCCATTCACCCACCACCTTTTCCTATCCCCTTGGTAGCTCATTTATGTGTCAATGGGGGAACTTCTGTCGGGGAGGCTTGCATGGTGCACAAACATCTACATGATGCGCTTCCATCCTAATAGGATTCTTGCTTCCAGAATCCATAGAGGAATTACACTCCTCCATTGGATGTGAAGTGTAACATTTTCTACTCCTTTGACTGACTTCAAATGAGATTTTTTGCCTCCTTTTAACTTCAAATTGTTTAGCTCTTCATCTCATTCAACTCCTTCACACTTCTTAAAAAATTATTAATCGAATTCACTCTATTCACTCAGTTTCAGCACCTTGAAGTTACATCACCACCTCCATTGCAGTTGTAAGCTACTATTTTGTTGGCTTCTCCACTCTATTGTTGCGACATTGTTGGCTTTGGAGAGATTGCAAGCTTTCTCCTTCCTCTATTTACATTGAGAGTACATGGTTGAGAAGTTGATATCCACCATTTTCACTCACCTTTGCATTATCATATTTGTATCACAACATATTGTTGTTTCAGTATTGCTCAGTATTTCCATTTATGTACTCTCTCTATCATTTTTCTATACAATCATTGCTATTTGGATGTCCATGGAGATGGAAACACCAAAGTGGGAAGACTGACTAAGGCAATCCTCTATGCATAGCCCCAACATTTTCTCATTCTTGTGTGTGCACATGTTATTTGTCAATTGAAGCTAGTGAAGATCATCAACTTGTAGGTTCAAAGGTTTGCCTTTATTACCCTTCTTTTTTCAATTCTAGTTTAGTGTTGTAGAAGTATTCTTTTTGTTATACTTCATTCCTATATTTCCTTTATGTTTTATCATAGCATAAAACCTCTTAGTTAATCTATTAGCTTATTCCTTGGTGTTTTTATTTTCTCCTAACACTCTTTATCAATATGGATGCCAGTGCCCCACAAAGACACCAAAACGCCATGCTAGAGTCTATGTTCTGCATTGTTGTCCTCAAGTAGTGAGTTTTTTGAGTTGCAAATTGAACTCTGGGAATTAGCTCGTTTAACCTCTTGAAGCACTTAGATAAGCAGAAGGATAAAAGCAACTAGATTGCTCTTCCTTTTTTACATTAATTGTTTAATCTTTCCAGTCATTTATCAAAGCTTGAGGTAGATTAGGGTAGCTTGTTTCTTTAGACCCTCTTGTGACTTGGGGTCTTGGAGCAGCCAGTCCCCCTCTACATTTTGGTTTTGTTTCATAGTGTTGAAGGAATATTCTCTTGTGTTCTACGTTTGTTTTAGGGCACATAGCCTTGCAAACCAACCTATGACCCCTAGCAGTGTAGTTAGAAGGATCCCTAGGCACTTTGAAGCGAAATCTAGATAGGTCACTATTTGATTGTTGAACCTTTGGGTTATTTTGAGGAAGTCCTTTTGAATTACATAAACAAGGATTCTTTTATGCATCTCCCTATTCTTTTTTCTCGGCCTACGAATGTATCACCTACTATAACTTTTACATCGCAGGACTTTCCTATGAACATGAATAGAGAGACTTCTCCTTTGTACATTCCCTCTCACATCAACGAGAAAATTGTGACTGGTGTTTTAGTTGATCCTATGTGTCATGTAAATATTATAAAAAATGATATTTTGCTAATTAATTTCTTATATAAGGATGGGTATGATGTTCATCAAAGAGCATAATACATATGCACAATTAAATCTCAGTCCCTCCAATTTGATCCATCACTCTCTTAGTCCTAGTAGGATCTAGGACTACAAATGCTCCTTTCAATATCATCCTAGAGTCGGACTTGTTCAAAGTGAAACTAGGCATCTGGGTGGGTGCAAAAAGATGGGGGGCCAAATTATGGCCAAAATTTTAAAAAACTTCAGATAGGCTATAACACGAGTGCACTATAATGCATGCACATTATGGCTTGGTGTGATGAGCCTAAGGCTCGACCGCATTGAGCCTATTCTATGCTCTCATTATAATGTGAGCATGAAATAATGTGCTAGCATTATGAGTTATTAAAATAAAATAAAAAAGAAAATCGATCTCATTTTTATGTTGATTGTTTTTTCTACTACCCATGACAAAAAACCCTTCTCTTGCAGGCTCTTGTTCTGGGAGGAGGCAATCTTGCATTTTTTTTTGTCAATTTGTTGCTATTTCATCACCAGGATGCCACCACATCGACAGAGAGGTCGAATAGGTAAGGATTGTTTGTTTTTTGTTGTGAATTTGTTAGTTTTAGGTTTTTTTTTATATTCATTTGTTGAATTTGTAGGAAATTATAATGATCCTAGAAACCCTCTTCAAAACCCTCCTAAAAATCCTCAACAACCATCTGCAACAACAACATGAACAAAATCCTCAAGTTCAACAACCAAAACAACAATCTCCTCCACCAATCCCTCAACATCCTCCTGGAACTCATAAATTTATTACATGTTAATAGCATTGTTATATGAATGGTATTCTAATATCTAATTTTGGATGTTGAATAGGCTAATATTAGAGGTTTAATGGGAACACCTCCCAGTGTCAATGGAGTTAGACAAACCTTCATGCAAGTAATATAATAAAGAGTTTAACTAATGAATTGTACTTAATATATCTGTGTAGCTTATATTCATATTGTTGATTGCATTGTATTGCACATCTTTCAAACTCAAAGCATTACTTCACATTCCATAACTAATAACTAGATGTTGATAGATGAAAAGTTTTCAACTACAATATAGTTGTTTAGAAAGTCAACATAAGCAGTCATGCAATTACTTCACATAGCATAAGTAATAACTAGGAGTAGCTACCAATTGCATTTTCTTATCATGGCATTCCATGAGACCACTTTTTATTGAGGCATCTTTTCAAATAGCTCACTGCCTTGTCTATGCTATGGATGCTTGGAAGAAATATATGAAAGAATAATAGTAAGAAATAGCATAGACAAGGGAATGAGTTGTTTGAAAAAATTCCTCAAAGAAATGTGATCTCATAGAGATATCCATCACCATGATTCCCAATTTCTTTGAGGCATTTTTTCAAACAAATCACCGCCTTTTCTATGCTACCACATATTCCATACATTTCTACCAAAGCATTTTATCAAACAATCCACTTCCTTGCTGCTATGGCTAAAAGCCTAAAAAAAAGTTATTTCCAACAAACTATGGGTTCTTGGAGAAAAATCTATTGATCAAAGAATAATAGTAAGCAATAGCATAGACAAGGCAATGAGTAGTTTGAAAAAAATCCTTGAAGAAATGTGGTATCATGGTGATGGAATGCCATTCCATCACCATGAGACCATATTTCTTAGAGGCATTTTTTCAAATAGCTCGCCGCCTTTTTTATGCTACCACATTTTCCATACATGTCTACCAAAGGATTTTATCAAAATACTTGAACTTCCTTGTTGCTATGGCTAAAAGCCTAAAAAAGGTGCTTTCCAACAAACTATTGATGCTTGGAAAAAATCTATCAAAGCATAATAGTAGACAATAGCATAGATAAGGCAGTGAGTAGTTTGAAAAAATGCCTCAAAGAAATGTGGTCTCATGGTGATGGAATGCCATTCCATCACCATGAGACCACATTTCCTTGATGCATTTTTTCTTCAAACAGGTCACTTACTTTTCTATGCTACCACATTTTCCATACATGTCTACCTAAGCATTTAATCAATCTACTCACTTCCTTGTTGTTATGGCTAAAAGCCTGAATTAGGTGTTTTCCAACAAACTATGGATGCTTGTAAAAAATCTATCAAAGCATAATAGTAAGCAATAACATAGATAAGACAGTGAGTAGTTTGAAAAACTTCCTCAAAGAAACATGGTCTCATTGTGATGGAATGACATTCCATCACCATGAGACCACATTTATTTGAGGTAATTTTTCAAATAACTCATCGCCTTTTCTATGCTACCACATTTTCCATACATGTCTACCAAAGAATTTATCAAACTACTAGAGCTTTCTTGCTGCTATGGCTAAAATCCTAAAAAAGTTGCTTTCCAACAAACTATGGATGCTTGGAAAAAATCTATCAAGTCATAATAGTAAGCAATAGCATAGACAAGGCAGTGAGTAGTTTGAAAAAATGCCTCAAAGAAATGCAGTCTCATGGTGATGGAATGCCATTCCTTCACCATGAGACCACATTTATTTGAGTCATTTTTTCAAACAACTCACTGCCTTTTCTATGCTACCACATTTTTCATACATGTCTACCAATTTTTTTTATCAAAATGCTCACTTCCTTGCTGATATGGCTAAAAGCCTAAAATAGGTGTTTTCCAACAAACTATGGATGCTTGGAAAAAATCTATCAAAGCATAATAGTAAGCAATATCATAGTCAAGTACCTAGTGAGTAGTTTGAAAAAATGTGATCTCATGGTGATGGAATTCCATGACACATTTATTTGTAATGGCATTCCATCACCATGAGACCCCATTTCTTTGAGGCATTTTTTTAAACAGTTCACAACCTTCTTTGTGCTACCAAAATTATTGTACATGTCTACCAAAGCATTTTATCAAATGGTTCACTACCTTGCTGCTATGGATAAATGCCTAAAAATAGGTGCTTTCGAACAAGTTATGGATAGGGCAAATAGTAAACATGATAGTCATAAATATATAGTTTAATAAGTACTCAAAATTTTGTTCATTATCTCATACAATATAAGCCATGACATGCATCACTATTGTAGTTTTCATGATTGAATAATTTGTTGTTTTATTTTCAGATGTTGGAAGCAGATATACCTCCAAATGTTCATAGGGAAATGGAGCTTGGTGTTTCATCTACTATAGACTCCTCGATGTCCCTCATGGAGGTATGAGGCAGATTACTAGATTTTAATTTACATTCTTTGTTATAGTTGTTAGTTAGTGAAAAATTAAACCATTATTGATTCATTGTTTAATTTCTCTTTGGATGGTTTCTACAGGGCTTTAGCATGGGAATGTGAACCTTTCCCTTGAGGAGAGTGATCATCTAGTGGAGGTAAGTGATTATTTTTTTAAATATATCAATTTTAATAATATAATTTCTATATATTAATGTCTTTACTTGTTATTGTAACAAATATGGCTTGACCAGGAACTAAACCCTAGGAGGAGTAGGAGCACTCCTCTAGCTTAGAACAAATGAGTGACATATTTATCGCCATCTGGTCAACAAGAAAATGGAAAGAATTTGTTTCCAGGGCATGGAGAGCAATGACTTTTGATTCTAGAGCCCTTTATTGTATGCCTATATGGAATTTTTGTACATATTTTGTATTGGATATGTTTGACATTGTAAGCCTATGTGGAATTCTCATAAGCCCATATGGCTATTTTGTATATATTTTATACTTATATCGACATATATTGATGTATGCCTACATGGCTATTTAGTTAATACAAATATTTTTTATCGACGGTTTCCATATTTGCATTATAAATCCACGGTTCAATAGATATGATGTATGCATATTCAAGTGTATACTTTATAAATTACGTGTATACTTTGTGACTTACGTTTATTCCAATATATACTTTGTGACTTATGTGTTTCATGCTATACCTTGCATTCATGCATATGCTTTGTATTAATTTGTATATAATATGTATTTGTGTGTATACTTCAAGGCTTACATGTATTTGAGTACTTGTGCTTCCCTTATTCACATGTATGCTTGACTTATTCTTGTGTATACTTATTAATTGGTTAGCCCTAGCATTGATCATTGCTATCCTTCATGGTTTGTCTTGAATATTTATTGATTGATGCTAAATAACTTCAATATTTCTAGGAATACTAGTAGAATTACAAATTACAAAATTACACAAATTGAAAAAAAATATTAACTTAAATAAATGCATTGATTAAGAATGAGTATAATATATATATCAAGACATGAGCCTTCTAGAATGACAACTGTCAACTAGAAAATAGGTAAAGCATTCATAATACTTTGAAAGCAATAATCCACCCAAAATTGCAACGAGAGATAAGGCAAATGAACCCACATAGGCATAACTAAATAAAGAATAGTTCACCCTTCACAGCTTGGTGAAACCATTTCCAAACTTAAAAGATCTTAAAGATAAAGAAGAATTATGATCTATATAATATAGAATTAGTACCCACTTTGATGACTACAAAATTTTCAACCATGGGCTTATCATGCTTTTTCAAATTTGGTAAGAAGGCTTATTTAAGATCCTTGAGCAATGTCTTTCCTAATGCTCCCTTGTTCTTACATATCTCAATCCAATTTAATTCAAAGAGTTCCATCAAATGCTTCATCTAAAAGAAAAAAACATGTTTGCAATTGGTATTCCATGAGATGTTTCATAAAAAGATTCTAGTATATTTAATCTTTTGATTGGAACAACTCAATTAAGCAAAGGATACATAATCTTCACAACACTTGCAAAATATAATATTCATAGTAGATGATGAGTAGTTAACTTCTTGACACATTATCATACACACATTTATCTTAAATAGTCTTTAAACATTTTCACAGCATAATCCTCATAGTACATAATGAATTGTTATATTCTTGATCCATCACCATATAAACACATTGAAAGATGTATATGTCAACTTTTTGCAATATTATAGAAAGATTTATAATTTATAATAAAATAAGAAATGGACTTCAATGAAAAATTTATTTATCACACCAAATTTAATAAATGTACATGATAGCATCACTTGTTTCTCCCAGAATTTAATTTTCAACCATAGAAAATTATTTCAAATGAAGATGAAAAAATGCTTTACAACCTAAGTTGTTAATTGAGGAAAAATAAAATGTTACCAAGTTCCACCATTGTACGCATTTACAATTGGCTGGATATTGTTGTAAGGGAAAGGAGGATAATTAAAAAATCTCTTACACTTGCTAGACTTGAGGATGATCATATGCTTTTGGTGTGGAAAACTCATACTTCTCAATTATCGTGTAAATGTTTCTCTTTTCGATTGTTTTGCATGCCATCATAAGGGATCAAGCTAGTTGAACGTATCTTAGAGTGATTCTATGTGTTTGGGTGTGAAAGAGGACTATGCCTAGCATAAACATACTTATTGGGATGCATTGGAATAGTTCATTTGGTCACATGAGTTACAAAACAAAATTTGAACCACTTTACAACTTTACATTGCTTGCATTTGACACTTTTTCCATCAAGTGAAAATTGGACACCCTGGGAAAATAGCTTTGAGATAAAAAAAACCAAGAGAGTTTATTGTAGAGGAGCCCAACACAATCTCATAGGCTCGGACAAAGAGTTCATAATCATCATAGTTTCCAAGTAATAGCTTGTCAAAGATTGCAACCATTTTGCACTTTGGACCCTTAAGGGATCGAGTCGGTTGAATGTAGCTCAGAGTGATTTAGCGTGTTTGGGTGAAAAAAATGACTATTCCTAATGTAAACGTACCCATCCAAACATGTTGGAATAGTATGTTTGGTCACACAAGTTGCAAAACAAAATTTTCACCACTTTGCAACTTTACACTACTTGCATTTGACACTTTTTCCATCAAATGACAACTGGACACCACAGGAAAATGACTGAGATAACGAAATTTGAGAGAGATTATTGTAGAGGGGCCCAACACAATCTTGTAGGCTCAAACACATAGTTTGTAAGCATCATGGTTTCTACGTAATAGCTCATCAAATATTGTTTCCGTTTTACACTTTGGACCCTTGAGGGATCGATCCAGTTGAATGTAGCTCTGAGTGATTCAACATGTTTGGGTGAAAAGGAGGACCATTCCTAGTGTAAAAATATCCATCTGGATGCCTTGGAACTATCCATTTGGTCACATGAGTTACAGAATGAAATTTATACCACTTTGCAACTTTACACTGTTTGTATTTGACACTTTTTCCATCAAGTGAAAATTGGACACCACGGGAAAAAGACTCCAAGATAATGAAAATCGAGAGATTTTACTGTAGAGGGGCCCAACACAATCTCTTAGGCTTAGATGAAGAGTTCGTAAATGTCACGGTTTTTGAGTAATATCCTGTCAAAGATTATTGCCCTTTTTCACTTAGGATCCTTAAGGGATCGAGCCAGTTGAACGTAGCTCAGAGTGATTCAGCATGTTTGGGTGCAAAACAGGACCATGCCTAGTGTTAATGTACCCATCAAGACATGTTGGAATAGTTCATTTGGTCACATGAGTGTCAGGGATGAATGGGTCATCTTAGAATGAAACATCTAAGAGCAATAGTGCCTTCAATGATTTTCATTTCTTCAAATCACCCCAAAGACACAAACCACTATGCCACAAAGTGGAAACAGGGATAGTTGTTTCCCCCATTAATTCTTCTAAGAAAAGTATATGCAGACAAATAATAGATTCAACACATATGCATAGATTCAATTCACATAATCTGACAACATGGAAGAGAAACTAATGAGCACACATATTTATGTGGGGAAAACCCCACCCTCCAAAACACTCAGCTCAATTATATTAATCAACAACAAAACAGTTACAATACAATCTCAGAGCTATGCTCTTCAGAATTTTACATCTTGTCCATCTGGAGAATACAAGCAACTCCATTATATAGAATCCTCGCATGGTTACAATGTCCTCACACGACAAAGACTGCAACTTCATTTCATCTCACTAGCCCACTCGTTCAACCAGCCTTTCATCTAGCACAACCTCACGGCCACTTAGGTTCACATATTCTTAGTTATGTGTGTCTCAGTGTTCACAGTGACAATGCAATAAGCATATTGCTCAAACACAAACACACATATGATTGCTCAGCTTAGTCACTATCCCAAAATTTTGACTGTTACACGTTTCTTCCAACCAACGATCATCAAGGTATTTAATTACCCCACTGACAAGCTTCCACCATTCTCTAGCAACACCACCCTCCAGCATGCATCAAGCCGCTCAACATTAATTGGATTATAGAGACTTACTAAAACTGCACTCTATCAACCCTTGCATTTAATCGCTACCAAAGAATAAAGATTTTAGCCAATCAGCATTGATTTACAATAGCAATGTAAAATCAATGAATATCATCATGCCATGTGTCATCGCACCATTCATCCACTACTTTGCCAATCAAACTAGATCGATCAACCAAGCCTTGAGCTCCTTCTACCATGCTACTACTCCACTAAAGGAAGACCCTTGCGGTATGGCAATGACACTGTGCTACCGCATCAGCGCTTAAAGACCCCCGTAGTATGGCGATGACCACTCGATCTCTTAACCGCCACCATTCATTGCGCCAGTGCCAAGGAAGGTAAAGGACTCCACGATATAGTGGTAACACTGCATAACCACACCTTAACAAAAAGGGGCTCATGGTAAGGCGGTAACCCCGCACAACCGTCGAGCAGATAAAAGACCTCCACGGTAAGGAGGTAAACCACACAATCATGCCACCTTCAAAAGCTCCCTGTGGTATAGAGGTAAGGCAAGAACAAAGAAGATCCACCAAGTCCATAACAGAGATTCAAACCAGAAAGTTGAGGCATAAAATTTTCCAAAAATCTCCCACTTGATGAAGACTTACTGGCTTCCTCCAAACTCGAACTCAAGAATCTAACACAATTCTTTCATGCTCCAACCGAGACACCTGCAATGACATCCAATATGTCTACCAACTTAGGCAATAGTTCCAACCATCCACCATAGGAAAAAAGGAACGAGCCAAGGCGTATATGCACTAGTCTCAATAACACAAGCATCAGATCCTACAGATGGCAAAGGCAACACATTACCACCACTCCATCATGCTCACCACCCATACAAAAGCAACACTACAACAATTTCAAATCTCTCAATCATGAACATAATCATGAATTCATTCTCCAAAAATAAGACAGAACATTAGTTAGAATAGAAAATTGGCTGCAACCATCCAACTGATCAAACCCACGTGACTAAAAATAGTACCCACAGCTCATGCTATTCCATCCACTCACCCATACCTTTAAGGTATCCACATTAGTAAACTCATGCCAGCAACACAAGCAACCCATCAACTATAGATACAAGCACCATGTGCCAACCAGTCAAAGAAGACCAAACACATATAGGTACTCCCACTGCATGGGTAATTCCAAATCTGAAAGATCAACGACATAACAAGTCTACCAATCATAGCACATAGAAAAACATAACCATGTAGTACCAAGGAACATCCATAATTATATGCAAAACCTACAAAAAAAACTCCTGTAGCATGCCCTCCTACACACATCTCTAAATGCCACCTATGTCAAGTATGATCTCCTTCACATCCCAAAGGAAAAGCCATAACAACACCCAGTCATTCAACTTAAAAAATCATGGATGTAAGCCTCTCAAAGAAGATAAAACTAGCCCATATAATTATCTCCTACCGGTTCTCATCAAAAGATGATATAACACAAAATCTCAAGGAGATAAACTATGTTGTCCACCTTCCACTATGAATCCTGTAGAACCTTAAAGCAGCAATTCAAGATCCTTATCTATGAAAGATAAAGCATATCACACATCTGCAAGATATAATGGGCAAATACCTCTCAAATAAACTTCACTACTGAGAATGCCAAGGGAGGAAAAAGAAAATTCTTCTCCAAGATATTCAAGCCACCATGACTCATCCAAAAGCAATATCCTCACTGGTCTCTATTGAACTCGCATTCAACCAAGGTGTAGGCCACTCGAACTTTCAACTGATAACATCACCTTTCTCATCACATGAGAATCATAGCATCACCTCATTCTCCATGTATCCATGAGCACAAGCAACCGATCATCTCATGCTAAACTCCAAACTGCATTACTACACTATCAAGAATTTCTCAAACATATGACCAATGCACTCAAAACATAGACAATTACAAGACCACTATCAAAGCTCCAAACATCTGATAATAGGAACTTATCATGATATCATGATTTACATATCCCCCTTAGGAGATACCATGCTTCACGTGAACAAACTATGGCTCAAGAGCAACGCAACATGCCAAAACTGTAATTCTCAAGTAAGAGTATACATGACATCAAGCAAACAGACTCTAAACCAACGTCACCTATCAAGAACCACCAACATCTCAGCCAAAGACTCCAAATGTCCTCCATGGTTCTAAGATGTTTTACACCCTCAAATGGTGTTCCTCCAAATGTGAAAGAACTCTTCTACAACAACAAGATCTAAGAATCCCTCCTAAAACATTTGCAACACCAAAGAAGATCATTCACCACCAAGTGATGAATCCATATTCACTGCTAAAACTACCATTAAATTATGACATCTGAGCTTTCCAATCATCATGACCAAACATCTGCTGGTCTAAAACACCTCCAGGTACAATCAATAGCATATCCATTTGACAACAAATCCAAACAGCACCAAGATCTCCAAACCATGCAGACCACATCATCAGTGTCAAAATCTTACACTATAATGTGTAACAAACTCTCCATGACATTGTGATACACATGCTACAGGTCCCCATAATCGACTATTCAGGTACCTAACACCATCCATCCTCACATCTCAAAGAAGCCACACCAATGCACAAGTGAACACATACAAGACCAGCTAACAAATCTATACCACCACTGAAGCAACCTCATGGATATAGATAGTCCAATTCCAAGTTATCTCACTGTAGCCAATGGGTAGCTAATCCACCAATCGCATAACTCGAAGATCCACTCAATGAAGCCTGAAAATTTATCATCGTACTGGAAACTACAAAATTGAGATCTCAAAGAGAGCAACCATGTAGACAACTTGACTCAAACACCAGATCAAGCTCAGATCCGATTCACCAATCATGTCCACAACTTGAGAACCATAGTCTAGGAAACTAGCAAGGAACACCACAATAATGTTGAGTGACAAATCACATACCAACACTCTCATGCAGAGAATACATCACACCTCCTCAAAACCATGTCAAACTATAACTATCTCCTCCAATCACACCCGAAAGGCCAAGGTCTAGAAAATAGCTTAACAACAGCTCCACATAAACACAAGTTTTTCTTGACCATGCAAAACCTGCAAAACCACCATGTTTATTAAACACCCATGCACATCCATATCCAATGCTCATCTAGATGACCCAAGATTCTGTACATAACCATCATGGTTAACCACAACAATGAAAAATAACATGAATATGCATCATAGACTTTTTAGGAAAATCTATAGAAAAACTTCAAAGCCAAAGAACATGAAATTGAAACATGCAAGTACAAGATATCCAAAAAAGGAACGAGCAGTACAATAATTTCAAGTCCATTCTAGACCAATTCCAGAACCACAAGCATGCACATGCATATGAGAGAGCCAAGATATTCAGAAGTTTTCAGGCCACCCAAGATCAACTTCATAGCCTTCCTACAATCATGGTGACAAAGAACAACGCCTTCAATGCCAAGTTAGAACACCCAGTACTAGCACAAAACTCCAAGGTTGAATAAGAGCCCAAGCATCTCCATACCATTAGGGAGCCCCTCACATAGACACCCAATATGAAGCACACTCTACTGCAACACAACCATAAACATAAAATCACACCCCTTGCATTAGGATCATTTGCTGCCAACTAGGAGCCTCAAACCACATCATCACAATATGATTAACTCCAAATTCTCCATCTTCAATGCCTTTCATGTTGTGTGTTATCTCAAGAGAGCAGAGAATTTTACTCATCAAAGGATCAAACATCTGTCGATTCCTCTAGATTTCCTCAAGCCTGACAAAATAAGAAATCTTCAAAGGAGAAATACCTAGAACTAGCATGCAGAAGAATGTTCTGGTACCACTTGTTGGTATCATGAACAAAACTTGGCCTCCCTTAACCAGCTCTGATACCACTTGTTGGTATCATGAACAAACCTTGGCCTCCCTTAAGAATGTTGAAAGAAAACACATACCAACACTCTTATGTAGAGAAGAAACCCTCCTCAAGACCAGTCAAACTATAGCTATCTCATCCGGTCACACCCCAAACTAGGATATGGAAATTAGCGGACAATAGCTCCACACAACACAAGTTTTCCTTGACCATGTAAAACCTTCAAAACCACCATGTTTATAAAACACCCGCGCATCTCCATATTCACTGCTCATTTGGATGACTCAAGAGTCTGCACACAACCATCATAGTTAACTAGAACAATGAAAAGAAACATGAACATGCGTCATAGAATTTTTAGGAAAATCTACACAAAACCTCCAGAGCCAATGACATGAATCTGAACCATGCAAGTGCAAGAAACAGGCACACAGGAACAATAGGTCCATTTCAGACCAGTTCCAATGCCATAGTCATGCACAAGAAAATGAGAGAGCCAAGCTATCGAGAAGTTGTAGACCACCAAGGTCATTTCATAGCCTCCATGCAATCAGAGCAGTAGAGCAAATGCCTTCAATGCTAAGTCAGAACACCTAGTACAAGCACACCATTTCCATGGCTGATCAACAACACAAGCAAGTCCATACCGCCAGGTAGCCTCTCACACAGATGCCCAATATGAACACCACGCTTCTTGCCTCTCAGCCATGAACACATCTCAAGCCCTTTGCATCAAGAACTTTGTTATGAGATAGGAGCCTCAGACCATGTTGCCACAACATGACCAACTCTAGTCATCGCCAAAGTCTTTCAAAACTATGTGTTAAATCAATGAAGCACACACTTCCACTCATTGAAAGATCAATCACCAATTGATTTCTCTAGACTTCCTCAGCTTGCTAGGCTAAGAAATCTTCACAGGAGAAGACCCAGAACTTCAAAACATGCTCTGATACCACTTGCTGGGGTTACGGATTCGTTCTATCATCAAGATATGCATCTAAGACAGTAGTGCCTTAGTGATTTCAATCCAAAATCACATCAAAGACACAAACAAATATGCCATAAAGAAGAAATAGGCACAGTTGATCCCCCATTAATCCTCTGAGAGCAGTGGATGCAAACAAATAACAAATTCAACACAAACAGATAACCATGAAAGACAAAACTATGAACACATAGATATATGTGGGGAAAACCTTTTCAGGTAAAAAACCCCACCTCCAAAACATTCAACTCACTTGTATTATTCAGTAACTAGATTAGTTACAATACAAGACCAGAGCTATGCTCTTCAGAATATTACATCTTGTTCATTTGGAGAAAGATACAGGCAACACAGAATAGAATCTTCACACAGTTACAATGTCCTGAGGACATACTGTGTAGATTCCCTTCAGTTCCTCTCAAAGAATGTCAGAACTAGTCTCACGGCCAGCCTAGCCTCTTGGCCTCACAGGTTCACACCTTATCAGATCCAAGAGTCAAAGTGTTCACTGTTGAACAACTTGAACACTCTCAGCCTCTCTCTGATATTTCTCATCTTTTAACTCGAACTGCACACAAGATTATTTATAATCTTACACCGTGTGCATACCTGTATAGCCCATCCCTACCTACAACAGTCAACAGGATAATAAACTATACACCTGCAAGCCTCGACCATTCCTTGATAATGTGCATCACTTATATAGCTGCATCGAGCCACACAATCATTAACTCGGCCCAGACGCGTTCGTCAACCTTCCATCAATAATTCAGCTCTATCGCAATCAAGAAATAACTCTTTGGCCAATGGGATCTGAAAGAACTTTCCACTTGTCACCATTTCATTCACCTATCGCTACTGACTATCATTCAAATCGGTCCAGCTCAGTCAACCGAGTCTTGAGCACATTCTGCCTCCACCGCGCTACCGCCAAGCTCAAACAACCCTATTGTGGTATGGCGGTGAGCTCACCCAAGCTCACCCCACCATCTACCGCACTACCACTGCCCAAACTGACACATGTCATGGTATGGTGGTAAGCCATCCAAGCTCCTTCAAGTTCTGGCCCACCATTGTCTTTGGCCAACCAGAAGTAGACAACCAGCCATGTGCCAACCCATCATTCTCTTGTCGCATTGCCACCGAGTCCAACTCGGTCAAACTCTACCCTGAGCTCATCTGAACTCCTACTGCGCTACTGCATCCTAGACCAACATGCCTCGCAATATGGTTGTAAGCCATCTTGGCTAACCGCAGGCGGTCTTACCGTGACCATCAGAGCCAGTCACTTGACTGGCCACGGTATGGCGATAACTACCAAGCAGGCCACAGGTGGTCTTACCGTGACCACCGCGGTCAATCACTTGAATGGTCGTGGTATGGTGGTAACTACTAGACCCAACCATAGGCAGTCCCACCATGCTACCGCGGTGAGTGGACCCACCACCTATGGTATGGCGATAACTGCTAAGGTAAACGTAGAGATCGGAGCCGTAGCTAGAGAGAGAATAGGAAAACTCACACCGTGGAGACCGGAGCTGGAATAGGAACACTCACATCATGGAGACCGAAGCCAGAGATGGAGCTGGAACAAAAATAGGAATTTACCAAAAGTTCAGAGCCAAGTTCCAACCCGGTTCTGCCTCCAGCAGAACAAAGGAAAGCGAGAACCAAAAGAAGGAAGCGGAGCCGAAACGGGAACGGGAACAAATCCTGAAACTTAGCAAAAGTTCAATGCTAGGTTCCATCCTAGTTCCACCTCCGATAGAACCAAGGAACAACATAGAAAGTGACCAAGTCTTCAAGGGAAACTAGAATGTTGAGGCAATGATTTCCCAACAACACTACGCTACCGCATCAGGGCTTAAAGACCCCCACGATATGGCAGTGACCACTCAATCACTTAACCGCCACCATTCACCACACCACCACTAGGGAAGGTAAAGGATTTTGTGGTATAGCAGTAACACTGCATAACCACACCTTAACAGAAAGGGGCCTGTGGTAAGGTGGTAACCCCGCACAACCTCCAAGCAGACAAAAGACCTCCACTGTAAGGAGGTAAACCATGCAAGTGCGCCACCTTCAAAAGCTCCCAGCAGTATAGCAGTAAGGAAAGACCAAAGAAGATCCACCAAATCCATAAATAGAGATTCAAGCCAAAAATTTGAGGCATAAAATTTTCCAACAATGAGTTGCAAAATGAAAGTTGCACCACTTTGAAACTTTACACTACTTACATTTGACACTTTTTTCATTAACTAAAAACTGGACACCATGAGAAAACAACTTCGAGATAACAAAAAATGAGAGAGGTTATTGTATAGGGGCCTAGCATGATCTCATAGGATCAAGTGAAGAGTTTATAAGCATCATGGTTTGTGATTAATATCTCATCAAAGATTGATGCCCTTTTGCACTTTGGACCCTTAAGGGATTGAGTCATTTAAACATAGCTTAGAGTGATTCAACATGTTTGGGTGTGAAAGAGGACCATGCCTAACATAAATATACTCATCTGGACATTTTGGAATAGTTCGTTTGCTCACAGGAGTTGTAGAATGAAAGTTGCACCACTTTGCAACTTTACAATACTTGTATTTGACACTTTTTCCATCAAGTGAAAACTAGACACCACAGGAAAATGACTCTAATATTGCAAATAACAAGAGAGGTTATTGTAGAGGAGCCTAACATGATCCCATAGGATCAAATAGAGAGTTCGTAAGAATCATGGTTTTCAATTAATAGCTTGTCAAATATTGCTGCCCTTTTGCACTTTGAACCCTTAAGGGATCGAGCCTGTTGAACATAGATCAAAACGATTCAATGTATTTGGGTGTGAAAGAGGACCATGAATAACATAAACGTATCCATCCAAATGCATTGGAACAGTTTGTTTGGTCACACGAGCTGCAAAATGAAAGTTGCACCACTTTGCAACTTTACACTGCTTCTATTTGACAATTTTTTCATCAAGTGAAAAGTAGACACCATGGAAAATCGACTCTAAGATAACAAAAACCAAGAGAGGTTATTATAGCGGGGCCCAATGCAATCTTGTAGGTTTAGACATAGATTTTATAACCATCATGGTTTTTGAGTAATAACTCATCAAATATTGCATCCATTTTGCATTTTGGACCCTTAAGGGATCGAGCCGGTTGAATGTAGCTCAAAGCGATTCAGTGTATTTGGGTGTGAAAGAGGACCATTCCTACCATAAAAATTTCCATCTAGACATGTTGGAACAGTATTTTTGGTCACTTAAGTTGCAGAATGAAAGTTGCACCACTTTGCAACTTTACATTGCTTGCATTTAACACTTTTTCCATCAAGTCAAAATTGGACACCACAAAAAAATGACTTTGAGTAATAAAAACCAAGAAATTTTATTGTAGAGAAGCCCTACATGATCTCAACGCCTCAGACAAAATACCCATAACTGACATAGTATCTAGGTAACAAACTTTGAAAGATTGTTGCCTGTTTGTAATTAGGACTGTCAAGGGATTACATTGCATGAATTACAAATATTTAAAGGCAGCAATAAATTTAAAAATTTGAGTAGATATCATTACAAATTTTTATGTGAATAGATGGTATGCTATATTGATATTGATATATAATCATTAGGTTGATTTTTTTTAATAAATGAAGTTTTTATAATAAGTTAGTCAATTGGTGCTAGCTATAATAAGGAGAGAATAAAAGAAGAAAAAGAATGATTGGTAACCATCAATGGTTATTACACTCACTGTATTAATAATATAATGTTTACAATAAAATGAGATTTATTTGGTTGTCCTAATCCTTTTGTTTGTGCTACAATTGTCTAATATGCTTCATACACTGTTCTAAAACCGTGCTTGTACTTGTAGGAACAATGCTTTCTCAAAACTATCAAGTGGTAATACAAAATCATGAGAAAAAAATAAAACTATATGAATTCTAATACCCCACTTAAATCAAATATTGAATCAATGTGCACCATTTTCATGCACACAAACTTAGCTTATAAGATTCTCTCATAATAACCAAAAATATAATTCAAGGATGCCTTAGGTACTCTGTTCTCATAGATCTCTTACAATGTCACTCATACATTCAAGATTCTCTTATAATGTCTACATCATAGGTTCTCATGACATGGTTAACTTCAAATGAATAACTTGAAATTCCCTCGCTAAGTGTCACATGCTCTTTTATAATGGCTTCAAATCATATTTGAGATTTTTCAGGATCATCAAAATAAGGACGTTGCATTGTTTTTTTGGTTGAGAATCTCTTGGATGGCTCATATATTAGCATTTTATGCAAGGATACACTAATCGATTTTTAGTAGTTTACTTACAAATAGGAAAAGTAAAGGAAGAAAAAGAAAGAGCATCCAAACTGGAAATGAAAGGAAAATAGATGGAAGACACTTACTGACAACAAATCCACACCATTTGGTTCCAAGTCGAAAAAAAAAAGGCTTAAATATTGATGCTTCCATTGAGGATAGGAATGCTAGTCTCTCAACTTAGTCACTCCTATTCATACATCTTCATTGGGAGTTCCAAGATACCTATTGCACACAACACCTCTCATGAATAGAATAACTTAAAATTTGAGATGCTCTTATAATTTCTACATCATAGGAGCTCATGATGAGGTTAACTTCAAATGAATAGCTTGAAATTCCCTCGCTAAGCTTCACACACACTTTTATAATGGCTTAAAATCATAATTGAGATTTTTCAAGATCATCAAAATAAGGATGTTGCATTGCTTTCTTGGCTAAGGTTCTCTTGGATGGCTCATAAATCAACATTTTCTGCAAGGAGACACCAATCAATTTTTAGTAGTTTACTTACAAATAGGAAAAGTAAAAGAAGAAAAAGAAAGAGCATCCAAAATGGAAATGAAATGAAAATAGATGGAAGGCACTTACAGAAAACAAATCCACACCATTTGGTTCCAACTCAGGAACAACAAGGCTTAAATCTTGATGCTTCCATTTAGGATAGGCATGCCATTCTCTCAACTTAGTCACTCCTGACCATACATCTTCTTTGGGAGTTCCAAGATACCTATTGCACACAACAACCTCTCATGAATAGAACATGAATAGAATGTAATCAAAATATTACTTTCCAACCTTTTGGAAACTTGTAACCTATTATAAAAACAACACAATTTAATCTTCCACTTAGTTTACTAATCTATTGAGAATATCCTCCATCATTTGTTTTGCATATTTTTGAGAAAAAATAAAATACCATTGAACTATGTATCATTTTCCACAGTTCTAAACATAAACTGTGCTACATTTGCAAGTCTAATAACTTCATCAATCACCTACATACATGATATAAAATTAGATGATAGAATTTGCATCATAGAATTGGCATCATACAAATTATTGTGCATACAAGTATAGATTAATAAGAACCAATGTGCATACTTACAAATTAATCCAATGAACCATTCAAGTCTGCTCTACTCTTTATTGTGTCAAGTATTGCCTCATGGTCAGACTCACGAACCTTCCACAAGGTATTTTTCAAAGTTTCACCCCCATATTTGGTCAAACGAACATTGGATGCCATGAAAAGGCTTGAGTAATGAAGAATATTTTGATGTATGTCAAAGTCATAAAATAACCAGTATTTAACACTCTTATGTGGGTACCTTCTAAGCCCTATTCTGGTAACAACAAATGAGCCTATAGGGTATTCAATGTTTTCTCCATCTATAATTGGGGCCTCCAATTTATTTCTAGCCTCAACACAATGACACAAGTAATAGTCTATTCCATCTTTATTTCCTTCATCTATAATAATTGCATAACCATGCCCTACATTGATATGTGTAGAAAATTAGACAAAATTAGTCAACATTGCAAATACACTACAAAGTAAGATAACAATATGAATTTAAAAAACTATGCAAGTAGATATATTACCTGGTTGAGCTAGATCTGATAGGTGGTCAAAGTCAACCAATGAATTCATTTGTGTTAGTTCCAATGTCATCGGAGGGCGATACGTGTTAAGTGGGCTAAGGTAAGTTAATGACCATTTCTCAACCCACTCCTTTGACTCACAATCATCCTAGGCTTGCATTGTACATGAAGAACAAAAGCATGCCATCTTCCATGTATTGATACTCCATGAACCTACATTTGAGCTAAGGAAAGAGTGTATCTCACTCGATCCTACTAGTGTACACCAATCATCATATGGTGCAATGATAGTATTGTCCATCAATGAAAAAAATATATGAAGTGAAGACATACCTTCATTGTCTAGACCCATCAAAGCATTACACCACTCGACAATTGATTTTTCATCTGTCAACTTTGCATTATCTTTATACTTTAACTCTTCTTGTGCTAACTATCTTTTCACACATGCTCCTACACCATCATGCTCCCCCTTTCCATGCCTGACCTCACAAAAATTTCACATATGCTGAACACCTATAATGACATGCATCATGCTCAACTAGTACAACATATGCAAGTTATTGAACCATGATACACAGTTATCTAACCATATTATATGTCAACCGTATGCTATGCCCCTTTGATCCAAATCAATGTAGAACAACTATAAGCAACCTTCCACGAACTTTGGAGAATGTTTGTGATCATCACTAATATAAAAGTGATACTCCCTCAATACCTTCCTTTGGTTCTTTTTACTATTAGCTACATGAATGAATGCTATGTACACAAATATCAAAACCTATGTGGAGTTGTAATATTGTGACTACAACTCACTCTATGGTTGTAGAGTGTAGTTCTCTACAAAGTTGACCACTAAAACTATGCTGCGAATTGGAAATGTGTCCTTGCATAACTTAAATTATGTGTCCAACCATCAAGCTCTATGGATATGCCTTGCATACTCATACACTATATTGTCATGAAACATAGACATAAACTGATACATTGGAATCTTCTGAATAACCAAATCACACCTTTTTGCTTCATTGCCATCTTTTGTAACATATGCCATTGTTTTATACTTTTCGAACTCTAATAGTTGCTTTCCCACCTCATGTGTTCTTTCCATATGTTTCCATGGTAGAATATGTTGCAAGCCACCACAATGCTGACATGAACCATCCAAGCATAGTTTCCTATAGAATATTTGGCCATCCTCTATTTGACATAATTTTTTTGATAAGAATTATCTTGAAGATGTTGGTGGGGCTTCTATGCCACAATCATACAAAACATCATTAGTATGCAAATCTAAAACATATAGAATGATAAACATCATAATGGTTAGAGAATTCAATATGTAATCTACAACAACAAGTAGTGTGTGGTGATTTATCTTGACATAAAAAGGTTTAAGCATTTCAAAATATCTTTGAAAATTTTGAATTTAAGGATAATCCTATTGAAATTTACCAAATATATGGGTTTGAGTCGTGTCCAAAAAATGATTTGAATATGGCTCACGGTTCTGACTATCAATTCTCCTTCTTACCACATCCCTTTAATTCAGAGATGGCCTTATGTTATTCTTCCAATAGTCTTAAATTAGTGTTCTCAATGCTTCAACAACTAGTTTATCTTTTCATGGGAGTCTCCTCAAGAATGCCCATAATTCATTTGAATTGGTGCCCTCAATTCTTTGTCACCTTTGGACGACTCTTGATAAAAAATTTCTATTAGTTCTTAATTGTTCACTCATCTTTCTAATGAGATGATATCTCCTTGTTTGAATACTTACCAAAGTCGATGTAATGACACACTGGGTGACATTACTATCCTTTGAGCATGAGGTCTTACCAACACTCTCATAAGCATCCATTAGATTCTTCACAATAGTGATTTCACTTGAAGCATTTGATATTCTCAACCCAAGAATATTCATGATATTCTGGCCCCAAATGGAAGCCACTCTTCTACTTGAGAACACACACACCATCCAATCACCAAGGGTAACAAAGTGCAACAAACAAGATAACATGACCACTCCTTTCTCAAGAAGCGACATAAGATAAAACCATCTCCAAACACTAGAGGTAACAACATTAACAATACCACTCCTTGCAAGGAGGCACAAATCACATAACCCACTCCTTCCACAGGAGGTACAAAACATCACCATTTGTGGAAACCGGGTAATAACAATGACATAACTTCATGCACTACCCAAGGAAATAACAAACGGTCATCATTACAGAACGACAACCCCCAACCTCTAGGGTCTTCTAGAAGACTTACAGATTAATGACACTTTTAACCCACTTCCCAAACAAGAACATGAAGGAAAATTTCACTAAAGGCAATTGAAAGAAACTACCTTTGGATATTCTAAATCCATTTCCTTACTTCATTCAATAATCTATTGCATCAATGACACTTAATTTAACATCTTGTCAAGACAAAGAATGAAATATAAACCAAACATTTAATTTCCTAATTTCCTTTAAATAATAAAATAAGCATCTTCATCTATAAATAAGAACATATCACTTTAAAATAAATAGCCATACATCCTTGCAAACTAAATCATTTTTTAAAAAATCAATTAATTTCGTTATTAACACATCACTTACAAATCTCATATTTTCCCTTTTCAAATCTATTATTTAAAAAAATAAACAATAATTTAATTTAAGATATCATATTTTCTCATTTGCTCAACTTAATTTAATTCATGCCATAAGAAAATAAACCAACATTACTTAATTATATATACATATAATATATATATATATATATATAACTATGTCATTTATATATATATATGTATTACATATATATCCATTTGATCATAAGAAACAAAAATATATCTATTATTATATTATTATATAATATAATATTACTATTAATACATATTATAATTGATATAATACATATCAATAATTAATATTATAATATAAATAATATTAATATAAATATATATATAATGAAATAAATGTATTTTATTTTATTTAGATTTTGAGCCAAGGTTGACTGACCTCGAACCATGCACCAAACTTTAGGGTTGAGCTGCACGGTTCTCGAGGCATGTGCATAAGGATTAGGGTTGGCCGCGCTTTAGAAATAGCGGATTTACCAAGGCGGCGGCCGCGTTTCCTTCCATGTTCGTGCATTTTTTTTATAGAAGGGTGGCATTTTTGTTGGGGCCGCACTTCTAAGGGTCAGCGACGGCTATGTGCACAGCCTACCACCATTGTTGGTGGCGCTATGCTTTGCACAACAGCTGCCAACAATGGTGGCGACTGCTTACATAGCGGCCGTGGGGGTAGTGGGGGCTACGCTAGGCGCGACTCCCCCCACTCGCCTCCCATGGGGGGCGCGGTGGGGTGAGCCCCCAGTGCCTCCCCCAACCTCATTTTTTTCTTTTCTTTTTTAATTTAAAATTTTTATATTTTATTTTTTATTTTTAAACAATAACACGTGTGGATTTTTTGAAATCTGCATACCTCATAGGGGTTTTCAAAAATTTTAGACAGCATAAGCCCCTCTCAGATGAAATTTTAAAAGAAATGAATAGGTATATATATAAATATATATATTACAAAATATATATATATACATGGATTCAACATCCCTTTAAGAAATTGAAGAACTGAATTGAACACATAAAATTTAAATTACAGTCAAGAACTCTTTTTTTTTTTTGAGAAATTTAATTTTCAATACAATTTTTCAAATGTTGAAAACAAGATCTAAGATGGGTTTTGCTTGCAGTTCAA
Organism: Sequoiadendron giganteum; assembly: GCA_007115665.2. Lineage (NCBI taxonomy): Eukaryota > Viridiplantae > Streptophyta > Pinopsida > Cupressales > Cupressaceae > Sequoiadendron > Sequoiadendron giganteum. The sequence continues at coordinate 740,395,552 of CM021102.1, forward strand.
CTAAGCTTATATAAATTTCAATAGCATATAAATTTGAGAAACCTTTCAAATGAAAACTAATTTAATAGCAAGAAAACCTGTTTTCCCAAAAACTTGAAAAGTCGTTAATGGAGCTCTGAATTCTTTCTCTGATTTCAGTTCCTCCAAGTAATCCAACTTGTTTCTCCAAATTGAAAACCCCCAAATCTAGAAATTCCAAACACACAACCAAAAAATTCTTTTCCTTTTTCTCCATCTCCATTTTTCAATTTTTCCATCCTCCTTTCTTTTAGATTGTGAAGGAAAATTCAATAATAAAGAAAATTCCAAAAAATATCTCATTCAACCACTGTAATCAATTTCAAAAAACATAAAATGGAAAATATCTCTAATTTCAAATTTTTTTTAATTCAAAATTTATAAAATGCAATTTGAAACCTTTTCTTTCATTCTTCAATTTCTCATAAATAAATCCATAAATTTCAAAATAAACAACTTATCTAATTTCAACACAATCAATTTAATTAATTAATAAATAAATCTAATCCACGATTAAATTATTTATTAATTAAATTAAATTAATTAATAAAATAAATTACGTTATTAACATAATACCAAATCAATTTCAATCCACAAGTTAAATGCATACAACCATTTAATTACCCTTTTCAACTTGCAATTAAATAATCGAAGAGAGAGAGCGATATAAAAAAATTAACCTGAGTAAGACTCAACTACACGCTATGACTAAGGTGATGAATTGACATGGAAAACCTAGCTACTATCTCCCAATCGAATACCGTTGGGCAATGGACATGCTCGAACCTATGAAACCAGGTGGAGTCAATGTCCTGTACCTGTCAACCTGCAAACAAAGAGTTTATCCACATGCATATATATGTCATAATTAAAACACACCGTGAAGAGGAAATCTCAAAATCGCAGGGCACTCACAAGTGAGTGGTGCAATCCGTCCCCTTCACCAATACAATATTACTAACTGACGTATCTAACATCATTAATTTAATCAAAACATAAAACATCATTAATGTAAATGTTCACAATCTAATTTAAAGCATGCCATAATGATAACATCATAATAAAATACCATCACATCAAAATATCACATTCACATCGCTTACAAATAGCGATCAAAAGCAACTGAATTCTAAGTCAAAGTACAAATAAAAAGTACAACATAATCAAACAGAACACTGTTCAATCAAAAGAGCGAAACGGAGGGGTCTTACACAATGAAATCATTTGTTGACAAGGTAAGGGTAGCATGAGAAAATGCCTCATAGAAATGGGGTCTCACGGTGCTCTACATCATTGTGATCCCCCATTTATATGAAGCATTTTTTCACAGTGCCCCTACATTGTAAACCCTACTGCATTGACAAGCTAGTGTTTTGTCAATAGAGATGAAAACCAAAATAGTTTCAAAGATCTATCAATGTGGGAGGAGTATATTCCAATTTTGTAGAGACATGTATGGAAAATTTGGTAGAATAGATAATGCAATCAGATGTTTGATAAAATGCACATCACTATGAGACCCCATTTCTTTGAGGTATGTCTTCAAACAACTGATTTCCTTCTCTATGCTACTTGATAAAAAAAATTGGTAGAAATGTATGGAAAATTTGGTAGCATAGACAAGGCAATCAGCTGCTTGGTATATCTGTTTGATAAAATACCTCAATGAGATATGTCCTCATGGACTAGAATGATTGCGAGATATGCACAAAATAGATTTTCAAGCATATGCAATTTTTAGGTGTAAAACCAAATTCAACTACATTTTCCAACATCCCCCATGCCTATACCAAAATGAAAACTTTGGAGAGTGGTATGCACATCCATAGTAAAGGATTGATAAATGATGTATTATTTTACTTGTAATTTTTTTCATATATATATGTGTATAAAAAATGTGGAAGCATACACAAGGTAATTCAATTGTTTAACAAAATGCCTCAAAGAGATGTGGTTTAAAAATGTAATTGGAAAGTGTAAAGAATTGTGTGATTTAAAATGTGCATTGATAAGATAAGGTTATAATGACAAACAAACAATGATCAACATGGAATATGAAATATAAAAAAATCAAAGCAAACCAAAATAGAATGAAAGAAAATATGTAAAGACTTCACATATATGAAAAACTAGAGTTTTGAATGGAGAAATTCAACCCTTTTATGTAGCCTTTGCGTCTTGTTTCTTCAAACTCATCAACATTTTGACTTTTTAAAAAGCTTGTTCCCCTCCAAACTTCAATTGTATATCACTCTTCAATGGAATTCAGACTTGAATTGATATTATATTCCTTTCAACATGAAAATTTTACTTTTTCATGCAAAGGTGGTTGAAAGATCATGAAAAAGGTGGTGGAATGTGAAAAACTTGGATGCACACTTCACAAAATCATCAAAAATCTTTTTTTGTTAGAACACACACATAACCATGAGAATATGTAGAAGTGGGCCTTGAGATCATAGGCATATTGAGTTTTTATCCATTTTTAGAGCAAGACAAAATGTGCTATCATTATAACATGCTAGCATTATAACACACTCACCTAATAACACAAGCACGTTATGTCTTGCTAAAATAATGGACATATCTCTATTACTTCAAAAAGCGCTTGCATTATGGGAATTTGATTTATTTATTTATTTTCTCTCTTTCTCTCTATCCCCTACCCTCTACCCTTAAACCTTCTACCCTCTACCCTCTATCTCCCTCTCTCTCTCCCTCTTTGTCAAGTCTCTCTATCTATCACTCACTCCTATCTATATCCCCACTACCCTCTACCCTTAACCTTTAACCATATACCCTCTCTCTCTCTCAATCACTTACTCCTATATCTCTCCCCTCTACCCTTAACCCTTAAACCCTCTCTCTCTCTCTCACTTCAAGTCTCTCTCTCCTACCCCTTCTCCCTCTCTCAAGTCTCTCTCTCTCACTCACTCCTATCTCTCTCCCCTCTACCCTTAACCCTCTCCCATCTACCCTTAACTCTCTCTCTCTCTCTCTCTCTCTCTCTCTCTCTCTCTCTCTCTCTCTCTCTCTCTCTCTCTCTCTCTCTCTCTCTCTCTCTCTCCTATACCCTTAATCCCTCAACCCTCAACCCTTAAACCCTAAACCCTCAACCCCTATACCTCCTACCCTATACATTGGACCTTCAACCCTAATCATTCAACCATATACCCTCAAACCTATACCCTAAACCCTCTAACCTCAACCCAATACCCTAAACCATCAACCCCTATAGGTTCTCAACCCTATACCCTCAATTCTCAACCCTATACCCTCAATTCTCAACCCTAAACCCTTAAACCCAAGTAAACTATCTACCCTAATCCTTTAATCATCAACCCTCTACCCTCTACCCTCTATCCTCAACCCTCAACCCTTAACCCTCAAACCTATACCATCTACCCTCAACCCTTAAACCTATACCTTAAACCCTCTACCCTCTACCCTCAAACCTATACCATAACCCTCTACCCTCAACCCTCAACCCTTAATCCCTCAACCCTTAAACCCTAAACCCTCAACCCCTATACCCTCTACCCTATATATTGGACCCTCAAACCTATACCCTAAACCCTCTACCCTCAACCCTTAACCCTCAACCCTAAACCCCTATAAATTCTACCCTCTACCCTCAACCCTAATCTCCCAAACCTATACCCTCAACAACATACCCTAAAAAATCAACCCTATAGATCCTCAACCCTATACCCTCAATTCTCAACCCTCTACCCTATACATTGGATCCTCAACCATCAAACATCTCTATCCCTCCCTCCTCTTCTCTCCTTATCTCTATCTCACTTCTCCCTTCATCTCTCCCTCCATCCATACCTCCCTGTCTACTCTAATCCCTCAACCCTTAAATCCTCAACCCTCAACCCTCTACCCTCTACCCTTAACTCGCAACCCTTAAACCCTAATCCATCAACCCCTATACCATTTAACCTATATATTGGACCCTCAACCCTAATCCCTCAACCCTCTACCCTAAACCTTAAACCCTCAACCCTCAACCCTTAAACCCTAAACCCTTATACCCTCTACCCTCTACCCTCTACCCTATAAATTAAACCCTCAACCATCAAAGTCAACCCTCAACCCATTTACCCTCTACCCTATACATTGGATCCTCAACCCTAATCCTTCAACCATATACCCTCAAACATATACCCTAAACCCTCTACCCTCAACCCTTAACCCTCAAACCTCAACCCTTAGACCCTAAACCCTTAAACCCTCTACCCTCTACCCTCTACCCTAATCCCTCAAAACTATACCCTCAACCCAATACCCTAAACCATCAAACCTATAGTTACTCAACCATATAACCTCAATTCTCAACCCTCTACTCTATACATTGGATCCTCAGCCCTCATATATCTTTGTCCCTCCCTCCTCTTCTCTCCTTCTCTCTATTACACTTATCCCTCCCTCTCTACCCTAATTCCTTAACCCTTACATGCTTAAACACTCAACCCTAAACCCTAAAATTTCAACCCTAAGCCCTTAAACCCTAAACCCTTAAACCATCTACCTTCTACCCTCAACCCAATACCCTCTACCCTCAAACCTAAACCCTTAAACCCAATTAAACTCTCTACCTTAATCCCTCAACCCTCAACCCTTAATACCTCAACCCTTAAACCCTCTACCCTCTACCCTCTACCCTCAACCCTTAAACCCTAATCCCTCAACCACTATACATCGGACCCTCAACCCTAATCCCTCAACCATATACCCTCAACCTTAAATCCTCAACCCTCAATCCTTAAACCCTCTACCCTCTACCTTATACATTAAACCGTCAACCCTCAAATCTCAACCCTAAACCCTTAATCCCTCAACCCTTAAACCCTAAACCCTAAACCCCTATACCCTCTACCCTATACATTGGACCCTCAAACCTATACCCTAAACCCTCTACCCTCAACCCTAAACCCTTAAACCTTCTACCCTCTACCCTCAACCTTAATCCCTCAACCCTATACCCTCAATGACATACCCTAAACCATCAACCCTATAGGTCCTCAACCCTATACCCTCAATTCTCAACTCTCTACACTATACATTGGATCATCAACCCTCATATATCTATGTCCATCCCTCATCTTCTCTCCTCTCTATCTTGCTTCTCCCTCCATCCATCCCTCCCTCTCTACCCTAATCCCTCAACCCTATACCCTTAATCCTTAAACCCTTAAATACTCAACCCTAAACCCTCAACCCTTAAACCCTCTACCCTCAACCCAATACCCTCTACCCTCAACCCTAATCCCTCAACCCTTAAACCCTTAAACCTAAATAAAATCTATACCCTAATCCCTCAACCCTCCAGCCAGCAAACACACAACCCTCTACCCTCTGCCCTCAGCCCTTAAACCCTAATCCATCAACCCCTTATGGTCTGCCTAGCCACAATGGACCCTCGACTCTAATCCCTCAGCCCTGTACCTCAGTCCTCCTCCTCTACATGGAAGCCACTCAACCATTAAACCCTAAACCCTTAAATCCTCTACCCTCTGCCCTCTATCCTATACGATTAAACCCTCGACCCTCAGTTCTCAACCCTCAGCCCTTAATCCTCGGCCCTTGAGCCCTAGGCCCTCAGCCCTATGCCCTCTGCCCTATACATTGGACCCTCAGCCTAGTCCTTCAGCCATATGCCCTCAAAGGCCTATACCCAGCCAACTCTCTACCTCAGCCATAACCCTCAGCCCTAGAGCCCTTTAACCCTAAAACCTAGGCCATGGAAGCCTTCTACCCTCTACCCTCTACCCTCTACCCTCAACCCAATACCCTCTACCCTCAACCCTAATCCCTCAACCTAATACCCTAAACCATCAACCCTATAGGTCCTCCGCCCTAATCCCTCAACCCCTATCCCTTTCTCATTATATATACATATCACCTCTCTCTCCCTCCTCTCCTACCCTCTCTAATTGTCTCTATCTACTCTCTCCCTCTTTCTACATACCTCTTGCTCAATCAATCTCCACCACTCTCTCTCACTCCCTCCCTCTATCTATCTTTATCTCCCTCCCACTACCTCTCTATCACTCCCTCTCTCTCCCTCTCCCTCTCTCTCCCTACCTCTCAGGTCTCTCCCTCTCACCCACACTTTGTTAGGTCTCTCCCTCTAGCACCCTACCTAGGTGGCTTCTCTCTCTCTGTGTCCCACTCTCTCTATCCTGTCCCTCCAGCCCTACCCTGGATAAGTCCACTCTCCACTCACCCCCTCTCTCTCTGTCCACTCCAGCCTACCTAGATAAGTCCTCTCACTCCGCCACCTCTCTCTCGGTCCTGTCCTCCACGCCACTCCTCCTCTCCTGGGTCTCTCAGCTCCACACTCCTCTCTCTCACTCCCTCACCCCCTCACACTCTCAAGTCTCTCCCTCTAGAACCCTACCTACATAAATCTCTCTCTCTCTCTCTCCCTTCTCTCTCAATTCCCTCTCTCCCACCCCCCTCTCTCTTTCCCTCTATCCCTCCTACTCTACCTACCTAAGACCCTCTCAATCCCTTCTCTCCCACTAACTCTCTCTTAGTCTCTCCCTTCCACCCCATCTCCCTCTCTAAAGGCTCTCTCTCACTACCTCTCTCTCTCTCTCTTAGGTCTCTCCCTCCCTCTCTCCCTCCCACCCTCTAAAGACATGCATAAATACATACATAGTTACATACATATAAGCATAATTCATGTGTATATACAGTCCTACATACATACAAGCATACATGTACATATGTACACACAATCTTAAATGGATACATGCATCGATACTTACACAGATATAGGAATACATACATACATACATGACATACAAGAATACATGTACATATAAACATACAAATATATATACATTCAATAGAGTAGAATTTAACATAAAGAAAGACCTAATGTGAGCGTATTATAACATGCTCACATTATGTCTTGCTAGACATGCCCCACTATAAACACAAAAAACCATGTCAAAACTAAGATATAACGTGAGTGCATTATAACACACTCATGTTATATCTTGCTTTGGGAATCCCCAAGCCTTAGGCTTAGCATTTTCCTTCAAATACCAACCCAAAGGCTTGGAGGGCCTTCCCAATGACCAGGCATGTGTTTTTGCAAATTCTATAATATTTCACATAATCGGGTATGTGCTCACCATTAGGATTGCATGTGTTTCAATGTCGAAAATATTAAACACCTGGGTAATGTTAGGCTCTCTCTTAGTTACCAACGATGTAATTTTTTTCACTTTTTGACAATGTTAAGCCTTTGATCTATAATTTATTTTCTTTGTGTGTCTCTTTTTTGGCAAAAATCAATGTTTGACATTTTTTCATTATAAATTAACCATTCATCAAAATTTAAAATAATTACATTTTAAGAAACTAGATTCCATTCTACAATTTTTATTTTTTTAAAATCAATTAGTTTCCAAAATTTGTAGGGGTAGCACAGCCAAAATTCTCTTTTTCAGGTAGTGTCCACTTTAAAAATTAGTAAAAATAAAATATTCATTAAAAAATTATCAAAAAAATCATGCATCAACTACATAATATTAGCTAATTTCTCACTGAAATGATTTTAAAAATACTAAAAAAAAGCTCACCATGCTACGTTCCCACAAAAGTTGCTATGTTATATTTTTTTGACAAAAACAACACCAATTTATATGGGTATGTCTTTTCAACCCCTTAATCTCAACCATTTTCAAAGTAAATTAGCAGTTTAGAAAGTACATTCGGAGAACTACAATCCTATTTTTGTTGCATCTCAAAATTTTGAGTGTAACTATCCTCAATTTCACGTCCAAGGTTAGTATTTTTTTATTTCAAATAAAAAATGGCCACTTAAGCCCCCTTTTTGTGCCCCCATATTTTTGCACTTACCCATCCCATGGTTACTTTCCATGAAGGCAGTTGATTCAGTAATTTATAATTGTTTAAATTTTCTCATAAGGGCTTTGTGCACATTATGCATGACACTGGATATAAACCTCTAGTGTCACATGGGGGCTACTCGTTAGATCACTTATGGCTACCACTATCTGTCCACTTCCTTCTAAAATGGACTTTTTGTATCACACCTATCTTAAATATAAGAATGGGGGTATAGTGTCCAAGGTGACCTACCCTATCTCCCCTTATGTCATTTCCATTAAAGGCTCTATGATCGTGTAGCAGCAGGTTGCCTCCTCCTCCTCCACTCAAAAGGGGAAGGTGAAATTTTCATTCACCTAGGATCCCTCCTCTTCTTTTGTTTTCTCATTTGCTTTTTCCTCCCACCCTACTATGGCACCTTCAACCTCTGCTCCTATGCCTCGCATGGGGAGTCTGATGGTGCCCACTTGGTGGAAGACCAAGTTTCAGGTATTCGAGCTTTGTGTCTTACCCACGGTGTTGAGGACCATTGTATATGGTAAGGGGAAGGTCCCTCTTGGAGTTGCTCCTATGTCTTAGCCTTCATGGCATCCTATTACTCTTATCCTTTGGGTGGTGAATGAAAAAATGCCCACTGCCGAGGTGCCTAATTTTTATTCTCCACCTATTGTAATTTCCTCTCCTGTGCTTCTTGCTCCTACTCCCATCCAAGAGGCTACCCTTCCACCAATAAAAAATATGGAGGACATGCCTATGGTGGAATAGGATCCTCTTGTTCCTTCTCAACCAACAAGTTCTAGTTCATAGAGCCAACAAAACTAGCTTGCGTGTGATCCTAAGCATTGGAGGAAGGCTCTGGCTGTTGATCAAGCTACCTCATAGAAGGAAGAAGAGGAGCCAACAACTCCTATTTTGAAATATGCTATTGTGCCTCCTTCCTCTGCTTCTTCTGTTTTGATTCTTATCACCTTGATCTTTCTTTTGGCTCCTCTCGTGAATGTTGATGACCCTCACCCCAAAAGGGTGGTGTTCCTCACTCCCTCAACAGATCCTCCTCTTTTGATGTCCCTTCTAAAAATATCTCCATTTTCTTGACCTATGGACATGCTGAACACCACAGTGGAGTCCACTATGACCTTTTCTTCTTCCTCCTCACCTTATTATTCCTCTATGGGAATTATACATCCTTCGATGAAGCATAAGTTGGAGGATGACCTTGCTTCCAATAGAGGTTAGAAGAAGGGATTACCTTCCTCGAGAGATGGTTCTACTTTTTCTTGTTTCATCCTTGTGACGAAGGTAGCCCAATGTCTCTTGAGTTTTTCACTATCTCTTAACAAGATTGATGGTGGATCTCGAATGCCTCCTTCATCTCTTGCTTAGTTAAAACATGGCACTCCTATCAAGTTCATGTTTAACTCGATAGATGATGTCCCAATTTTTTCAGTGATCTTTGCAAGATCGATGACTTTACCTCACATAAATTGAGTGAAGAAGACCTTGAGATTCACTCTTCCTTAGCTCTTGACATAGGGGAGTCAGATGATGCTCCCCTTATTATCTCGCCCTTGTAGGCTCATACATCTTTCCCTTATGATGATCTAGATTGGGAGAACAATGACCTCTTGGTTGATGAGGACTAGAGGAGTACCTCTTCTTTATCTATAGATTAGATGTGTGTGTGTTATGCTTCCATTGTGATTATTTTTGTGTGTTCTTGGATGACCCTTGTCACCCTTGTAGGTGCTTGGATACATGAGTGAAATTTTGTTGTAAACGTCCTATATATGTTGCACCATTGTTCTATATGTTTTATCTTGATTTTTTAAAATGGGGGATGATGCAAAGTGTTGGGGGCATTTAGGCCTCCCTTCCACGTTGACCCAATTTTTTTTTTTAATTTTGTTTTCATGTGCTATTATTCAGATATGTGAATTCCTAGAATTGATGATCTTTCACCCCTACACTATGTATTACCTATCTTGATGAGTTGATATGACCCCGGATTCCTAGATCCCATTGTCTCTTATTTTCTTAATCTTTTCTTATCTTTATTTTTATCTTTTTCTCTTCTTCTCTTGCTTCTTGATGTTGTGGTGCCTATGTGTTGTTCCTCATGTGTGTAACAATATTTCCACATCTACATCTCATCATGTATCGTGGGCCATGACATCTCTGCATGTTCTTCCTTTCCTTAGGATTCCCTGTGCTCCTTCAGTTTGTATGCAGCATCCTAAGGGGGGATCCTACTTCTCTGATTTTCAATAAGGTGTATTTGGTGCCCAATGAATCCCTTACTAGAAATCTTCATATTTTTCAAAATTTCATGCTTTGATAAGGATCCCCTTAGAAATATTTTCTTTTGAAATTGAATTCGTAGCCAAAAGAAGTGAAATTTTTCCTTCGAGGAGGCCATAATTCTTTTTTTTTGGATTACTTGACGAAAGAGAAACTTTCAAAAGGATTCCTTGATGATAGGATTGTTTGAAAAAAATTCACCACTTTTCAAATGGAGTATCCATTTGTGTGGATCCCTTGTAATCTTGAAGGGTTACTGAGGGACCCCTTTCAAAACTTCTCCTTCAATTATTTGTTTTGAGATATGACTGTCAGTCTGTCTGTGTAAAGTTTGCTTGCCTAACATGTTTTGTTTGTGGATTAAGATGTTTCTTTGTAGGACTGAGCACATATGAAGTTTATTTTAAAATCAATCTTGGAGGGTCGAGGATCTTGTTGAGCTTTCCTTGTAGGACTGAGCACCTATAAGGGTCAATCAGATTCTAAGGAGCCTTTTATTTTTTTCCCTTGAACCAAGCACCTACAGTGCCTCCTTTGTAGGACTGAGCACCTATGAAGTGTTTTCATTCTACAGAACCAAGTACCTATAGAACCTTTGTTCATCTTCTATGAGATTGAGTACCCATGGATCCAGTTCTATAGGATCGAGCACCTGCGGATCTTTTGTTCAAATTTCCAATGGACCAAGTGCTTGTGGACCCATCCTCTTCTCCTACATGCCTGAGCATGTTAGATTTTGGTATGCTTCCTGATGGTTCGGGTATATTTTATTTATCTCTTTCTCTACTTTACCTTGCATTCATTGATGCATATGCTCAGTAAAGTGGGGGAAAATGTAATGGCATGAATTTTCACCCTTGGGAAAATTCCACATGTACATTACTCCTACCTTAGAGAATTAAATCAAATGGTTCAATCCATTAACCCGCCACCTTTTCTTGTCCACTTGACAACTCATTTGTGTGTCGATGGGGGAACTTATGTTGGGGATGCTAGCATAGTGCATGGACATCATCGTGGCTTGCTTTCATCTTGATAGGATTCCTACCTCTAGAATCCATAGAGGCATTACACTCCTCCATTGGACATGAAGTGTAATGTTTTATACTCAAGTTTGATCAACTTCAAATGAGCTTATTTTCCTCCTTTTGACTTCAAATTATCTAACTCTTCATCTCTTTCAACTCCTTCACACTTCTTGACAGCTTCTTGATCAAATTCACTCTACTTACTCACTTTTAGCTCCTTCAAATTACATTACCACCTCCATTGTAGCTATAAGCTGCTATTTTGTTAGCTCCTCCTCTTCGTTGTTGCAGAAACACTAGATTTAGAGAGCTTGCAAGCTCCCTCCTTCCTCCATTTTCCTTGAGAGCACGTCATTGAGAAGATGATATCCATTATTTTCACTCACCTTTGCATTATCATATTTATATTGCAACATATTTTTTCCTGAGTATTGCTCAATATTTCCATTTCTATACTTGCTTTATCATGTTTTTATACAATTGTGGCTATTTTTTCTTCCATGGAAATGGAAACATCAAAGTGGGAGACTAACTGAGGAAATACTCTTTACACAACCCCAACATTTTCTCATTCTTGTGTGTGTAGGTTATTTATCAAGTGAAGCTAGTGAAGATCTCAACTTGCAGGTTCAAATATTTTCCTTTGCCACCCTTCTTTTATCAATTCTAGTTTAGTGTTGTAGAAATTTTCTTCTTATTGTACTTCAATCATGTATTTCCTTTACATTCCATCACAACATAAAACCTCTTAGTCAATTTGCTAGATTATTCCCTAGTGTTTTTATCTTCTCCTAACACTCTCTATCCATACAAACACCAACACCCCACTAATATGCTAATGTGTCATGCTAGATTCTATGTTGTGCTCTACCATCCTCAAGTATTGAGTTGTCTAAGTATTTTTATTGGACTTTGGGAATCGATTAGTTTGACCACCTGAAACACTAGGGTTAGCAGAAGGACAATAGCAACTAGATTACTCTTTCTTTTCAACCTTAACCATTTAACCTTTCCAATCATTTAGAAAAGATTGAGGTAGATTAGGGAAACATGTTTCTTTGGACCCTCTTGTGACCTGGGGTCTCAAAATAGCCGGTCCCCCTCCTCTACAAAAAAAATGAGATAGAACAAGAACACATAAGCAATAAACCTAGATGTACGTGGGGAAAAATATTTCGGGTAAAAAACCCCACCCTCCAAAAGCATATGACTACTATATCAAATCAAATAGAGGTTACAATGCAGCTCCAAGTACAAAGCTTCTTCAACAAGTGCTTCAAAACAAACACATGTTGTAGAGTGAATCTGGTAGCACTTTGTTACCTGCAAAAAAACTATGCATTCTACAATGCAAGGCATATAATATATATAGAATACAATCCAAGAGAAGAATCTAGAATTGAATGGGCATCCAAATACATATGGCACAATATCCCATGCCATAGACATGCATTTGGACACATGTACGATATTCCCTTACATTTCTTAAAACCGTCATACCATGCAATATTCTCTCTCTAAGATTGGGCACCCAAAATGTGCTCATAATAGCCTATGACAAATTCTTTACATGTATCATAAAAAAATTCATAAATTGGCCATAAAATATGCCACAAGATCCATCATAACTAACAAAAATATTTGATTCTCTTACAATCTGTCATAACCCAACTTGGGTGCCAACTTTCAGCATGCATAAAGATACCTTATGACACATCATAAAATATGTCATAGGTCAAATATTCCAAAGTGGGATGCCTATGTCCACTTAGGATGATGATGTGTCATCTAATCACTTCCAACATGGATGCCACCTAGCCAATGGGTCCCCATTTATGACATAACACCATATGCAATTAAATAATACAAATAAATAGAATAATACATTAAATTAATGAAAATTAGGAATCTAAGGTTGAGACACCTTAATCCCATCATTATCCCACTTGTCAAAGACTTGTCTAGAGTCATATAGAACCATCTACTTAGGGCCCCAAGGCCCATGGAATCGAAACACCATTTGAACTTCTTTGTGCTCATTGGTTTCATTAGTGCATCTGCAACATTCACCAAAGTGTCAACCTTTTCCATGTTCACCTTTCTATATTCTACCATATCATGAACAAAATGATATTGAACATTGATGTGCTTTATTTCGGCATGGAAGGTAGGATTCTTTGCTAGGAAAATCGTACTTTCATTATCGACACAAATAATAATCTATCCTACATCTAAACCAATATTAGAACACAATATCTTAAGCTAAATGGCTTCCTCACAAGCACGAGTAGCTAGCGTGTACTCTACTTCTATCGTGGAAAATGCAACTACAACTTGTTGCTTACTCATCCAAATGATAGCACCACCAAACATCATAAACACGTAGCCACTGGTGGATCTTCTACAGTCAATGTCACCTACCCAATCTAAATCCACATATCCATGAATACTCACTAAATGTTAAGGTCTATTAAGATAAGCATGACAACATAAGTCATACTTAGAAGTACCTCATAAATATCTAAACAATCTCTTAACTACATCCCAATGCACCTGTCAAGGATTAGCCATAAAATAGCTAAGAACCCCCACTACTTGGAAAATGTCTGGTCTTGTACACACCACTGCATACCTTAAACTATCAACTTCACTTGCATATGGTACTCTATTCATGTCATCCATCTTAGTATGATATTTTGGACAATCATTCATAGAAATATTCATCCCCTACATCACAAGAACTATCTTTAATTTTTCATGTTGAATCTCTCTGACATAGAATTCACATACTTTCTTTGGCTTAAACAAAGCTTTCTTCTTGACCTATCTCTCATGATCTTCATTCCTAGAATGTAACTAGTTGTACCTAGGCCTTGTTATCTCCTAATATTACGCTCCTGCTAAGTTGTAGAACTTAGCATATTGAAGAAACATGGGAACTTTTCTAAGGTTGTGGGTCACCTAAAGTAGAAAAGAACTTCTAGAGAAAGTTGAATCTTAAGGTACTCACCTAAAAATATTCTAATGATTTGTAGGGGAAAGGGTGAGAGGGGAACACAAAATAAAAAAATGGAAAACTTAAGGTGATGCACCTAAACATTAACTAAAACTCACAAATAGCTTGCATACATAGTTAATTAACTACAAGCTTGATACACACAACTCAATATTGATATCCCTTTGCATCAATAATTTGTAAGGAGGCTACAATGCAGAATCCTAGAAGGAAAGAAACTTTCACAACTTGAATCACCTACAATTACATATACTTTTTGTTCAAAGATGCCAATAATGAGACACAAAAACAAGGAATGAGAAAATTTCACAAGTCATTACATCAAATAATCCAAATGCATACAGTAAAACACAAAATTGAGAAGGTCAAACTATGTATCTCTATTGATCTTCAAGGTATGAATTGCAATACATGTTCAAAGAGTTAAAAAATACTGTCTTTTTCTATAGAGGACTCCAAAAGTCACAAAGCAGACAAAAGGTGATAATCAGAACTCACTTCACAAATTAATAATGAAGTTACTACATGCTTCTCCAAGAGATTCCACCCAAATAGGAACCCAAAACCCTTTGGTCGTGCATAACCAAAAATTCTAGAAAATAGCTCCCAAACTCCCTCCAAAATGACTCTAAAGTGAAGAAAAGGTTAAAACATGACCTAACCCACCATAAAATCTCCCAAAACTACTCTAAACCAAGTCTAAATAGTCGTATATTCCCTCCAAATGTTGGTCAACTTCTTCCAACTTCCCTTATATGCTTGGCATAAATAATAAAACTTCAACCATAATTCCCCTTTGACTCATACTTAGAAACAAACACATTATCTCCTTTTGCACAATAAATAACATTAATTAAAATTGTTTATAAATTACCATTTCACCAATACTTTACATTGTATTTGGTGCAAAATACAAAGGAACATGACACGAACAACATGGGATTCAATGCAAAAAGAACAATTCCTAAAGGACCCTTAGACACTTAGCATAATACAAAGGAGAAATAAGTTATATTGTAAAATTTTAAAAAGAAAGGCAAAAATTCCTTAGGAAGTTGGCCAAAATTTTAGGGAAAAAAGAAACCCTAAAGAAAAATCCTGCCACACATTCATAAAGCATTTTCATTTTGTATTGCAACTTTTGGAAGCTTTTATTCACTAACATAGGGTTTTCATGGAGGTTCTGTGAAAGGTTTCATGGTGGATTCTAGAAAATACAGAGGCTACTCTTTACAAATCTCATGCCAAAAAATGCAACACCGAGCTTGGGTAAGCTTTTGTATGTGTTAACTTTGCACTTCCTTTTCATTTTCTTTGTGAAACATTCCTTGTTTGAGCTTTGTTAATGTAAAAATGAGGAACATGTTTTTTATTTCCTATGCCTCTTTGTAATGGCTCTTTCTTAGCATTAAGAACACTTTTATGTGCTCTTCTTTTGAAGAGAAATGGTGGTAGTGCCTTTTTTTTGTATATGCTTGGCCTTGAGCCACATTAGAACAAAAAAGATAGATAGATTAGCTTTCACTATGCATTTTATGCTTAATACTTGGATTTTTGAAGGAAAAACATGAAGTTTCCTTTTGTTTTGTGCAACCTGGAGCTCACATCTTTACACCTGCCTTGGAAATTTGGGCTTCATTTTGCTAAAGGTCATGGTATCTATGCATTTCTCTTCTAGGTTTACCCTAATCCTATGGCTTAAAAGCTCCATTCCTTACATTTTTTGGTTCTCTTGTTCTCATGGCAACAACTTCACATATTATAGGTATTGAGGGTTTTGTAGGTATATCTAGGGCTTTCATTATTCTATTGTTTACACCTTCTCTTTTTTCCCTTAATTTGCAAGCATTATTAATTCAGCACCATATGTGTTTTGTGCACTATAATCTTTCAACTGTTCATGATATAATGACCTTTTGACACTATTTAGCTCACTGTTTTGGTACTTGAAACTTTACCTGAGTAACACTATTAATTTTGATGGTCTTGAATGCCTTATGGTCATCCCTCACATTATAGACTATCTTTTAAGACAGTATTCAGTCCCTTCACTATTGCCAAGGCCATCAATGGCACAGATCCTTGGAAATTCTAAGACATGATTTATTCACGTGAACTATCACTTACAGTCAAAGTTAATTGTTCCTTGATTGTTTACTATCCTCATGCGTACAAATGATATTTTCACAGTTTATCATTCACAATTAGAGTGAAGCATGATCACTTATTCCTTCAATGTCCTAAGTGACATGACTATTCATCTTCTTATCATGCTCCACTTTGGGAGAGTATATTTTCATTCATGATAGTGAGGAAAACTTCACTATCATGGGTGATGAGATACATGTCCCAAGTTGATGAATATGACTCTTTTACACTTCTCATCCCTCTTAAAAACAAAGGGTAGCATCTTGGGATCAACCCTTTTGGAAGCCCATTTCACTCCACATGCTATAATATCAAATGAAAATACTCCAAAAATGATAATTTTACCTATACCTGCACAATGAACAAACATGTTAGACAAAAATAGTGAAACTCAATATATGATGGATGTTGATGATAATCTTCTACTTTTTTGGACATCTATGATAAAGCAACTATTTGAATGCCTTATGAGAGTGATCTATATGTTTGTTGATGTATGTGAAGTGAATAGTGATCCTTATCGTTAACACAACCTTTCTACACTCTTACAGGCATTTTGGTGCAATGCAACAAACTTCTAGAGGACTTGGGAGCTGAAACAAAGATGTAGCCGTTCGACCTTGGGATTTTTCATTCACGCAATGATGAATCCCTATTCCCTTCATATGATTTTTCTTTCCTTCTTCAAATGTATATTTTATTCCTTATATTGTATTGAAATAGTGACCGTGACTTGTGTGAGACACTATACATTTGCAATTATCAATAAAATATAGAACTTTTAATGCAAATTCTGTTGATTTTATTTTTTTCTTTCAAGAATTTGTATAATGAATTGTAATTCACTTGATAATACTTATGTTCATATGAATATAACTTAGCAAAATTGAATGTATAACCTTTATCTTTTATTTTCAAACACAATCTCATCTCTACATGATTGAACTAGAAGCAAAATCAGGTAACAGGTCTTTCATCTCAAAATTTGTTGATAATTGAAACTTAAAATCTAAAATCATACTTTTAAAATTCCTAATAAATAAAATATCATCTACATATAAAAAAATAATGAGAATGTGACCATTATTAGATTTATAATACACACAATGGCCATATTTAGATCTCTAAAATCCCAATGACAACACATAGGTATCAAAATTATGGTACCACATTCTAGGAGACTGTTTCAAACCATAAAGGGACTTCTTTAGTTTACAAACCTAATTTTCTTTACCATTTTCAATGAAATTCTCTAGTTGTGACATTTAAATCTCTTCCTCTAAGTCACCATAGAGGAATGTTGTCTTCACATCCATTTGTTCCACTTCTAAATCATATGTTGGTTTAAGTGATAATAGGAACTAGATAGATTTCAGCTTCACAATATGAGACATATCTCCCCATAATAAATTCCCTCCACCTGTCAAAACCCCTTAGCAAACAATTGTGCCTTATGCTTCTCAAAACTACCATCAAGACCACACTTTTTCTTGAAAACCTATTTACAACCAATAGGTTTACATCCATTAGGAAAAGGTATGAGATCCCAAGTCTTATTTTTCTTTAATGCACCCATCTCCTCATCCATGGATTTCATTCAAGAATCTACATCACTCATACCCATATCCTCTCTAATAGTCCTAGGCTCATCAGTGTTAGCAATCAAAGAAGAAATACAACTAGAATCTAATAATGAATAAATAACCCTTTCTAGTTGTTGCCTAACTCATGTAGACCTCCTCAAAAATTGAGGTTGACATTCTTCTTCTTTAGAAATTTTTGAGCTACTTCAACTATCCTCATCACCCATTCTAATAGGAGTGCATAGTTTATCTTTCTTTAGAGTAGGTGGAATCTGAACTACCTCATTATTTTTTTCTCCTCTTTCTTTGGTTGTAGCTCAAAAATGGAAGGTTTCATCTCTCTAAAAATCATACTTTTACTACAAAGAACCTTATGAGCTTCTGGATCCCAACTCTTGTACCCTTTCACACTGACACCATAGCTAATAAAGATACACTTAACTACCTTATTCTCCAACTTTTACCTCTTCTTACAAAACATGAGCATAAGCTTCATAACCAAATAATTTGAGATGTCTCATTGAAGGATTTTTAATAGACCGCACATCCATGGGTGTCTTTCCAACAAGAACCGATGTAGGATATTTTTTGATCTAATAATATGTAGTGGTTACTGCTTCATCCCAAAACTTCTGCTCAAGGCTAGCACCACTCAACATAATTCGAACCCTCTCCATCAACGTTATGTTCATCCTGTTTCCAACTCCATTTTTTAATGGAGTGTAGGGAGTTGTCTTATGTCTTTCAATCTCATTCTATTTACAAAACTTACCACCATTTTCAGTCCTCAAACACTTAATATTTTCACTAGTATGAATTTCTACCAAGGCCTTAAAACTCCTTAAATCAATTAAAGACTTTAGATTTATGTTTTAGAAAATAAAAAAAATTCCTTCTACTGTAATCATCTATGAAAGAAAAAAAATATAAATATTTTGATAATGAAGGAACATTCAAAGGACCAAACACATTTGAATGAATATAGTCCAAAACACCTTAAGACTTGTGAGAACTAGAGTAAAAGGAAACATGGTGCTATTTTCCATAAACACAATGTTCGCAAAATTCAAACTTGAGATTACAATCATCAAGGCCTTCAAAAAGGCTCTTATTTTTCAAGGTTCTAAGAACCTTCTCACTAATGTGACAAAGTCATTGGTGTCATAACATTTCCTTCTCTGTAGGAAGCTTCATTTCCATCAAATGATAACCCTTAGGTACCCAAAATGGACGACCATTGGATGTAGCTGCAACACACTTCTTAACTACACAATCTTATGGTGAGGATGAAGAATCCAAAGGTCTCTTCTTTGGTACATCAGAAGAACTATTTTACTATACTGTGCATGGATATAACTTGTATAGAGTTCCAACTTGAATAGCCTTAGCCAACACCATAGTTGCTCTTGTCATCTTGTATCCTCCACTAGAGAACACAACTTGCACTCTTGAATCATTTAGTTTACTTATAGAAAGTAGGTTTCATGCCAAACCTGGGATATGCAAGACACCATCAATCCCCTTCACTCTTCCATCAGGAAATTTGATTTTGACTCTTCCAAAAACAACAATCTCTAGGTGAGATTCATCACCCAGGTACACCTTCCCACCATTGTACTCTTCATACTTTTAAAACCAACTTCTATGATAGGTCATGTGAAAGGATGCACATGAATCTATCATACACATCTTCTGATGCATGGGTTGCCAAGGCGAAAATAATTTTTTTTGCTTCATCTTGGGATGGTTTGTCAAATTTAATTAGAGAAATACTTTTTTTATTCTTCTTCTACTTCTTGCAATCTTTTTGAAAGTGATCAATTTTTCCACAGTTCCAACTTTTTTCCTTCCAAGAGACTTAGATCTCCCTAAAGACTTTGACTTAGAATTCTTGTCCTTCTATTTTTCTTTCTCCTTTGGTCTACCATGAACAACAAGGGCCTCCTTGGCCATCTTAGAAGACTCTCTCTTTATCTATTTAGATAACAACAAAGCAACCACCTCACCCATCTTGAAAGTGGTTGTTGTGCTTTCAATCGCCATCACCAAGTGATCCCATGAGTCTGGAAATGAACATAATAGGAGAATGCAATATTCATTTTCGCTAGTCTTATCTCCAATGGAACCTAGATGAGAAATCAACATGTTAAAGGAATTTAGGTGGTCTACCACCAATCCTCCATCTTCCATCTTCATAGAATAGATCTTCTTTGTCAAGAATAACTTGTTTACTAGGGATTTAGACTAATAAAAATCTCCAAGTTTATTCCACAAAGAAGCAATAGTCTTAAATTCATGAACATTTAGGAGAACAAAATCAGTCAAATAGAGTCTAATGAGACCCTTGGCTTTCTAATCCATGAGCTCCTAGTCTTCTTGTTTCATGTCTGATGATTTTTCTCTAGAAACTACAACCCATAGATCATGATCTACATGCACATCTTCCATCTTGAGCTTCCAAAGCTCAAGGTTATTGTCATTAAAATTCTCCATCTCAATCCTCCTACATCTGATTTTCATCTGTTTCCTACAACAAGGTCATGAAATACACTTCTACAAAAATCCCATTGAAACAAAGATCAAATCAAAAACCCTTCTAACCCAACAAAGGAATCAAGGTTGGCCAGGCTCTTACACCAACTAAAAGGAAGCTAGGTGAGCAGAAATATCATCCTACAAAAATCTAAGTAGGAGAGAGTTACAAAAAAATATTCTTTTAACACCTTATATAGTTATAGTAAGGAGAAACACATAGAAAGAATGAGATAGAACAACAAAAACACATAAACAACAAACATCAGATATATGTGGGGAAAAACCTTTCAGGTAAAAACCCCACCCTCCAAAAGAATAGTACTACCATATTAAATCAAAAAGAGGTTACAATGCAACTCCAAGTACAAAGCTTCTTCAAGTGCTTTGAAACAAACACCTATTCTAGAGTGAATCTAGTAGCACTTTGTTACCTGCAAAAAAACTAGGCATTCTACAATGCAATTCATATAATATAAAGAGAAGAATCTAGAAGAGGATGGGCATCCAAATACACATATCATAATATCCCCTACCATAGACATGGATTTGGAGACATGTACAATATTCACTTACACCTCTTACAACCATCACAAAATGCAATATTATCTCTCCAAGATTGGGCACCCTAATTGTTCTCATAATAGCCTATACCTTACAAATTTCATGAAATCTATCATAAATCTTCCATAAAATATACCACAAGATTTTTCATAGAATCTATAAGAGAATTCGTCATAATTGACCAAAATATTCGATTATCTTACAACCTATCATAATCCAACTTGGGTACCAACTTTCTCCATGCATAAAGATGCCTTATGACACATCATAGAATCTAGCATTAGTCAAATATTCCAAAGTGGGATGCCTTTGTCCACTTGGGATGATGATGTGTCATCCAGTCACTTCCAATGGGGATGCCACCTAGTAGATGGGTTCCAATTTAAGACATGACACCATAAACAACTAAATAATATAAATAAATAGAATAAAGCATTAAATTAATCAATATTAGGACTCTTAGGTGGAGACACCTTAATCCCAACATGTTGCTCAACAAATATTCCCTCCCTTAAAATTCTCTTATGCATCATAGATTCCTTTTATTTCTAATGTTAAAGCTAAAAGAAATCAAGTCACATAGAAAACTTACAATTGGGAGATATGTTTCATGCATCCACAAGAAAAGAGATTATTGAGACACACCAAAAGAGTGGTGAATTGATGGAGGAAGTGGTGAAGGTACTACAAGAGACCATACTTGGTGCAAATATTGACATATCTCTATTTAGTATGGAAAATCTGAAAAAAATAATTGATTCCTTTAAGGTATATGCCTTTAGACTGAAAGAAGTAGAGAAAGAGGTTGAGAAAAGAATAAATGACAATAAAATGTTGGAAATGACTCATAAATGCGATTACACATAAAAAAAATTCAAAATTAATGAAGGATGTTGAAGGGTCTATTGATGAGGCAAAGGCTCTATATTAAATATGGCATGAAGTGGCTTGGAGCCACACATATCATAAGAAAGGTGATGGAATCTATTGAGCCTCAAATTAATAGTACCTCAAGTGACTATGATCTGTTGGTTGATGTAACTAGAGAAATAAGGAATATAATAGAAGATATGCATAAGAAATTATTTTAGTTGCAAGCCCATTAAGAAAACATCATCCTAGAGTTTGGAGAAATAAGGGATCTTGTCAATCCTAAATCCATACTTGTTTCAAAAGCTCTTTTGAGTGCAAACAAATCCAAGTTGATGAATCTAGTACCTACCACTCCAAAAGAGGGAGAATAATTAATGTTGGAGTTTGAAACATAGTATATATTTCTTATGGAAGCTGAGTTAAAATGGGAAGAAGGTAGGCAAACATGGCAGGCTCATGTACACAAGTTGTAGGCATCAACCACCTCTGGTTGACATATTTTTCACCTTTTTATACATTTTAGTATTTCTATTTAGATCCTTTATACATATGTGGACTATGTAGAGCAATTTTCCAGTACATGACTCAGGGGGTGTCAATCTAATATTTTTTCTTGTATATATGCTTACATTTCCAAGGGGGATTTTCGGTGCAAGTCACAATAGTTGTATAGATGCCCTTTGCCCTTGATGTCAAAGGGGGGGAATGTTTTGGAGATTTTTTGCATCTTTCCATCAATGACAAAGGCAGAAATTATTGGAAGAATGGAATTGATGTTGTTGTTGGCAACATGAGAATGAGGGACAAGAAAAGGTATATAACAATGTGTTGGAGTGTTTTCGTTGATGTCAACATTAAACCTTATGTGAATATTTCTGTTGTAGACCATTTTGATTAGTTCTAATAGGTTTTTTAGTTGTTGAGGAAGACATGTTTACAAGAAGGGTTGATCTAGAAAAGTAAGTTATGTTTGAAATTGAATAAGTGTCAATATTGTTGTTTTAGTGTACCAATACATCAATTTTTATGTCCACATCGGTCCGCAAATGAAGGTTTCACTCTGCACTTCTAGCATTATTTTGGTGTATGTTATATATATATAATTCCAAGATTTCATCATGTTTTAATAAGTGTATTGAAAGTTATGAGTAATAGAAATTTGGTTTTTTAAATTATAGTTATTCTCTATGCAATGCATTTGTGTGGGAGAGTCAACACTCCTCCACGGATGAGTCTTTAGTTTTTTTCTTTTGAGGATAAGTTGATAGATGGAAGTAGAGTATGAATTCTAGTTGGAATTTAATTTTGAGGTCCACGTGTCTAGATGTGTATACAATACACTTGGAGGATTTTTTTATTAGGTCTTATGTGGTGTTGACCTAACAAGGTTGAAATTATGCAAAGGCTAAATAAGAATTGTAGTTGTGAGATCTAATAAAGGTCCATGCTAACCTATTTTGAGTTATTTTAAGTTTTCAATCTTGGCATGAGATATGTATGAAATTTTTGAAACCAACAAGTTTTATTTTGGGTGTTACATATAATTAGCTTGACCTAATTGATGTTAGAGTTGATGCAAATATATATGTTAGATTTTTTTAGTGTTTTGATGTATGGAATGAATGAATGGGGTGTGATGTGATGATCCCACATGTGAATATTATTAGACTAGTATGAATTTAAGTTGTGAATGTTGAGTAGAAGATTGAAGTTATGTGAATGTAGAGGAAAGAAGATTGTTAAATCTGAATCAGATGAAGTGTGTAAAGTCAATTTATTGAGCTTCATTGGAACTGTAATTTATGCATATGATAGATACAATTGTAATAGTTTAAAATAGGTTGTGAACCACAATCTCTCTTCTATATTTTTCTCTGTGTGTAGTGAGTCCACTTGGATAGTGATTCCACTTGTAGTGAGCATTTCTATAAATATACTATAACCAGTTATAATATATTGTGAGCTAACACTCACCGTTGTTTTTCCCATTTTGGGTTTTCCATGTAAAATTCTTAGTGTTCATATGTTATGTGGTTTTGTTAATGTTTCATGTTTTCTTTCATTCTTAGAGTTGAATATTCTTTGGTGATTGGATGTTTAATGTTTGAATGCTTTAAGAGAGTATTGATTCACCCCCCTCTCAGTATTCTAGGTGTTCAACAAAATCACCACTTACAAATTAGGAATCAATCTATCACCTCCAATCAATGTATCCACATAAATATCCATGCCATGTCATATGCATACAAGAACCTCCATGACACCATGATCACTACCATCAATTTACCTACAACAAAATCTAATTGAATCTCACATATTTATACCATAGTCAATAACTATAGGTCCCAAAATATAGTTTTCTTGATTAATGTCATTTCTCTACCTCATAGTGATAAACATACTAATCATAAACTAACCAAACATAGATAAATAATAGAATTTACATCAATATTAAAATATCTATGGTTATGGATGGCCCAAATCTAAGCTATTTATGCATAATATAAGTATATACATCCTACAAAGCTACATAACTCATAGATCTCAAAATACAATATGCAAGGTTGAAATCACATTAGCAACCATATAAAATAAAGATATATAAAGATTAAAATGTAGACTTTTCATGACTCAAACACTAAATTAACTTTAAATATTCAATTTGTGGCAATCCACAAAGTAGCCACAATTCAAAAACCCATCAAACAAATCTACATAAATATAAGTGAAAAAACACATATCAACACTTATAAACCTAATCCATAGTGAAATACTTAGAAAGTTATCTTTTCTACCTATAATAGGTCTAAAATTGAATATTGTGGGAACAAGATATGACATGTCAAATAAATGAGAGGAAACATGACATCCAACTAGAATTTTCTATCACAAATAGAAAAATATGGAAATGGTATTGATACCATTACATAGTACTTGGAAAGAGCTTTTTGTCAACTATAATTATGTTAAAAGTTGACTCCTTTGGTAAAATATATGCCTCATAGAAAAATCTAACCATTTAGACCCTAGCAAACAAGTTCTACCTATTTGGAGAATTTCATTGATGTTGTTGTTGGCAACATGAGCATAAGGGATAAGCACAAAGGTATATAACGATGTGTTGCAATGTTTTCATTGATGTCAACATTGTATCTTCATGTGGGAATCATGGTGCATATTGTAGATAATTTTGATTGGTTTTAACAGGTTTCAGAGTATTTTTGGAAGAAATTTTTACAGGATGTTTTGATTCGGTAAAGTTGGTTGTGATGAAAAATTAAATAAGTGTCAACTATGTTAATTTTGTGTAACAAAGCATCTAGTTTTTAGGTCTGCATTGGTCTACAAATAAATTTCTCATTCTAAAATTCTAAAATTATTTTGTTGGTTATTAGAAGCACCTGATTCCAAAATTCCATTAAGTTTTGGCATTTGGTTTGAAAGATCTAAGTAACAAAAGTTTGGCTTGGTAGACTACAATTATTTCCTATACAATGTATTTGAGTAGGAGAGCCTAGACCTCTCCACAGATAAGTTTTTGGCTTTACACTTTTGAGGATATGTTGATAGATGGCATTAGTGTATGAATTCCAGTTGGAATTGAAGTTTGAGGTCTACATGTTTGAATATGGATACACAGTTGAAGAATTTTGGTATTAGGTCTTCTATGGTGTCGACCTAATAAGTTTGAAGGTATGCAAAGGTTAAATAAGTATTGTGGTCTTATATAGGATCTATTATAGGTCTATGCCAAGCTATTTCAAGTTATTTTGAGATTTAAATTTTTGTGTGAGGCATGTATAGAAAAAACTTAAGCCAAAAAGTTATATTTTGAATGTTACATCTTATTGGGCCGACCTAATTGATGTTATACTTGAAGTGAATATATATGTTAGATATTTATTTGATGTTTTAGGGTAAGTAATAAATGTTGTGATTATTCTACATGTGAGTGATGTGAATATTATTAGATTTATGTGAATTTAAGTTGTGAATGTTGAGTAGAAGATTAGAGTGATGTGAATACAGAGGAAAGCAGAGTGTTAGATCTAAATCAAATGAAGTGTGTAAAGTCATCTTATTGAGCTTCATTGGGATTGTATCTCATGCATATGTTAGATGCAATTGTAACAGTTCAAATTAGGCTATGATCCATAATCTCTCTTCTATCTTTTTCTCTATGGGAAGGGCAATCCCACAATATTGGTTTATAATTTTTGGCCAAACTAGACATTGAACTAATTTTTTAAACTAAATCTTCACTTTCAGGCACCTATAGTGGCTAAACTATGAGGAATTTGAGGATGATGCAAACTAGTGATTTGTGAAATTTTTTCTGTAGATTCTAAATTTAATTTTTTTAATTTTTTTTTTAATCAGATTGCACTTCTTTTTCCATCTCCTTCAAAAACCAGTTTTTAACAGTAAACACCATTTTTAAGGAGTGACATTACTGGTTAACACATAAATTTTTTTATATGAAGGATTAAATTCTATTTTTTTTGAATTTATATTCATAACTATGATATATAGTGGATGGAATTGGTTTCATAACATTTTGTTAAATATTATTTTCTTAATTAAGTTTCAAAGTCAAACTAGTTATAATTTAGACATGATTTACTAGCTAAAACATAACTTTTTTGTATGTATTGAAATTCAATTTTTTTTTTGTGTGATCAAGGACAACAATATCTAGTGATTATATATTTTCCATATTTATATTTGATAATCTACTATTTTTCCACACGCGAAGAATATAGAGCTTGATTTTTGGTGAAAAACCTACATTCACAAGAAATAAAAAATAAATATAATAATCCAATTAAATCTATTTAAAATTATACTTTTTGGGAAGCTTATAATAAGGACTACATAATTACAAAAATAAATTTTAAATTAATTCATTTGATCCCCCAAAAGGTAAATCAAAAGTGGTTTTTTTTCAGCATTTTGATAGGTGTAAAGGAGACTCTGCTATAGGTATGGTTTAAAACTAGTGGGGTTCTATCCAAGGGGGTTTGATCTAAGGTGGTTTTATCAAACCCTCTTCAATTGGAATCTTTTAAATAGAAATTTTCAAGGCTTAAATCATTATATTTTCTAAAAATATGTGATTTTAACAAAAATCAGGATATCCCAGAAAGTGTAAACCACTATTGTGGGATCACCCGAAAGTGAGTCCACTTGGATAGTGAGTGATAGGCTATCATTAGGTCCTACTAATTTATAATATTGAATGTCAATTAGTTGACCAGGTAGTGTCCAAGGAAGTTTGTAGAAGAAGATTATTTCGGTAACTCATTTTATATTTTCTATTTTTCCTTAAACTATTGAAATCAATTTTAATCGATGGCCATTAAACTATTTAACTGGAAAACAATTTATTCTAAGAAAAACCAAAAACACTAAACTAAAAATCATAAGACAACTAATTTAGAAAGAAACACAACTAAACTAGAAAGCATAGAAACAAGAAAACTAAACAACTGATATACTATGGAAGCAGAAAAATAAGTGAACAGACAATGAAACATCTTTTAAACAGTAAAGGATTTTATCAACTATGAAAGATAACTCATACTAATTAAAAAAAATGGTGCTTCAGAAATTTGGACTCAACTCTTAACAAACTTAGTTGCTCCCTATTGAATAGTTATCTATCTTTAACAAATAAAACAACAAAATAGTAAAATACTTATCTATCTAAGCTAACTTCCCTCGAGTGGCTAGCTCGTGGGTTAACACTTCATCCTTAAATCACATAAGCTATAGGTTCTCAATTATTTCCATTAAAAATAGTTGTCATCATTCATAGTTCAATATTTTACCAATAGACAAAATTCAGGTAACTCATTTCAATAGTATTTTTGAAACTATGTGAACAACATAATGATACTTCTTCTGTCTTATTCATCACTTATGAAATTACATTCTTATAGATAACTTATAACTAAATCCTAAATTTAAGATGGCATGGATAGCCATTGAAAACGTCTTCAACAACTTAAAACTAAATTTTGTCTTTAAAGCTCATAAACATATAGAAGGCTTGAGAAGAGCCATGAAGTTTTGATAACAGAATTTTAAAGAACATAAACTAAATCCTCGGTTCATCATCCTAATGTTCAGGAATAGATTCACAACATCTATCCTTTACCATACTTGAGGCACGTGCTGGTTCAACTTTTGCATAGCTGCTAGATGACCGATTATTCCCTACAAAAACACTCACGTCAACCCATTAAACCTGCATTGGTAAATTTGCTCAATTGATCAAAAGAAAGAAAGAAACCATATTTTTTCTTAAAATAAGCAATTATTTCTCCTAAAGTTTAATAAATTGGCACAGGCTTAGGATTGAGTTATTAAAAGTAAGCTTTCCATATTTTATTATGATGAGGTTATTTTTACCTCATCAGTGAGTCCACTTGAAGTGAGAACTTCTATAATTATCCTTTAACTAGTTATAATATATTGAGCTAACCCCCATCGTGACTTTTCCTATTTTGGGTTTTCCACATAAAAATCTTGGTGTTCATGTGTTGTGTGATGTTTTTGATGTTTCATGCTTTATTTTTTACTACAATTGAATGTGCTAAGTGGATTGGATGTTTAAATATTTGAATGGTTTAAAAGAATAATAATTCACCCCCCTTCTCAGTATTTCATGTCTTCAACATTTGGTATCAAAGCTTGATTCCTTGGAAGGAGCTTAACGACTTGGGGAAGATCTTGGAGATTGAACACATGGTTGTTACAAGACTACCTACTCCTTTGAAAGAGATCCCTGCTATTGGATCCATAGAAGAAGATTGCATGCTTGAAAAATATGGAGAACTCAAAGTTTCCCTTGAAGATCTTGAAAATATTGAAAATGAAAATAGATATTTAAAAGAAAATGTCAAAGAAGCAAATGAATGTATCAAAAAATTGAGAGGACAAATCAATAAGTTCAAAGAAAGGAATAAGGAAGTTAGTGAACAAATAAAGAAAGAAAATAAAATTATCATTAGTCTAAAAGTGCAAGTTGAAGAAGAGAAAAGAATTTAGGAATGTCTAAATTAAATGGTGAAGAGAAAATATGAGGAACACATAAGGCTTGAACAAGAGGTTGTAAATTTGAGATTAGATCTAGAGAAAGGAAGGAGTCATGAAGACAAATTCAAGATGAGTGCTAAAAAGCTTGATGAAATGATTGAAAATTATAAACTCTCTAAAGATAAAGAATGATTAGGGTTTGAAAAAGGTGAAAGTTTAAAATCAAATCAAACATCAAACACTAAAAAGAATATTGAAGATAAGAAGAACAATGACAATCCAATCTGAAATCAAAGGAATGAAGCTAGAAGACCACCGATCAGACAACCAAATGCACAAAGGTACCCATATTTTAATGGTTTTTTGTATTATTGTAATAAATTTGGACATAAGACAATGTAATATAGAAGCACAATGAATTAGAATGTTCCATCATTTTTGGTCAATGTTTTACATGCAAGAAATTTGGTCATAAAGCTAGTGAGTGTAGAAGTCAAATGATGAATGACTATAACAATGGTATAATGATTCAATATTTCAAAGGCTATTATTATACATGATATGGATTTGGGCATAAAACTAATCAATGTAGATCTAGAATGAATAGAAGGAATATTGGTCAGAAGAATATCACTTGTTACAATTCTAATAGGTCTAGACACATTGTTAAGTTTTGCATAAGAAAAAATATTAAGAAGGATAATCTCGTAAAGAATAATGAACCAATAAATAAGATTGATCCAACACAAACAAAGAAGGAAATGGAAAAGATTTGGAGAAAGAAGGAAGAGACAAAAGTTAAGGATGAATCTGTACCATCCTCTAGAGTAGATGTTTCATTTGGAAACTAAGCTGAGAGCTTTGGCCCAGGGGGAGATTTAATGAAAATCTTATATTCCCCACCAAAGAAGAGGTGGTGATTCCTCGACATGAATATATGTGATGAATATTAAAATGCTTGATCTTTTTGGTGAAAATTGTAGAATAAAATATGATAATGTGGTATTTTATGAAGCATCAGAAGTTAACTATGCATACAATTAAAGGTTTACCAATTTTTTTGGTTGAAGCATTAACTATGAAATAAGGTCATATTCAAAGGGTTATAAAGTGATTTTTCTTAGCCAATTTCATTCATACAAGAATTAAGAAGAAGCAGAGTAGAAAGGGAGTGAGTTAGAGAGATTGAAGCTATTTGTGACCTAGTACATTGAAACCCTAGTTTGAAAAATAGAATAAAAGGTATTTACAATCTCATCTTTTCCTTTGTTTTCAAAAGAAATTTGTTTGAAAGGAATTTGAATTCTTTGCAATGGATACATCGAGGGTTATTGAGATTACCAAGAAGCCACAACTAAAATTTAAGAAATACCTTGCAAAATCTATTGAAGATGACCTGCTAGGTGCATTTTCACATGTTCCATATGGGGTTTTTCCAATAGAGGATATAAGGATTTTTTATTCATGGAAAGATGGAATAATATTATCACACTAAGCTAGGAGATTTATGGGCTAAGGAATTGAATGGAGACAATATTTTTCGTAAAATCAAAATATCAAAACTTAGTCATGAAGAAATTGGATGTATGGAAATGGTTTCCAAATTTTTGTTTTGATGCCAAGTTGGTTAGAATGGCACTAAGAAAAATCCATGAATTTTTGTTTTGGACCGATATACCTAACATGATAACAAAAGAGGTAATTAGAGAAGTCATAGGTCTATGCTCCACTAGACTTGTTCCTATATTGAAATCAGTTAAGAAGTGGTAATGGTACTCACTAGTGCAACTTATGAAAGGAGGAATCTAAGAGTAAATCCCATCAAAAATCTAGTTGTGAGGTATCAAACAATGTTAACTGGATATAAAATCTATTTAAAAAATATAGATAATTATATATCTATCACCACAATCAATGTGGCATATGAGATGGTTGAAAAAGGCACTAACTATGGTTTTTGTGTGTTGTTAAGGCAACAATTGATGGAAAATTTGAAGAAAACAAAGGAAAATAAGTATGCATTCAAGTATGGTACTTTGGTTATGTGATTAATTTTCTATTTTCTAAGGGAAATCCCCAAAACTAAAGAAGTGAAATGGTTACAAGGAAGTGAGTAGTCTTAGTGATGGGACTACACAAGATGAGGCACTTGCTACCTTCTTTGTAGTTTTTTAGAAGAGAATGCATGAGAGGGACAAAATTCCAAGGCAAATATTAGAGAAGTGTAAAAATAATATCACATTTTTGGTAAGCATTGATGAATGCATCATGGAGGTAGTTGAACCAAGGACTATGTGGATCCCTATATTGGGATATGAGGCCACTTAATAGGAGATAACTGGTTTAGTTGACATTTTGTTGAAAAGTGCAAAGAATACAACAAAAAAATATATGACAATTATGAAGAGAAATCCATGGAGGTGCACATGGAGAAAAAGAAACCAATAATTTAGAAGAAGGTTAGAAATATGGTTGATGAGATTGCAGAGGAAATGAGCATCTCAAAGGAACAAATGTAGTATGCAAAATAAAAAGATAAGGGAGGATCAAGAGTTATAGGAGGATCTAGAAGCACAAGAAAATATGGTAGGATAGCTAGCACTTCTTCTGTTCAGAAGTCCTCAGAGACTAGGAAGCCTATTACAGAGAAAAGGAAATCAACAAACAATCCTCTAGTAAAGGAGAAATCCCCTCTAGTTGTACACTTGACAAGGCCAAAGAAGAAGAAGGCTACTTTGGTAGCAATAATTGCTACCCATACAGAGAAGAGACAAAAGAAAAAGGCAATGAGAGAGAGGTTTATAAGTGTAAATGTAGAAGAAGGAGAAGAGCAGGAGGAATAAGTAACCTCATTGGTCCACAAAAGGAAGAGTGAAGCTTCACAATGTGAAGCTAGTGCCAAAAGAAGAAGATTTGATGTTATTAACATATAAAATGAAGAAGAGATTGAGAAAGAAAAAGATGAATTTGTAATACACATGAGAGAGAAGAATAAAAAAGCCACAAAGAAAGGGTCTCCAAAAAAGAAGAGGAAGGTAGAAACAAAGAAGACTCTAGATGAAGTGAAGAAGAAATAAATAATTCCTCGTTGTCCCATGGAGATAAAGGCACTGGTAAATGGAATAATTCAACATGATATTCTTGGAGAGATTGAAACTTTGTATGAAGAGGTCATTATAAAATACATCATAATGCTTGAAGTGGACATGAGGAGCATAAAAAAGAAGATACTTGTGGATCTTTGGAATGTTCTAGTAAAGAGAAGACAAGAGGCTATTAAAGAAGATGCCAAGATGAAGGCCCATGCTCTTGAAGTGATTAGTGATCCCCTATCTTTAGAAAATAAGGGCACATTGGCCCAAATGTACATAAAAGAACTAAGAATGAAACAAAGCTAACAATTTTTATGAGCAATGATAGGGGTGATCATAAGAGACTCCAAAAGGAAAATGTTGACAAGGTTGCAAACCTAGCATAGAGGCTAGGGATGACCCCAAAATGCAAGGACCCTACCCTGAAAGTTGAATAAGAAGATAAAATTGATGCTCAACATGAACATGTGATAAATGATGAGCATATACAGGATAATACCCATCTGGAAATGGAAAAGGTGACACAAGAAGATGTAGAAGCAAAAAAAATGTGGAAAGAGAGACTACCACCAAACAAGAAATAGAAAAGGAAGATACTTCTCTTCCTCCAATGCTTGAAGAAATTGTTGAAAATCCACCTCTAGATACCACCAATCAATTTAGCAGAGGAAGAAAATGCGAACAAAGATATTGAATAAGAGAGAGTTGAGGTAGAAAAGTGAAGATAAGGAAGAGGATACCTCCAGAAATGTAAGAACATAGATACTCGTGGACTCTAAAAAGGACAAAGGGAAAGGAAGTGAAAGAGAAGGCTGCAAAGATGACTATAAAGTCTTCTAGTGAATTATTTTTCTCCTCTAGAGATTCCTTGAAGGAATTATTATGTATGAAGCTCAAGTTCCAACCCATTGTTTCCTCACAATTGCTACAACTACCAATGCAATAGGGAAATGTAGATCTAGACAAAATTTCCCCACTCCACAAGCTACAATTGGGAGATGTATTCCATGCATCTACTTGGAAGGAGATTATTGAGAAACATCAAAAGAGTGGAGAGTTGATAGAGGAAGCAATGAAGGAATTACAAGAGGTTGTACCCAGTGCAAACATAGACACATCACTCACTAGTATGGAAAATTTAAATCTTTTAACTGATTCTTTTAATGAATATGCCTCTAGTCTTAGACGTGAAGTAGAGAAAGATGTAGAAAAGAGAATGAATGATAAAAATATGTTGGAGATCATAGAGAAGTGTCCTCTTGCACACAAAGTTCTTAGATAATTAGAAGGATGCACAGATTTGTGTGAATGAGGCTAAGGCTTTGTTTCAATATAGCATGAAGTGGTCTGGTGCCACACAAAGCATAAGGAATGAGATGGACTCCATTGAGTCCTAGATAAATAAAGCCTCTAGTGCCTATGATCTATCACTTGATCTAGCTAGTACCACAAGGAGTGTCATTGAATATTTGCATAAGAAGTTCTTCCAACTACAAGCACAAAGGGAAAATGTCATTTTTTAGTTTGGAGAGATAAGGGATCTAGTGAATGACAAATTTATATATGTATTCAATTCCCTTCTAAGTGCTAATAAAGCTAAGGAAATGAATCCAGTACCTAAATTTTTTGAAGAAGGATAAGAAATATTAATGGAGTTTGAAACAGTGCAAATTGCTTGGTCCAACATTGAAGACATGGAAGGAAGGAAAAAAAGCATGGTAGGCTCATTTGTAGAAGTTACAAGAGTCAAATTCCTTCAATTGACACATTTCTTACTCTTTATGCTTTTCAGTTTGTAGTTTCAAGATTCTTTGTATATATGTGGAGTATATAGAGTAGTATTTAGTATAGAATTTGTGGGTTTTTCTCTAATATATGCCTTAGGGGAAGTCAATTATATCTTTCAGTTTGTACATATGCACATATTACTCAAGGGGAGATCTGGTATAAGTCAAAACATTTAGTGTAGTTTCTGTTTTCCCTTGATGTCAAAGGGGAAGAATATTTTGGAGAATGTTTGAAAGATATTTTGGCATGTTTCAATCAATGACAAAGGGGAGACTATTGGAAGAAAGCCATTGATGTTTCTATTAGAAATATAAGCATAATGGATAAGAAAAAAGGTATATAATGATGTGTTGCAGTGTTGTCATTTATGTCAACATTATATCTTGATGTGGGAATCATGGTGCAAATCATTGTAGATCATTTTGATTGGTTCTAACAGGTTTTGGAGTGTTTGTGGAAGAAATTTTTGCAAGATTGTTTGATCCAGTAAAGTTGGTTGTGATGGAAAATTGACTAAGTGTCACCTTTGTTAATTCTGTGTAATAGAGCATCCAACTATTGGTTCTACACCAATCTGCAAATAAATTTTTCACTCTACACTTCTAACATTATGTTTTTCATTCTCAGAAGTATCTGATTCTAAAATTTCATCAAGTTTTGGCTTTTGGTTTGAGAGATCTAAGTAACATAAGTTCATCCTGGCAAATTACAATTATTTCTTGTATAGTGTATTTGATTAGGAGAGTCTACACTTATCCATGGATAAGTTTCTAGCTTTTTTCTTTTGAGGATGTCTTGATAGATAACATTAGTGTGTGAATTCTAGTTGGTATTGAATTTAGAGGTCCACGTGTCCGAAAATGGATACATGTTGAATAATTTTGGTATTAGGCCTTATGCAGTGCCGACCTAATAAGTTTGAAGGTGTGTGAAGGTTAAATAAGTGTTGTGGTCTTATGTGAGATCTATTATAGGTCCATGCCAACCTATTTCAAGTTATTTTGAGATTTAAATTTCGGTGTGAGGTCTATATGGAAAGAACTAAAGCTGACAAGTTATATTTTAAATGTTACATCTAATTAGGCCAACCTAATTGATGTTATTATTGAAGTGGATATATATTTTAGATATGTTTTAGTGTTTTAGGGTAAGTAATGAAAGTTGTGAGTATTCTACATGTGAGTGATGTGAATATTATCAGAGTTGCATGAAATTAAGTTGTTAATATTGAGTATAGGATTGGAGTGATGTGAATGTGGAGGAAAGTAGAGTGTTAGATTTGAATGAGATGAAGTGTGTAAAGTCATTTTATTGAGCTTCATTGAAACTATATTTCTTGCATATGTTAGTGTAGAGGATGGGGACCAATTTCTTAGGACCCTAGGTCATGAGAGGGTCTAGAATAATCAACTGCCCTAATCTACCTCACACTAAAGGATTGGTTTAAGGTAAGCTTATTATTTGATGGTGAAAATGAATGGAAATTGATCTCTCATTGTCCTTTCATCAACATGAGACTTTTTGAAACCAGGTGAGAAAATTATTGAGTCTAGAATATAAGCTAGGTAGCTCTTTACCAAATTAATCCAGTGTAGAAGATGAATGAAAATGCAATGCGTTGGCATCCCGATTGAGCGTTGGCATCTGTATGGATAGGGAGTATGAAGTAAAATCAAAACTTAACAGGGAATTCACTAACTACCTAATAAGTACAATTTTATGCAATGAAGAAAAACATAAAAAAACTAAACTATTGAAATAAAAGGAAGAATACTTTAATTTAAAAGATAGAGTTTGATAACAACAAAGGTGGTAGAAACCAAACTTACAGTTAGTCCAGCCTCCTGTAAGCTCCACATGAACAAATTACCTACACACAGTAGAACAGGGAAAAGATTTGGGGCTATTTTAGGGCTTGCCACATTTAAACCCCCATTTCAGTGTTCCCACCTCTATAGATATCCAAAATAGTTACAATAGAAAGAATGCGATAAATAAAGTATTAAAATGGAAGCACTACCAAACAATAGTAACAACAATATGCTATATAAATGAAATAACAATGCTAAGTAAAATGGATATCACCTCCCCAACAAGATGCCCTCAAGCACATGAAGGGAGATGCAAGCTTGCAAGCTTGTAGATGCCAACATTCTACAATAATATGAGTGAAGCCAACAAAGTGTTGGCTTGGAGCTTCAACGATGGTGGAGAATGCTATGATATGCTCAAGAAAGTGTATAGAATGCTAAGAAGTGTCAAGTGAGATCGAACAAGACGAATTGAATGTAGAGAATAATCTTTTGAAGTTGAATAGGAGCCCAAAAGAGTTGTTCGAGGTTGGTCAAGGGCATAGGAGTGTTACACTAAATTGCCAATGGAGAAGTGTAACACCTCTGCAAATTCTAGAGGCGGGAATCCTATTAGGATGGCAGCATGCTGCATAGATGTCTACATGTTGTGCTAGCATCCCCAATAGAAATCCCCCCACTGACACTATAGATAGCCACCAAGTGGATGGATGAGGTGGAATAACATCTTTGAGTTTGCACTATAGAAACTTTATGTTATTTCTCAATCATCTTCATGGGCATGACTCAAATGCATTGGTGGAATTTGTTTCTTGTTGGCATAATAGGAAGCTTCAGATAAAGGGTTTGGAAGTGGAGGTGAATGAGGATTTGATTGTTGTTGTGATGAGGATGTTGATGGTAGGCTGCAATTTTTTTAAGGACAAGAAAATTAATGAGGATGTGATGGCTCAGTTCTTTAAGGATGATGAACGGAAGAAGTTGGTGAATATGGAGAGCTCAGGATATGAGTGCAAGTCACTTAAAAAAAATTTGGCGGAGGTGGCTGAGGTAATAATTCAGTATGTGACACTAGAAGGAAGGTTTACCATAATTCTGGGACACCACTTCACTCTCTTAAATCACTTCAAACACGGGATGCATGTCTCTTTGCCTGTTTTCTTTCTTTTATCTATGGAAATTTTGGTGTATGCTCATTTAAAAAACAAAAAGACCCTAGTCCTCCATGAGGGTCTTGTTAGTTCTCAAAAATGAAGGTTTGAACCACAAGAGGTTTCCAATCTCTTGACAGGTTTTTGGCTAACGTAAAAGGCCAATTAATGTAATTGAACCTTCTACTCTTTATGTTTTTCTGAACCTAGGTAGGTGTACCTATGTAAATGATGCATAATTGAACTGTATGATTCCTACTTGTACAATCTATCCCCAATGGAAAATAGTGAGGGATAGGTGAAAGCTTAATAACTACTTCTACTCTTAATTGAATTTGAAATATGAATGTATTTTATGAAATTATAAAATGGAATTGGTATGACCAGTGCCTACTTATGGTGGGTAAATGGAGTCAAGATGTAAATGATATGTCACCTACTAACTAGCTACAATTCTAATTGTTTGGCACTTATACTTGTTTATACCTAGTACAAACATGCAATGATGTGACTAACAAACTCTTCTTATTGATCCAATCAAGACCTATTAGGTTATTGTGATCTATCTAAGAGGATTTTAATCCTTCCTTGAGGGAACTAGTTAAAAGGGATCACATAGTGACAACAAATGTGTACTAACAAAATGAAAAATATACTTGATATATTCAGTTTTGAATAACTTAATAGGATTGTCTAGAGATAGTATGACATCCTTCAAGTATAGACTCTTCTTATTGATCCAATTGATATTTCCAAATTATTGCAATCTATTTTAAAAGGATTTTAATTCCTATTTGAAGAAACCAATTAAGCAAATTACACAAGAGCAACAAATGTGTCTAATGAATTTAGTATTATGCTTGGAATAAATTCAAATAATAAGGAACACCAACTTGGAGATAGCTAAATAATTGTTTAACTTAACAAAAAATTGACACCAATAATTGAGTCACCAGATTAAATCTTCTTGTCTATTATATTATTCCAAAATATTTTGCAATATATAACATAACATTTTGTTTCAGCAACTGATCACCCTATCCAACTACTTGAAATTTCCTAACCTACTACTACCTCTTATTTTTCCTTGATGATTTTATTTCATCTTACATATATACATTGTTCAAGGGTTACAACCCTTCACAACACCCATCTCATGTAATTCTTCTTTTCAGTACAACCATTCATTTTAATTATCTTTGGTAAAATATTTAATTAGCTGCCTTTGGAAAATTAAATATTTTAATCTTCAACATTTTTGTGAAATTTAATTCAATATTAATCTCTTTTTTCTAGAGATTTTCACTTCACTTTCTACATGTATATATCTCCAATATTATCTTTGGGTAAAAATAAATATCCTTTTATAATACGTTGGTAAATATTGATTCATTTTCCCTTTTGAACAATTTTCTCATGCAAGCAATAACACCAGATGTATCAACTATTTTCATTTCTCCAAGAACACCTCTTCATTCATTGTTTTTTCATTCTTCTCGAGCAATTGGTGAGATTCAGTGTGACTCTCAATGATATTGAAGATACTCCTTGATGAATTTTTTCATGCTACATTAGGAGGACTTTACCTTGTCGGGGACCTCAAGATAACCTCTTCCGATATCAACTATCCCATCGATGAAATTCCTTGTTGGGCTATTAGTGTGTCTCTTAGAAAGCTTCTCATCGGCATGACCCACATGGTTGAGGAGATTTGAAAAACTTGCTTCAACTACACATGTCTCCCCAATATATCTTTTCCATTGCTTTCACTATTCAGGTGAATCAGCAAGACTTTCACCAAAAATTCTTTCATCAGTGTAGCTACTGTGATTAGAACAATATTGAGGGAGTTGGTCCGATTGTATAAGTTCCATTGATAAGTTGTTCACCTACATTATCGACATGAGGCAATACATTTTTGACCAATGAGAAATCAATCGGTCTAATTTATGAGCTCGGCCTGGCTTGAAAATTCTGCTCCGACAATCTTACTTTCATCAATGAGTCCTCATGCAGTTGTCCTATCGGTGAGACTCTCCTAGAAGAAACATTCATCGGTGTAACTTACTCTATTGGGGGTTTCAAAATATTTCCCATCGATATGGTATCTCTCGTCGATATATTTCCATCAGCATAGCTTGTATAGTTGGTGTAACTCAAAATTTATTCTCTGATTAAGCTTCTTTCATCGATGAAGTCTTCATCGACATAACTTTCACACTCAGTATAACTTTAAAATTCTGCTCTGATTCCTTTGCTTAGGCTGATGGACCAACGTCGGTGGAATGATAGGCTCTATCCTGCCGATTACACAATCCTATTATCTTCTAAGGTCTTTTGATCATTGTGACCATATGAACCTTTCACCAATATGCCAAAAATGCTCAAATTGAGAGGCTATGACTTATGGGTTAGAGAGACATGTACCTAGTCATGTCGATATGAATTGTTTGTTTAAAAGCTCTTACTCAATGATGAACAGAGGTATTTTGGTGTGTCAAAAGGTCAAATCAGATGGGACTATGGATGAATATGACATGTGAAGTGGATTATATCAATTTTGCACTCAAAATGTGGTAGCCCTGTGGAATTCCTAAATCTAAGCTATTTAAAAATGTGAAAAAAAATCAATCCCAACAATGGCTCCGTTTGGGGTGAGTGATTGTGAAATTATTGCAAGAATCTAGAAAATCTCTAGGAAAGAAGATGAAGCAGTATGTGACATGGAATGGTGGTGGAAATGAGGAAAATGAAGAGTGGTGGAAGTGGTATGAAGTCCTATTCTACTATGAATGGAAATGTTTTGCTTATTTTAGAAAGCTATCCAGGAATTATCCATGCATTGGAAATCCCTAACCTTCACCTATTCTACTGTGCATTGAAATAATACATTTTACGATGTTTGTCAAGAGTTGTCCATGCATTGAAAACCCTTAATCCTCTATTTTCCTCAAGAAAAGAAGTGCTTTA
Source organism: Sequoiadendron giganteum (assembly GCA_007115665.2). NCBI lineage: Eukaryota > Viridiplantae > Streptophyta > Pinopsida > Cupressales > Cupressaceae > Sequoiadendron > Sequoiadendron giganteum. Next base: position 740,435,340 of record CM021102.1, read on the forward strand.
GGAACTGCCCATACACAGGTAATTCTTGTTCCTCTCCTGACATGTTTTGCAAGTAATAGGAGTCCTCCCCTCCTTTCCCAATGATCACAAAGGGAACTAACCATAAGGCTTCAAAATTTCCATGCTTTCCCTTTTCCTTTAATTTAGCATTCCACATTAGTACCAAATCATTCTCCTCAAATTTTCTATCTTTGGATTTCTTATCAAAAATATATTTCATTTGTGATTGTAGCTTCACATTTTTCTTTTGGTCCATTCTCCTTATTTCATCAAGTTCTGGAAGATTCTCCTTCCTTCCCTCCTTTGGTTCTAGAATATCTAAATCCTCCTAAAGGATGAAATTATAAACTGGTAAAAGGTTTTGCAAGGGAATCCTGGCTTGTGTTTCATACACCAGTTCAAATGGAGACTTTCCAATCACCTTTTTCATAGTAATCCTATCCGCCCACATAGCCATTCTCAACTTTGAGTCCCATGCCTTCTTGTTTCCATCTAGCATCCTTTTTATGATCTTCAAAATACTTTTATTACAAGATTCCGCTTGACCATTTGCTTGTGGTTGGTAAGGGGCAACATAAGAGACAGTAATGCCATATGTGTTGCATAAGTTTTTGAATTTATCAGACCTAAAACACATCCCATTTTTTGTAATCAACCTCACTGGTGTATCAAATCTAGTTATGATATTTTCCATCAAGAATTTTATTACCACCTTGCTTGTTGCTTGTTTATTTGGGGTTGCCTCTACCCATTTAGTGAAATAATCAGTAGCCACTAATATCCATTTATGTCCTCCACTTGAATTTTCTTGTACTTCCCCAATAAAGACAATTCCCTATTGGTGGAAAGGGGCTTCTATTTGTAAAGGTCTAAGTGGTAGGGCTCCTTGATATTTCAATTTTCTTGAGAAATTCTGACAAGCTTCACACCTCCTTACATGTGTAAAAGAATCATTAAAGACCTTAGGCCAGTAATAGCTTGCTCTGAGAATCTTATGTGTAGTGGTTTTGGCAGAATAATGACCTCCACACACTCCTTCATGCATCTCCCTCAAGACACGTCCTACTTGTGATTCATCTAGACATAGTAATAGCATTCCATCCCCATTTTTCCAAAACACATCCCCTTCTATGAATACATACTTGGACACCTACAACTTTAGAGTCCTCTTCTGATTATCATTCAACTCTTCAGGGTACTTCATGTGTCTGAGATAATACACTATGTTTGTGTACCAATAAGTATGTTCAATGCTTGCAACTATACCATCTTCATTTTCCACATTACAGATTTGGTTAGCCTCAATGTTTTCTTTTGCCACTAGTTTGGCTAGGCCATGTCCCCTTACTAACTTGGTAATTTGAATTTCCATATCAAATTCTTGGATTTTATTAATCCAGCTACATCGCTTCCCTGTCACCTCTGTCTGTACCAAAATATCTTTCATGCCTGCATGTGGTGCATATGCAACTATCTTGGCTCCAACTAGATATGGTCTGAAATCTTTTGTTGCTTTGACTAATGCAAAAGCTTGTTTCTCCATAATATCATATTTCAACTCTAACCCCTACAATGATTTGCTAAAGAAGGATATAGGTTGCTCATACCCTTCATCATTTTTTTGAAACATGACAATTGTTATGGTATGAAATGACGAAAATGAAAATATTTGGAAAGGTTTGGTAAAATCAAGTGATTTTAGAGTAGGGGCTTCTTTGATGGATTTTTTGATGGATATAAAGGCTTCCAAGGCTTCTGTAGTCCAATCTATCTTTTCTCCTTTCTTCAACATTTTGGATATAGGTTTAATGATCTCAGCAAAATTTGATACAAATCTCCTAACAAAGTTAATTTATCCAAAAAATGATTGAATGGCTTTGACAGTTTTGGGAATGAGGATTTTGTCTATGGCTTCTACCCTTTCATGGTCTATTATGATTCCTTCATTTGATACAATATGCCACAAAAGATTACCCTCTGTGACAGAAAAGTGACACTTCTTGGGGTTGAGACTGATACCATATTCCAGAGCCTTGATGAGTATTTTCTCCATGTGTTCTACATGGTATTCTGCCCTGTTGGAATAAGCAGTGAGGTCATCCTAGTACACTATCATTATAGCATTGATCAAGTCTGCAAATGCCACATCCATGGCCCTTTGGAAAGTTTCCCTTGCATTTGTGAGACCGAATGGAATTCTCACATAGACATATGTCCCCCATGGCATAGTAAAAGTTGTCTTATATTGCTTAGACTCTTTAACTTTGACCTGATCATACCCAAAAAATTCATCCATCATTGACAACAACTCACATTTTGTTACTTTGTGCAATATGACTTCCATATTCGAGAGAGGATAATTATCTTTAAGGGAAGAAACATTTAAATTTTTGAAATCCACACAGTGTAATGGCCCCGTTTTTCTTTCTTACTGGAACCAAGTTTGAGACCCATGTTGAATGTCTAATGGGTTTGATAATACCTCCATCTCTGAGTTTTGCCAGTTCCTCTTGCATTTTAGGTTCCAAAGTTGGGTTGATGGGTCTCTATTTTTGTGTAATTTTTTTTGCACCTAGCTTTAATGAAATCTCATGTTGGAAAAGATCTTCTCTATATGATTTGAGATCCTCATAAGACCAAGCAAAGACATGCTTGTATTTTCTCAACAATGCAATAAGCATTTTCTTGATTGTTGGACTTATCTTTTTTCCAATGTAAACTCTTTTCGGTGCTAACTCAATCCCCAGATTGATTTCTTCAATATCTTCTCTCTTTAATGGTGTCTAGTTCATGAGAGAGTGATAATTTCCATCATATACCCTTTCTAGTGCCACAAGTCCTTTGGGAAGTTTGTTGGTTTTAAGTTGCAAAACCTCTTTTCCAAATATAGTTTGTTTGCCATCTATTTCCTCAACAAATGCATTAAAGTCAATCTCCTAAGTTTCATACTAGTCTATGAAATGGAGAAACTTTATGAGATCAGTGTCATCATTGAAGACTTTCCAACTATAGACATTATCAAGAATAGCAGGCCTTGTTTGAAATTCAACCTAAGATACCCCAACCAAGGTGATATCATCTCTTTTTAGGGCTACATTAGCTAGAAAATTTGTCATCAAGTTTTTAGACCTGTCTATCCATTCAATGGAAAAAGAATCAAACAATTCAATTGTATCCCACACAACATTTCTACATTGTTTTAACCTTTTGTTCTTTGCAGTATATTTTGACTTGACTTGTGAAATGATCAACTTAGAGTCGCCAAGAACAGTTAGCAGTTTGATCTTGTGTTTGACAACCATATTCAAACCAATTAGTAGGGCTTCATACTCTGCTATATTATTTGTACATTCGAACATCAGAAAAAATGAATACTTGAATGTAATACCTTCAGGTGAGATAAATAATACCCCTGCTCCATTGCTTTCTTGACTACATGCTCCATCAAAATACATCTTCCATACACCATGTTGATCTTTAGAAAGATGCTTATCAATTGGGTCAGTATTTACTATTCAGGATGGGAAGGCTCTATCCTAAAACTCCCTAAATTCACATCATAGAAGAAATTTATTTTCTCTTGAGAGGAACATTATCCATAATCTGTTTCATCCTTGGTTCTCTATATAACTTGACTTCTTCACCATTTATAGGTATTATGGTGTATGACAAGTCGAATTGTACATTTCCCCCAACAGTTTTAGTCCACTATCTTGATAAAAGAATTCCAAATTGACGAGGTGTATCAATCACAATTATTTCAATGTTATAGGTTGCTTGTGGATAAGCAACCAACTTCACCTCTACATATTTCATAATTCCTATTATGAGGATATGGCTACCATCCATAGCATAGCATTTTCCACCATTAGTGTCCACCCACATGCCAAGTTATTTCATAACCCCAACTGGCATGATGTTGATTGCAGCACCAAAGTCTATCATACAATTTCTTACCAGCTTATTATTTATGAGTAGTGTAGTAAAGAATGGATCAACTTGTCAAGGATTCATCAATGCATCACTTAGACAAACCTCAAGAACCTTTACCTGCTCCTACTTATTATTGGTCTTGTTCGTTCCTTTGCTCTTAGAGTTTATGCTTCTATCATTTCCCTTAGATATTAATTGAATAGCACTATCCCTATATTCTTATATTTTCATCATTTGAAGTAATGGGACTGACATCTTCCCCTAGGATAAAGCTTGTGTGAAATCAAAAGAGGCACTTTCTTTTTTGATCATCTTACTTTACTCTAGTGAATCCCCTTTGTTCTCCTTTTTTTCTTTTTTGTTTGTTTGATTAGACTCTTGCTTGTCTTTATGTGGTTCTTTATTTTCTTCCTTATGAACATGCTTTTGTTCATTCTTATCATGTTGCTTATTTTATGTATTTTTTGGAGCTCCCTGTGTTGCTCCTTTATCTTTCATAAATATTCCTCTTGGAACACCTTCATTTTCATTCACTATTTTGTTTCTTAACCAATATTTTCTTCTAGCCTGTTCTACTGCTGTGATGTTTTAACTTCTTAATTTCTTCCTCAGTTGGTCTTCTTATATTGTATTTTCCTATCTGAGATGATGCGCTAGGAGGACATTGTTCATCATCGCTTTCTTCATGATCAGAAAAGACTTGTTGTTCTGTCATATAGACATTGTACCTTTGGTTATCAACATAATATTCATAGCTTCCTTCTTTTGAAGATGAATATCCTTGCTCCATGGGATGAAGAGTGTGGGAAGTTAAATAGATTGTATGATCCTCTTCATTATTGTCTACTAGTATCTCTTCTTCTTGTATCGATTGAGCTACAATACAATGACCAGGGGAATGTGGCAAGTTGAAAACTTGACACCAAGGATTATTGTTTACCATATATGCCTCTCTCTTCTTTAAACGATTAGGTGTGTCCTTATTTTTAGGCCTATCCATCACAAGCTTTGCATCCTTCTAGTTCGTATTATAAGGCATATCATGCAACCTCGACCTTTCATTTCTGCATGTATTTTCTTGCCTATTCAAAGAGTTATTAATATTTTGGGGAACCCTATGATTATCTCTTACCAACCATCCCTGCATCCCTTCTATTATTTTCAATAGTCATTGCTATTTTTTGTGCTTCAGCAAAATTCTAGGGTACCTATTTCTAAGATCATATCCTGTCTTTGGACCAAACGCTTTTAGATAAATACTTAATGTTACAGGGTCAACCAATTTGGATCCAAGAGGTATCTTATTATGCAATTTGGAGAACCTCTAGTTGAAGTCATAAGCTAACTCATTCTGATACTTTTGGATACTTACCAATTCATGCAAGGAAAACTTTGGTGCACATTGATTCCCGTACTGCTCAAGGAACTGCTCATAAAACTCCTGAATGGAAGCAATAGAAGCTGTTGGTAAACTGTTAAACCAATCTCTAGCATCTTCAATTAATGACATCATAAATAGCCTCATCTGTACATATTCATATTGCATATCCAGATCTTGAATGAAAGCATTAAAAATCCTTAAGTGTTCCTCAACTGTGACTGCACTACTTCCTATAAATTTTGGGACAAGACCTCTCCAGCTACTATCCATAGGGTAGGGATGCATTTGGAATCTTGCTAAGTCAAGTTGTCTAATCATAATTGTTTAGTGATGAGGAGGTGGGTTTTGAGGATACTGATATTGGTATAATGGATACATGTATTGTATGTGGGGTGGTGGCATATATTGTTGGCCATGTGGTGGCATGTATTGTTGGCCAAGGGGTGGCTGAGCATTTGGGTGTTGTGACAGATTTTTAGGTGGAGTATTTGATGATCTATATTAATTTCCTAATTGATTTTGTGGTTCTTTTGGTGGATTTGAAGGTCCTGCATTAGTCTTCTTTTACCTATGAGGTGGTGTGTATTTAGCTATCTGAGCATCAAGTTGGGATCTTTGCAGCTTCAAATCCTAGAGCTCTTTTATTTCTTGGATGCTCTATTCATAGTCTACTTTTTTTATTTCCATCTCGTCTTTCATACTCCAACTGTGCATTTAATTCTTCTCAAGTCTTGTATTCACAGTTTTTTTAGAGGCTATGTCATCACCAAGTCCATTCTAATTCCCTCTGAGTGATGCCATGTTTTGATCATATTCATGTTGTCTCCTATCTCTTTCAACATTCAATCCAAACATGAATTCCTCATGTTTTTTAGGGTCTAACTGATAGAAAGGATTCTTCTTTTCTTCAGGAGTATGAGGCTCTCAAGATGAGTTATTTTCATTTAATGTATCATATCGATTATATGTCTCAAGGTGTGATTTCGATGTTTTGTCTTTATTTGTTAAGCACATGTCATCATATGCCTTCTTACCCTTATCATTCTTATTTTTCCATTTTTTATTATCATTATGACCATCTTTATATAGAGATCTTCTATCCTGCATGTTGTGAACTATTATGATGATTTGGATCCTAAGGTGAGTTTTGATGTATACTTGATTTTGTCAATCTTAATGCACTTATCTCTTCAAAGTCACCACTCACTTTTTAAAGAAGTGATAAAATTCTATAGTTTCTTATTCCCAGCAGAGTCTTTTGCAAGGTATTGACTCTATATTGGAAGGCTTGGGTTCAATATTGGATCCCTAGCGGAGTCACCAAATTGTTAGTTGTGTGACTCAGATGGGGAGTGCAAATGACACAATTATGAACCTCTGATTAAAGAAAAAATTTAAAACTTTATTGACTCTATAAATGGATAGGCTAGAACTAAATTTTCTGAAACTTGTCCCCACCAAAGTCGCCAAATTTTTAGTTATCAAAAATGTAGATTTGGACCACAAGAGGTTGCAAAGCTCTTGACATGTTTTTGGCTAACGTACAAGGCCAATTAATGTAATTGAACCTTCTACTCTTTAGACTCTACTAAAACTAGGTAGGTGTACCTATGTAAATGATGTAGACATGAACTGTATGATTCCTACTTGTGCAGTCTATCCCTAATGGAAAATAGTGAGGGATAGGTGAAAGCTTAATAACTACTTCTACTCCTAATTAAAATTGAAATATGAATGTATTTTATGAAATTATAAAATGGAATTGGTATGACTAGTGCCTACTTCTGTTGGGTAAATGGAGTCAAGATGTAAATGATATGTGACTTACTAATTGGCTACAATTCTAATTGTTTGGCACTTATACTTGTTTATACCTAGTATAAACATGCAAGGATGTGACTAAAATACTCTTCTTATTGATCCAATCAAGACCTATTAGGTTATTGTGATCTATCTAAGAGGATTTTTATCCTTCCATGAAGGAACTAGTTAAAAGGGATCACATAGCGACAACAAATTTGTACTGACAAAATGAAAAATATACTTGATATATTCAGTTTTGAATAGCTTAAAAGGATTGTCTAGAGATAGTATGGTAGCCTTCAATTATAGACTCTTCTTATTGATCCAATTGGTATTTCCAAATTACTATAATCTATTTTAAAAGGATTTTAATTCCTACTTGAAGAAACCAATTAAGAAAATTACACAAGAACAACAAATGTGTCTGATGAATTTAGTATTCTGCTTGGAATTAATTCAAATAATAAGGAACACCAACTTGGAGATAGTTGAATAATTGTTTAACTTAACAAACAATTGACACCAATATTTGAGTCACCAGATTAAATATTCTTGTCTATTATATTATTCCAAAATATTTTGCAATACATAACATAATATTTTTTTTCAGCAACTAATCACCCTATCCAACTACTTAAAATTTCCTAACCTACTACTACCTCTTCTTTTTCCTTGATGATTTTATTTCAGCTTACATATATACATTGTTCAAGGGTTACAACCCTTCACAACACCCATCTCGTGTAATTCTTCTTTTAAGTACAACCATTCATTTTAATTATCTTCGGTAGAATATTTAATTTATTGCCTTTGGAAAATTAAATATTTTAAATCTTCATCATTTCCATGAAATTTAATTCATTATTAATCTCTTTTTTCTGAATATTTTCACTTCACTTTCTACATGTATATATCTCCAATACGATCTTTGGGTTAAAATAATTATCCTTTGTATAATCCTCTGGAAAAAATTGATTCATTTGCTCTTTTGAACAATTTTCTCATGCGAGTGATAACACCATATGTATCAATTCTTTTCATTTCTCAAAGAACACCTCTTCAGTCATTGTTTTTTCATTCTTCTCGAGCAATTGGTGAGACTCAGTGTGACTCTCAACAATATTGAAGATACTCCTTGATGAATTGTTCTATGCTGCATCGGGAGGACTTTACCCTATCGCAGACCTCAAGATAACCTTTACCAATATCAACTATCCCACCGATGAAATTCCTTGTTGGGATATCGATGCGAGTCTCTCAGAAAGCTTCTCATCTGCATGACACACATGGTCGGAAATTTTTGAAAAACTTGCTTTGAATGCACATTTCTCCCTGATATATCTTGTCCATTGCTTTAACTATTTGGGTGAATCGACAAGACTTTCATCAAAACTTCTTTCATTAGTGTAGCTACTATGATCAGAACAATCTTGAGGGACTTGGTCCAATTGTATAAGTTCCACCAATAAGTTTTTCACCCATATTATCGGCAGGAGGCAATATATTTCTGATCGATGAGAAATCTATCGGTCTGACTTATGAGCTCGACCTGGCTTGAAAATTCTGCTCCGATAAGCTTACTTTCGCCAATGAGTCCTCATGCAGTTGTCCTATCGATGAGAATCTCCCTAAAGAAACATTCATCTATGTAACTTACTCTATCGAGGGCTTCAAAATATTTCCCACTGATATGTATCCCTCGCTGATATTTTTGCATCGGCATAGCTTGTACAGTCAATGTAACTCAAATTTAATTCTCCGATTAACCTTCTTTCATCGATGAAGTCTCCGTCGACATAACTTTCACACTCGATATAACTTTAAAAAATTTCTCTGACTCCTTTGCTTAGGCCGATGGACCAACGTCAATGGAAGGATAGGCACTATCATGCCACTTACACAATCTTGTTATCTTCTAAGGTATTTTGATCATTGTGACCATATGAACCTTTCGTCGATATGCTAGAAATGCTCGAATTGAGAGGCTGACTTATGGGTCAGAGAGACATGTACCTAGTCACACTGATATGAATTGTTTTTTTAGAATCTCTTACTCAATGATGAAGAGAGGGATTTCAGTGTGTCAAAAGGTCAAATCAGATGGGACTATGGATGAATATGGCATGTGAAGTAGATTATAGCAATTTTTCACTCAAAATGTGGCAACCCTGTGGAATTCTTCAATATAAGCTATTTAAAAATGTGACAATTTGTTCAGTCCCAACAGGTCTCATCCTTCTAATCATGGAGCATGTCAAATCTCTCATCCCTACATTTTCCATTTTGGGTAAGTAAAAGACTCGAATGATGGGTTGAATTTCTTTGGTTCGGATACCAGCAATGAAGAAGATGATGAATGGGATGAAGAGGAGGAGGGGGGTCCTCAATCTCATGGGGCCACCTCTTCAGAAAAGAGGAAGAAGAGTTATCCTAAAATTATTCAGAAAGGATATAGAGGTGGGGTCAGAAGATTCATCTCCCAGGAAGGTTTAGTTGGTTGTTGGTTGGGGTGAGACTAATTGTGGTGGTAAGGAGAGTTTGCAAGAGAGCGTGCTTGACTCAAAAGCTAAGGACCAGCCAAGGAGATTTTTCATATAGATTGTGAAGTTAAAGAACTAGGTTTCTAATGTTCTTACGAAGGATGCCAAGGTGTCAGATGAGGAGAAGGATATTGGTGATAACGCAAGGAATATTGAGGACTCTCCGGCCCAAAAATTTCTTGATGATGCAATGCAGGCCGAGATTAAGGGTCAAGGTGAAGATGAACCTAAGAGGATGAATGTTAAGGTGGAGCCCCTAAAGGTAGACCCCCTCTTTGAGGATTTCTCTTAAATGATGAATCTCCCTAAATGTTTCAATTGCTAGATATGGCTAGGGCTGGAGCCACGGGTACTTTTAAACTAGCTAGGTGGACTCTTCAGGAGTTCAATAAAGTGAATATTAAAATTAGGAGTTTGAAGGAGAACTTGAAGAATGTGTCAAAAAAAATTATATCAAACATTCTTATTGATAGGATTGTAGACATTGAAGGTTCACTAGAGGATTTTAAATCTCGGTGTGATGAATGGTTGGAAGAAAAGGTTGTCGAAACCAATACAGACATCAAAAAGTTGTTGGAGGCATGCCATATCTCTATGAAAAATAGCGTAGACTCCTTGGAGGTCCTATTTAAAAATATCAGTGATTTAAGAGAGCACCAACTATACTTCTTTGAGCTTATGGATAAGGAGCATACATCTAAAGGAAAAGGAAAGAAGGGTGTGAAAGATGACACTAAAAGCCCTGCCTCTAAAGGGCCTTCTGATTGGAAAATATCTTTTAAAGCTACGAAGAAGGAGCTGCTAGAAATAATTGACCTACATAGGAGCTAGGATCTTGAGGTGGCCAACACCTTGAGCAACATGAATTAGTGGTAGCTTTGTTTCTTTTACTTTTTTGGTCTGTAGGTTGTCTTGTGTTGTTTTGTTTTTTTGTCATTGTTGAGTGTTGATGTTGGTTTACTATTGTTTCTTTTGTTCAACACTCTTTTTTCCTTAGTTTATTTTTTATTGGTTTGTTGATGGTACTCTATGGCCCATATTTTTAGTAGCATTTTTTTTTAATTACTGTAAATGGTTTCAGGTCCCTTCAAAACTTTATTTTCCTGCTTAATCAAAACATCTTCAAGTTTGATTTTTCTAAGGTAAAGGGGTGTAAATGGGGAATTTGCAAGGGGTGAGAATTCACTTCATTACAATTTTCCCCCACTTTAGTGAGCATATGTGCTACCAAATGTGAGGTAAAGTAGATTGGAAGAGTTTCAAGTATACATGAACCATTGAGGAAGAAGACTACAATATGGCACACTTGAAACTATGGGAAGAGGAGATGGTTTCATAGGTACTCAATCCTAGGGAGAGTTGAGCAAAATGCGCTACAAGTCTGTAGACTTATGGAAGGGTGAAAAAAAGATCTCTACAAGTGTTCATTCATATAGAGTTGAATAAAGAGATCCTGCACGATGTAAGTGCTTTGTAGGTCCTCAAACATGCAAAGGAGGCACCCCCAAGTGCCCAGTCCTAAAGGAAGCCAGATGTAAAGCTCTGTAGAGTCTGATAGGGCCTTACTGGTACCCAATCCTACAAGGTTGATTGAAAAGAAGCTTCATAGGTGCCCCTACAAAGCAACAAATAGTTAAAAATTGAAGGAGAAGCTTTCAAAGGGGTCCCTCAATAATCCTTCAAAAGAAAAGGGGTTCGATTGCATGACACTCTATTTGAAAAGAGATAATTTTTTTCCAATGATTCTAGAATCAAGGAATCCTTCTGAAAGATTTCTTTCATCAAGGATTTCAAAAGAAAGAATACTCCCTAACAAGGGAAAAAAAATATATTTCTTCATCATAAAAAGTAATCCCTTCTGAAATGCAAGTTTTTAGATTCTATCTTACGAATCCATGATGAAAGAAATATTCGGCTAGGAATCCATGTTGAAGAATGTAATTTTTGAAAAATGAAGGATTTTCAATGAGGGATTTTTTGGCCACTAAATACACCTTTTGAAAATTAGAACAGTATGATAGACCTCCTTAGGATGGTCCATGCTAAACTTAGAGGCATGTGACATCCTAAAGAGAGAAAAACAAGAATGAAAGTATGTTGTGGCCTATGGAAGATGACGAGATGTAACCATGGTAATGTTGTCACAGACATGAGGGACAATAGATAATCACCACAACATCACAAATCAATAAAAGAAGAGGGAAAGATAAAAAGAAAGGACAAACAATGACATAACAAACAAGATATAGGGGGATTCGATATTTTGGGGTCAGAGATGCTTATAGATATAAATAGATATAATATAATAATATATAAATGAATTATCATCAACCCCTTACTATATTAGACCGTGTGAAGAAAGGCACATAAGACAAAATAAAAATAAAAAACTGGGTCAACATGGAAGGGAGGCCTAAATGCCCCCAACACTTCACATCATCCCCAATTGTCAAAAAATAGGGCACACCAAATAGAAGAATGATGTGATAAATAGAATAATTTTATCACACAAAAAAAATCTTGTATCCAAGAACCTATAAGGGTGACAAGGTTCCTCCAAGAACATACAAAACAAGCATGGGGGAAACACAACACACACACATAAAATCTAATCTACAAATAAAGAAGAGGTGCTCACGCTAGTCCTCATCAACCAAGAGGTCATTGTTCTCCCAATATAGATCATTCTATGGGGAGGGAAGATGAGCCTAAAAGGGTGGGATAGCAAGGGGGTGCCCTTTGAATCTCCTATAACAAGAGCCAAGGGTGAGGGGCCCTTAAGGTCCTCTTCACTTAGTTCTAGTGAGGTGAATGTCATCGATCTTGCAAAGATCACTGACAGAGTTGGGACATTTTCTATAGAGTTGAACATGCACTTTATAGGAGTGCAATGTGTCAATTGAGCAAGTGATGAAGGACATTCCTGAGATCCACTATCGACCTCACCAAAGGACTCAGGGGTAGTGACAGACTCTGAGGATTTTGAGGCTACCTCCATCACTAGGATGATGCAAGCTAACATATAACCAACTTTTGAAGAAGGAGATCCCTTTTTTTGACCCCCATTGTAAGTGGGATCATCCTTCAACTTGTTCTTCATTAGATGATGTGAGATCCCCATAAATGAAGAAAAATGTTAGGATGAAGAGGAGAAAACTGCAACAAACACCACCGGGGTATTCGACATGTCCATGGGTTTGAGAAAATGTGGGATGTTTGAAAGGGACATTAGAAGGGGAGGCTCAACTGAAGGAGCAATGAATACTTTTACCCTCTTAGGTTGATGATCATTCACACTCGTAGGGGCAACTAGAAGCAAGATTGAGGTGAAGGGAACTAAAGTAGAAAGAGCAGAAGAGGAGGAAACAATAGAATATGTCGAAGAAAAATTTACTGGCTCCCCTCCCTCCTTTTGCAAAGGATCCTCCTCAATGGACAAAACCTTCCTTTGATGCTTACACTTATGCACAAGGTGATTTCTTCGTCTCTGGGAGCTAGAGGTTGTAGCTTGAGGAATAACAAGAGGCTCGTATTTAGTAATCAAAGTATCCATCATAATCATTTTCGACAAAGGGAGTGATTCCTAGATAGGAACTTGATTAGATGCAACAATAGATGGTGGAGTAGACTCGAGTGCCCCAACATCAGGCCTCTTCCCATTCACTACCCTAGGGGTAGGGATGGTAGGAGGCCATGAAGGTCAAGACATAGAGGTGGCTCCATGGGGACCCTTACCCTTACTATACATAACAAGTTCAGGCTCGGTGGGAAAGACAGGAAGGTCAAACACCCAACTCTTGTCCTTCTACCAAGCGGGAACCATCAGAATCCCCAAGAGACACATAGGGGAAAAATTCAAAGGAGTTGCAATAGGGATGGAGGCAGAGATAGGTGGAACTACAGAGGAAGAAGAAGCCTGAGAATACTTCTCCTCCTTCATTTTTTAAGTAGCAGAGGTAGCCTTATGTTGTGCAATCATGGAATATTTAACTAAAATTGTATAGGGAGGAGGTTAGGTCACTTTTAGTGTTATGCTCCCATTCTTGTATTTCACATAATTTTGATACAATAGGTTTGTCCTAGGAGGGAGTAAACCAACATGGGAAAGCTAGAATTGATCAAGTGAGTATCCTCCACATGCCACGATTAGTTGGTATCCGGTTTCATGGACTACATGCATAGAAACCTTATGAGAGAACTTCAAGCATTTGTGGATTACCGAGGGGACTGCGTTCATGGAAACTAGCCATAGAATTCCTAGTTTCACTTTGAATAACTTGGACCTCGAGATAATATCAAAGAGGGCATTCACAATCGTAGGCCCAACTAGGATTGATAAGGTGATATAATTGATGGGAGGAATGGAAAGCCCATAATGTGCATGTATAGTGCTTTTAGACTCATCATATCCATCCTTATATAAAAAGTTTATCAACGTGATATCCTTTGTGCACTAGTACAGAAACAACAATATATGATTAAAAAACTACTAAAGACTACTTATAAATGACTAAACTTGGTCATGTGGCCATTAGTAGTTTATTACCAATCATTTATAGCACAACCAAATTTATGACAACCAATTTTAGTCAGTTATTTGGTCATTTTGATTGATTGATTTGGTATTTTTTAGTCATTGATTTAGTCATATTATTCATTGAACTTGGTCACATGACCATTAGTAGTTTATTGTTGGTCATTTATTTGGTTGTTTTGATTGACCAATTTGGAGTATATATCCAGTCATTGATTTAGTCATTTATTAAGTGATTTATGTCAATTGATAGTATATTTATTCATTGATTTCTATCAACTGGTAGTATATTTAGTCATATTTTTAGTCATATTTATTCACCAATTTCTATCAATTGGTAGTATATTTAATCAATTGGTAGTTTATTTAATGTTTTTGTTCATAGATGATTTCTACCTAAATGTGTTGGAAATGAGACAATGCTTTTGAGTTTTAAACATAAAACATAGAAAAGCATAATCAATCATTCATTTGCACATAATGAAATAGTTATTAAGAAGGAAAAATACTGAATTTTTATTGAGAAAAGGTGTTCTTACATCAGATACAAGACTTAAATATGTCTTTTCTTTGAAAAATGTGTTACAAAGTGTGTTTTTCAGTGCTATGACTGAGAAAACTGAGTTACAATGCTCTATTTTTTTCTTATACAACTCCAAAACATGAAAGAAATACTTGAAAAATTAAGCCTAAGGGTCTTATTAAATAATCCTCTATAGACTTCACACCATGAATACTCAGTATGGATTGAGAACTATGTTCTAGATATACCTTGACTGATAAGCTTTACTGAACATGACAATGGAAAAATCCAAACCGATCACAAACATTTATTAATGGACAAGCATCTAGAAGTCTTACTTCCATAAGAAAGTTCTTTGTCTTTTTAGCATCATAGAAGTTTTACTCTCTGGTTACACATTCCAACTACTTGATTTGTTTAGTTTTGGCTACTGCTTTAATGTATTTGAAGTGAATGGCGGGACCCTCACTACCAATGACATTGAAAAAATATTTTACCATATAAGTACAAGGTTCCTAAGCTACTACAAAATTACCTCCTCAAATAGATCAATGAATATTAGTGACAAAATGATACAAGTGAAAATCCAAAGTCAAATCACCTGGAGCTCAAATATGCACCCAAGAAGAAATATAGCCCTTCATAAGGCTTGAAATGTTCAAACAACTTGATGCATGAATCTACACCCAATACAAGCACTACAAGAAATAATCATATGACAAAACAAATTACAATAAGAGAAATAGTTTAATAGTGACCTCAACTTCAAAGTTCCATATAAAAAAACATAAGCTATTTATCAATAGGAAGAAGATATATGAATTTACAAGAACTAGAAAGCAATTACCTAAAGAAAGAGATCTGTTATGAAATTGTAATCAAATAGACTACCACCCTCCATTTGAGACATCATCATTGCAAATTTTACAACGCCTTGCAAAATTTACCCAACAAATAAGAACTCTCTTCAAAACATCTTTAGATTCAACATTAGAAATATATTTCTATCAATTGATAAAACCTAGTATCAGAGCGCAAAATTATCTGAAGGAGGAACAAGTAATAAGGAGTGTATTGAGGACATGGTCAATGTGAGATTATGTCAATAGCCGCCCAGCCAAAAGGGAAAATAGTTGCTCAAATTAGTAGTATACACAAAAAATATAAAAAAATGCATAAGAACAATCACTTAAATTTGAAATAAAATGGACATTCTATTTGTTTGACATTCTTGGGTAGGATCTTTCATGAGACAGTGTCTTTTCAAGTCTATTACAAAATGTAAGAAAAAACATTAAATTTCCTACAATAAGGCCTAATTAATAGAATGTAGGAACTTTAAACATTTTCTACCCTGTACTAAAGGTAATGGAAAATACAAGAGTATAATATCAGATACATACACCAAGTTATTGACATATTTTTAGGATGATGTGAAGGAATAATGGACACAACATTACAGTTCAACTGTACATCATCCCTAGATCCATGGATAAACAAGTGAATTCATCCAGTCATTAGAGAATCAACTAAGTTATTTGGCTGGAGATAGAACAAAAAGCTCACACCATTTCTCCTTGTTTTAGGACCAAGTCTCAAAGGTATTTTAGACTTAGTAAACTTGTGTATTGAAGAAAGGATCAAGGATTGAGAAAATGTGTTTTCCAAATTATACAATAGTTCACGAGAATGTTCTAATGCAAAGAATAAAACAATGAAAAATGAAGTTAAGATTTTGAAGGTTTTTGCAAATTGAATAAAATAATGAAAATTGCAACATCTTTAATAGTCTCCAATACTTTTGGAATTATTGAATAAAACAATGAACTATTGTCTTGTTTTCTAAACAAGACAATAGAGCATGAGAAGGTTCTAATACAAATTGAATAAAATAATGAAAAATGCAATTATGATGTTGATTGTTCTAGAAGTATGGAGACCCTTAAAGATGTTGCAAATTGTAATACAATTCATAACAAAGATAAGGATTTGTAGAGGGGAATATAACAAAGTGAAATATAATAGATGGGTTCCTGCAAAGCCTTGAGAAAGTTTGGAAATATTGTGTGCTAGATTGAGCTACTAGGAGTTGAAAATTATATGGATATCACAAATGAGATGTATAAAGACTGAATATATATATGAGTATGGCAAAGGAAATGTCTAAGACAACAAATGAAGAACTCAAAATGAAAGCAAAAGACAAAAATATTTGAAACCTATTAATAGTAGTTATGGATTATTTAATTGCCTATGAAATTTCTCTTCGCATACCTACTCTACCCCATTAGCTACTCAATTATATAATACAGTGACCCCATTGCTAGTCTTTTAGCAATTAGAATTTTTCCTACACGAATGATACTAGCACTAAATATATTGCTCAAAATAGTTGTAAATAGAAGAGAAAGGATGTGTAATGGATCAACTTCAATGACCTATGTGCATCCACATGTGATACCTAATTAGGTTTTATTTTTTCCTATTCATTATAATGTGAAGAGGGTGGAACAAACATTGAAACTTATACATCTATAGAGAAGAAATGAAGGCATAAATTTAGGTTCTTTGATAAACCTACACATCTTCAGATTTCTTTGAAACTCATCTAGATAACAAAAATAATTAGCAAAACTCAACTAGATCACAAAAATAATTA
The DNA here is from genome assembly GCA_007115665.2 of Sequoiadendron giganteum. Classification (NCBI taxonomy): domain Eukaryota; kingdom Viridiplantae; phylum Streptophyta; class Pinopsida; order Cupressales; family Cupressaceae; genus Sequoiadendron; species Sequoiadendron giganteum. The sequence continues at coordinate 740,452,713 of CM021102.1, forward strand.
AAAAATATCAACTAGATCAAAAACAAGCAAAAATAAACACTAACATTCATGCTACTAATTTTGTTAAAGGTGTAGATGAGAGTGTGAAATTACTCTCAATTAAATATCAAGAAAAATTGTGTGTAGAAGTATTGTAGTACAAAGGCTTACAAATGTTGATCCAAAAATTAGATTGTAGAAGCTCAACCATTGGGGTCATTATGTCCCCAATTTAATCAAGAGTTATTAGAGTGCCTAGTATCATGAATTTGTCAAAGTTTTCTATGTATCATCATAAAATTTACCTACTTTATACAACATTTTTTTTCACTTGATAGTTGATTCACACATTCAAAACTCTCAAAAAAATTGCAACAGTTTTTGTCATATATTGTAGTTACAACTGCCTTGCTAGACATACATGAAAATATGGAAGCATAGACAAGGCAAGTGAATTGTTTCAAAAAATGCCTCAAATAAATGTGATATCATAGATACCCACTCTCCTGCAAGCACTTCAAGTCATGCCTGCGGTGATGTAAGGATTTCCCACATCACCACAAGAATGACTTGAAGTGCTTGCAGGGGAGTGGGCCTTCTGTTGGGAACAAACATCTCCACTTTGGAGCCCTCTCCATCTAGGAAATGGTAATCATCCCTCCATTTGAATGGATGAGATAGCTACGAGGCATTGGAATCTCCTATTTCTTACCCTCTCACTCCAACTCTCCCGACACATTCAGTGTTCCTCGACATGCTACCGATAAGGACAATTGGACCAAATGTTCCCCTTCCAACCCAAACTGACATTTTACCCCCTAGCCTCCCTTTTGAATTTCACTTCCATCGAGTGACAAGAGTCATCCAAACTCACGAGAAGAGAGATAGGGAGAGGGAGACCCAAGATCAAGCCATTAGAAGGAAGGAAGAAATGCCCCTATATATCACTTGCTCTCTGACTTCAAGTCATGCCTTTAGTGATGTGAAAGATCCCTACATCACTGCAGGCATGACTTGAAGTTCTTGTAGGGGAGTGGGTATCCTTGATATCACATTTCTTTGAGGTATTTTTTGAAACATTTCGCTTGCCTTGTCTATGCTTCCATATTTTCATGTATGTCTAGCAAGGCACTTGTGACTACAACATATGTATATGTAAGAGATTCAATGGTTTTTAAGGCATTCATTTATGATATATATTCTTGTTTCAATTATCTTATTAGGTTATAGTCTTGAAGGAGTGTTGTTGTTTTGTTGTTATTGTTGTGTCACCTCCTACATTAATTTTCCTAAATCCTACCGAAGAATCCATAGATGATGGTGTAGATGCATGTTAAAGCTAGATATCATAGTCATATAAGTAGGGAATAATAAAAAATAATGGAAAATTCAAGAAAAAAGAGTATGTGATGCTTAGAAAATAACCTAGAGGACAAAGGATAAAAGACACACAAATATGTTCATATACAATACAATGAAAAATAACGTGTAGGATATTATGAGATTGAAAAAGTTTAATCCAACATATAAACCTAAAATTAATGTCTACAAGTCATTACAATTCTGCACAAGCATGATAGTCCATGGAGAATGCAAATGAAATGTTACTAAAGGAGTTTCTTATGACAACTCTTCAACCTATGCAGGAGGAAAGATATGTTTGTATAATGTTCAAGGCTAAGATGAAGGTATAGATTGCTATCAAGCATGAATAATAGAGACAAAATCTTCAAAAAAATAAGAGATAGTGATGATAGTGATAGTAGCCTTTGTCTAAGAGAAATAACAATCATTATGGCCATGGTGTTAAGAGGTAAAGAGTGAAAGTGGGAAATAATGAAGAAATATTTACAAAGGACAGTTAGTAGACATGATTTAATATGAATATGTGATCAAGTGATCAAAATCATAATGTGAAAAGCCAATGTAAAATATGACAGTCATTATAATAAAAGGACGGAGTTAATGTATTTGTGGGATCATTGCATAAAGTTTCAATTTATAGGATTTGAAGTCATAGGCTACTTTGATTCAAGATGATGATGAAGTTCCTTCTTTAAAGGAACATCCAAGAGAAACAAAACCCATAGGAAAACATTTTTGGGGTCAATAGGAGTAGTATCAAACTTTGACTCTTTATTGACCATTGATTCTCACAAAATGAAGTCTACTGCTCAAATTGGAAGGACTCTATGGCACATCAACATACAAGACTTCAAGCTATCTAGTGGGAAAAGAGAAAAAGGAGACCCCAAGCCTTAGGATAGGAGCAACAAGTAGAGAGAAAAGATTTAAGGAAATGGACTTCAAAGTAAGGCATGGCACTTTCCTATAGATTCCCAAAAGGAGATCACATTCATGACTATTCAAATAAATAATGATAGTCCATGGCATAACCATGAAGGGGGCATTGAAATTAATAATAACAGTGATAGGGCAGTATGATAGAAATTTAAAGATACATAAAGATAAGTAACTAAGAATTCAAGAGGGATTTTAAAACATCATAAATCTTGTCAAGGGTTCATTGTCTTCAAAGCAGTATGGGAAACTAATAAATATTTCCATCTCACAAAGTTTGAAAGGAGGAAAGCCTACAAGTATATTAAGGAGTGCATGGACAATATCTCAAGGTTTTGATCATGGGAAAGAGAGGTTTACATGAAGTGGGGTAGTCCTTAAGAATATAGTTAGATGGTAAAGAGGATAGTCCATAAGATAATGTTCAACCAAATACACAGTATGGACCTAGAGGATAGTCCTTAAGATAATATAGTAACAATATTAATATATTATATAAAATCAATATCAAAATATCCCTAGGATAAATCTTAAGCATGGAAAAGGAGGGCCAAAAAATTCTTGCATGAGAAGATTATAATTGCATGTTGTTTTTATATTTATTCCATTGGTTTATCTTTCTTTTTCATTATGTCAATATGATGCAGGGCTATCAAGAGCCCCATAGCAAGAACTATTGTTGTCTTGGTTTTAGGTTGATAGGATGTTTTTGGAGTCAAAAAAGGTCATACATGGCCATTTGGGATCATTTGGATCCATTTTGGTGTGTTTAGGGTCTTTTGGTTAAAAGTTGTCATGTTGCTCAAAAAGTTGTCAAGCAACTTTGGAAAGGTGTCAAAAATCAAGAAATAGTTACAAGAAAATAAAGAAGCTATTACTAATTAGTTGGGATTGGTTGTAAGTGTATGAACGCACCCTCAAAATTTGGACGGAGGGTTCGACAAATTGGTTTTGTAGTTTCGGTGAATGAAAGCAAGCTTTCTTTATGTTTTCTCAATGTTACAGACTTTTCTTTCAATTTGTATAGACTATACGGTCTATATATGGTTCTGAAACTAATTGGAATGTGTTGGCATGTGAATCTACTTCATTTTTATTTTTGTTGTATCAATTTTCATTGAGAATTAGAAACATTGCATTTTCTCTCAAAATTGTCAAAACCCTACTTAAGGTAACCCATGAGGAGAAATAAAGATGTAACTTAGCCTTCCACTAGTGGAAAATCACCAAAATGGGTGGAAAGGTCTGTATTTATGTACTAAAAGTTTTCAAGGGCTCGAGAAAAGGTTTGCATGTGCTTTGAGTCAATAGAAAGTATAATATCTTGATGTATCATATTGTGTAGCAACAAGGCAAGGAGAATATGTGAATCAAGGTCTGAAACTTGTTTCTTAGTCTTTGTAAATAGTAGAAGGATGTAGGGAGAGGTCATGTAGACCTAAATAAAGAGTTTTGTAAATTTTTTAAAGGATTAGTATAAGATTTGTTATGGCTATCCCAAGAGGACAAATTATGCAGTTTTGGATACAAGAGTTGTAAACCATGAATTTTTGCATTATTGAGTCATCCCATAGGAGTTGTTATGATCTTTTGAGCCCCAAGACAAGTCTGCTCCATGAAATCTACATTTTCCCAAGGTTGTTGGATCAAATTCCCAAAAGAATTCAATGATAAAACCTAGAAAGGTGCACATAGGAGCAACAATGGAGAAGATGCAAGAACACCTTGTCATTTGGGTTTGTTGTTGGAAAGAAGGTCCTTCCTCCGCATCACAATATCATAATTCTCAACTAACAAATATGTGGGCATTATTTATTTAATGATAAATCAATCACTTCTAAGATACATGCCATCATTCCATTTTACAAAATTAGGATCTAGTGACACAAATTACATATATATTTCTACTTGTGAAGAAAGGAAGGGATCTATAAATCTAATGATGGTGACCAACCATTATAAAATACAAATTTTGAATGGAAAGAGGGACCCATCATAAAAAAATTAAAATATCTACTTTAAAATGCATTCCAAGTTATGGAATGTTATTTCGTTGAAATCAGTAATAGGCCTAATTAATCATTTCAAAAGTAATATCAGTAAAATTCACAAAATAAATAGTCAATCCAATGAATATAGATATAACATGCCTGAAGAGTCACATTCATCAAAATCAGACCCTAAATATTCTAGGAAAACACTTTAATAAGCTGAAATAGGCTTGTTATCTTACTCATAAAATAAAAGGTATCTTATTAAAAACATAGATTAAAAAATAAAATATAAAGACCACTCATCTTTACTGAAGGAATCAAATACAAGCTACAAGAAAATAACACAAGTAGGCATACAAGTGACATAGCTCTTGGAACTCGCTGCCATGCCTATAATTATTGGCATAGATAATATCTAGTACCATCTGTGACATTCAAGTTAATCAATCAATTGGAGGCACACCAATCAAAAGACACTAGTGTATACAAGGAAATTCCCATTAGCAATCAATTCAGACAATAAATACCATTAAAATGTTTGATAAGAATATAGTAACTTGCTTACTACTTCCACACTTTGCAAAACAAGCATGGTATTCAAGTAAAAATGCACTTGAAAATCTCCTCTAGAATTCTAGGCAAGAACAAATTGATGTGTCCAACAAATTTCAATCTGATGATTTCTCTTGAGAAAAACTATATTAACATAGATGGTTAAGCATGGTTGTCTCTAATACAAAATGACATAACTTGCACATAAAAAATAAATGCTAGCAAAAAACCTAAGTAAATGTATCCTTTTCAAGGTACAAATGCTTGAATATGTTAGAATGCAATTAGCTATAGTTTCTTAGCTTCTAAAGCATCCATTTAGCAAAGAAATCTAAAAGTTACCTAAATTATAGTTAAATATGATTTGGTAGACATATATACAAGATGTGGAATCATAGATAAAACACCTAATTTTTTTGACAAAATGCCTCAAAGAGATGTCATCTCATCTCATGGAATGAAATGATATGATTGTAGAATGTGCACAAAATGGATTTTGCAAGGAAGCTCTCAAAATCTCTTAATTAATATATTTTATAAGGTTTTTATGAGGGTTTCTAGTTAATAGAAAGGAAACTACAACAATGTCAATGCATGCCTCAAAGGAAATATATCATTGGCTTGTTAGTGAATCTTTGACACTTTATTTGGGCTTTGTAATAATATACTTCAATGGAATACAATGACAAGACCTATGACATGTTTTAAGCAATGATTTTTATAAGCTCAAACCTCATGCAATGTTTTAATCTCAACACCAATGTGGAACCTTTGATATGGGTAGGAAAAGCAATGGGATTGATCACCTACTACCACTATCAAAAATTATAGACCTTTAAGTCTTCAGATAAATGTAAAATAGATATAGTTAAGTCTTCAACATAATAATTATTAACCTTAAAAAGCCATATGATGTTGGAAAGTGAATTTTGGTTGACTTAGTATAATATTCTTTTTCCTTCTATAGATAAAGTTTGATATTTCAAATCAAATGATCTACTTAAATATATATATATGGGTCAAGAATACCCCACCTGGATACCTTCTTGAAAATAAGCAGTAATCTCTTTTGCATAGCTATTAGAGAGCTTAAAATATAACACAATACTTATCCCTTCACCATCACTTTCTCCCTAAAAAATTGCAATTGGATAAGATGGAATCTATAGAAATCCAAAAGGGACATTATTAATCATTACACACCAAGATTTAATTGAATTTATGGGCAATAAAACAATTATCCATTCGATGATCATTTTAAAAGCTGCAACTAAGATCAAAATAGTTAACAAATTTTCAAATAGAAACTTTAAGAAAAAATGTTGCATTAAGTGTGAACAAAACCTATTTCCACTAATTCCTTGCATCACATTAAATGCACATTCAAATTTGCATACAATTAACAATTCAAATTGATTTATTTGGTTAAATACCTAGATATTTACAATTAATATCTGTGGCATTTTGCTAGTTGAATCAAAATTAGGAAGTTCCACATGTCATGCAATATGATTAGTTTTTCTTTGACATTGATATACATCTACACCAAACGGGTAATATGCTGCATAATTTGGTGAAATCTTTTTTTTCTTGTCCCTACAATGTTATCCTAAACATTTTAGCATGTGAATTGACATGAAAGGAAAGAAAGGTGCATATTGTTACATTGGTTTGAAATATTATCTCAAATTCAACATTTACATACTGTGAAGTTGCTGCTAATATTTCATTAGTACTACAGAGTTATTCCTACCACCACTGACACTTTCCTTCATATCCTTGTGGAGAGGTTTGTAAATGATGAAGAGGTCTTACATAGACAGTGATAGCATTCTAAGTTTCATGATTCAACATAAAATGATGACAAGTATCTCATGGGTGACTATGAAATGATTTTCAGTCCCTATCATGTGATTGTAATGATATGGTCTCCAAGTAGCAGTCCTAAGAGGATAATGATAAATGCTGCAAATAATGCATTTAAAACCCTATTTGGTTTCTTGTGTAAATTTCTAATCAATGAAATGCAATTATAATGGTTGTCAAGGAGGGTTATGATGTTTTCAATAGCCTTGTATTTAGTCTCAATAATAGAGAGTGCACGTATAATGTGTTCATGTTATTTTTCAGATTCTTGTGCCATGGAATTCTTTTGTGGTGCAACTTATACATGGAAGTGTTTTCATTGTGATAAGGGAAGGATTTGAAAAGGTTGTAGTGTTCCTAAAGGCCATCATCCCCAGCCCTGTAAGTGCATACAACACATGCACACAAGTTCTTCATGCTCTATGTATTAAGAGTTGAATGGGGATCCTTTACATCATAATTTTGTGCAAAAAGTGGCAAGAACCCTTATTGATGCCAACTATTTGAATACTGCCCTACAAGGAGAATATACACTCTGATGGTTGTTGATAAATGTTTTAATATTGAACATAAAAATGAGACTCTATCATTTTTCACGGGCATTAAGGGATTGGCTTCCTCATTAAGAGAAATTAAATCAAAGTCATCTGATATCATACACAATGCAATGAGATTAAGTTTGGTAGTGACTGTACAGGTGAAGGGTTGCAAGGTTTTTTCTTTTCAAAGATAAAGGTAAAAAGAGGTAGAATTTTAAGCAAAGTAGACCAAATAATAAAGAAGGCTTTTCTATTGATCAAGGGACAATGGGCTAACATTGAGATATGTTTGTTCAAGAAACAAAACATGACAATCCAAAGTCAAATGGTAATGTGAACAATCATATCAAGAATAATGTGTGCTTTGAAGACTTAGTCTCATTGCAGTCAAAGGACAATAAGAATGTTTAGTGGTTATTAAGTCATTCAAGGTTGTGTGACTAGGTTTTGGTTGTCATGATGAGATTCAAGATGGGGAGAATGAATGGTATCAATAATAATGAGCAAGGCAATGATTTCGCATGACCCAATCATAGTCAAGCAAAAGAAAGAAAATTTTAAGTGGTGGTAGTCAAAAGAGATGAGGAATTAAGGGAGTGTGGTAGTCAATCTTGAATTTCATGTGGTGAACCCCTTTAATTCAAAAACCCTATTTTCCATAGACCAAGATATATTTTCAAATAAAGATGGAGGTCAATATAGTTAAAGGAGGCAGTGGCAATGCAATTTAAATGTAGTGCTGAGTGAAGACCAAGAAGGTAGTTCATTATCATTAATGGTTGTGAGGACAATTCCTTAGGGATATGTTTCTCTTGAGAAGATTGAAGTGAGAAATGGAGCATATTTTTGTAATGATCAAAGGGAGATAAGGTAAATATCACTCAGAGGTTAAATACATCAAAATAGTGATAAGATTGCCCCAAAAGTGATAAAAAAAATCATTATATAAGCTTGTTTTGTTTCTAAGATGCCTAGGGTTTTAGTTAAAAGAGTGGATTGTTGTCTTAAGGGATACCTCTTAATGCTTGTGTAATTGACAGTGATTGTGCAAGGTATCAAATTCAAGGATAGTCACAAAAGGTAAATAAGGGTGACAGTGTTTGATCACAGTGACACTTTTTCATTTTGAAAATGGCCAATTGAAGTTCCATACAAATGCATGATACATTTTATTTGTCCAGGTTACACTACATCCATTTTCATCATTTGTTGTCAATTCACTAGTGAACCACTACACCATTAGAAATTCATTAACATTTATGGCTTATAAGTTATAACAGTGATAGCTTCAAATCAACTATGATCCACTTATAGCATTTGAAACATGTCTAAAACAAAACCTTTGAATCAAGAAGATAATTAGGCTCCATTATGAACATGCTCATGTTATGTTTGGAACATGCTCATCAGAGAGTCTACAACCCTTTTATAAAATGTGCATTTTTAAAAAATGGACTTAATAATCATTTAAATACTCACAAATCTCAAAGTTTTTAACCATAGCCACAACCTTTCTTTATGTTCAAGATTGAGGCAAGAGTGCCAGTAGGTTTAGGTACAAGAAGTGGCCCAGCAACAAATGATGGGTTTATGACAACTAAATTGAGGCCCTTCCCCTCTACATACTTCTAGGCCTCTTTCTTAGCAAGATTTTTTGCATATGCATACCAAAGTTGCAAGAAAAACATACCCTAAATTTAGAATTATGTAGATGTGAATTGAACCTAAGAAGTAAAAGATTTCATGCATAAGTTTATGGAGATATTTTGGGACGTTTTTCTATTTATACCAAGATGATCAAGTTTAATCTTATACTCACAAGAAGTAGTGCCTATTAATTACTCTTATACAAGAAATTAAATGCTTCTAACCAGTGAAATCTAATCTTCAAAAAATAGTATTTATACTTACATTATACTATTTGTAGTATTCTGGATTGCTCCAATGGGACTCATCTAAAAGAGAAAGCTCTTGAGCATTGTAGTTATATATGATAGCTAAGAAAGAGTATGTAAGAACAACTCTCTTTACAAAGGGTTATCTTGAACAAGACTTGAGGACATTGAGAGTCCTATTTACACTAGAATCAATGAAGGCCTCTTGTTTGGCAATAAATTTTATAGAGAATAAAACTAAACCAATTTATGCCATCAGAACAAAAAAAATCCAGTGGAGGATAACCTAACATGATGTTGTGATCATTTGGTACTGTGATAGGGAAATCAATATGAAACACCCCATCCAATCAATTTATTGCTTCATCAAAGTTGTCTTCTTCTATCTACTTTGCACTAGACATATCCCATAGATACCCTATCTTCTCCACATTATCTAATCATAGGAAAATACATCATTTATTTATTTTTTTAAATTAAAATAAATCATTCTAAACCCTATATAGGATACATTGATACTTCAAAATCATCTAAAGGAATTTGAAATTATGCAAATATATGTCAATTAAATACCTAGATTACAAACAATAACATGAACAATGTAACCCTTGTTGAGTAGAGCAGGGATGAGATAAGCATCAATAAATCTTATGCCTCCTATCACACACATCTCCTTACCATTCTCTGTCATTCTTTACTAAAATGCTTGAACCTAACCAACTTTAACTATTTATAGGGAGTCATTTCACTTCTCTATTTTGGTGGGCTATGCCTAAGAATAAGGTTTTGACGAAGGTTTTAGAGTATGTTTATTAAAATGAAAATTATGTCATTTCAAATATCCATTTTGGTGGGTTATGCCTGAAAATAAGGTTTTGACGAAACTTTTAAGTATGTTAATTAAAATGAAAATTAGGAATAGCACTATTGATTTTTGATTTCTTAAATGATCTATTCAAATGGATTGTGACTAAATAAATGACTAACTATTCAGTCATTTTTATTTGTGTGACTAAATAATTTTTTAGTCGTGACCAAATTAATCATTTATTTACTCATTTATAGCTAATTTGCAAAAAAATAGTAGAATTTAGTCATTTTTAGTCATGTAGTCATTTATTTGCCAAATTCTACTAGTGGTGATGACATTAAGTTGACATGTAGGGTCAACAAGAACACCAGTTATGGTGCTCCTCTTGATACGTGTGGGAATGTACAAAGGAGAGGGCTCTCTATTAGCATTCATTGAAAAATCCTATGAGGTGAATGTTATAGCAAGAGACCCACTCACAGGCTACATAGATAGAATGGGAAGATGCATAAAGGAAGCCATCTTTATGTACACTAGAAAGGAATTTCATAGAATACCCCAAGAGTTCAACAAATAGACAATGACCTGTTCAAGGATTCACTTCACAACACTTAGGGATCCTTCTAGCTATGTTGCTAGGGGTCATGGGCCAGGTTGCATGGCTAGGTGCCTTGAAATGCACACACCCACAACACTTCTAGAATATGAGAGAAGCCTCCTTCAAAACCATGAAATAGAACCAAAATAGTTCATGTCGAGTTCACCAAAATGTAGAGGGGGACTGATTGATGAGGACCCTAGGTCATAGGAGGGTCTAGAACTATCAGCTACCTTGATCTACCTCACACTAAAGGATTGTTTTAAGGTAAGCTTATTGTTTGAGGGTGAAAAGGAAGGGAAATTGATCTGCCAATGTTCTTTTATCAACATGAGAGTTTAGGAAACTAGGTGAGCGAATTCCCAAGTCTAGATTGTAACCTAGGTAGCTCTTTACCAAAGGACTCCAACACAAAAGATGAGTGACTGTGTGATGCACTAGCATCTGGTCAGGAACTGGCATCCACAAAAATAGGTAGTACAAAGTATAGTCAAAACTTAATAGGGAATTCACTAACTACTTTATAAGTATAGTTTTATGCAATGACGAAAAACATAAAACAACTAAACAATTGAAATAATAAGAAGAATACTTTAACTTAAAAGATAGAGTTTGATAACAAAAAAGGTGGTAGAAACCAAACTTATAGCCAGTCCAGCCTCCCACAAGCTCCACATGAACATTTAATACCTACATACAACATAATGAGGAAAATTTTTGGAGCTATTTCGGGGCTTGCCACAATCAAACCCCCATTTTGGTGCTCCCACCTCCATTGACAACTAGAATAGCCACAATAGAAAGAATACGATAAGGAAATTATTAAAATTGAAGTACTACCAAGAAATACTAACAACAATATTCTAAGTGGCACCCAGACCAACCACATTGTAGAAGCCATAGGGGTTTTCCAAGCTTGAAATATTTCCCGTCAATTGAACTTCAAAAATGTGTGGCTTGAAGGGGATTGAAACAATATTATACAATGCATTAAGGGCCTCCAAAAGCCTTAATGGACTATAGAGAGTTAAATTAATCTATCCAAGAGGATTATAAGTTCTTTTGATAATTGCTTCATTTCCCATGCTTATCGAGAAATTAATATGGTGGCAGACTTCTTTTCCAATAAGGGAGTTTAGGCCAAGGACAAAATTACATGGAAAAGGAGTGACAAGCTGGAGGTTGATGTCATAGCCTTATTGAGTTATGATAGAATTCACGGGAGGGTTCAAAATCCCCTATCAACTAATGATTATGGGCGATGAGTGTCATTTCATATAGTCTCGGTACTACTATTCTATTATTTTTCATCGAAGGTCGGAGTAACATAGATTTATTAGCTATTATGATATTTTGTGCTTCACACGCTTTCTGGGCATTTTGGTTATCAGGTTATTTGGTTTTCAGGAGTCTTTTGAGAGGGCTTGCAATTATGTCAACATGGGTGGTGAGAGTCATTTTGTGGAACCAACAGATTGTGAGGAGTTGAGGAGTAACACTAAGGTGTGGCAATGGCTAGAGAAGGGTGGGATTACAAGCTGTATCGAAAAACTCCATGCTTGGGACCAGAAGGTCACTAGGTTTTTTGCCAAGGAATGGAAGAATGGAAAAGTTAATTTATTTGGGAGAAAGGTTACCATTGATGAGCAGTTAATTTCTGGGGTAACAAGGCTTCCCATGGAGGGTCTCATGTTTTACAAGGATAATAAACTTTCAGACCAGGCTATGAAAATTTTTCTGAAGACCGAGAAGGAAAAAGAGCACCTACGCGGGACTACCAAAAGCAGTTATGATTCCATGAAGATCAAATTTCTATGGCGGGAGGTGTTGAAGGTGATCATGGAATACATCACTTTGGACAGAAGGTTTACTAGGGTCTTTGGTTATCATTTTGTGATCCTTAACCACTTCTGGCATCAGGTTAGGGTTTCTTTCCCTTTCTATCTTTCCACCTCTTTGAATGCTAGCCTTCATGACCATAGCTCAAACCCGGTTAGATATCCCATCCTTCATGAGGGTTTTCTTGTTTTAATTTATGAGAATTTCAAATCTATTCCAACTCTATCTCATTTGACCCCTTCTCCCCACTCTGTTTCTGCTAAGGATGAATTGGGTACGGGTGATCCCACAATAGTGGTTTACAATTTTTGGCCAAAGTGGACATTGAAATTATTATTTTTAACTACATCTTTACATTCAGGCACCTATAGCGGCTAAACCATGAGGAATTTGAAGATGATGCAAACTAGAGTCTCGTCACATTTTGTCTGTAAATTCTAAAAATATTTTTTTCAAAATTTTTGGAATCAGATTGCACTTCTTTTTCCATCTCCCATGAAAACTAGTTTTTTTCAGAAAACAACATTTTTAAAAAAGTGACACACACCGTTTCACGCATAATTTTTTTTCCATGAAGGATAAAATTCTAATTCTTTCAAATTTAGATTTGTAACTCCGATATCTAGTGATTCCACTTGGTTAGATAGTTTTTTACTAAATATTTTTTCTTTAATCAAGTTTTGAAGTCAAACCAATTACAATTCAGACATAGCGCGACTGCATAATACATAAATTATTTTGTATATATCAAAATTCAGTTTTATTTTTTTTGTTAGATCAAGGACTTCAATATCTAGTGCACTCATATTTTTCAATTTTTTTTTTTATAATCTGCTATTTTTCCACATGTGCAGAATAGAGACCTTCATTTTCGATGAAAAACCTATGTTTAATAAAACTAAAAAAGCAAATACATAATAAAACCAAAACATATTAAAATTATATTCATTGGATAGCTCGTTCCGAGGAATACTTGATTCTAGTTGGGCTTGTGAAGATTCCTCCATTTTCATCCTCAACCCAAGCTTCGAAGTGTAAAAATTTAGGTTTTTTTGGTGAACAAGGTCAAAAATCAGGGAAAAGGGGGGTTTGCTAGAACCAAGGGGGTTCAAGCAAACCAGGGCTTATTCAAACATTGGCTCATTCGAACCCCCTTCGCAAAAGGAGTTTTCTTTTGTTTTTTGTCTGTGCATGTATTAAATGGGTTCGCTTGAACCTTGGTTCGAGCGAACCCTTTCTTGGTTCATTTGAACCCCCAAAATGATTTTTTTTGGCATGGGGTCATTTTTTACAAGTTTTCCTTCCTCATTTGAATTGTAAACCACTTTTGTGGGTTTACCCGTACTAGTTACACAGATAAGGATGAATGGGAAACTGATTTGGAGGGTGAGGAAGGTCGTCCCTCGAAGGCGGTGGGGAAGGGTAGTAGGAAAGAGAAGTCTAAGAATTGTTCCCTTCCTAAACCTAGTTTTATGACCTCTAAAGGCAGAGTTAAAGTTATTTTCCCTAGTTCTGAAGAGGTTAAATTGAATAAGAAAAGAAAATCTAGTGTCTCCCCCCAAGAGAAGGGTAAGAGCAAGGTTTTGGAGGATCCCTCCTATGAAACTAATCGGGATGATCCTTAGTCGACCCTTTCATTAGATTGTTCTAGCTACCCTGCAAGTGATAGAGAGGATAGGCCTCATTATCCTAGTGATCTCAAGGCTGATGACCATTACTTCAAATCCAAACGTGAGTTTCCTACTGACATCCTTGCTATTACTTGTAATGGGTTTGTGGATTTTTTCAGGTTGATTAGATGGGTGTTCTTTGAGATTAAGGAAATTAAGTTGAATCAGAGGGCTATTAGTAGCAAGCTGGAAAGGCTTGATATGACAAATAATAATAAGAGACAGAGAAAAGGCCACTAATTTATGGATTGAGGAAGAAAAGAAATACATGGTGGACTACCTCAAGAAAACAGTTGAAGACCTACAAAAATTTAAGAGTAACCATAATGGTAAGCTTTCTGCTATGGAGGATAAGCTTAAGAACATAAAAGAGTCTATCCATATGGTGATTGAAATAAGTCACAAGATCTTAAAATCCATCACGAACACAATGATTGTGATGGTAGAAAATATAGAGAATGTTTATCAGGTTAGGACTGTTGTGGATCTGGATGTTGAGAAAGAACAAAGCCAGGTGAAGGGTGTTGTGTCGAGCAAAAGAACTAGAATGAGCCTAAAGAGGAAGGTTGACATGATCCCTATTAACATTCAGGAGATTAAGAAAGTTGCGTTAAATATGAACAATCTAGAGCAAGAGGCAACATACATCTTGAATAATCTAGCCTAGTGGTTGGACTTTTGCTGGGTTTTTGCTAGTTTTTTGGCGTGCTGCCTTTGGGATGGTTCTTTTCATTTTCTTTGTAGGCAGCTTTTTGTTCTTTGTTCTAAACTGTTTATTGCTATATCTGTCACTTCTTTGTTGTTAAAGGGTTTCATGACCCCTTCAAAACCTATTTTTTCCTTAATCAAAAACAATAATGTTCTAAGTAAATCAAATAACAATGCTAAGTAAAATGGGTATCACCTCCCCAACAAGATGCCCTAATGCATGTGAAGGGATATGTGAGATCGCAATCTTGTAGATGCCAATTTTTCTGCAACAACATGAGGAGTGAAACCAATAGAGTGTTGGCTTGGAGCTTCAACAATGGTGGAGAATGTTGTGAAATTCTCAAGAAAGTGTGTATAATGCTAAGAAGTGTCAAGTGAGATCAAAGGAGATGAAGAAAATGAATTGAATGTAGAAGATCATCTTTTGAAGTTGAATAGGATCCCAAAAGAGTTGTTTGAGGTCGATCAAGGGTGCAAGGGTGTTACACTTCATTGCCAATGGAGAAGTGTGATTCCTTTGCAGATCCCAAAGCTGAGAATCATGTCAGTACAATAGCACACTGCACATATATCTGTGCACTATGCTAGCATCCCTAATAGAAATTCCCCTACCGATACTACAAAAACCACCAAGTGGGTGAAAAGTGGATGGATGAGGTGGAATATCATATTCGAGTTTATTTTTCTAAGGTAAAGGGGTGTAAATGGGGAATTTGCAAGGGGTGCAAATTCACTCCATTATAGTTAGATGAAATTATAACAGTTCAAATTAGGCTGTGAGCCACAATCTCTCTTCTATCTTTTTCTCTATGGGTAGTGAGTCCACCTACAGTGAGCACTTCTATAAATATACTATAACCAATTATAATATATTGTGAGCTAATCCCCACCATGGTTTTTCCCATTTTGGGTTTTCCATGTAAAAATCTTGGTGTTTATCTATTGTGTGATGTTGTTGATGTTTCATGCTTTCTTTCTTTACTGCAATTGAATGTGCTAAGTGGATTTGATGTTTAAATTTTTTTCACCCCTCTCTCAGTATTCTAAGCATTCAACACTACCATTATTCATATGGATGGTTCCATGAGTGGTTGGCTAAAATTGGTGGAGTAGAGAAGTGAGGTGGCACCGCCCAAGTAGTAATAAAGTGACACTCTAGTGACAAACATAGAAAAGAGGTGCTCCCTTAACCACTAATTGGAAAAATGTATGTATACCCTTTTAATTTGTGTATATATGATAGTTTCCCAAACCATTATTCATGTGGATGGTGCCATGAGTCATTTTTCAAAGTTGGTGGGGTAGTGAAGTGAGGTGGCACTACCCAAGTAGCAATAAAATGCCACCATAGAGAAAAGCATAGAAAAGAGGCAGCTCCCTCAACCACTAATTGAAAAATATGTAGATATACACTTTTAATTTGTGTATATATGATAGTTTCCCATGTTTAAGATTATGATCAACTTTAATAATACCTCTTAGCTAGTGATCGTATTCATCTCCAACTTTTGTCCCACTAACAATCTAGCTTTAAAAAGATGGCATTTAAAGCTTAATGGATTTTGATGATTTTAGATGTAACAAGGGACATAATAGATTTTGTAGATTACAAAACTTTAATATAGACAAACCAAATTCTAGAATATGATTATCTAGAAAACTTTTTGAATTTGAATACACAATCCACAACAAAAGAGATAAAAAAACATGACACATAATGCAATAGATTCTCATTCTAAACTCTATAGACACCATCATAAAATCTAATGCCATGGGATCAATTTATGGTGTCGTACATGTGATTATCTACTAACCTAATTATTCAACTAATGATTATGTCAAAAAATAAAATTATGAAAAAACAAAATAATTGAAAAAGAATTTATTGAATTGTAAACAAAACTAACTAAAAAGAAATATTGTTGGTTGAATCAATGCAAGATTGATCTTACATCTTGAATGTTTATGTATTACTAATAAATATATTAAATTAAACATGTAGAGTTTAAATAAATATATTAAGGTATCAAGCTCTTAACTTGATATATAATTTGACTTTGTTAGGTATTCGGGGAATTAAGACATTTTAGGGTTAATGGAAAATCATGATGGGCCAAATAATACCCCTTAAATGACAAAAAAACTATTGAAAAATAGACTTAATTATTTTAATGTGAAAACTGAATGAACTCTCTACACAATCTAAAGAAAGGTAATAATAAAATTTATAAAAAATTGAATGTGGTGTATGAGTTAGTTTTTTTAAGTTTCAAATTAATTTGGTGAAAACTATATATTTCAATGAAGCATCACTTTAAATATTCATAAAATAAAAAGGTGTTATTTCAAGCTAATCTAAGTATGAGGAAAAGTTTTTTTAACCTTTGCTATAAGTAGAAAATTTACGAGTGAATGTGACAAATATTTTAATAAATAAATAAATTTATGACTATTTTTAGTGTAAATCTCAAAAAGGTTTTCAAAAAAATATGAAATTGAACTTCTAAAAAAATCTATAATCAAAGAAGTTTACAACATAGCACATCTTTTAGGTTTGAAAAATATATTTAAATAATTTGAAACTTATGAATCTATTAAGAACTCAAGGAGTGTACATGTAGAAAAATAATAATATTTACCTATTCAATTTATACTGAGACATATATTATATTTTTAGAATCTTAAGAATTTTATCTTTGAATATTTTTATTTTCTTATTTTTAGTTATAAAAATGTTTATTGGCCTCAAGGGAAAAGTAATAAATGTTTTCAAAATTACACTAAATGCATAATTTTACAAGTTTTGGGAATTTTTGTGACTCCCAGTTGCCTAATTCTAAAGTAATTTCAAGATATTTTGGAGGAAATCCAAATTTGAGATAGAAATCTTAGATTTTTTTTGTCTAAATGCTAGCACACCTTTTTATCTAGTAGGTATTTTTACCAAAGCCATTGTTTGATCCATGATGATCTTCCACTCACCTATCAATCAAGTATGTATTTGTTCATTAGTAAAAAATTATCTCTTCTTGTGTCACTTCTATAAATGTGGATTTTCCCTACACAACTACAAAATTAATCATGCAATTGTGATTCTAACCATTCTATGAAATTTTTATCTATGGTAAACTATGATATAAAAAAATATTCATTTTTTATTTTTAACCTACATAAAAATTTGGTTGTTTTTTTGGAGTTTGCACATGATAGGGACAATATCTCCCTTATGTCAAAACCCTTAAGCATGTTGAATCAAAGATTTTGAACATAAATTGAAGGTAACAACAAATCATGTCATATGGTTAAGAATGTTGATGTAATGCTAATGCCACTAGATAATTAATTTTATATTTTTTAGTGTGGGCAAGATGTATTCAATCCATAGATTTGCTAGCTATTTTAAAGGAGATAGATTAGTCCTCAATTACAACTTTGAGATGCCAAACGAAATGTTTCATACTTTTATTTGAAACATAACAACTAGATGGAGGGAAAAAAATAGGTTTGAATTCAAAATTTGAACTTAAAAGATCTTGGGTCAGTTATGTAATTGTAGATCTAATTGAGATCATTTATGCGATTGTGAACCTTAATCTAGTTGGAGAAATGATGAATAGAAGGATTGGAACTAATTGGACTAAGAATGAGCAAAAATGGAAGTAATAATGGATTAGGCTATGTGCCAACCCTTAGTAGAAATCTTGCCACTTGCACATTTGTTATTGGAAAAATGATAATCTAATTAAAGTGACCCCAAAAAAAGAATTTTTTTTACAAAAGTATGCATAACTTGAATATCTTTTAACTTTTCATTTTTTGATTCTCCATAAATATTAATTTTTTTTTGTTTAATTAATGTTAAATAAATTACTAATTTGAAATGAGACCCTTTTAATACAAACAAACCCATATCTCCTTTATAATGTAAAAACACTTCATTAGACCTACTTAGACTAAACAAATATATGTGTAATCTCTACATAAATAGTATATGACTTCATACAAATTAAACATTAAAAAAATAACTTAGAAGAAATTGGCAACCTTCAGTTTTCTAAGCATTCAAAATCTTTAAAAACCACATAAAAGGACATGGAAAAAAGTTATCTTTTACGTGAGTAAAAATGCACTAGTTTAAATTATGGGTCATTTCACGATCTCCTTTCATCATATCCCCATCAAACAAACAAGCAATGAGGGTCTAGTAGAGGGGACCAAAACAAAGTGAATAATTGAGGTTTCTTCCAATGGAGAGATTGTGGGTGATTTTCACATGTTATGTCAGCTGATGTATGTGTTAATATTCATTTTATTTAAACTTTAATGATTTAACTAGATCCATTAATATTTGAGAATACGTATCCTATTAAGGATGGGGAAAATTTGTATATTTGGCAGTTTTTATTAGATATATATTTAATTGTATTATTTTTTATTGTAATAATATATAAATATATTGGATATATTTTGAGGGATTGGTTTTGATTTTTAGTTTTGTTTATCTATTATTTTCAATTAAAATTTTGGATGTAGAGTTGGCTCATGTGTATGTAAATAATTTTAGAACTTACAAATTTAAATCTAAAATTTCCACTTAAGCTATTCCCCTCCAACTCGATATTATGAAACAATTTGAACATGAAATTATTTAACTTGTGTGCTAAGTTGTTGTATTCAAGGGTGTTAACTTGTGTGCTAGACTAATTAATTATCTATTGTAGTGTTGAAAAATGTACTCCTTTACATTTCCACACTATGTTTGCATCCCCTTAATTAATTGGAATTAATTAAGCTTATAATTGTCTAAATTATGCATTCCTAAGCCTTATTATTCTTGTTTTTTGAAAGGGAAACCAACATTAAAAAAATACTAACATTATTTTAAACACCTTGGAAATTGTGTGTCCTGGATTTAACTCCCAGGACCCATTCGCCCAAGGGCGAATGAGTCCTCCTTAAGTGAAAAAACCCAAATTTTAATATGTTTTTGGTGGCATTTTAATGATTCAAATTCAAGTTTCAAATGTCAGCTTATGCAATCTAATTTTCGAGAAAATATATAAACACCTATAAATAAATAGTTATTTTATCAGTTCAAACCTAGAAGTAAGAACATGCATAATCAAGAGATCATATAAGCGAATATTATTGTGAAGAGAATTGAAGAGCATATTTATCAATCATCTACAACAAAATTCAAGATCATATCATCATGTCAAGATTCATATGTCTTCATAGTATGTTTTGGAGCTAACATTGTGATGTAGGTTTCAAGCATTCAAGCATTCAAGCATCAAAGCAAGCAAACATTCAAGTCAATTCATGCAAGATCAAACTCTGAAAAGAAAAATAAATGAGCAATGGAAAGTACTAACTAATGAGCATTGTTTGAAGGAAAGAGATCACCAAGAAATAGAGAAGCTTCGACTATGTAGGGGTATGTGCAGGATCATCATGGAAAAAACAGGCCCTTAAGTGGCAATAAATTCAAAAAATCAGAGTTATGCAACCTGACGTAAAAATTTGAAAAAGTTGTCTATATTATTTCAAAAATATGTAAGAATAGAATCTGTAGAAAATTGAATTTAGTTTCTAAACTACTAGGTTTATTTTATTTTTTAAAATCTATTTGGTGAAAATTTGAAATTTCAATGCAGTAGTACTTAAATTTCAAGGAAAAAATAAGAAGTAGATATCTGTCTGACCACCCTAACCACAATAAAATGATAATTATTTTTTATAATATTTTAGATATAAGTAGGGGACTCATGTCCCGATGTGATGCATATTTTTTTGTAATTTTTTTCCAAGTAAATAATTAATTATGAGTTTTTTATTACAACTTTTAAAAATTATAAAAACTCGTATGTCTGACCACCTTAACTTGGTCAAAACTTCATGAAATTCAATTCTTTTTTTTTTTAATCCTATAATATGTGAAGCATAGAATGTGACGCATGTTTTGGATTCAAAAAATGTGATACCGTTTGAAAGCTATAGATTTTTCTCAATCAACCTATCAATCAAGACTTTAATCGTAATTCAAATAGAAAATGAATAATAATTATTTATTAAATTCAAAGTAAAGCATAATTTATATTGGTGGAAAGCTGAGAATATGCTTTAAAAACCCTTTTCGTTTCATCAATTTTGGGTAAAAAAAAAGTCATCAGCCACATGGGCCATCATATCACTTAGATATCGCCACTTTTTGGCCCATCATGATCCTGCACATACCCGTAGCTCAAAAAATATTAGTAATACCAAGCTCTGATACCATGAAAAGAAAAATAAATGAGCAATGAAAAGTAATAACTAATGAGCATTGTTTGGAGGAAAAATATTACCAAAGAGAAAGTAGCAAAATCAAGCACCACCACCATCAAGAGGAGACACAAGAATTTGATAAGGGGAAAAAGCAAAAAAATAGAAACCCAATATTATGAATGGAGGCAAAATACCTAAGAATGATACAAAGAGAGAGATAGCACTTAAGCCTTAAGCTTGCTTTCTTGAATGAAGAATGAGAGGAGATGAACCTCAATAAATAGAGGTGAGAAGAGGAGTTGGAATGTAACTCCCAACTCAATGAATGCCACCATTCATCTATGTGTGTGCAATGTGTCAAGAACCTCTTAAGGAGGTGGCTACAAATATTCCTTAATAAAGGAATTAAAAATAAAATGAGTCATCCTCACACATGTGTGAGAAGATAAAAAGACAAAAGACTTGTGGGGATTCTTTTGGAATATTCTTACAAGTTAATAAATAATTATGTAACTAAAGAATAACCTTTACCAAGTATATATTAATCTTCTAACAAGCTCCTTAGAAAGACGTGTTAGACTTCAGTCCTCTAAGGGTAGCCATTAAGGGTTTGGAGAGTTGTGACATAGAATTGTTCATTCATAAAATTATTTCCATTTCATCATTATTTCATTATCAAGGTTTAATTACCAAATCGAGGTTTGACCAAGGCAAACCCCAATACATCCAAAAAAAATATTTTCCCTCTCTTTGTGTGTGCAAATTTGCAAGTGAAGAAGGATTGAAATTGGATCAAAAGTGCAATTTTTCAAAGTTATCAAACCACAAAAAACTCACCTATAAAATTTATTTTTAACTTTTCAATGGTGGAATCTAGAGAAATCAAAAGCCTAGATCTAAGATTTGAGGACTATGAAATCAGATTTTGGAGCCTTGTGCACAGACCATTCGCTCTAGGGTGAATATTTCCTAGTAGGACACTTAGCAACCACCTCTGGTGAAAGGTACACATTAGTTTTTCCTTCTTATATCTACCAAAAAATTGTTGTTTCTGTTTGTGCTATCCTTTGACTCTAGATTTTAAGTTTTACATCACATAATTTAGTTTATTAGGCATTTTATTTTCATCTCCCAAAAGTGCATTTCATTCATTTTCTATCATAATGAAAATCAAAGATCCCCATCCCATAGAGTTGACTCACCTCAAGGTTGAAAGACAATTCTACCCTTGGGAGGATCTCTCCTTTTCTAATGAAACTAAAGGAAGAATAGGTGTGTTAGGTCATTCTTTCATTGTGGTGAACCCTTTTCACACCCCTATGTTATCCCCTATATTTTTCTTTGTTTCATTTTGGTGAACCTGACATTCTTACACTATAAGCTTTCTGATTTAGTAGTCTTTCAAAACTCTAGATCTAGGATTTGCATTAATTTGCATTGCATCTCATTTAGTGTTTTCACAATTGCATTAGTTTGCATTTCATTTAGGGTTTTAAAATTGCTTTTTGCATCCTTTAAAATCTTAAAAATCCAAAAAAATGCATACATATTGCATTCATTTTACATAGTAGTTTGCATATTAGGTTTTTACAATCATTAAAATTGGAAAATTCAAACAAAATTGCATCTAGAAAGTTGCCATTTTTCTTGTTGCTTGTCATCAAATTGTATTTGCATCTAAAAATAAAAATCTAAAAATCTATAACTAAAAGAATTTGTTTGCAACATGAAACAACAACCTTAAACATTAACTTGAAAACTTAGAACTTAATTTTTCAAACCCCTATGCAAGGACCCATTTTCCCTAGGGAAAATTTGTCCTTATATAGGTCCATTTCCAAATTTCCGAGCATTAATCCATCTTTGTTTTCTTTATTCATGGTTGTTGGTAGATCTCAATTTCAATTTCTAGAATTATAGTTTTCTAAAATTGTTTGAATTCAAGTTAATTGGTCAAAATAAGTGCATGCTTCAAAAATAAAATTTTGCATTCAGAAGACATCATTTTTAGTTTCTTTCATCAGTCAATTATCACTTTAGATCTAAAATTTGCAAACATGTTTCCCTTTCAAACACTTGGTAAACTTAAGAAGGGGTTGCATAGCTTATATGATTGTAATTACCCTATTTATGAGCATAATCTAAGAAAAATAAATAAAACTATGAACATGCATGTTAGCTACCCTCCTATAATCTCTTCCATTTGTGAGAATGTCATAATACAAGAGAAAGAAATCATGGACAATATTAACAATAATATTTCTTCTCCCAATACCCCTCCTCCTTGTGAAGAAGGTGTTGTGGTGTTAGAAGAATCCATCACTGAATATCACAATAATCCTATTTGTAAGTTTCTAATATTTCCTCTTGGAAAGATATCTTGGCCCAAGGGGATGAGATCATTGACACATTCCTTGACATCACTTTGCCTCGTCTTCACTCATATTTCAATATACCTCTCATTTATGGGAGAGATTCAGTAAAAGAAGTTACAATCATTGATAACCCTAGTCTTCCTAACACATCCCCTCCTTGTAAAGGAAATGTCTCCTCTTTTAAAAAATTGTTTCAAAAAAGCAACTGATGAATTGTGAAGGTGATAAGGTTGCCTTAGATCCTCCACCTTTAAACCAACCAAATGTCAAACAAAATAAAAAAGAGCATAAGCATTACAAATCCAAGAAACATAAGATCCATGATCCCCTTGAACCTTTACATGATCTATTAAAAGTATCCAAAATTAAGCATGATTTATATACTCTTTTACATTGGGGATTAATTAAGTAACCACCTAAACCCGAAAAATCAACAAAGAAGCAAAGTGACCAAAATGAACCATATTGTGTGTATTAAAGAATATTTGGACATCACACTAATGATTTTTGTCATTTACAAGATCTATTAAGAATATTTGAATCCTCTAAGTATCCAACTTGATTAGAATACTTGCACTTTGCTACTTGTAATGTGATAGTTGTAGAATCGTAGCACAATCACTATTACATGTGTTACATTTAATGAAAACCATTTCTACATTATAAGGAGCACATTCTCATCACCTATCTTGACTCATCCTCATCCTACATTTGGAGGGAAAGGGGTTAGATAGCATTGTCCTAGTAAGACACTTGTTGTTTCCCCTTTGGCTAGTCATCCACCTTTTGTACATATGATGAACAAGATTGGGATGCAGACAACTTGCTTTAGGTTGGCTCGCATGTGTCATACTAGCTTTATGTATTTTTTTCATGTTCTTTATGTGATTGCATGTGTTTAATGTGATCCCCCGTACTGTGCTACTTAGCATGTCTTTATGTTTATGAGCCTACTTTGGATGACCCTTGTCACTCTATTGGTGCAAAGATACAAAGTAAGTGAATCTTTTGTGACATTATCCTATTTGTATCTTCATTCTTCTATTTGTCGTAACCATTATCTTTTCATTTTCTTGTGTTTTCCTTTTGGGGATGATGCAAAGCATTGAGACATTTAGGTCTCTCCCATGTTGACCCAAAAGACTTATCCTTTGTTTTCACTCTCTCTATGTGTCATTCTTCCTTTATGCTTATTTTTCCATGAGTTATTTAGGGAATACTAACAATTCCAAGCTCGATTATATCAGTATAGCAAATACATATGTTGACCCCAAATCCAGGGATCCCTTATGTGTTATCTTTGTATTGCATATGGGGGACAACCTACTTTTCATGATGTAGCTTTATTTGGAAACATATCATTGGCATAGGTATTTCAAAATAATCTCTCATGTCTCTTTTATCTATTTGATTTTATCATATTCTACTTTAAAGTAATTACTCATAGCATGGTTTTTAGGAATTTCTTTAAAGTGGGGGGTGTTGATGATGGAAATGGGTATCCAAATTCAAAGATTTAGATTTGTTCCAACATCAAACAATGGAGTATTTTCCCACCTACACACACATGCAAATAAAATAAACTAAGTAAACACACATGCTTGCAAATGCATTTTTGTCTCCATTTCCCTCCTATCATCCAAGATCTTGTGTTTCTAAATAAATATTCTCTCTGATCACTGTGCACAAGAGGCTATGGTGAATAGAATTAAGAGATTGGATGCAAATGATATGGAATAATGAAAGAAAACATGATAAACTAAAATGCTAACATGCAACTATCTTATGAGCTAAAATGCTCAAATGATATCAAAAGATTGTCAAGAATGCTAAGAGTGAATGTAAGGATGGTGCAAATGCAAAGATTGTGAATGTTGTGTATGATCCAGAAATGAGAGAGGGCAAGATTTAAATAGATCTCCTCAAGGGTGGATCCAATATTAGGGCGAGTGTGGGATAAAATGAAATGCATGCAAAGTGGTAAATAAAGAAAGTGGATAAATATATGAATTGATTTATGAATATGCAAGTGGATATTTATGAAATATGTAAATGTATTGATATTTTAATGGTCATATATTATGAAAATGGATTTGATGGAGTTTATGAATATGAATAAATAAATAATATTTTAATGATTATGGATTTATAAATGATTTGATCAAATAGATAAATAATTATAAAGTGGTTATGCATGAAATATAAATATGATATTAATATAAAAATGGATAATGGTACTAATAATGGATCTGCATATTGATAAACTTTTAATATTATTAGAGGAAATTTTTATGTGTCTACAGGGGGCATTATGCCTCTCGCTTGTTGCTTGCTTTATGTCATGACCTCTCGTTCAAAGTGTGGTCTTATTATTTTGTGTGATGTGTCTTGTTGTTAGTGACATTGGGATTAATGTCCTTCAAGAGCGTGACCTTTCTTGGCATATGAAATTCCTCTTAGTGGTAATGTTATGACTTGCATTCCTAAGGTGTGAATATTTTATCTCTCAACTAGTCCTCTCTTGATGGTGATATCGAGTGAGATGTTCCCTAAAGTGAGACCTTTCATGAACTAAGAAAAACCCCTTTGACTATCTTAAACCAAAACTTTTAGCCATTGAAAAGGTGGAAAATAGGGTTAGGGGAAATGATATGAAAGGGGCTTCACCACAAATGATCGATTCTCTACTATTTCGTTCAAGGAAATGAGATCCAAACAATGAGATGATTAACAACCAAAAGGTGAGTCAAACCAAGGTATGAATAAAAAAAATTCCTCTCTATGCAAAGATGGGGGTATAAGTCAAATAACACTTTGGGGAGAAAGATTGAGATCATCAAACAAACTCCAAAATGCAAGCTATAAAATGCAAATGAAAGACTGTATTCAAAACTGACAAAAACAACAATCAAAAGGAAAATTTGGAAAGGGGAGAATGATGTGTACTATTCAATAAAAGTCACTTTTTGAAGCTCACTAAGGACTCATTCGCCCTATGGTGAATGGGTCTTGGCTAGGGCTCTGCAAAAATAATTTCTAGGTTCTCTTTTGTTGTGTTTGCACTCCTAGATTCTCGATTTTCATTGTCGGACAACCAAAAATAAATCTTGTAGAATATTTCCCATGAAACGATTTTTTTTTAAAACTTTGACATCTTTGCAAATTTCTTCAAATTTTCTCTTCAAAGGATCTTCCACCTAAAATATACAATCATACATCAAACAGAAAAAAATGTTTGTTAGGTGAATGGGGGTTTTCCTTGGTCAAACACCGTTTTGGTAATTAAACCTTAAAATGAAAAAAAACAGCATGAAGGAAATGATGAATGAACAAGCAATGTCACAAGTTACCAAACCTTTGTTTGAACCTTGGATTTTAGATCAAAAACTTGCATGAATGAGCTTCAATGGATGTGGATCTTGATCACGAAACTTGATTTGAAACAATTCCTTTGATTGCTCGAATAGATCTTGAACTCTACATCACCATATTAGCTCAAACAACATGCATGATGCAAGAAATCTTTGACATGAAAATGGAATTTTGATTTCTAAAATAATGTTTGATAATCTTCTCTTGAATGCCTTGAAAGTGCTCTTTCTTGATCATAAAATTTTCTATAGGATTTGAACACTTGAAAATATAGGTGAAACTAAGTGAAATGATCTCTTATTTATACATATCCTAACATCAATTCCCAAAATTCAAATATCAGAAGTAGACATCTAAATACACATTGAAAAACTACCAAGGACATAATTTTAATTTAGGTCCTAGGTGTAAGTGAGGACCCATCCACCCTATGGAAAATGGGTCCTAGGTCACTTACTTAGGACACACATTTCTCAATGTTAAACATTATGTTATAACATTTATGAATGTTAGGTTTTATCCCTCACAAAATACAATTAATTAGGGTTTGATTTGAATTAAAGGGGCCAATTAAGGAAAAATAACCTCAATCAATTAATAAAGCCCTAGATTAGTGTGAAAGTGTAAACGTACACCTCACGACACCAAAAACAAGGCATAATTAAGTCCATTTTAATAAATTTAAGGCCCTAAACTCAATGTGAATATGTGAAATACATATTACAATAGTAAATTAAGGCATAATTAAGCTTATTTTATTAATAATTATTTCCAAATTAAGTGTGAAAAAGGGATACTTTGTCTTACACTACATTTATCCCCTACTTTAGTGAGAGGATGAGTGCAAGAACAAACTCACACTAAATTAGACATTCAAGAAAATTATGTATGCAACAATGAAAAAGATACATAATCATAGAACATCAAAGACCAAGAAGATCAAGCCTATATTTTTTGATCGACACGGAACACATCTAAGCTTTCTATTTTTTGCTCACTCTGAGGTAGCGAAACTTTAGGCTATCCACTAGGTGAGTCTCCCAATAAAGTGGCTTAGTAAGAAAGTCATGCCAAGTCTAAAAGCTCTCACCGTACAATGAAAAAGTCATGCCTCTATGTCATCTCTCATCATACTAACAATACTAAATCTATCCCTCTGATAACTTCAATAAGGTGCCACAAGGCAAGGTTTCATGCTCCATAGGGCTTAAAAAGATGCATTATGCTAAGAACCTATGAACAAGGTAGGGCTCCATATGAAAGCAAGGTGTGTTATGCTAGGTGGCCTTGAATTTAGGGGTTTGAGCTTCATAAGGTTACACAGTTGTATTATACTAAACACTTATGAACAATAATGCCAGTAAAGGTTTTGTTCAAAGGGATTTTTCTTAGTTTGTGTAAGGTCTTCTTCTTAGGGAACATCATGCCTAATGTCTCCAAGAGAGGACAAGTCAAGAGTAAAAGATTCATAACTTAGGGAATGTAGTGTGTCACATCACCACTAAGAGGAAAGTCATATGCTAAGAAATATCACACTCTTGAAGGACATCAAACCTAATGAAACCACCAAAAAAATGACACATCACAAGAAAAACAAAAATCACACCATGAAACATGAGAATTATCAAAATATATTATCAATGTATGCCCCCACTTTAAAGTGGTTTGTAACACCATTTTTGTGAGATTTTTTTAAAAATTAGCTAATATTTTTTATATAAAAAGCAAAAAAACAAGGGTGTTGTCCATTTAATACAAGGCTTTACATCCAACCATCAATAGAAGAACATCAATAGAATATTAACAACTAGTCAACACAACAAACCAGACACCCTAACCAATTATATCAAAAACCACAACAAAAACAAGATCAGTACCAACAAACAGTATGAGAAAACTTTCCAACCTACACATAGCATCAATATAATTAGCTAAACTACTAATAATGTCTAATGTGAAACCCATGATTTAAAAAAAAAATCAACCAAAGCCCACCCTGGGCCATACCAGTCAAAATAGAACATATAGATCATAAAATATTCAACAAAGAAATCAAAAAAATATGATGGCTAGTATGGCCCTTCTAGATCAAAATATAATATATCCTACACCCCTAATGTTTCTTTCCACTACATGGCTTGATCAGAGTCATAGTAGCCCCATCCTAAGTGAGGAACTTGAGAATTTCCTTATGGCCAGTGTCCTCCTCCATATTGTCAATGGAATCGTCCTTTAGCAATAGGCATAGGGTGGTGGCAAATCTATGCATAATCTTCAGAGCGAAGCGAGTAACATCTTGAAGCCACTTTTCCATATTTTCCATCTTGTTCTTAAGTTTTTCAACCTCCTCCTAGATAGTGTCTTGTTTTCTCATTGCTTCCTCCATGGGGCCTTCCCTTCAACAATAGTCAAGACTTTGGTCTTAACTCCCTTGGTCCTAACACTGGAAGGACCCAAAGAACCCTTTTTTAGACTTTCAAAAACATGGGAGGAGCTGCTAGTAGAAGCAAAGAGGGCCTCCTCCTCCCCATCCTTCACATCCTTTCTCTTGTTCTCACTTTCCCCCCATTTTTAGACTCAGAGGCCTCCTTGAGACTCTTCTCTCTTTCAAGCTTAGTAACCAGTCTACTAGACCTATGAGGAGTGTTGGTTTCTTCTGTAATTTCAATGTTGGAGTTGATTTGCTGCAGTTTGAATTTGGTTTTATTGGAGGATTTAGCTTTAACTTTAGGGGTAGGGGCAATACATTTCTTATCCTTCTTATTTCCAACAAACCTATAAATAGGGGATGTATCCTGAGGAGGGGTTTTCAAAGTTGGGTTTTTAATACACTTTTTCTTGCTAGGACCAGGGGTATCCATGATACTGGCAAATGACATATTGGAAGAAATATGGAATTCATCAACAATAATGGACTGAGGAGGGAATAGGCATAGGTGAAAATGGTAAAGTCTAAACATAAGCCCCTGGTGCAGAATGGTAAAATTCCTACCCAAATTCATAGCTTCGATCACATCATTCACAATATTTTCCATAGAATGCAAAAGAAAAAATGGAATTGAAATATTGTTGTGATTCCTGAGGTGATTGAGAAAAGGAAAGTGGTAATAGTAATACACACAAAATCTCCCTTCAAGAGTAAAATATTTCATCACGACCATGCACACTCTATCCCAGGGTTCAGGAAGTTGCTCTTTGTTTCAAGTTTCATGATCAAGATCCACATCCATTGAAGCTAATTCATGAAAGTTTTTGATCTAAAATCCAAGGTTCAAACAAAGGTTTGGTAACTTGTGACATTACTTGTTCATTCATCATTTCCTTCATGCTATTTTTTTTCATTTTAAGGTTTAATTACCAAAACGGTGTTTGACCAAGGAAGGATTGGTTGAGGCTGGTCTGGTCTAAAACCTTTCTTGTTTTCTTCCATTTTCACCCATCTATAGTAAGACCACCGAATTTACCTCCTTGTTCACTTCAAAGGAAATACTCCCCATAGTCACCCTTTTATCAGACCAAGAGGTGAAATGTTTTTTGGAAATACTTTCAAGAAACCTCGACATACATTCCATAAACTAGGTAATTCCTCCCTCTTTAGAAATATGCCAAACTATGCCATCTTTCTTCCATTTGTCAAATTTATTAGGCTCAAAATGAGCATAGTCTCCCCCCATGACACCAACAAGAAAATGGTGATAAGGAAAAGCAGTAGCAAAGAAAACACAAGGTGGAAGATAAGTGAGAATGATAGTTGTAGAGCAATAAAACCCCAATTTAGAACCCACCACCATGAAATATTAACTAGAAATCAGTGAAATTATTGTGACTAATGCCTTCCCACATAACCAACTCAAAACTGGCAGTTCCCTCGTGCGAGGAGTCCATCGCACAATAAAACATGAGGATGTTAATAAATCCGTACGTCACAAAAAATCTAAGAAAATCAGCAAGTCCGATAGAGGTGACATAAAATTCAAAGGAGTTCAAAAAATAATAAGCCTTTCAGCCACATGAAACATCAAGAAAAGACATGGTGGCATCGAGGAAAATAAAGTACATTGCACATGGCCAATCCATCTCATAGGCCTTCTCATACCACAATGGCCAATTTTAAAAATTTAAAACCCCACCAAGACCAATAGCAAAGGTTGGCGAACTCTAGACAAGGGAAACAAAAAAAATTATTATCTTCCAATGTGAAGTGAGCAAGAATCATTCCTCAGGAGGGACAACGTAAGAAGAGGAAAAGAATATTCCTTCCTCCAACAACGTAGCTCCTCTAGACCAATCCCCAAAGTAGCCAGACTGTCAACAACTGCATTTCCTTCCCTAAAAACATGTTGCAGGGTGAACTCCTCCAATTCAATAAGGAGGGATCTAATGTCATCAATTATCCCTTGAATTAACCATCCAGTTGATATTGAACCTTTCGTGCCTTCAATTATTAGATGAGAGTCTCCTTCAATTTCCAAGGTTCAGACGTCGTTTGACAACGCAAAATTAATCCCCCATAGAAGTGCCATACCTTCACCCTGATTACTTGTGCGTTCTTTTAAATTTCTTGCGTAGGTAGCAATCAAAATACCATTATGGCCCCTAATGAGAGCTTACTTGAAAAGAACTATGCCAAGTCATATGTTTATGAAATGAAGCTACGTCATGAAAAAGGAAGGAGGGGTTGTCCCCAAAAGCACATAAGAAAACTATGGATTCAGGGTTAGTATATCTTTGCTATAATGTTGTCATAGAGCTCAAAAATGTCATCATTCCCCAAATACTCATAGAACAGGAAGAATGACACATAAGGAGCAAAAACAAAGAAAAATATTTTAGGTCAACATGGAAGAGACCTAAATGTCTTGATGCCTTGTGTCATCCCCAAAAGGAAAACACAAGACAAAGAAAAGATTATTTTTTTACTACATAGAGAAGAATGTAGATACAAATAGAGGAATCCACAAAAAGAGAAAGAGAGATACACCAAATAGAATAGTACGAAGGTGTAGAGAAGGGGGATTCACTACTCATGAGTCTCTTTATTCTCAATCGATTCCTAAGGGGTGAAATTCCCTAAACTACCTCAAGGAACAATGCGAGAGTTCTAGAATAAAAAAGAGCAGGTCACAAAGGCTTCCTAGATAAATTGAAGAGCTCTTGACCAAATGAAATCAACTTGGGAGAAGGATAACAGTGTGGCATGTTGGTGTCTCCTACAAACCAGAAATTGAGTTAATCATAAAAAAATAGCAAAGTGACTACTGACAATTAGATTTCTAAGAACTTATAGAGTACATGAAAATAATAGAATACAATAGCACTGAAATAAAGTAAAGTAGATAATAAGACTAAAGAGGATGAGAGATATAAAATTATCACAACAACCAAAGTAATGAAGTCTCCAACACATGAATATCTTTAATACCTGCATATGTGAGATTTGGAGAAAATGTTGGGGTTGTATAGGGGTTTTCCTCAATTGAACACCCATTTTGGTGTTACCACCTCCACGGACAACCAAATAGATAGAAATAAATAAAGTATGTGATGAGTGATAAAATAGAACCCCACTTGAGAAGGATAACCCATATCACAAAATATAGGTGATAAAAGAAATACCTGCTCGAGGGGGAGAACCCGTATCACAAAATATAGATGTAATAGATAGGGGATGCGTGAAATCCCAAGATGCTCAAGGGCACAAGATAAGTAGGGTATAAATTGCAAGACTTAAGGAAGCCAAAGGGAGGGATAGTTGTGAGAGCCAAGAGAGCTACAAAGAGCATTGTAAGATCTTGAGAGTGTTGTTGTAACAAGGTGTATGGAGCTGTGCAAGCAAGATAGAAAGAGCAAGAGAGGAGGAAAAGCTAGGAGCCAAAGCTAGAGAGAAGCCAAAAGCACAAATAAATTGAAAAGATAGCTTTTAAGGAGAGAAGAGGAGCAAAAGGAAGCTTCCTGGGTGGTTACAAGGAATCTCAAGCTGTTACTACCAATAAAAGCAAAAGACAAGAGGAAAACATGCTTGAAAATAGTCATTTGAATGTGAAAATGTCATAGAATGCTAGTGTTGTGTCCAGATGTCTGTGTGATGCACTAATGTCCAAACACATCATGCTACAAAACAACAGAAGCAGGAAAATCCCAAGGCTTAATGCAAAGCTAGTGCATAGAGGTAGCTACTAAAAAGGGGTCTTGAGCATCTTGAGAGGGGAAAAAGGCTGATGCAGGGGCTAAAATGAGCCTAAAAAAGTTCTAAGGGAGTGGACAATAAATATAATGCAATAATGTATGTGAAATTGCAAGGGGTACAATTTTATGACACTACATTTTCCCCCTACTTTAGTGGGCATATGAATCTCCACTAATTTGCACGCTAAAGGAAATCTACTAAACATAAATAACATCATAATAGAAAAAGGATATTGTATAGGAATCAGATAACCCTTTGAACTAAGGAAGCATGCCTCCAAGCTGAAGACCTACAAAACAAAAAAAAAATAGACAAGATAGACTTGTACAAGACAACAATGTTAGAACATAAAAACCATTACACTACAGGGTTAGCACACTAAAGTATTTGAGTCAGCAAAGTGAAAGAGACCTTGATGTGAAAGGTTGTCTCAATACTATGCATCATCCCCAAATTAAGAAATCACACATAGAAGAATTCTTAAAAGGAGAGAAGAATTTAAGGATTGATTGCTTCAAGAGAATAATACAACCAAAAGTCAAGGAAGCAACCAATGTCGAAGAGAGAAAGAGCATATAATCAAGATGAAGAAGATTAAAATCTTTGATTTGGTATACACAATTGAGAAGAAAGAGAAAGAGAGATGGAGAAGCTAGAAAGGAATGGAAATTCCAAGAGAGATGACTCCATAGGTCCTCAGACCCAAGGAGAGTTGAACAAATGTTTCGCAGATCCGTAGACCTATGGAAGGTGAACAAAAGGCTCTATAGGTAGTCTCTCCTACAGAGTTGAACAAACTACACTAGAGGACTGAAAAGAAGAGATGAAAAAATCACATGGGATGAAAGCACTTTACAGGTCCTTAGACCTGCAGAGAAGGAATTCCCCTGAAGCCTAGTGTAAGGGGAATCCATAGAGTCAGATTGGAAAGTAGCTTCGCAGGTGCACCTACAAAGCAACATGTTAATCCATAGACTAAACATGTTAGGAAAGCTTGGTGTAGAGGAACTCAATAGGTTCTCAGTCCTATAGAGCAAGACTAATCAGATGAACTCGTGTCTGTTGCAAGTTGTGTTGCAGGAAAGTCATAGAAAAGAAGGGTCTAGTCAAGATCCCCTCAACCTAGACGCAGAAGAATTCATTGAGAGAAAATATTTGAAAGGGGATCCCTTGGGAACCCTTCAAAAGAAAAGGGGTCCACTAAATGGACACTCCAATTGAAAGATATAGAGAAGAGAGGGGATCCTTTAAGGAGGACACACATCTCCAGAACAAGTTATCACTACCCCCAACAAATAGGGGAGGAGAACCATTCAAGATACTTAGAACTTATAGGATAGAGGTAGACCTCAATATCACTTGTCATTTGAAGAAGAGCCAAGTGCATCAGCAAATAAATGAGTGATGGAACCTAAATCAAGTTGTATTTTATCCTTCAAGGCCTTACATCCACTAGTGGAATGACTAGGCTCTCAATGGTATGCATAGAAAGAATGATTTTCTTTATCATGCTTATGAAATTTATTACATGTAGGAGGAAGAAGAGTAATTAAGTCTGCTTTAAGAAGCCTAAATAAAATACACTCTTTCTCAGATAAAGAATGAGTAAGAAGAAAACCTTTCTCTTGTGGAGAAAAGTTTGACTACTCACAAGAAGAAGACATGAAGATAAAAGACAATGGAGGATGAAACAATCCAATAGAATGAGGTTTAGTGGAAATCATATCACCATTCAACCATGATTTCCATTTAGATTTCTCATTTAAGAAACCAAGCCCCAAATTATGCTTATGAGGCACAAATTCTATAGGGACCTGAATTCCTTGTTCATTACACCCACGACCTTTACACCTATAGCCATATTTAGAGACAAGTTTAAAGATAGGGCCATAACGTGTTTGCAAATCTTGAGGAGGATCTTCATAGAGAGAATTATTCCAGCAATAGGGATTATACTCCTCTATGGGATCACTGTTAGCCTTCTTGATAGGACTACAAACATTAGCCTTTTTAATAGAAGTGTGATCATCTTCCTCAGGAGGAGGACTGACATTAAGAAAATTACAATTTTCAATTACATTATCCCATGATACAAAAGAATAACCATCTTTGATAGTAGGTGTGGATGATGTTACTGGAAGGCTTAAGTGGGTCAGGTTGACTTTATGTTATCCAATGAAGGATTTTGTAAAGTCTAAAGAACCCTAATCATCACCAAGACATGCATTCTTGAGAAGAGGTAGAAGGAGAAGACTTAAGATTTCTTGCTTCAAAAGGATCTTCTTCAGGGACATCTATCTCAAGAGTATCCTTTGTTGTAGGTACTTCTGGAATAAACATCGACATATTGGAAGACACTGAAGGAATAAGAGTAGGCACAACCGAAACTTGACCAACATCTTCCATTTCACATAAGTGTATAGCCTCAGGGTCATCTCTAACTATGACAACTTTATTATTGTAAATGAAATTAATAGATTTATACAATGTAGATGGCATTACACCCATAGCATGAATCCATGGTCTACTAAGAAGGAGGTTATATGGTAAATTTTTCGACATAACATAGAAAAGGGTGGGTACAGCAATAGGTCCTAACCTCAAAGTAAAGACTATCATGCCTAGGGCTTGTTGATCGACATTATCAAACCCACGAATGACAACAAAAGAAGCATTGAGAGAAGGTGAATCAATATTAATCTTAGGCAATAGATCAATGTTGCATACATTGAGTGCTGAACCAGTGTTAATGAGAGTACGTCTAATATCGATATTATTAATGTTGACTATGACCATTAGAGGATCCAATTTCTTCTATACTTCTGAGGGTGGAAGTTCTTGCAGATAGAATGTGATATTCGACGAATCCACATGAATATGAGCCATCAATGCATTAACATCTATCAGCCTAGTAGAAGAAGGAAAGACAATCTTTTGCAAGGCTTCTTGAAGCATACCTTAATAAACTAGAGCAGACTGAAGCAAGTCACATAGTGAGATCTTAGCCAATGTAACGTAGAGTCACTCGACAAGATCATAATCACTAGGTGC
Organism: Sequoiadendron giganteum; assembly: GCA_007115665.2. Classification (NCBI taxonomy): domain Eukaryota; kingdom Viridiplantae; phylum Streptophyta; class Pinopsida; order Cupressales; family Cupressaceae; genus Sequoiadendron; species Sequoiadendron giganteum. The sequence continues at coordinate 740,488,720 of CM021102.1, forward strand.
TTTAGTTGTAGGTTTAGGTGCTCGAGGAAGGCTTGGTTAAGAAGGTGGTAAAGAAGTAGGTTGATCAACATTTTTTTTATTCCTTCTAGTTTTATAAGTATGGGCTACCTCCCTATAAGAGGAAGCCTTACAAAGATCAGAAGAGTCACTATCAAACAAAACACCATTAATAGAAAACATACTTTTAGGAGAAGGACTAGCCATTGTCAAGTAAATGACCAATCTCTTAGGCATTTGAGGGGCAGTAGAGACATCGATTACATTTACAAAATCACCATAACTAGTGGGGTATTTATTCAAAGAAATATTCTCGACATTGATCCAGGGAGGATCAAATGTGGAAGGAGATTCATCATTCGCTAATGCATCATCTCTAAAGGAGAGCACATTGGAATAGAAAAGAGATTCACCATTTGCTAATGCATCATATCTTGAAGAGAGTGCATTGGAATGAAGAGAAGGTAGAGTAATGTTAAGAGAGGTATCAATGACTTCATCTTCTTGCAATAGAAATTTCATGAGAAGGATTAAAGACATCGAGTGACATGGGAAAAGCCAAGTCACCATCACATTGATGGAATGGAACATTGCTAACACTTTGAATCAAATTAGAAGTTGAACTAATAAAAGAGGATATTAAATTCATTTTGAAAATAGTAAGCTAAATATAATAAAAAATTAATAAACAAGTCAGCTAATTCAGAGCAATCTAGGAGTGAGAGAACTGAGAAAAACCAAAAATATCGATTTTTTGATTTTTTTCAGTATTTTCTAGGTTCTAGTGATTTGCATTTTTGAAGGTCTTCGAAGCAGAATTTGGGGTCGAAAATTGCTTCAGTCACTAAAATTCGGCTACCCAAGGCATAGTATTATAGGGTCTTCACTAGTCCTCTTGGAGACCTTTCCAATGGCGTAAATGGTTGTGAATTCTGAGCACCAGTAGTAGAACTCGGCAAATAAATGACTAGGTAACTAAAAAATTTAGTCACAACAACTAAAAATGACTAAATTTTACTCATATTTTGTAAGTCAGCTATAAATGAGTAAATAAATGACTAATTTAGTCATTGACTAAAAAATTATTTAGTCACAGAAATAAAAAATGACTAAATAGTTAGTCATCAAATCCAAAGTAGATAAAATTTTTTTAAAAGAATTTGGCGCGATTATTCACATTCATTGTAGATTCTTTTGTCTTGCTTGACTTCGATTTATTCATTCATTATAGACATCACTTCATTCGTTAGCCTGACATGAGGCATTTTGATCAGTTATAACAGCTACTTGCATGGGCGATAAGGATTCAAAGAGGACCTAGAGACTTCTTAAAAGATTGGCAAGGGCAAGGAATTTGGAGTTTGCTACAATGAATTTGAATTTGCTAAGGCCCTTTGTAGCGAAATCGTATTTGGGGACGCCCTCTGCAATGAATTCAGAGGTAATTCAAAACCCTCACTACATTAAACACAAATTTAAAATTCCCATTACAATCTACTACTCTTACTAATGTTTTATTTTTCTTAATAATGTTCTTTTACAATCTTTCCACTATTATGCTTCATAATGTGCTTGAGCTAAAATAATAAAATTTGGGTGTCAATGCCAAATTAGAATTTCCTCGAACATTTTTGATACATTTTCACTACAAGCACAAACTGTCCTTGTGCAAAGTAAACATGTGCTAGATTTACCCACACATTAAGAATCTGAACAGAGATGTTTCATGTTGCAGCTTCTTGTAGCTGTGTAAAAATTTCCTTTGCAATATCAAATTGACCCCTTTCAACTAGCACAATGGTTTCCTCATTTGTAGCATAAACATTTCTTGGTCTCTGTGCCAACACTTTACAATACATTTCTCTAGCCTTCTCAAGATGTTATGCCTCCATCTTTGGATCCCTCCTCTCATTGTGAAAAGCTAAAAAATAATTCCAATTTCCAAGTGAAATGTCAACATAAGAATTATTTGCATCTGATTCACTTTGTGTAGCTTTAATTGTTTCTTTTCTTTAATCCAGTCATCTATTTTCAATTCCATTTTTCCAAGCATAGATAAATAATTTGATGAGTTGTTATCCACCTTAAGTGCATCCCCAATAAATTCTAGGCTTAGTTGGATCTTATTTTGAGCCTGATCCATGGCTGCAAGACTTAGATATGCATCCACATAATCAAGAAACATGAAGAATATTAGCCTATATAAAAGATTTTATTTTTTAGTATCATGTAGTTGTTCAAACAACCTAGCAAGATTAAATAGTGTTGTGAATTTATCCCATGGTAACTCAAGTGAAACAACAACTTCTTCTAGTCGATGGATGAATTTCATATCCTTAAAGAGCACAAGAAAAACTGCAAAATTAGCACTAGGGATTTTATTTATGAATTCAACCCAAACGCCATTTCCTAATGCCTCCATAAAATTTTGTTGAGCCAACTCTAGTTCACCTTGCTCAAAAAGGAGAACCCCAATGTTGTTTAACAATTTAATGGGTAATTCTTCTTGTCTCTTCTTTAGAAGAGAATTTGGAATCTTAAGAGAATCTAAGGTTGCATTGGGTTCTGATGATATTAATAACTCACTCATCTTGATAAATACATGGGCATCAGGTGGATCTATGTGAGTTTCCTTTCTAAAAATTTCCAATGCCTTCTCTACCAGCCCTTGCCGACCATATATATGGTCTACAAATTTTAAGCTCTCACAATTCTCAAGGTGGACCTCCAAAACCTTTTCAAAATTTGAGAGATAACTCTTAATATCTCCCAGCTTCAATTGAACATATCCACAAAATCCTGTGGCCTTTGGTTTTCCTTGATTGATGTCATGTAGTAGCGGCCAGTGTTGTCATAATCACCTTTACTATGATAAGATCGTGCAAGATTAATTTATGAATGAGATTTCATTAGAGGGTGGTCCATTGAAGCAAGAGTTGTCTCAGTCAATTGTTCCACAAGAAAGTGTTGCCCTGCAATGAAGAAAAAATGGTTTGCTAAATGATTCAATCTCATTGCAGAGTACGGGTATAATTTAAAGGATCTATGCAGCTTTTCCATTCCTTCATGAAAACTACCTTTTTACCTAACTGAGAATCCTACAAGTAAAAAATGCACAAAATTGACCACAAAGATTTATGTAGAGGCAGAACATCATTTCCTAATGCCTCCATAAAATTTTGTTGAGCCAACTCTAGTTTATCACACTCAAAATGAAGAACCCCAATTTTGTTTAACAATTGAATGGGTACTTCTTCTCTTCTCTTCTTTAGAAGAGACTTTGGCATCTTAAGAGAATCTAAGGTTGCACTGGGGTCTGACGATATGAATAACTCACCTATCTTGATAAATGCATGGGCATCATGTGGATCTATATGAGTTGCCTTTCTTAAAATTTCCAAAGCCTTATTTTCCTTCCCTTGCTGAGCATATATATAGCCTACAACTTTTAAGCTCTCACAGTTCTTAGGGTGGACCTCCAAAACCTTTTCAAAATTTGAGAGAGAACTCTTAAGATCTCATAGCTTCAATTGAACCTATCCACAAAATCCTGTGGCCTCTATCTTTCCCTGATTGATGTCATGTAGTAGCATCTAGTGTTGTCATTATCACCTTTACTTTGATAATATCTTACAAGATTATAATATGAATGAGATTTCATGAGAGGGTGGTCATTTGAAATCATATTTGTCTCAATAAGATATTCCACAAGAAAATGCTACCTTGTACTGAAGAAAAAATTATTTGCTAAATCATTCAATTCCATTTGCAGAGTATGGGTATAATTCAAAGGATATACACATCTTTTTCATTCCTTAATGAACACTACCTTTTTCACTAACTATGAGAATCCTAGAATTAAAAAATGCACAAAACTGACCACAGAGATTTATGTAGAGGCAAAACATCATTTCCTAATGCCTACATAAAATTTTGTTGAGCCAACTCTAGTTCATCATGCTCAAAATGAAGAACCCTAATATTGTTTAACAATTGGATGGGTACTTCTTCTCTACTCTTCTTCAGAAGAGACTTTGGCATCTTAAGAGAATCTAAGGGTGCACCGGGTGCTGATGATATTAATAACTCACCCATCTAGATAAATGCATGGGCATCAGGTGGATCTATCTGAGTTTCATTTCTTAAAATTTCCAAAGCCTTCTCTGCTAGCCCTTGTTGAGAATATATATGTTGGAAAAACAAGGATAGACAACTGAGGGGGGGGTGAATTAGTTTTTACAAAATTTAAAATTATTCAACCTTAATCAACCTTTAATCTTAGATCTGATAATTAACAATGAAAGCATAAATCAACAACACATTAGAAACACATGAACACCAAGATTTATACATGGAAACCTTGTTAGGGGAAAAACCACGGTAGATGTTAATCCACAAGATTATACCCTATTAGAATTATAATGGAAAATGAATAAGGAATGCACATGCATTCAGGCACACTTCCTAGAGCTCACTACTCAAAGGGAAGGCTCACTGCCTTACATAAAGAAATCAGATTAAATCCATCTAATGAGGTTGAACTGAGAAAATAGTTTCTACAAAAGCCTGATGACAATTTCAGTTAGGCACAAAAACACTTCTTCACACTTCACTCAGTCTTCTTCACACTCTGCTCTGAAATCAAATGATCTAATCTTTATTTGCACATTTTTCATTCACACCACACACTCACACATACTCTCCAAATGAAGAAAAAATCACTCTTATATATCCGCTACATGAATTACATCAACAACTCTGTAGGCCACAAGTAAAAGAATAAATTACAACTATCGGCCCAATTCATGAATAAATCTCAATGTACACCAACCTAAGTTGGTCACACAATAATGAAGGCATAAATAAACATCCTCAAACATGCCAAAAAATAAGAGATTAATCCATAAGGATCCACAACATGCTACCACCATCATGTCGGCCAAGAACATGAAAACCTCGAGCACATAAAGGAAAATCTTTGATCACAAGGACACCGATCAACATGGGAATACCAAAATGATAGAGCATGATTTAGAAACATCATAGAACATCATAGTAGCGTACACAACAACTCAATTGACTAGAATTGCATTCTCATCTTCCAGAAACACCTACTACAGTAAAAAAATAACTATAGGAACCTGGAAACTCATAAATCACTCCAATATTGATGCGTACCACTGAAACTTCCGAACAACATACTAGATAGGCTCAGAAAGAAACCCTTTAATGTGAGACCTCTGATTATCAATTTACACAACTTTCCACCATTCAGATCATCTTAGCTTCACAGACTGCCTGCAACATATTTATTCTAATTTTCTCAATATCCTCAACATATACAGCCTTCAGAATCATTAATGCTAATAGCGTTGACATCAATGAAAACCATATATCAACAAGACAACCAAAAAATACAATAATCTCCCCCTTTGGCATTGATGGCAACACATGATGTGAAAAAATACCATCAATACAACTATACCATCAATACAACTATCTCTTCTCAAACTTTTCTTCTCCTCCTTATATTGCTCTTCCATCTCTCTTAGTACTTATTGCACTTCTCCCCCTTTCTTCTACAAAGGTTTTTCACATTACTCTTCTCCCCCTTTGAAATCAATGAAAAAGGTACACAAGCTCTGAACCACATATCATCTAACTACTCCCCTTGAGTAGCAAACACCACAACATCAATCCGAAACAAGATCTGATTGTGAGTGCATGGATTGATGCAAAAACTTGCATCTTAGTTTAGATTAGGAAGGGAAATTACCCCTAACTTTCCTATGAGATACTCAAAAGTATCCTTAGGAAATGGTTTAGTAAAGATATCTGCAATTTGTTCCTTAGTGGGTACATATTCCAATCTGACTTCTTTATCACTCACTTTGTCTCTCAAAAAGTGATACTTGATAGATATATGTTTTGTTTTTGAATGTAACACAAAATTCTTGGAAATGTTTATGGCACTTGAATTGTCACAAAATATAGCAATAGGCTCATTATACTCAATTCTTATATCTCTCAGCATTTGTTTCATCCATAATACTTGAGTGCAATTGTTTGCAGCAACAATATATTCTACCTCAGTAGTAGATAAGGAAACGAAATTCTACTTTTTACTTAGCCCAGACACCAACTTCTCCCCTAAGAAGAATGCACCACCACTTGTACTTTTCCTATCATCTACATATGCATCTGTAAAGGAATCCAGAGTAAGATCATCATCCTTAGGATACCAAAGACCAAAATCAATTATTCCTTTGAAGTATCTAAAAATTCTCTTTATTGCAGTCACATGTGATTCCTTTGGATTAGTTTGATGTCTAGAAACCATACATACAAAATTCATAAGGTCTGGTTTGGTCTGAGTCAAATATAACAATCCACCAATCATGGACCTGTACCTTGTTTGATTAGCCTTAGGAGAATCATCATTCTGTGTTAACTTGCATCCACTTACCATGGGTGTACCAACTGGTTTTGAATCTTCCATGCCAAACTTTTTCAATAAATATTTTACATATTTGGACTGAGATATGAAAATTCCATCATCTAATTGAGTTATTTTCAATCCTAAAAATAATTTCAGCTCTTCTATCATTGACATTTCAAATTCACTTTTCATTTCATCAGCAAACTTCATGCATAAGTCATCATCACCTTCAAAAATAATGTCATCAACAAAGACTTCAATTATCAACTCTTTATCCTGATCCATCTTGAAATATAAATTGTTGTCAGGAGTACCTTTATTGAATCCAAGCTTCAACAATTATTTATCCAATCTAGCATACCATGATCTAGGGACTTGTTTGAGTCCATATAGTGCTTTCTTCAATCGACGAACCATGTATTTTTCATCAGTCAGTTGAAATCCATCTAGTTGCTCAACATAAACTTCTTCTTCTAATTCACCATTCAGGAATGTTGACTTTACATCCATTTCATAGACTTTGTAATTATTGAAAGTAGCATAAGCAATAAATAATCTTACAACTTCAATTCTAGCAACAGGGGAAAAGTTTTCTTCAAAATCAATACCTTCCATCTATGAGTATCCCTTACATACCAGTCTTGCTTTATTTCTGACAACTTCAACTTATTCATTCAACTTATTCTGAAAGACCCATTTGGTTCCAATCACATTTTTATCTTGAGGTCTGGGAACAAGAGTCCACGTATCATTTTTCTCTATCTACATCAGTTCTTCCTTCATTGCTTCCATCCAATATTCAACTTTACATGCTTCATTGACATTACTAGGCCTAGTCTTGGAAATCAGGCAATATTCTTCTGCAATTCTTCTTCTAGTCTGCACACCTTTTTTCTTGTCTCCTATAATTTGATTCTTAGAATTATTTAGCTTTACATACCTTGGAACTTTTAGATTCTCTCTAACTTTTGGTTCTTCTATTCTTTCTTCTGCACTTCCACTAGCTTCTTCTTCATGATTCTCTTGATTCACCAAATCAATTTGAACTTGATTCTATGTTTGCACATTCTTTCCATTCTTATTATTATCTTGTTGGTCTTCAACTCTGATATTTGCACTTTCAACCATTTTCTTCAATGTTTAATTATAGCACCAGTATGCCCTGCTTTTAGTAGAGTAACCTAGAAATATTCCTTCATCACTTCTAGCATCAAACTTGCCAATCTCCTCATCTCTCTTAATATAACATCTACTTCTAAAGATTTTGAAATACTTAATAGTAGGCTTATAACCAAACCAGAGCTCAAAAGGAGTCTTACCAGATTTACCATTAACATTTACCTAGTTGATAGTGTATAAAATAGTGCTTACAACTTCTCTTCAATAGATATGAGGAACTTTACCTTCCAACATCATAGTTCTAGAAACATCTAGAATTGTTTTGTTCTTCCTTTCAACAACTCTTTTCTATTGAGGGGTTCGGGGAGAAGATAACTATCTTTTTATTCCATGCTCTTCAAAAAATGTATTGAACTCCCGAGAAGTGAATTCACCACCTCTATCTGATCTTAAGCATTTGACCTTCAAACCTGTTTCAGATTTGGAACATTTTAACTTTTCTAGAGCTTCATGTTTTCCTCTCAAGAAAACAACCCATATCATCCTAGAGTAATAATCAATAATCAACATAAAGTATCTTTCTCCTTGTAGAATTTTGATTCTAGATGGACCACATAGATCAATATGAACCAACTCCATTACTCCATTAGAATAATGTTGTTTTCTCCTAAAAGAAATTCTTGTCTACTTTCCCGTTTGACATTCCTTTCATATAGTGTTAGTAGGCTTCACTAACTTAGGTAGATCTCTGACTGCTTAAGTGGAGCTTACTTTGACAATGTTATCAAAATTCACATGACATAGCCTCCTATTCCATAACCAACTTACATCAACTTGAGCAATTAAGCAACTTTCACTAGCAGCACTCAAGTGAAAGATATTACCTCTTGTCTTTGTGCTTGAAGCAATTACATTTCTAGAGCTTCCCAATATCCAACACTTAGCATCTTTGAATTGAAGATTGTATCCCTTGTCTACCATTTTTCCAACACTCAACAAGTTATGCTTCAATCCTTCACCATAAAGAACATCAATATTACATTTACCACCAAGAGAAATAGTGCCTCTGCCACAAATCACACCACCATCATATTTTTCCAAGATTAGAAACTTGCTTTTGTCACTAGTCATATGATGTGAGCATCCATTTTCAATCACTCATTCATCCTTTTCAGCAATTCTAGCTACAAGAGCTTTCTCCATATTCTGATTGTTAGGAGATTCAGTGGACACCGTACCATTTTCCTTGATAGAAATGAATACCCATCCATCTTCATTTCCATTTTCTTTATCAGATTCATCATCAGTAACACTTTCATCAGCACAATAACATTTCTTTTGAAATCTAGACTTGTTAGGTTTATACTTAGAAACTCTTTTAGGACACCTTGATGCAAAATGACCTATCTTATTGCAAGAGAAACATTTAATAGGAAACTTTCCTTTATACTTACCATGTTCTCTGGATTCTCTTTTCACAATCAATTCTTCCAGCTCTTCTAGCTCTTTTTTTTCATCTTCATTCTTGAATGTCTTTCTGGAACTTTCTCCTAGATCATATCCCTGTTGGCTTTTTCTGGATACAATAGCTTTAAATGCAGATTTTGTCTTAGGAGTAGACTCACAAAATTCAATCAACTCAAAGGAAACAAGTTTACCAATCAACATGTCCCTTTTCACATTTGTTATTGTTCTGAGTTCTTCAATAGAATGATCTTTCATTTTTTAAGAGGCATGCACTGATCTTAGCACATTAGCCACAATCTCATCTTCTTCCATAGCTCCACCGACACATATAATACCCATCACTACTTCATTTACCTTCTGCATGAAAGAAACAATGTTTTCATCTTCACTCATCTTCAAGTTCTCCCATTTTCCTTTCAAACTTGTTAGCTTATCAATCTTCACTTGTGCATCTCCTTCATACAGTGTCTCCAATTTCTTCCAGATCTCATGTGTTGTCTTTAGACCTATGAAATTTTTCATCTCTAAATTTGTCAAAGCATTTAGCAATGCTTCTATAGCCCTGATATTATTTTCAACTTCTTTGATCTCATCAAGAGTAGAGGGACCATTTTGAGGAATAGTATATGTGTTCTTTGTAATCTTCTAGAAGGGTTCACCAATGCACCTCAACTGACACTCGATTTTGAATTTCCATAGAGAGTAATTTGTACCATTGAATCTGGGATAATCCTTCGTGTATGATGCCATCTTAGATCACCTCAAGCTATTAAACTTATTCAGAGGAACTAGCTCTGATACCAATTGTTGGCAAAATAAGGATAGACAACTGAGAGGAGGGGTGAATCAGTTGTTACAAAATTTAAACATATTCAACCTTAATCAACCTTTAATCTCTGATATGATAATTAACAGTGAAAGCATAAATCAACAACACATCAGAAACACATGAAAACCAAGATTTATATGTGGAAACCCTATTAGGGGAAAAACCATGATGGATATTAGTCCACAAGATTATACCCTGTTAGAAGTATAATGAAAAATGAATAAGGAATGCACATGCATTCAGGCACACTTCCTAGAGCTCATTGCCTTACATAAAGCAATCAGATTAAAACCATCTGATGAGTTTGAACTGAGAAAATAGCTTCTACAAAAGCCTGATGATAGTTTCAGTTAGGCAAAAAAACACTTATTCACACTTTGCTCAATCTTCTTTACACTCTGCTTTAAAATCGAATGATCTGATCTTCATTCACACCATACACTCACACACACTCTCCAAAATGAAGAAACTATCACTCTTATATATTTTCTATATGAATTTACATCAACAACTCTGTCGGCCACAAGTAATAGAATAAATTACAACTATCGGCCCAATTCATGAACAAATCTCAATGTGCACCAACCTAAGTTAGTCACATGATAATGAAGAACTAAATCAACATCCTCAAACATGCCAAACAATAAAAGATTAATCCATAAGGATCCACAACACGCTACCACCATCATGTTGGTTTCTTCTGTTGAATTTTTCCTTGATGTCAAAACTTCCCTGGGTTGGTGCCTTGGCATTTCACAATTTGGTCTTATTATGGCATTTGATTGGCACATTTGTTATTTGGTTTCATGTGCAGCAATCTTGGTTACAATTTTAATGCCCCCATGTTCAGGTAATTCTCTCTGGTTCTTGGTGCTTGAGTTATAGAATGCAAGTGGTTTTCATGTTTTAAGAAAAATCTATCAAGTTTCCTTAAACAACTGATATTGGCTTGGGTGAAAGCCATATTGATTTTAACTTGAACATTAGCCTTCATTATACCTCATAAGTCATTGGATATTATTTGGCACATTATATTATATTCGGGCTTTGAGAAACACATTTCTCATTCTTTTGCATTTGGTTTATGGTATTTGGCATGGGAGAATGGCATTGTGAACTTTTCATGAAATTAGCCTTTATTACACTTCACAAGGCTTTGGATACCTTGAGTACATATGGCATTTTAATGGTGGAAATTGATTTTGATCATTGGAAAACATGTGATCATTCCTATACATATGTTTTGGTTTCTTGGTCAACACAAGTCTTTAAGTATACATGACTTTACAAGGTGGCAATCGACCTTGGGAAAAGGTAAACAAATTGATAATTATTTGCATATGATTTGGGCCTTAAGGTGGATAAATCTCTACGCCTCAAGGCTGACAACATGTAATTGGTTTTGATTAATTTTTATTTGTCACATTGGAAGTGACTTAGCCTTAATTACTTGGGAACATTAAGACTTAAGCATTCAACTCTTTACATGCAATAATGCTAGGAATCATTTAATCAACATTTGATGGGTAAAGTGGTCATGTCAATTTATTCAGAGCATTATTTGGTCAGTATTTTCACTTTATCAATAATTGATAAATGGCTATAATGAGTTTGTCGACAGCTGGTCTTTAGACAGTCTATGGACTTGAAATGGCATAATGAGTTTTTGATTTATCAATGACTTTCCTTTCGGACTCCAAATGATTATCAACCTTTTCAAAAGAATTTGTATGCTTGCTTTGGAAGTTTAGGGAAAATTGTTTATCATTCTCACTGCTCATGTTTTTGGAACCCTACATTGGCCGCCACCATGGAATCTTTCTCTCAGCCATTTCACTGTGAAATCTACTGGTATTCTGCAACTCTTGCACAATGTATGGGGAAGCTTGAAAGACCATCACCATGGTTGATTCTCTTTTCAGTTTCTCGGCATTGGGTAAAATCTTGAAATAGAAAAGATGCACAGGTTGCTCAACTTAGCTACAAATCTGGTAAACTCTTTTGTGACAGCAACTCCATCACTATTCTTAGGTATTCTTTCAGTCTGCTTTACAGATCTGTTACTTCTTAGGCAAGGTTATTACGACTTAATTTTTCTATGCAAAAAGAAAAGGGAAAAATGAGTCTATTCCTTTTATGGCAAAATTTGAAATGATTGGTCCAAATCGTGACTGCATTTTTTGAAGGTTATCATGTCGTTTTTAAGGGATAGTGATTTTTGTTTGTGGGAAATCATAATATCTTTGAATCTCTTCAGATCCTTCCTATATTCTTTGGTAACTTCTCTTAAAAGGATGATTTTGGTTATAGAGCTTAGTTCTTTCAGTTACTTAAAATTTGCAGTTGTTTTATTGGGTATTGCTCATGGGATATATATTTGTTTTTTTATGCTGGGTCATTGAAGAAAATCTATGCAGGTTGCTTGTGAAGATTATGTTCAGTCTCCTCTCTATTTTTGCATACTTCTCTTATTCTTGTCAAGAGAAAAGATCCTTCTCTTAGGAACTCTGCAACGTCTGGCACTGTTGCTCAATAGAAGTTTGGTAACCTAATAATCATATTTGTTTTATTCTTTGAAAAAGAAAAACAAGCAACTATTGTAACCTTCCTTGAATGTAGTGATGAAATATATAATCAGAAGAAAATAGAGAGATTAGGGCTTTAATATTGAGGAAAAACAAAAAGAGAGAAATGGGGGTTGTTGTTTGAGTTGAAAAGAAATTTGTAAAAAAAGTGGGTTAACTATTTTTCTGTGAAGATCTATGAATATTCTATAAAAACAGAAAGAGAGAGTTAACTGTAAGTGAAGAACAATGAGAAAAGTATGAAACAAAAAGGGAAAAACTAGTGTGAGTACATCATAGTAATTGTATTGAAAAATGTTGAGCTCTGAGATTGAAAATCTGAAATATGAGTTGATAATCAAGATGACTTAAGGCTTGACAATGGCTGAAATTCTGAAAGTTCATTTTTGGAACTTTGAGGATTTTAGATATTGTGTGTCAAGAGGCACTTGATAGATAAGAGAGAAACAAAGAGCTCCTCTATATCATTGTGTAATTTACTGAAAATAGAAAAGGGTGTTGGTGTAATTAAATATTTTGTACCTTATCCTAGGTCATAATTACACCTTAGTTAAGTTTACTTAGGGACCACATAGGAGTTGTTGGAGAATTTCCACCTTTGGTGGACTTATCTTCTTATTACTCTATCACCTCCACCTTTCATGGACATATCATGTGATTAGGTTTCCACCTTTTGTGGTAGATCCACTATTTGTGGTGGTTATCACATTATCACCTTTCCACTTTAGGTGGAGTGATAGCTTTTCATTGTTGTCTCATGTCATAAGATTACGACACTTGTCATAATCTTATGCACTCCTATGTTCTCACCTTGGCTATATAACCAAGGGGTCTCTCATTGTAAATACACATTGAAGCATTATCATTGACATTGAATATAGTTTATTCTTGTCATATTATTTTCTCTCTTCTTTGTGCTTTCCATTTGGTCCATAGATCTTGGCATCCATAGCCAATTCTAACATGGTATCAGAGTGGGTTGGGTGCCATTGGAGAGTCATTTTCTGAAGAGAGGTACCAGATTTGGGGAGGTTCCATTTTTGGCTCTTTATTGCAGGTTTATATTGGAGCTTGCTGTACAAATCTAAGCTCACCATTGTGTTCAGAAGGTTTGAGAAAGTCAATTTTGCCTTTTGTTTCATCCAAATCGGACATATGAGGCCAAATCTATGAGGGTTTGAAGCTGCATTGTGGTTGCTAGATCCAGAAGGTAGCTGCATTTTTGGAGCATTTTGGGTCAAATCTGACCCTGCCATCGCGTCCAGAAGGGCCAAAAACCCTAAGATTGACTGTCCAATCGTCCAAATCGGAGCAAGTCATCCGGTGAGGCAAAAATTTTTTGCCCTAAGAGCCGTATGGCCCCCAGGGCGTCATTGCAAAATGTCCGCAGGAATAGCCTGTACCTGGTACCTTCTGTACCCGCAGGCGGTACCGGCGAGCTCCCCATTGGCCACCATGTGGTGGAACCACCGTGGCTGGCCCGCACCCACCACCCGAGCTCCCACCACCGGCCGGCAGTCTCCTAAAAACCGGCGGCGAAATTCTGGGAAGAATATCACCGGTGGCGACACAATATCCAGCGGTGAACAAAATTCCAATAGGAGAGAATATACCGAACTTGCGGAGCATTCCGACTATATTTTCCAACAGCCTCATTGGTGATGGGCCATAGGCCGGAAAACATAAACCCGTGACATACTGCTGTCATCAGCACGTCAGCAAATTTTGAACCCCTCACCATTGGGTTTTGATTTTGCAGTTTTGCTTTGACTCCATATCTTGCTCAATTTGGCTCCTTTTTTCAAGCAATTTTTTTTTATTTGGGCTAATTTTTCATGCTCTACACAGTGGTGCAACTATTTTTTGGTTTTGGCTTCTGTTTTTTCCAGAAATTGTAGATTCTCATAGGTGTTGCTGCTTCGTCCTCATTTTGGGCACTTTGGGAGCCCATAACTTGCTCCTACGGTAACATTTTTGAGTGCCATTTTTTTTGAAAGTGCATGATTTTTCTTGTACTTTCTAGTGGTATGATCAGATTTATCTCATATACTTTAATTTTTATACTATGATTTGTGGCCTATTTTGGCATCTGCATGTACCAAGATCAAAGTCCACCTTGTTGTTTTTGGCAGTGGCAATTGTAAACGCACTAAGTATAAAGTGCCAAATCATATATTGCTTGGGGGGGGCTTCATGATTAAGTGATTTGGGGGGTAATCTTGCAGTGATTGGTTGCATTCTTTTGCTTGGTTTGTGTTCTTGCAATGGGTAAATCTCAAATTGAACTCCTAACTCCACATAATTATGCTACATGGAGAAAATCAGTATGGAACTATCTCTTGGGAAAAGGTCTAATAGGCTATCTAAAGGAAACTGTTTCTCAACCTATTGATGCTAATGAATTGGAAAGATGGGAGATTAATCATGAGAAAACACTTGGATGCATATGTTCACTAGTCTCATTTGATTTACAATTTCATATTGATTCATGTACAATAGCTAAAGAAGTATGGGAGACTTTTGAAAACTTGTATGGTAAAACAAATAAGATTAGGGGATATCAGATTGATAATGATTTGATGAATCTTGATCCTAAAAGTTTTGACCACATCCAAGACTACATCTCCAAAATCAAGCAATTAAGAACACAGTTGAAAGAATGCAGTATTGAAAAAGAGGATTTACAATTGATTCTGAATCTGTTATCCAAGCTTGGTCCTGAGTATTCAGTATTTGTTTCTAGCTTTCATACCCATCGAATTTCTATGGGAGCATCATATGTTGATCCTAAGTTTGATGACTTTGCAAATCTCCTAATCCAAGAGGAAGCTAAGTTAATGAACATGGGTCTAATCAAGTCTTCCAAGCCACATGCATTGGTTTCTAGTGAGTCAAAGGTACATAAAGAATCAGGGAATCCTGATAAGAAGCAAAAGATGAAAAAGAACAAGCCACATAAAGAATCAGAATCCACTCATTCAAAAGAAGAATCATCTAAGAAGAAGAGGTCTTTTTGTGCATATTGCAAGAAGGATGGACATGAAGAACACTATTGTTATAAGACGGATATTGATGAGTTGAAAAATCTTCTCAAAAGAAATCAAATTGATTTTCCTTCTAGAATGTCCGACTCTTCTCCTTCTTCTTCTTCAAAATAGTTTAAGGACAAAGGTCAAGCATTTACATTAGGATATAAAGGTGAAGCTCTTTGTGCTTATTCAAGTCCAGGATCAGGTAGATGGCTTCTAGATTCAGGAGCATCACATCATATGGCATCTTCGTAGTCTATATTCTCTTCATTTCAGCCTTGTTCTATGTCTCCTATCTTGATGGGAAACAATACATACATGAGTGTACTTGGTAAGGGATCTATTAGTTTTGGGGATAACACTTTCCAGGATGTTTTGTGTGTTCCTCATTTGACGAACAATCTTCTTTCCATATATCAGATTACAGATGGTGGAAATGGGAGAACTGTGGAGTTCACACCTGATTCAATCATCATTCAAGACTTGGAGAGTAGAGAGATTATTGCTACTAGGGTGGTTGATCATTCATCTCGGTTGTATACCTTTGCAGATTTTGCTTCTGATGGTGACATTGTTCCTTTGACTGTTGATCACACTTCTAGTGTGAACCATGATTCAGAGGAGACATATGGCTACTTGAACTTGGGAGCTCTCACATCAGATCCAGTACTTGAGCCATGCATTTCATCTCCTCCATCTACTATTGCAGTTGATGATGCTTGTGATTCCACAGTTTGGGTTCCTTGTGATTCAGTGCAGCACGATATACATTGTCTTCCAGATATGGCTACTTTGGATGGCTTCTTGATAGGTATTTCAGAATTGTTTGTGGAGTCTCATCTTGCAGATTTGGGGGACACCATTGATGACATTCATCTTCTCTTTGATGAAGATGCTCCTTCTTCAGTTATTGTGAGGGAAGACTCTGACCCTCTTGTTCATTCTCTACATGATCATTCTCTGCAGTTTGACATGAGTATGGATACTTTTGGACAGCATTTGGAGGAGGCTTCTTTTTCTTTGGAGGGGATATCATTCTCTTTGGATCATGTTCTACATTCTTCTCTACTAGATGTTGGATTGTACTCTTCAACAGTGTGGCCTAGAAAGCCTGTTTGGAGTGTGCCAGCTTTTGAAATCAACATAGAGACACTTGAGCATGCTTCAGAGACATCATACATCCTGCATACATCCTTGATTTTGTTTCTTCCTAAGGGGAGGAACGTTGTTCAGCGAGATTGGATCATCTTCAACATTCAATGTCGAGCTTCTACCATTATTGTAGGAAACTCAACATTGAGGGGGGGCTGCCTTGTCTCTCTTCTACTTCTCTCTTATGGGGGGTTCTTTTTCCTCACATAGGGTTTTTACCTTCTCATGCATCATTGAGAGCATTTCCATTATTGTATTTCATCTCTCTTTTGGGGAGGAGTTTTGTCCCACTAGGTTTTCTCCTTTTCTCCATTTGTGAGAGATTGCATTGCATTTGTACATGGGTACCTAACATGGCCTAGTTACCAGGACCCATCTTGCATTGTTTGCATTTGTGTACATTCTCCCTAAGTTGCACTTAAGGGGGCGTGTTGGTGTAATTAAATATTTTGTACCTTATCCTAGGTCATAATTATACCTTAGTAAAGTTTACTTAGGGACCACATAGGAGTTGTTGGAGAATTTCCACCTTTGGTGGACTTATCTTCTTATTACTCTATCACCTCAACCTTTCATGGACATATCATGTGATTAGGTTTCCACCTTTTGTGGTAGATCCACTATTTGTGGTGGTTATCACATTATCACCTTTCCACTTTAGGTGGAGTGATAGCTTTTCATTGTTGTCTCATGTCATAAGATTATGACACTTGTCATAATCTTATGCACTCCTATATTCTCACCTTGGCTATATAACCAAGGGGTCTCTAATTGTAAATACACATTGAAGCATTATCATTGACATTGAATACAGTTTATTCTTGTCATATTATTTTCTCTCTTCTTTGTGCTTTCCATTTGGCCCATAGATCTTGGCATCCATAGCCAATTCTAACATGGTATCAAAGCATGTTTGATTCCAACAAAGGGTTTGGTGCTCCTTGAGATTGGTGTCTCTGAATGAGGGATTGGTGCTCCTTGAGTTGGTGCTCAGAAATTAGCCTATAAGGCATTGTAAGCAGTGGTTTTGAAATTAAGCCAGTAAGGTAGTTTAGGAGTGGTTTTTCTACCCCAAGAAGGTTTTCCAGTCAGCAATTTCTATGTCTCTCATTTGTGTGATTTATGTCTATCTTGGATAATCTTTCTTTCAGTAATTTATGTTATTATGCTCATTCAATTGTTCAATGCTCTGATACTTTAAGATTGTTTAAAATTTTAACGTCAATTCGCTCAAGTCTGTCATGCAAATTTAGATTGTCCAAATCTGATGCAAAAAGTCTTTCATAAAGTGAATTTACATCTGCATTCTATTTTCATTATATGAATGCTCAAAATTTTGTCAAAAGCAAGTCAAAGTTGCATTTTATGAAGTTTTATAGTTTTGTTCATAAAGCACAACAAGATTGTTCATAAAGATTTGATTGAACAATATCATATGATGCTTTTAATATGGGTTGTAAATGTTAGTCAAGTTTCATTTCAATCTGATCTAAAGTGTTAATGTTCACTTACTTAATCAAATCTATCACATTGGGTTAAAATTAGTAAAAGTGTCATTATGATTTCAAAGTCAAAAAGTTAAAATTGTTCCACTCTGATTCACCCCCCCTCTCAGAGTGAATCCACTTCCAACACATCATGTCGACCAAGAACCTGAAAACCTCGAGCACACAAAGGAAAACCTTTGATCACGAGCACACCAATCAACACAAACGTACCAAACTTATAGAGCGTGATCTAGAAAAATCATAGGACATCATAGTAGCATACAAAACAACTCAATTTACCAGAATTGCATTCCCATCTTCTAGAAACACCTACTATAGTAACAAAATAACTGTAGGAACTCGAAAACTCATAACTCACTCCAATCTTGATGCATACCATTGAAACTTCTAGAAAAAATACTAGATAGGCTCAACAAGAAACCCTTTAATGCATGAGCTCTGATTATCAACGTACACAACTTTCCACCATTCAGATCACCTCAGCTTCATGGACTGCCTACAACATATTTATTCTAATTTTCTCTAAATCCTTGACATATACAGCCTTCAGAATCATCAATGCTAATAGTGTTGACATCAATGAAACCACATCAGCAACACAACCACAACATCTAGCAAGATATGGCCTACATATTTTAAGCTCTCACAGTTCTTAGGGTGGATCTCCAAAAAAATTTCAAAATTTGAGAGAGAATTCTTAAGATCTCTCAGCTTCAATTGAACCTATCCATAAAATATTGTGGTCTCTGGCTTTCCTTGACTAATGTAATGTAGTGGAAGCCAACAGTGTCATAATCACCTTTACTATGATAAGATTGTGCAAGATTATAATATGAATGGTATTTCATGAGAGGGTGGTTAGTTGAAACAAGAGTTGTCTTGGTCAACTATTCCACAAGAAAATGTTACCCTACAATGAAGAAAAAATGGTTTGCTAAATGATTCAATGCCATTACAAAGTACAAGTATATTTCAAAGGCTATACGCATCTTTTCCATTCCTTAATGAACACTAAATTTTTCACTAATTGTGAGAATCCTACAAGTAAAAAATGCACAAAACTGACCACAAAAAATTATGTAGAGGAAAAACATAATTTCCTAATGCCTCCATAAAATTTTGTTGAGCCAACTCTAGTTTATCATGCTCAAAATTAAGAACCTTATTTTGTTTAACAATTGAATGGGTACATCTTCTTTGATCTTCTTTAGAAGAGAATTTGGCATCTGAAGAGAATCGAAGGCTACACTGGGGTCTGATCATATTAATAACTCATTCATCTTGATAAATGCATGGGCACCATGTGGATCTATCTGAGTTGCCTTTCTTAAAATTTCCAAAGCCTTCTTTGCCTACTCTTGTTGTGCATATATATGGTCTATAGCTTTTAATCTCTCACAGTTCTTTGAGTGGACCTCCAAAACCTTTTCAAAATTTGAGAGAGAACTCTTAAGATCTCCTAGCTTCAATTGAACCTATCCACAAAATCTTGTGGCCTCTGGCTTTCCTTGACTGATGCCATGTAGTAGTAGCCAGTTGTGTCATAGTCACCTTTACTATGATAAGATTGTGAAAGATTATAATATGAATGAGATTTAATTAGAGGGTGATCAGTTGAAACAAGAGCTATCTCAGTCAACCGTTCCACAAGAAAATGTTTCCTTGTGAAGAAAAATAGTTTTCTAAATGATTCAATGTCATTGCATAGTACACGTATAATTGAAAGGCTCTATGCATATTTTCCATTCGTTCATGAACACTACCTTTTTCACTAACTATGAGAATCCTACAATTTAAAAGTACACAAAACTGACCACAAAGATTTTTCCCCATTTCAAACAATAAAATTGCCAAAAATAATGTGTTTAAAACCTGCAAAAAAATGCAAATAAAATCACATTGATTTTCGTGCCAAAAAAAACTTGAGACCATAGCTTGTTGCTTACTATTATGCTTTGATATATTTTTTCCAAGCATTCATATCTTTTTTGAAATCACCTATTTTAGGATTTTAGCCATAGTAGCAAGGCAGTGAACTATTTGATAAAATGCTTTGGTAGACATGTATGAAAAATGAGGTAGAATAGAAAAGGAAATGAACTTTGGAAAAAATGCCTCAAAGAAATGAGGTATAATGGTGATGGAATTCCATGAAAAGTGAATTGTTATGGATTTTCATGGCATTCCATCACGATGAGACCACGTTTCTTTGAGGCATTTTTTCAACTAGTTCACTGCCTTGTCTATGCTATTGCTTACTATTATGCTTTGATAGATTTTTCCAAGAATCCTTAGCTTGTTTGAAAGCACTTATTTTAGGCTTTTAGCTATGAAAACAAGGCAGTGAACTATTTGATAAAATTATTTGGTAGACATGTATGAAAAATGTGGTAGCATAGACAAGGCAGTGAACTTTTTTCAAAAATGCCTCAAAGAAATGTGATCTCATGGAATGCCATGACAAGAAAATGCAATTGGTAGCTGATCCTAGTTATTAGTTATGCAATGTGAAGTAATTGCATAACTGCTTAGGTTGACTTTGTAAAAACTATATTGTAATTAAAATTTTGTCATCTATCAACATCTTTTTATTAGTTATGCAATGTGAAGTAATGCTTTGAGTTTGAAAGATGTGCAATACAATGTAATCAGCAATTTGAATATAAACTACAAAAATCTATTTTTTATAATTCATTAGTTAAACTATCTATTTTATTTTCTCTTTGCAACTTCATTTCTATGGAAATTCCTTTCAATTAATAAAACATTTTTTGTCTCTTAGTCTACAATTTTTAGTTGCTATGTGTAGAATATTGCATATGGATCAACATCGAAGGTTGAAATACTGTGCATTTGATGAGAGAATAGCCGATGAGAGTGACATGGAAAAATATCCATGTCCATGTAATGTCTGTCTTTGTGAAAAGGTGAAAAAAAGAAGTCAAATTTATCAACATATGATAAGATATGGGCATAGTGGTATAAGCCCTTGGAATGCCAATTATTATGAAGATATGTTAGAATGGCAGAGTGTGAGAGATGAAGAGGCAAAAAACATAGATGAAGTGGCACCAAACATAGATGAAGAGGAAGCAATGCTAGACGAAGGGTTTGAAGTTGATATAATGTTGAATGAGGGTATAAATGATGATTGGGCCAAGTTGATGGACAATGCTTCAAATCCTTTGTATGCTAATTGTAGGTTAAGTCATTTGACAAAAATCCTTAAAATTCTTAACTTGCAAGTGGTATTCAGTTGGAAAAATGAGAGTGTAGATCAGTTATTGGCATTATTAAGTTAATTGTTACCACCTGACTCCACATTCCCAACAAAATGAGGTCAATGTCAAAAGGAAATCACTAAGCTAGACTTAGGGTATGAAAAAATCCACACATGGGTGAATGGTTGTTTATTATTTCATAAGAATCTTGCAAGTGAGTGAATGTTTGAAATGTCATGAAGTGAGGTATAGAGAAGGGTTGAAATAAAATGTGGTTCTTAGAAAGGTTCTTCGCCACTTTCCAGTAATCCCATGATTACTTTGAATGTATACGTGTAGAGACATTGCTAAAATTATGTAATGGCATGCCCAAAATAAGAGAATTGATGGAAAACAACATGTGTATGATTGTAAGACATGGATGGAATTTGATAATAGATGGCCTAATTTCTCTCAAGATCCTCATAATATAAGGTTGGGTTTGGCTCTAAATGGGGTGAACCCATTCTTAGATCAAAGTAATAAATGGTCAACTTGGCCAGTGTTTTTAATAAATTATAACTTTCCTCCATGGTTATCAACCAAACCATTTTTTATTAATGCTATCATTGATTATACTAGGAAAGAAAAGTGTGACTTCAGATACAATTGATGCTTATCTAGAGCCATTATATGATTAGCTAATGAAATTGTGGAAAGGAATTGACATAATTCAATCTTTAAGGGATGGTCATTCAATCAAATTCACTTTAAGAGCTTCCTTATTGTTTAAGATTCATGATCCTTCTACATATGGCACATTTTCTGGTCTCAGTGTTCATGGATACCATGGATGTTCGGCTTGCAACTTTAAGGATTTTGTGAGGCACTCAAGAAGTTTGCATAAGTGTATTTATTGTGGACATTGTGCTTACCCTAAAATGGACCATCCATATCATCATTTAAAAAAACATTTCAATGGTCAAGAAGACAATTGTGAAGCATCATTGCTAATAACAGGTGATTACATTGTTGAGAATGGACAAAAAAGAATGTCATTTTTTTAAAATTGGGATTGTTGGAAATAGATATAATCCATGTAATGAAAGCAATGTAAAAAGGTTGTGCATATTCTATAAGTTGTCATACTTTAAGGATATAGCCATTAGGCATACTCTTGACTTTATGCATATTAAGAAAAAATATAGCCTATGCTATTATAGAAACTCTTTTTGGTGCTTTAGATACTATTTCATCATGTAAATACTTTCGACAACTAAAGATTCATTGAAATCTTTGGGTTGAAAAATATGATGATGAAAAATATAGAAAACCTAGTGCTCCTTATGTTTGGACAAATGAACAACGTGCACAATTCTTATAGTTGATGTCTCAAACTCACTCTCCCACTGGATATTTAAGTAGTAGTATTAGAAGCCAAATTGACATTAAGGGCTTAAGAGGCCTCAAGAACCATGAATATCATGTCATAATGGAGAATATTTTACCTATTGTTGTAAATATATTAAGTTTTGCAAAGGGGCCAAGATTGCTAGTTATAAGGTTGGGCCTAATATTAAAGAGAATGAGTTTACATGTATTAGATCCTGCAAACTTTGATAGTTTGAGGGAGGAGGTTGTTGAAGTCCTTTTTCTATTGGAATGGGAATTTCCACCAACAATCTTTAACATTTTTATGCAAATCTTTTGATACATCTACAATATGAACTAAAGCATTGTGGCCAACAAGATGGATGTATCCTATAGAATGATATATGAAGGTTTTGAAAAAACTTGTTCATACTAGGGAAAAACCAAAAGGAAACGTGTCTGAGGGATATTCAATGTAAGAGGCCATGGGATTTTGCACAAAATATATGAAGGATTTTAAAAATTTCAATCAGCGTGTATGGGATGATGATGATGAAGAAATAGTTGTAGGTGAAATATTAGAAGGCAATGGATGTCACTTCAAGCTATCACATCAAAAAGAAGTGTGATACATGCCTATATTCTTCAAAACACATCTTCATTCGATAAGTGGTGCAAGTAAAAAAAAATTACACAATAATTTATTTACTCAATTACATTTACACATTTATATTATCAATCTTACTATTTATACGTTAATATTCTATGTAGAAAATATGAAGAAGATAATAAAGCTTGGATGCAATATCGACCTCAAAGGCACATACATCATGCTGATTTGATTAGAGGTGATTCTTTTCCAAAATTTGAAGAATGGATTGCTAATGCAATCAGTGATGAAAAAGAAGAAGGTCAAGATATAAAAATGGAGGAAAGTGAGCTTTCACAATCTCCACATTTATGGGCTATGAATTTTAGTGGAATGTGGGCCTATGGTAGTCATTTAAGAGTGGAAGAAAAAGACAAAGGAAAGATAAATTGTGATTGTGTTGCTAGTGCTGAATTTGTTCAGGAAACTAAGAAGAAATTTTATGTTGGATTCATCCACCAAATTATTCTAGTGGACTATGGTGAAAATAGTCCTATATTATTAAAATGTAATTGGATCCGACCATCTACAATACAATTTGATGATTATGGGTTTGTACGTGCAAATACAAGACATTTTTATTAGAGACAGATGAGTCGTATGTTTCAACTCTTAAAATTAACCAATCATTTCTAATTGATGAAGTAAGAAGCCCAGGATGGTTGTATTTCATTCAAACAAAGTCTCATTCAAAACAAAAATTAATGGAAGTTGTTGATATAATTCTTGATGGGCAATATGTTAATTTACAAGAAACATTTGAAGAAGTGGATGAAGACGATGATAGAGTGTTTGAAGAAGAAATTTTTATTACCAATGAAGATATTGGGAGAGAGAATGCATTACATGTCACAAATGAGGATGAGGATGAAAATCAAGTAGATGCACACATGAATGATCAAGATTTTGATCTTGCTAGCAATGCAGATGATTATGATGATGTTTTGTCACCTTAAGAGGTTAGCTTGTCACCTAAACTTTGGTTATATGTATGGTGTAATTTATTATTGAATGTAATAAATATCTAAGTATAGGTATTCTTATTCACCGTTGTTCTACTGATACATTTCTGAATGTTATCATCATTATTTTGCTGGTACATTGTCTACAAAACCTAAGATGTTCACTACTGATTTGAAGTGCATTTAAAGTTAGGTTCAATAATTCTTCTCAGTTTTCTTAGCTTGGTTGAAAATTTGAAATTAATTTTGTTTAGTTAGAATATAATTTCTTGTATTTCCTATATTTTTTCTACATGCAAACATATAATGAATATTTGTGATTTAATAATACATGTAGATATATTAACATTAGGTGAACTAAGCCTCCCCATTACAAAGAAAGAAATGATATCTTAGGTTTGATTGACACTAAAAACTAAAACTAAGAGAATACAAAATTATAAAATTGTTCAATATTTTCAATAAAATGATATCTAAAATACGACATTCATAATAAAATACAATACCACACTACCACAATAGTTAATAGAGGTGTGTGTAGGATGGTGGGACATATAGGTCAATGTAAAAATGCTTTCCACAATACCATGGCAACCAAATATGAATATCACTAGGTGGCGGTGCAAACATGTTAACAACTAAAGTAAACCATAGCCTCACAAGGGGTAAATAGTGAAATTGCGGTATGCCGGTGAACAATCACTAAACCATTAGAATTAACCCGTTGTCCCATGGGATTCCAAAGGGGTGTGCACAAGGTGGTGGTACTTCTACCGCTACCTTGCAATGGTCTTGATATGATAGAGCGATATGACAATGAACAGTCACTCAACCGCTAGAATTAACCTATCATCCTACAAGATTCCAAAGGGGTGTGATTAGGGTGGCAATACTGCTAACACTACCCCGCAACGGTCTTTAAATGAAAAAGTGATACTGTAGTACAAGTTGTCAAAGAATTAAATGATTACACTATTTGATTTCCCAAGATCAACTACATGTATTCAAACTCAAAATATGGGTAGATTCTAAAATATTTTGCATGAATTGACATTAATAGTGAGGTGATTGAGCTCAACAACAAATATTACTTGGGAATCGACAACATTTTGGCAATCATTCACAAAGCTTAGTGTACCAAAGGCAAGGGAGTTCAAGCGAGAAAAATCTACAACTATTATTTCATTGATTAAGTTCACATAAACCCTTTGTAGCAAGTGTATAAGAACCGAATTTGCTTCTACAAGTAGACACTTAATCAAGTAGGAGTAAATTCTTCATCATGCCACCCAAAATAGGTCAACTTGAGAGTTAAAAGGAAGAGTCCATAGTTTCTAAATCAAAGAAGAGGTCCCTGCAACAATCCATTTTAGATTTGTTACCTAATTTTGTAGACAAAGGATTCAAAAAGGTGTTTAAATATACAACCCATGGATTTCGAGACCCAATTATCCCTATCTTAGGGTGGGATCTTTTTTGGTACTTCTATTAAAAAAGGGATGTGAAGATTCCATTTTCGAATCCTTGGACCTTAGATTTGGCCAAATTGATAGTCCAAATATCTTCATAGATGTTAAGTTTATTAAAGTATTGGCACAACATTATCACCTAGCTACCAGGACTAAGAATTCCAAATGGTTCACCATTAGTGGTGCTAACTAAAGAAGAAATTATAGTTTTTTATGTTAAACAAGCAATATATCACTAAGATCAACTTGGATAGTAGTGAGGAGGATTATAGGGGATTGAGAAAAACCTACAAGAGTGATGAACTTCCTTTACACATGAAAAAGGGTGTAAACAATAGGAGGATACCTATCTCTCCCTCCCAAAATGAGCCATTTTCCATAAAAGACTTCCAATTGTATTTCAAAAGAACTTATTTTGCTTTGTGCCAAGTGCTTGGAATAGATGCTAAAGAGAGGATGCCAACCTATCTCATGTTGATGGCAATGAGGATACAAAATCTTGAAGTCAACATTAAGTATGAATTTGCTGCTAAAATTGAGAAAGGGCCACATGAGGGATTTTTGTAAGTAAGAGAGAACTTAGCTCCCATCACTTTCAGGAAATACTCTCTATTGTATCATTTAATATTGCACTAAAACATAAATAGATGGACCAAAAGAATGTGTTTGGGAATGTGTGATGATTAAGGGAATAGGTTGCCTATACAAAACTGGTATTACCTTTGGGATAGTAGATGTAAAAATAGTGATTATATAATATTTCATGATGATTTCATAGTAAACATCACGGCCACTCTTGGTCATATTCACCAATATTTCCTAATAAAATCATGGAAGTATTAAGACCTTTAGCATTGAAGCCAGAGTAGGAACACACTCACAATTTCGGTGACTAGTTCTTCTTAGTAGACCAAATAGTAATAAGGGTCCATGGGTGTCCTCAAGCCCCACATATTTTACCTAAATTTGTTTCTATTCAAATTCCATTTTTACAATTTATGTGGCAAATGTTATGGATGAAGAAGGGTGTTATGAAAAGATAGAAAAAGGGTACATTCCTCCCTGACCTAACTGAATGTGTGGAGCTATCTGTAGGGTTTGACACTCTTGAAGAACTACAGAACTATTTGAAGATATGATATTCATTGAAGTTGTGAGGAGAAAGGGTCTTTGAGCTTGAAGGGAATATTAATTTTATAAAGAAAATAATCTCACTAAAGCTGGGATTACCCATGTAATGGATTATAAAGAAGATGCAATAAGAAATTTCTTTACACCTGATGAAGTTTTTTAGAGGAAGAGGAAGTGTGAAATAATAAAGAGGCTTGATGAGGAGAAGAAGAAAAGGGACACTAGATTCCAAGGATTATATGTTGAAGAAAAGGATCCTATCAAAAGGATGAACGTAATAATTGATAACTTTGAAATATTATGTGTTGAACCAAAAATGAAACTTGAGAGTCAGTCTTCGAAACCCTCCAAGCTACTCATAAAACCAAGAGGTATTGTAATCATAAAGCCCCTACAAGACACTACCACAATACAATAAAAAGCATCCCCTAAGAAACCAAGTTCTAAAAGGAAAAAGACACATGGAGTGGCCCCCTTAGTGGCATATGAAATAAGTGAAGGAATATGGGATACTGAAGAGGTATCCAATGTACTTTTGAATTTTAAAGATGATGAAGTTGATCAGCCACCTCCTAATCTTGCAACTGATGCTCACAAACTAGAAGAAAGAGTGGATGTACATGGGCATAATGATCAAGAAGTGCATGATGATGAAAGGGTGATTGTTGCCCTTAGATTTATTGAAGATGATGAATTTATTCAAACTCTCGAGTTTAAGGATTTTTGGTTTAAGATAAAAATAAAATAATTTGAGGAGAGACTCCAAATTAATAAGATGGTCACCGAGGAATCACAAAATGACCAAATTGTTTCCCAGACTCTTGAAGAACTTAGGATTAATGAAATTATTGCTAGCCCCAAGGAAGCAAGAAAATTGGTCTTAGAAAGCAATATACCAATTATTCCTAGGATGGAGTTAAAAAGATATTATTACTGGATCAAGTAAGAATCCAAGAAGATCCCATGTTGGTTTCTGAATTCAATTCAGATGAGGGAATGAGTGGCACAAATTACAATCTAAGACTTGAAACCCTAGCCTTTTGGACAAAGAAAAAAAGAACAAAAATCCAAGATTGATTGATGTTGTAAAAGAAATGAGAGGGACTGCCATGGTAAAGAAACTTGAAGACACATCAACATTGGAGGTAGCTACTATGACAATGCCCTCAACAATGTTTACTAGGGATTTGGTTAAATCTATGGAGCTTAGATTGGTAGAATATGAGAAAACACAAATTGATCTAAATGATGAAGTGAATAGGTTATTCATAGAAAATGTGAAATTGAAACAATAGTTGAAGGGAGCAAGTCCTTCCCAAAGCATAGATTAATATTATACTAGCCCCTTGCCATCTAGCCTAATATAGGTGCAGTGACCATTGAACAAGTTAATGTTTTCAAACAAGAAATTGAGAAGTTGAAAAAGAGTAATGAAGAAACAAACGAAATAGAAAAGAGATAAACCCTTAGGGTATTGGAACAGATCTTGGAGCATAGGATTAAACTAATTGTGGATAAATTGGAAAATGTGTATGAATTTTATGTTTCCTTGTCACAAGAAGTTGATCAGATAAAGGCCCACATACCTATATTGGACCCATTCTTTAAGAAATGGCAACCTATACATCACATCTTAACGACTTTGTACAAAATTTTACAAAGGAGTGTTGAGGCCCCTGTAACTTTAAAGCCTACTGATCAAATGGTCTGAATGGTCACAAATGAATTTCAGTACATGTCTACAGAAGACCAAAAGATCAAGGAAAGAATGGATTCATTTCACATGCTAAAGAAGTGGTTCATGCCTAAGATACTAAAGGATGATGATCAAATGGAAGGTTCCAAGGATTGGATAGATGAGTTTATCAAAATTGTTCGCAATTGCCTCACTAATATACAAAAGGATGGTGACATAAATATTCACCACCTAAATTTAACCTTGGATAGAATAATTGCACTAGATGTTGGGTACTCAAAATCCATCGTGGATACCAAAGGGTTATTGGACAGTAGATGGAAGATTCACTTGGACACCACACAAAAAATTAAGGAGTACAAATGGCCTCATGATTACACGATGTACGAATGGGAGCAAACATAACTAGCTCCCCTAGAAGAATATGCCTTGTAGTGAAGTAACAAGCCTTGCAAATACTACCATGGAGAGAGGACCTTCCCAAATCTGAATGATCATGGGTACCTTATGATGAGTAATGGACTTCCCTATCTTGCGAGTGTTGTGGAATTCAACATTTGATAAATTCTCTTCACTTCTCATATTTCATTTCTTTTAAAGTTTTATGTAATCCTATGTAAACAACGATAATTAAAACTTTTTTATTTATGTTAAAAGTGGGTAACTAACAAGACACTTTTTGACATGCCAGTTAAGACAAAATTTTGAAACGTGTTGTAACATCTTTTTGAAGATCAATAGAATGAAGTTATAACTGGTGGCCAAATTTTGGTTTCAATTGTTTGTTGAAGTCGATTGATGAATTCTATCTTGTTGTCTCTAGTTTGATCTTTCCTTGTTATTTAAATCAATATATCAAGGGTATATCTGGGTTATCAAAACACATTTGTTGTCAAATAATTCATTTTTTACTACATTTTGGTGTCAAATCTTTGGTAATTATGGTTAGTTTCACTACATTCAAATTCTGAATTCTGGGAAATTATATATAATAAATAGATTGATGGTTGTTTGGATAGTGAAATTAGATTTCTTAGAAATTAACTAAAATATCTTATCTTGAAATATCTAGAAGTATTATTTTAATTAAAGAGGATTTCATGGTTATTTTTCTAACAATGATTTTACAATGCAACTAGCTTGCTATTTTCATTCAAGATACAAGTCATGATCAAAGTCAAGCACATACGAAGAAGATGGTACTCTACTTCAAACCCTCAACCTCACTTAGTCTAGTCTACTTACATGGGGATATTAAGGAAGTTGCTAAAAAAATAATATATATCATTTTTTGTTTGTGAAGGAGAATCCTGTGAGATCCAATATGGCAGTGGATCAATATTTAGTTTCTTTTTTGCTAATATTGAACAAGTTTAGGGTGCTGCAACAACCAAGAAATTATACTTTGGAACATTAGAGTTTATATTTATGGTGGCTTATATAGATCCTCCTGCCATTCTTGATCCTTTGATTTCATTGGCCAAAGATAATGTATTGATTTTTTCTCTCCTTGTACAATTTTGAATTTCAACATTATTGCAACCTTTTAAGATGTCAGATAGGCATTGTAACATTTTTAGGTTAACTCCATGTACCATGCAATACTTGAATCATTCCTTAATTTGTGAGAGGATTTCCTTCAATCACCTCTGATATGTTCCAACTGTTCACTGGTAAGATCTTTACATCATGTAGATACATTGCAAAGGTGGATTTAAGGGATCAAAACCAATAAAATGAACACAATTTCATTCTTATTGTATAGGGCAATAATCACATGGGTAAAATGGTGGAATTGAAACTAATGAAATGATGTTTGACATAGTATAAGACACTTTTAACTTTGAAGTTTTACCATGATCAAATCCCCTGAATTACTACCCTTTTTTCTAATTTTGATGAATTGTAAGAGAATAAACCTAAATAACTTGCACAAGAACATCAATTTTTTGGACTTATATTGATGATGAGTTTTGAACCATTTGGTGATTCTTCTTTGTATTTGTTCAAGTAGTTGTTTTCTTTCAATTTTAATGGATGCCTTAAGTTTTGTTATTAATCATTCTAGTTTGAAAATTACCATTGTAGAAGGTACCTTATGTGTTTGTTCCTTCAAAAATTGAATTGAGTGGTGCTTGTAAAGTGAATGGGGAAGATGATGTCACAGTTGGGAAACTTGTTGTGAAACATCAAGTTAGTAATTTTTGGATGTTAAGGCTTCCCAATTGGATATCAAAGATCTTTTCTCATCAACTTAAATTGGAATTTATGTATAAATGGATTCTTTAATGGTGTAAGTCTTTACTAAGACAACACATGAAATAGGGTTGACATTTTTGTTGTCTAAGTCTTATGGCATTTTTGGGCTTCGTTTCAAAGAAATTTCTATTGATAATGTTGCTCTAGTCTAGTTAGTGTTGATAGCCTTCATTCTATAATATGTCAACTTCATTCTATAATCTGAGTGTATCACCTTTCTTAAATTTTAAACAAGGTTCTGAAATCAAGGGTTCAATATGCATATTTCAGGCCTATCTTGAACACTCTGTTTAAGGCATTTGTTGACAAGGCTACAATTTTTTAATTGATTTATCTTTCTACTATGTTTGGAATTTCTTTTGTAAACTTGCAATATACAATGTACTTTTATTATTTGTGAATTGAGACTAATATTAATTTTGTTGGTTGTATTGAGGCACAACTTCATTCATGGTGGAAAAGGAAACACCTTATTGCTCATATTAGATGGCACATTGCATATAAAGGAGGAAATATTCTAGCTAGGTTATTGTTAACTACATTGAAGGAGAGAGCTTCATATATGGGACACAATCAACACTCTCCTCAGATTATACACGTTACAAATTACTCCAGGAAGATTGCCCATGTTGTAGAAGTTTTAAGAGATGAAAGAGGCATGTGCTCGCATTGAAGGGCTTCAAGCATTCCATCATTGCAAAAGTCTTTTGGAGAAGTTTCTTTCTTGCAATCATTTATCTACAATATTATAACTCATATTTTTAGTCTTGTAATTGAAAACAACCTCTATTTGTAAGCTATAACTAGAACACATTTCTTTTATTAATAAAGTTCACCGATTTTTCCTCCTCAATGGCTATCTTATTGTGTGCAATTGATGATTGATGTGTATTTTTTGTGTTTTATGCTTAAATCCTCAAATATCAATCAATTAAAATGACTAAATATACTACTAATTGACATCAATTAATAATTAAATTGACTAAATATACTACCAAATTGATCAAAATGATGATTAAAATTAATGACTAAACAAACTACCAATGCAAAAAAAATAGTGAATAAAAACGACTAAATAACTGACTAGATAACAACAATCAATGACTAAATATATCAGTGAATAAAAAAATGACTAAATACGTGACCAGATTACAACAATCAATGACTAAATCAACAACTAAATAAGTGACGAGTTAAATATATCAGTGAATAAAAAATGACTAAATAAGTGACTGAATTACAACAATCAATGACTAAATATATCAGTGGAAAAAAAGTGACTAAATAAGTGACTAGATCACATTAGTGAATGACTAAATCTACAACTAGATATACTACCAAATTGTTCAATCAAAGCAACCAATAAATGACTAAAAATGGTTTAGCCATCAATCCAATCATGTTATATATGACTGGCAATAAACTACTAGTGGTCACGTGACCAACTGTAGTCATTTATAAGCAGTTTTAAGTAGTTTTTTCAGTAGTTTATTGTTGGTTTTGTACTAGTGCAACGACTCAAAATTTATGACCCCACCAAGTTGGGGTAAATGAATTCCTTGTTTATTTGAAAAATATTGTGGTTCACGTCGGGTTCACAAAAATGTAGAGAAGAGGGATTCACTACTCACGAGTCTCTTTATTCTCAAGAGATTCCCAAGAAGCAAATTTCCCTAAACTACCTCAATGAACAACAAGAGAGTTCTAGAATCAGAAAGAGAAGGTCACAAAGGTTTCCTAGATAAATTCACGAGCTCTCGACCAAAGGACTCGACACAGGAGAAGGACAATAGTGTGACGCACTAGAGTCCAAGAGGTGTGCTGGCATCTTGTACATACTAGAAACTGAGTTTATCATAGAAAATAGCAAAGTGACTACTAGCAGTCAGATTGCTAAGAACTTATATAGTACAGGACAATAACAGAATAGAATAGCACTGAAATAAAGTAAAGTAGATAATAAGACTAAAGAGGATGAGAGATATAAACTTCTCACAATAGCCCAAGTAATGAAGCCTCCAACACATGAATATCTTCAATGCCTGCATATGTGAGATATGGAAATATTTTGTGGTTGTATAGGGGTTTTACTTAGTCAAACTCTCGTTTTGGTGTTCCCACCTCTATGGAAAACCAAATAGATAAAAACAAATAAAGTACGTGATGAGTGATAAAAGAAAACCCCGCTCGAGGAGGAGAACCCATATCACAAAATATATATGCAATAGATAGGGGATGTGTGAAATCCCAAGATGCTCAAGGGTACAAGATAAGCAAGGTATCAACTACAAGGCTTAAGGAAGCCAAAGAGAGGGATAGATATGAGAGCCAAGAGAGCTACAAAGAGCACTATAAGGGCTTGAGAGTTTTGTTGTATCAAGGTGTATGGAGTTATGAAAGCAAGATAGAAAGAGCAAGAAAGGAGGAAAAGGTGGGAACCAAAGCTAGAGAGAAGCTAGAAGTACAAATGAATTGAAAAGATAGCTTTTAAGGAGAGAAGAGGAGAAAAAAGAAGCTTCTCAAGTGGCTACAAGGCATCCTAAGCTGTTACCACCAACAAAAGCATATGAAAAGTATCAAACATGCTTGAAAATGGTTGTTTGAACATCAAAATGTCATAGGATGCAAGTGCGGTTGTAGACATCCGTGTGGCGCACTAATGTCTAGACACATCACACTACAAAACAACACGAGCATGAAAATACCAACGCTTAATCCAAAGCTTGTGCATGAAGGTAGCTATTGAAAAGGAGTCCCAAGAATCCTTAGAGGGTAAAAAGGTTGATATAGGGGTGAAAATGAGCCTACACAAGTTCTAAGGGAGTGGACACTAAAGCTAATACAAGAATGTATGTGAAATTAAAAGGGGTGCAATTTTATGACATTATAGAGGGATCACATTAGGCACATGGAATCACACAATTTAGAACATGAAAAAGAACATAAGATTAGTAAGGCACATGTGAGTTAACCTATAGTAGGTTTTCTACAACCCGATCTTGATCAATATATACGAAATGTGGAAAACTAGCCAAAGGGAAAACATCATGTGTTGAACTAGGACACACACCAAGTTTAACACTATTTTAAGGAGAATTGTCATTTAAGCTCATAAAAGAGGAGAAAAATGAATTCAACTCATTTTGCACTTCTTCATCAATCTTAACAATTTTAACATCATCATCTAAATTAATCACAATAGGAGGCCGAATGATAGTATCCCTAGAAGGTTCTTGTTTATGTTGCATCAAAGGTATATAATCATCATGCATTTCTTCAGGAAAGTTTGGATTTTAATTCTCTATGTTGATCTTTTCTTCTTTAGTTTCTAAAATACGAGCAATAGCATGACATCTATGCCTACACTCTCTAGGATTTCAGTGTCTTTTCATTTTGTTTTCAATTTGTGTTTGTGTAGAAGCGGGTTTTTCAACCATATTTTTATTTTATTCCCTTAAGGGAGGAACCAAAGGAACCATGGGAGTTTATTCAACCACTTTCTCTTTAACTTTGTAAACTTGTTTGATTTTAGGAGGCACAACAATATTGTTTTGATTGTCTCATTGTCTTTTATATGAAATAGGTGGAGGATTTTTCATAGGATTCTCTTGGATATTTGGAATGGATTCGGGTTCAATCATGGATTTTTCAAGGATAGGTAGCTCAATCATGGGTTGAGGCATATTTCTAAGGGATAATTCTGCTATGTAATTTTCCTTAAACTTTTGATAGGATTTGAAAAATAAATCTTCACAAGGTTTGATAGGTTCAATAGGCTTGGGCCAAAAGAAATCCAATGAAAAAACCCCATGGGAAGACATAGGATTAAAGCCACTATGATGCACTGTAAATATCTCATTTCCAAATGGAAACTTCAAACATTTATGCACAACCGATAGGATGAAACTCATGGAGTGAAGCCATGGATAGCCTAAACTCTCACAAAATTGATCCAACATCAGGATGATGGTGAATGAGACATTTAATGTTTTTGGTCTAACCTTTAGAGGGAGATTTACCAAGCCAACCATAGGGCAAGAAAAACCACTATACATTTTTATCCATTCTTTCAATCTTTCATATGTATTTTGATAAAGTTCATGCACAAATAATAATTCTTCAGTGATCACATTCTATACATAGATGGGATCAATTAATATCCCATTAATATGCTTGTCATTGATTCTTCTAGGTATGTAAAGAGGACCATCGAGTGCATGTTTGATTATATCATTTTGTGAGAGATCAATATCCAGGGGCATTTTGGTTTGGCCCTTATGAGGTTTACAATCAATAAATTCCACTAATTTATCCATTTCGTGCTCATTGCAATCTTTTATGTTTTCATCATCTGTGTCAACATTCATAACATCATTCTTTGTTTCACTAGCTTTGACAAATGCAATGTGTTTCCGCATGGGATTGGTAAAGATTTGTAGGTTTTGATTAGGAGGAGCTACAAAATTATTACCTTGATCATTCACACCTCCAATTTGAAGTCGATTAGAATCAATGAGGTCTTGCACAAGATGTTTAAGATGCTTACAATGTTCTATATCATGTCCATTGTGTTGGTGGAAATGGCAATAAGCATTTGATCTAAAATTTGAGGGTAATGGTTTATTAGGATTAGGAGCTCTGACAAGAGGTAAGGAAATCATATTTTTGTTCAAGATCTATAGCATGATATTATGAAGGGTATTAGGTGGAGGGGTAAATTATCTATTCCTATCCCCCAAGGAAAAATGATTTTTCATCTTTATAGCAACCACTTGGTTATCAATTGTTGATTTGGTTGAGGGGTATTAAGCTGTAAAAATTCCCTATTTTGTTTCTTGAAAGGTTGGTAACTATTTTGAGGTACAAATTCAGATTTTTCAAGATGACTAGGGGTATTTTTCATGTCACGACTACTAACTGAATTTTGCTAATCATGAAGGGTTATGCATAACTATGTGAAGGAGGGGAATCTCATCATCTCAAGATCTATTTTAATTTTTTCTTGAAAATTGGAAATAAACATTCTTTGAAGGTTGACATCAAGAATCTTAATGTTTACTTGTGAATAAATAATTTGATATCGTGCTATAAAATTAGTGACTTTCTCATCATGTCCTTTTGTTTACATTTCATCAAGTCAGCTAAAGTCATCTTGGAACCCATACGAATTTGGAAGTGGTTGTAAAAGGAATCAATAAGTTCATTGAATGAATGAATTGAATTATTCGATAAGGAGAAAAACTACTCTAAAGCAGTATCTTTCAAGGATCTAGGGAAGAGTTTAGCCAAGAGCTTATCTTCCAAAATGAAATCACTACATAGGGTTGTGTAAGTGGAAAAATGGCTAACATGATCTCTTTTCCCACCATATTTCTCAAATCTAGGAACCTTTATACCTTATGGCATTTATGTTCTCAATATCTCCAAGGATAAGGGATTAATTTTTATGTATTGTGAATGTTGTCCATAGTTGTTTTGGTTCAAGGTGGTGATTTGTAGGAATAGAGATGGAGATTGTAGAAGGAGGAATTGAAGTTCCACCTTGGCTTTGAGTGTACCCCAAATCTTGAGCAGAACTAGTCATGGTAGATATGTTATTATTAACAAGATGACCTATACCTTGCATAATCTCCATTCTATGTTCAATTTCAATCATTTTCCTTAGATTATCTAAAGTATGAATGATACTGGTGTCAATGTTTTTAGTATGCACAAAGTATTGTAACTTTTCTAGGCCTTCATCCATTCTTCTTATGCTTTCTTGTAGGACATGAGCAACATCATGGACATTGGTTGTAGGTAAGGAATTCATTGGAAATGAGGTATATAGGTTATGATCCATAGATGGTTGATTATGAACACTATTAGTGAAAGAGTTAGAAAACCCAAGATCCATGGTAAATGGTGTATTGCAAGATGACATGAGTCTTGAACTACGTCTCACAATAGTATTTCCAATATGACACAAAGTTGTAAAGCTCATACAAGCTTCACAAACTCAATGTCAACCCAAAATGGAAAGAGGGTAAAATGCAATGCAATGACCTAGAATGCAATATGTAAATGCAATTTTTAGATTCTAAACAAGGTAATTTTCTGATTACACTATGCAAAAACCTGAAAATAATTTCTTGTAAATGCAATTTTGAAATCACACAATGCACTAATTTTATCAAATGAAGGTAAATATGATCAAATTGAAGAAACATAAATTCTGCAAACATAAACTAAAATTTGAGAATAAAAAATATAAATGTAGAAATGAATATTTTAATGCCCAAAAAATCAGGAAATGACCCTAATCAAGGACTCATTCACCCTACCGGTGAATGGGTCCTAAATGAGGGTTTCTATAAGTTTTTTTTACACGTTTTTGAGTTAATTCAGTGGTTTCTAGATTCTAATTTGATACAACAAGTTACATTTTGATTTTTCTACGAAATTAATGTTGAATGCAAGTGCAAAATTTGATAAATATTTTTCTTTCAATTTTCAAATGAAAATGAATGATAATGCAATACTATGTAAATGATATGCAAAATGACTATTTTTTTTGTATTTTTCAAATTTAAAGAATGCAAAGATGCAATCCAAAGACCCTTAAATGAAATGCAAAGTTAAATGAAGCTAGACACCCTAAATGAGACTTACTTCAATGAAAATAGATGCAAATGAATGTAATTTATCTAAATCTAGGGTGAAATGCAACTCCCAAAATGAGAAAACGCAATGACAAAACTCAGGTTCACCAAAATGAAAAAGGTGGAAAATAGGGTTAGGAGAAATGATATGAAAGAGGGTTCACCACAAAGGACCTATTCTCCACTATTTCATTCAAGGAAATGAGATCCAAATAATGAGATTAATAACAACTAAAAAGTGAGTCAAATCCAGTTATGAATAAAAAAAAATTCTCTCTAGCTATGCAAGGACCAGGGTATGAGTCAAATAGCACTTTGGGGAGAAAGACTAAGATCATAAAACAAATTCCAAAATGCAAGCTATAAAAAGAAAATGAAAGACTGTATTCAAAACTAACAAAAACAACAATCAAAAGAAGATCTAAAAAGGGGAGAATGATGTGTACCATTCACCAAAAGTAAATTTTTCAAGCTCACTACAAACTCATTCACCCTATGGCAAATGGGTCCTAGCTAGGGCTCTACAAAAATCTTTTATGGGTTCTCTTCTATTGTGTTTGCACTGTGAGATTCCTGATTTTTTTTTTGAATAGCCCGAAATAAATCAAGCATAAGAGTTTCTATGAAATAAAAAAATTTCTTGCAATTTTGATAAATTTGCAACTTTCTTCAAATTTTCTCTTCAAATGATCTTCCATCTAAAATCTGCAATCACACATCAAAGAGAGAAAAACATTATTTGTTAGGTGAATGGGGGTTTTCCCTAGTCAAACCCCATTGTGGTAATTAAACCTTAAAATGAAACAAAATGACATGAAGAAATTGATGAATGAAAAAGAAATTCCACAACTCACCAAACCTTTGTTTGAACCTTGGATTGTAGATATGCAACTTGCATGAATTGGCTTCAATGGATATGGATCTTGATCATGAAACATGATTTGAAAAAATTCCTCTTAATGCTTGAATAGATATTGAACTCTACATCACCAAATTAGCTCAAACAACATGCATGATGCAAGAAATCTTTGACATGAAAATGAAATCTTGATTGTTGCAATAATCTTCGATAATCTGCTCTTGAATGCCTTGAAAATTCTCTTTCTCAATCATAAACTTTGCTTCGGGATTTGAACACTTGAAAATCTAGGTGAAACTAAGTGAAATGACCTCTTATTTATACATATCATAACATTAATTCCCGAAATTCAAATATCATGAGCCCAAATTTGAATACACATTTAAAAATCACCAAGAACATAATTTGAATTTAGGTCCTAGGTGTAAGTGAGGTGTAATGCCCCACCGTGGAACCTAGAAAATGTTATGACATTCACATAAACAACAAAATAATTTTATTTTTTTCTTCTTAAAAATAGCTAACATTTGACAACAACAACCATAAATGTTTCAGGGTTCCACAACTACGTTACTAAGAATAACAACAATTCAATACAATAGCCATAATTAATTTACTCAAGAGAAGTCATCTCCAGATAAATATCGACAATAAGAATTACATAAAGTACTTAAGATTATAACAAATCTCAGAAGAACACAATATATACAAGGCATCTCATGCACATCATGAGTGCAATACAATGAAGAATGAGATAAGGAAAATAATACGTTCATGCCATGAACTCGCCAAAGGAACTAATCTCCAAAACCACTGTTCAATCAGGATCCAGCCGAGAAACCTATCATGAACCAAATACCTGTAGTGGACCCAAAGGAGATGTGGCACGTTCCTCCCAACTGTGTGGAGCTCGAAATCCCACCCCCCGTGCTAGGAGATAGAACAAGTCCTCAAGTCATATAGACCACAAAAGTGACAACATACAACACAAGGTTGACAATCATGACATCACAATTGACAAATTCCTAGTACCTTAGTTAAGGTTATCACATAAATACCCACTTCTGAGAGGTTACCCATGCAACCACTTTCAGGTCCGACCCCCAACGGAAGCCACTCCTCCTAAGGTACAACTCCTCAAAAAGATTAAAACAATAAGACAACATGCATGCAACATGAACTTCTTACACAAGGACCTATAGTCAACTGATCCAATAAATAACCATAATGATAACATGCATGGTGAGACTTCCATAAATGTGTACTCCCATAACATGGAATACAAATACTCAAAATAGTAACGCAATGACATAACGTGCGAGATCGACGTTTCCACACAAAGATCTAAACAAGGTCTCCATACTATAGACATAGCATATTTAAAAAATGACCAAATAACTCCTCTGGGAAAAAAAAATACTTGATCACTAAATTCCATTACATGGAACAATAACAAGTCAATTCATTTAAATCACTTGTTTGATTTCTTGACTCCATGAGGCCATTTGTAAATAGTTGCTCTATTTTATGTATTGTCTCTTATAATAAGGTTTATAAAACCATTTTATAGGTGTTTGAGTGTTAGGAAGTAATATTTGAAGTCATTTGTCAAATAATGTTTAAAGTTGTTCCATATTGTAAAAATTGTAAAAGTTGCTCAAGAAAGTTGTCAAGCAACTTGTCAAAAGTATCATTAAGATGTTTTGTCAACAAAATAACTAAAAGGTGGTTGAAAATAGTTGGTTTTGGTTGTAAATGTATAAGTACACCCTCCAAAACTCGAAATGGTAGGTTGGAGACATTATTTGTGAAGTTTGATGAATGGCAACCTCAAGTTTGGTGTGCATTTTATGATTTCTACATTGTTTCCAGGTCTAAGTTGTGATTTGTACGGCCTGGTATGCACTCAAATAATGGAGTATCATATATGGATGGAAAGATATTTGTTTCTAGTTTCCAAATCGTTTTGTCTCATTCAATTTTATTGAGTTTTGTGGAAGATATGATTATTTTGGTGAGACTGCCTATTTTAACAATATTATGCAGAATTTACAGTCTGAAAGAATGTGATGGTACGGATTTTAAAGTATATATTTTGGGTCTGAAACCAAATGTATGTTGTTTCTATATGAATCTACTTTAATTTTCTTCAAGTCTCATCAAATTTCATTAATATTTCAATAAGTTATGATCATTTTAGTGAGGACAGGTTTGAACCCTATCTAGGGTTTGCAGTTTTGGGAAAAATGAAATAGTTTTCTTTTGGGCTACCATGGTTATGTTTCCAATGTGACATAGAATGAATAATAGAATGTGTTATACAAATATTGATTTGGATTAATTTTGAAGGATTGTGAGATATGTTGTTGAATCCTCCTAACTCTGCATCAAATCACTATCACCAATCTTTCTTAAGAATTTCAATAATATAACACCAACTTATCATTCAAGTTAAATGAATATGCAAACCCTAAGATAATCATTCCTTTACCTTTGATATTTTAAATACAACTCCTAGATAGGATAAATTTATATATCAATATAACCATTGACTGTTCACAACTATAATTGATCATTTATACTAAACAACTTAAATAACATAAGATTCAAACATAATAATTTGTTAAATTAATTCCATTTCCCAAATAACCATAAAAATTAAACATCTATCTTACATTCTATCCACTACCATTTAATTCAATAAACCAACTTATATTACAATAGACGCTAATGATAATAACTTAATATTATTAAAAATTATATTTTAACTCTAAGCATGTAAACATTCTTAAATACTTATAATAATTTAGTTTAAGAATAAGAATAAAAATCTATTTACATATTTTATTCAAATTAAATAATTTCATAAAGTATACATTGTCATTATAGATGATTCTCCATAGGCAAAATAACAAAAGCATAATTAATTTTATTTTAGATTCCAATTGACGTAATGAAGATTTAAACTCAAAATTTATAACCAACTTTTTAACAACAAACCAGTCGAACTAACCTACACTGACCCCTATCCAGGAATGAAACTACAAAGACTCCAAGATGGCATGCGTGCATGGAACATGCAATAGAGATAACACTATGATCATGGATTAACAAAGCAACCATACCTAAGTCTAGGGAGATAAGTAAAATAGACCGATTATCGACGACATAGATGACTCAGGTTAGAAACACGTCCAAGCAACCTGCGAAGAAAACTATCGGTTGGTTCCCATTCTGTTAGCAATGAATAGTCACTTCCCACCATGCAAAAAGATAATGAATAAATACTAACTAGAAACATCAGATCACCAATGAGTGAGAGCGACAAAACAAGACATACAATGCATTGTACGACTCAATCATAGGGAGAAGAGCTTGGAAAAACATTGTGTTATGCCTTGCATAACCACCACATCTTTTGCCTTGGTCAAAATGGGTCCCCCTTTGTGTTTTTTTTACTTAGTTGTTTTTGAAACAAAGTTTGGAGTCTACTTTTTCCAATACTTTGTTTTTCTTTGGTTTCTCTGTCAGAATCGGAACCGGAACTGAATCGGGCTCTAAAAGTTCTTTTGAGGCTTGTTTTTTAGTTTTATCCCGATGGTCTTTTCTTTGCTTTTATTTTTAGTCTCTAGCAGAAGCGGAGCCGGAGTGAGAATTGGGATGGTTGTTATCAAAATTTGCAAAATCAAATTCAATTCCGATCCTGAATCCGCTACTTTTTAATGTTTGTTTTGTCTCGGTTTTTGTGTTTTGTTTTATTAGGTTGGTCTTTTACTTAACTTTTTATTTTTTGTTTTTGTTTTGTTTTTAGTTGTCGGACGCGGAGTCGGAATGGGAATAAGGTTTGGAAATTTTATGATTTTAAGATCCTGTTTCTATTTTAGTTCCGCCCCCACCAATTTTTGTCGTTGACTTTTTGACTGAAGTTGCACTGCAGACCAGTGTTCGTTCTCTTAAGGTTCCGACTCCGCCTTTACTGCATTTTAATGCATTAATGGTCGTTGTCGGTGTAGGTAGGAATTCACATATTTTTCTTTATTAAGGGTTCAAGCCAATCATTATTCTTATTATCACAAGTCTGAGAGTGCAAAGAGCAATAGCAGAGTTCGTTTGAGCAAATTGATCGAGATAGAGAAGGGATATTATGTGAGAATTGATTCAAAAGTTGGTTTGGCTTTGTTGGCGTTTGAGGTAGGTCTTTTATCTTTGTTGTTCGTTGTTTATTTGCAGTTGTGTTCCTTGTGTTTTGCTTTGTATCTGCTCGCGTGTTCAATCATTGTGTTTTAAAACAATTTTATGATCATCGATGTGATTGAATGAGCAGGTTCTTATTTCGGCTTGTTTGTTTTGCTTTAAATCTTTGTTGTCTTGTTTTATCGTGTCGTTTCTTTCTATTTTAGGGCACAGTCACTTTCACATCTTAATCGTGATTGTGTCGTGTTGTTTTTGATTTGTAGTAGATTAGATTAGATTAAAGGTTTTTAATGGCGTGAGTTAGATTAAGAATTTACAGTGAGGTAGATTAGAGATTTTACAGTGAGTTACGTAGATTAGATTTATTGTTTAAATTAGGGTTTCGTCGTTTGGTAGAATGGCAGGGTTTTAAACCCGTGCCCTAGTTTTATTAGGTTTGTTAGATTAGGGTTTTGGTCTCTGCAATTACTTTAAATAAGATTTAAATAAATGGCCCGAAAATACAATTGTTCCCCACGGTCATATGAGGGTAGAGTTTTTAGGCTCCTTTACCATTTTATAGCGACCTAGGTTTAATCATGAAGTTATATTGAAAATGAATAAATTTGATGATGTCATGATTAGCATAAGCGGAGTTGGGATTGGAATGGATTATGGACATAAGAGTTTTGTTTTACAAAGGTTATCCATTCCATTTTTATTCCGTTTTCGATTCTGAGTTCTAAAAGGTTTCCTTGAAGTATAGGATAAATTGGCGGACGCGGGATTGGAACTGATCTTGAACTTAAGAATTTTGTTTGCAAAGGTTATCAGTTCCATTTTCATCCCTTGTCTGGCTCCGCATATAGTGGGAAAGTCTTTTGTCAAATTAATGATAACCAAATCGAAGCTGGAGGTGGAATGGAAATATAATATGAAAAGTAAAATTCAAACAAAACTAAATCCGATTTTTGTTCTGATCCCGGTTCCGATAACCTCCCCGACTCTGACACAGAGCCCGTTTGTTATTTGGTGAAGTTCCTATATCAGTTTTGCTCCAAGTCCGCCAGTTTTTGTAAAAGCGATTGTTTTGAGCTTTTTTCTGGTTCTGACTCCGATGTATGTGTAACAGGTATGTTTTAAAAGCATGTTTTATGATGATTTATCTAAAGGTCTAATTAGAGGTTTGCTTGCAGGAGATTTGAGACATGTTAGGAACGTCAGGAGAGGTTGCTCGAAGGAATCAACCAGTTGGAACATCAAAGACAGCACCGAAAATCAAGAAGGTGAAACCAGA
This sequence comes from Sequoiadendron giganteum, assembly GCA_007115665.2. Lineage (NCBI taxonomy): Eukaryota > Viridiplantae > Streptophyta > Pinopsida > Cupressales > Cupressaceae > Sequoiadendron > Sequoiadendron giganteum. The sequence continues at coordinate 740,532,552 of CM021102.1, forward strand.
ACAACTACCTTATACATTGAGGTATGATCATAGGAATCTGGTGGTGAAGGTGAGCAAGGTGGAATCAGAATGGTCAGATATCACAGATACTAATCTGGGCTAGTATAACTTTGAAGAATTACATGAAGAGACCTTTGCAAAAAGAGTAAACTCGACAGGGAGAACACAAAGGATTGTTGATTCCGGTCTTGCACATATTACTGTGTTTCTGTTATCAGTTCAGTGTCCGGAGTTGATATTGGTAGTGGCTAGTACTTATAATCCAGCTACAAGATTATGCATGGATTCACAAAATAATGTGATTATAGATCTTACTCCGTAGATGTTCCAAAGCATATTTAATGTTCCTAATCCCAAGAATTTGGTGCAGCTAACTGAGGCAGAGGCATTGGAGAAATACAACAAGCATAAATACTCCAATAAGTCTCATTTAAACAAAATATGGTTAAGCACCGAGAAGAAGTCTTTAAGCAAGTTGGCAAACTAGCCAAAGAGGGCAGATTTCAAGAAGGAGATATCTGATTTGATATTGATGATGTACAGAGTGTTTGGAAAGAGGGATGCCTTCCATTTCAAGGAATGGATGTTTCATTTTATTCAAGTAATTTTTCAGGGTGATTACCAGTTTGATTGGTCAATGATTGTTTCTGATGCTATACATGATCAGCTTACAAGGGTTAGATAGACCAAATCTTTCTTCATGACTTCATATGTGGTCTATGCTATAGCAAGATTGCGGATTTTCCCAGGATTAAACAGAGTAGGTATAATGGGAGTCTTGGATGGACAAAGGAAGGTATGGGAACACTATGATCAATTATCTCTTTAGGTTGCTGAGACCCACTTCAGAAGAGTCAATGATGCATTTTTATATGTGGTTATCAACCAATTGAGTGGAGATGTAGGATACAGGTTAAGTCAAGAGGCTATGGCATTCATTTCTGAATGGGGAAGGTCGTACATCCAATACCCTAAATTTACATACTTCAGATTGTTTGGTTTTGAGGGTCATCCCCATTTACTTCCAAGATGCTGTAGCAATAGAATAGTGCTTATAGAATTTGTGTATCAAGCCATTGCAGTTAATGCTATATTTGGAATGAAGCACAAGACAGGATGCCATAAATTTCCTATGACACTGGGTGAATACAATTGTCAACATTTGAAGGGAGCAAAGGTGGTTTGTAATGAGTTGATACAATTGAAATTGGGATTGTATACAGCTCGTAAATATTTTGATCCAAAGAAGAAGATGTATGCTTTATTACCTTCAATGTTTACTAGACATTTTAATTTGTTAGAGGATTTTTGGTGTGATCGGCAGGATGAGTATGACTTGAGGAAGAAGAATTATGAGAGATTATCAGTCTCATTCATGTCAGAACTTGGTATTAAAGAAAATATTCCTAACACTTTGGTGGATGATGGAATTGTATTAGATCCCTCATATGAAGATTTGAATATTGGCACTAAAAGCTTAGATCCAATAGACTGGAATGAAGAAGAAACAATTGATATTAAGAAAATTGGAAGAACAGTCTTCGATAGAAGTGTGCAATGGTTGATGATGAGAACTCAAGCTCCTTAGGGACCAATCCTCAAGAAAGGTAAAGGGTACAAGAGGATTAAAAGGAAGACACCTCCCAAAGAGCCATTGGAATTCTTTCCTCCTGATGTTGAAGAAATAGAACTTGAGGTGGTCGATGAAGAAGAAGAGACACCAGCGGGAGATGTTCCAATTCAATCTGTTGTTTCTACACCCGCATTAGGTGAGTCATCTGCACAAGCCCCACTCACAAGAAAGAAAAGTAAAGAAGTTCAAGGAGTACTTTATGCCATGGCTGAAGCTGCTAAAGGAAAAGAAGTGGAGGAAGAATTGGTAGAAATTGAGACAGACTCGGATGAAACTCTGTCAGAGAAGGACTTGCAAGAAAACGTGCCTCTAGATCATACTATTGAGCAGATTCTTACATAGGAAGAACAATGGAAACAATTTGAAGATGCTACTAGAGAATCTAATGCAAGGGTTGCTACAAAGAAACAAAAGGAAATGGAGGCAAAGTTACAAGCTGATGCTCTACTTCAACAGTAGCAATTGAAGGTAAAAGAAGTTGAAACAAGGACAACAGCTAATGAAATGGAGGAGCAAATGAGGCTACGAGAGCATGAGATCAAGGTCAAGGCAGAAAATGACAAGCTAGAACTGATACAGAAGATCCATGATCTAGAGGAGGAGAAAGCAAGAAACCAAAGGGAAAAGGAAGCCATGGTTGCTAGAATGAAGCTTGCAGAGCAAACTCGATAGAAAGAACAAGAAGTTGAAGCCCTAAGAAAGGAGAGAGATGCTGAAGAGCTAATAAAAAAATAGCAAGCTGAAGAAGAGAGGGAAAAGGTAGAGAAACTCATAGCCTTAGAAATGGAAAGGATAGAAAATGAAGAATCAGAAAAGATAAGAAAAGAAAAAGAGGTCGAAGCTGCAAAACTTAAAGCTTTGGAGGCAGAACGATTGGAAAAGGAGGCCTTATAGAAAGAGAAGTTAGAGAAGGATCAAATGGAAGAGGAGAGATTGAGAAAAGAAGAAGACAAGAAAGTGCAGGAACAAAGAGATAGAGAAGAGGCTGAGAAGTTGGTGCAGATGCATGTGCTGCAGGAACAACAAGAGAAAGCAAAGGTTGATTCTGAACCTGAGATAAATGTTCATCCATCTTCTATAGTTGTTGCTTCTTCTTCCATGATGATGATTGTTCCTAGTGTTCCTACATGGTTGAAATTAGATTTGTAGAAGAGAGCCAGAACACCTCCTCAACCTCTTAATTGGGAGGACATGATGAAGGAGATTGAACAGGAAAGGCCTAAGAAGAGGCCTAAAGTTTTGCATTCTACCAGACTCACAGATAAAGGGGAGATAGTTGCTAAATGTGTCATGCCTATGGCTGAAAAGGAGGTAGGGGATATGCAGCTTACAGACTATCAATTGAGTACGGTTAATTTGGGAAGACCCACTAGAAATCAACAAATGAATCTGATTGATGTGGTGGCTTCAATGACTAAATCAAGAATGATCAAGGACAAATAAAAGAAAGATGAGCTTAAGGCTCAATTGGATCAGTTACATTCATTCTTGAAGAGTGTCTCCTCTCCAAGGTCACAACAGGTTGCAGTAATTAAGACTCCTATTTTGTTAAGCAAAATGGATGTTGATGATTTGACGCAGGTTAGAGGTAAGCTGGAGATGGTTGACAAATGGATAGACAAAGTGAATTGGGAGGTAGGTGAGGTTTTGGAAAAAGGGTTTGAAACTTACAAAGAAGTAGAAGGAGTAATAAAAGAGATGCATCAATACATTGAGGCATCCGAAAAACTAGAAGAAGAGTATAAGGAGTATATTGAAAAGTTAGAGAAGATAAATACATTGCCTCTAACTACTCTTCTAGAAGAATCTATACTCGAAGATGATAACAAAGATTTTGTAGAAAAGACTTCTCATATACTTAAGTTTAGGACTGGCTTTTTCAGCAAGCATAAGGATGAGATTCAGGAAGCAATTAATAATTTAACTGAGCAGTTAGAAGAGTTGGAAGTGGTTATGGCTATAATTGTAGATGTGAATGTAATGAATAAAGATGGCATGTCATTGAGTCAGGTTAGAGAGAAATGGAATGAAAGATTCCAAGGACTCATGCAGGAGAAAGATGATGGAGGAGACTTAGTGATAGATCGGCTTGTAGAAGTCAAAGAAGAAATAAAAGCTGTAGGGAGAGAGTTGATCAAGGTAAAAAGTATGAAAGAGTTTGCTGCAGTTGAGTTGGATCGTATCAAATTTGAAGATTGGATTGATGGGCCAGATATGGATATGCTACAACAAATCTTCACTAGTTATGATGAGCTCATAGCGGATCCAGCTTCACATGCATAAAATCTTGCATGTCGCATGATGATATTCTTCCTTGCATGTCGCATGATGATCTTCTTTCTTGCATGTTGCATACATGCAACACTGACAGTCTTAAGGGTGCATGAATTTTTTTCTTCTATTTCTATCTTCTATTGTTAGATCAAACTGAATGCATAATGTAAAAACTCAAGATCAAAGTTGATCTGAGTTTCCAAGAAAGTTGATTGTTCCTAAAAAGGTGGAAAGCCTAAGATAGAAGTGAAGTTCAAACTTCTTTTGTATATCTATAAATACCAGATGGGTATCACATTGTAAGGGTCGGCTAATTGAGAATTGGATTGGCTTACCTAGTGCTAGGAGATAGAATTTTAGAGAGTTTTGCAGAGATACATTGTACTAGATCTTTTGACAGTTAATAGAATTGCAGGTTTACGAAATATGGAGTTTACATTGAATTGTGTTGTTTGATAAGGTTAATGAGTTATAATCCACCTAAATGCCAGTGATTGTGTTGAAGCATGATAGTTTCTTATGTGATGAAAGTCATTAGAAGAAACCAGGTTTAAAGATTATCTTGTTAAATTGTCATTGAATTAAAGTTATTGAAGTCTGTTGATCTATAGTTTTGATGATGAATGAATGTGTGTTGTTTTGAAATCTTGGAAATACTTGTGATATGCGAATAGTGGAATTGAATTAAGCACCTAAGATGTATACGATGGTACAGTTATACTGTGGGTTGTGTCATGCTATGGTTTTGTGATCGGTTGAGAAAACATTCATTATTAGAAGTATATGTCTGGATATTAGATAAATTTATTTCATACTTGCTGATTTACCCCTTTGATTTATCTTTTTCTTTTATTTAAAACCCATTGATTTACAGGAACCATTTTGATAAAGAGAGTCATAGCTTGAATCCTTTGTTACCAACATAGGCCCCTTGAATATTAAAGTTGCATGAACCAATTGAGTGACATCAGACAGTTGAGAACCAACTACCAGGACCTTGGGAGTTAGGCCACTACATGTAGTCTTTCTTTTGCAGGAGAAATAGAGTAAAAATATTCTATTTTAATGTTGTTTGTGTCATTTTAACCATCAACAGAAGTTGGCGCTAGAAGGAGGGTTGAAAGGACAAGCTGGCTCATGGAAGATCTTTTTCGCGAGAGGGTTCTCAGATCCTCTACTAATCATGAATTATTTGAAGAACTTCAAACCTCGGTTAGATCAAGACCCCATGCTCGTAGGGTAGAAATACCTACATTACCACCACCACTTACTCCACCAGAATTTCCACCAATTCCACCCACACCACCACCAAGTAGGCCTTTATCACCACCAATTCGGCCTTTGTCACCACCAATGGCTTATTTTGTGGGTAATCCCTCCCCGTTAGGGACTATTCCAAGCAAATTCCATGATTTACCAAAGAACCCAGAGAAGTTCTGTCCAAAATACATGCATGGAGAATCAAGAAGTGCAGAGGAACATATACAAGCATTCAAAGATTCCTACACACGAGCTCAAGTTGCTCATCAAGATGTGGTATGTGGACTATTTCCTTATTGTTTAGGAGATATGGCATATAATTGGTATCTAATCTACCCCAAGGATCCATTCTGGGTTTGATAGATTTAGAGAATGCTTTCATTAATCAGTTCAGGGTTTATTTAGACACTGCAATACTATATCACCAATTTTCCACTATTAGAAAGGAGCATCATGTACCATTGCCCTTGTTCAACACTAGGTTCCATAGAATGTATTGTAGGCTACAAGAGCCTTACCTAGTGTCGGAAGCCATGGCCATACAGACATATCTGAGAGTTGTTGATCCTTTGATTGGTCTATTCTTACAAAGAACTTATCAACTTGACGAGATTGAATCACTATCTAAGATTTATCATTTGGCTATCAAATTGCAACAGCAGACAAATCTACAACTTGGAGGGTTGGGACTATCTTTTCCTCTAATGAATTATCAGATGCCTAATCCACCGTTATACAACACTGTCCCAGGGACGTCTTATTCCCATTATGGACCTATATCTGAGTTGCAAGCTCCACCAACTGTGCCCTTCTTTGGCAATAGCAGGCATGATTTCTTACATCAATCCCCACAATAGCAACCTCAACATCAACCTCAAAATCAATCGCAACAAGGGGGAGGACCAACCCATGTCCATTCCCCAGCCATAGTTCAAAATGTGTAAAATGATCAAACTGTTCAACTTACAAGTGAAGTAGAGACTCTCAAAAAAACTCTCTCTCAGATGTCAAATGATATGGCACAACTCAGACAAAACCCTCCCAATAATCAAAACCAGAATTACAACAATAAGGGAGGTTACAACTATCAGGGTAATTACTCTAATCAGAACACCAATAGGAACTTCCAGAATCAAAATTTCTCAAATCAGAATTATCAAAATCAAAACAAAGGATACAATCAGAGATTCAATAACAACAACAACAAAAATAGGCAGTGGAACACTGGACCTAACAATGGAGGAGTTCCATATAATTATCAAGCAGATGAAGAGAGATCAAAAACTACTAATGTTGCTGATTTAAATTTTGACAAATTGGTGTAGGTTGCATGATACAGCAGCCCATTCTGAGGTTAATTGCCCAAAAATGGAGAAGATGGTGAAAATTGCACAAACTGATGCTCATCCTCAAGCAGGAAATTCTAATCAAGCCAATGGGCCGGCCAGCACTTCCATGACTTATGAAACCATTCAAGAAAAGTATCAATTCCCTTTGCAAGGGGATAATGAGCCGGAAGAAGATGTCTATGATGCTCAAGCCTTCCAATCCAAGGGTGGTCATTTTCTGAGGAACTAGAATAAAGGGCCATTCACTACATCTGCACCCCCTAACAACATGGTTCCACCAAATCAAAATGCAGATAACAATCCAACCCCACCCAAGGGACCTTTTGATACTCAGAATAGAGGTAATTAGATTTTTTTTCCTAAATATCAATTTAGAAATGATTCAGAGTTTGATTTTGTTGTAGAATTGCAAAGGCAGAAGACATCACTATCTTTCTTTGGTATCATGAAGTGGTGCCCAACTCAAAGGGAGGTGGTATTAAAAGCTTTGGAAGAAATAGATTGCTTGAAAGGGAAAGGTAAAATGACTCTCGCAAAGGAGACAAATGCTACTATGTATAAAGGTAAGACTAGTACCCCACCTTTCTTGTTAAGTTTGAGGATCTTTGGAAAGAATCTATACAATTGCTTATTAGATTCTGGAGCATCAGGGAATGTCATGCCTTTTTCGATTTGTAAAAAGTTAGGATTGAGTCCTATTCCAACCAATAAAAAGGTGATTCAATTGGATAAAACTGAAGTTAATGTTGTAGGTGAGTTGAAGAACATGCATGTGCAGGTTGGATCAGACCCAAGGATCCAAACCTATATAGATATTCAAGTTGCTGACATCCCAGAAACATATGGGATGCTTTTAAGTCGAGAGTTAATAAAAAGCATAGGTGGATATCTGTCCTTGGACTTCTCGCACATGTGGTTACAATGGAAAGGGGTTGCCACTCAGATAAGAATTGAAAGTGAACCTAGACTCAAACACATGATTACAGAGTATGATACTCCAAATGAAGTAGCATTCTTTGAGACTAAGATGGGTGTTTACAAGCAGGAGGAAGTCCTTACTTTCTCTGTAGTTAGTTCTGAGGATACACTATCCTTAGACCACAAAGATTAAATGATTCACATCAACCAACAAGTTATAATAAGAAAATTGCAACAAGATAGGCTGGTTCTAGGAACAAAAATTGATTTGAGTAATCTATTGCTTCCTAATTGGTGTAGAATACACTATCATAGCCATTCGAAGTTGACATGTCAGTCATGCATAGATATTCTAAGGCATGTAGATCTACCCAAGCAAGAATCTCAAGAGGTAACTGAGACTCCCATCAATGAGTTCTCTTTCCAAGCTAAGGATGCAACTATTCTTACACGGATTAGTCTTTCTCAAGAAGAGGTTCCTTTACCAGTAGAACAGACTCAGGTCTTAGGATTTTCAGATCAAAAAAAGGAAGTGGAAGTATCTTAGTTTCATTATAATACCCCTATTCCAGATGCTTTGCCAATGCCAAGAGAGTTAATAAAAGATGAGTTAGATCTTGACTCAACCCAAGAAATCGCTCAGGAGGTAGTTGTTGAACAAATTAAGAAACTAGGAAAATTGTTAACTAAGCTTCTTCTCAACATGAATTCTGATAAATAGCAAAAGTCCGAGCAGCCACATGTCACAAGTGACAAAATCCCTATAGTTTCTACAAAGAAAGAGCTCCCGACTAAAGACCAGTTATGGACTCTTAAATTTGATGGTTCTAAATCTAAAGCAAGAAGTGGAGCTAGAATTGAACTAACTAACCCGAAAGGGAAAACTTATTTTGCTTCTTATATATTGCAGTTTGGTTGCACTAACAATGTGGCTGAATATGAGGCACTTGCAAGAGGACTTATGTTTTCTCATAAGAAGAAAGTAACTGCTCTTACAGTGATGGGAGACTCTGAGGTAATTGTGAAATAGGTACGTAGCCAATACACTTGCCATAATAAAAGATTGGCTGCTTATAGGAATAGGGTCTGGAATTTAAGAGAACATTTTGATGCCTTTGGGATTACTCTTATTCCAAGGGAATTAAATCAAATAGCAGATGCTCTTCCCATTGCAGCAAGTACATTAGAGCTGATGCAGGATTCAAATCTGAAAAGGTTTTCTGTGGAATTGATTTCACTCCCTGCAATTCCTGACAATGTTAGACACTTCCAAGTGTTTAATGATGATCAACATATTTTGGCCTTTTTGGAGAGTTCTGATGTATTTCAAAGACAGATAATTGATGATGTTGATAGGGATCAAGGAGACTGGAATCCAGGAAGTGACAATCCAGAAAGTGACAATCCAGAAGCGATAATGGATTTAAAGAGCAATAACATCCCAAAAGAGATGATAGCATTGGAAAGGATATTTGATTCAGATCCATGAGCTTATCAGAGAATGTCTACGAAGAGTGAGGGAGGCAAGTATGAATCTGTTAATTTGACTCACTCAGGGGTAGAAAGGAATGTTCTTATAGGAAAAACTTGTCCTCAGAAAATAAAGGATGAGATAATCAAAGTTTTGAAGCAGAATATTGAAGCAATTGCTTAGAGCTACGATGATTTGAAAACTTTTGATACATCTGTCATCACACATACAATTCCTCTTAAGCCAGAAGCCAAGCCATTTCGCCAAAAGCAATGCCTAGTCAATGCATTAATCGAGCCTCTGATCCAGAGAGAAGTATAGAAGCTTTTGGCTGCAAGAATAATTTTTCCAGTTAGACACTCTACCTGGGTGGCTAATCTAGTTCTTGTGAGGAAGAAGAATGGGGAAATCAGGTTATGTGTGGATTTCAGAAATTTAAACAAAGCCTTTGAGAAGGACAATTATCCATTACCTTCTCTTGATGAAGTATTTCAAAAGGTTAATGGATCTCAAATGATGTCTTTCTTGGATGGATATTTAGGATATAATAAAGTACTGGTAAGTCATGAGGATAGGATGAAGACTGCTTTCACTACAAAGTGGGGCACATTTTCCTATAGGAGGATGCCATTCGGTCTAATTAATGTTGGTGCTACTTTTCAAAGAGCGATGGATGTAGTGTTTAAAGACCTGATAGGAAAGTGTATAATCATCTATGTTGATGATCTGACCATCTTCTCTAAGAGTAGAGAAGATCATGCTGCTGATTTAGAGAAAGTACTAAAGAAATGTATCAGTTATGGTGTTTCTCTCAATCCAAAGAAATGTGTATTTTGAGTTTCTAAAGGGAAGCTTTTGGGTCACATTATATTAGAGGAGGGAATTTTCATAGATCCTAATAGAGTAGAAGCCATTTTGAAGTTGACAAGGCCAGGAAGTAAAAAGGAGATGAGATCTTTCTTTGGAAGGGTTAATTTTGTCAGGAACTTTATAACAGGATTTGCAGAAATTGTTAAACCACTTAATGAAATGATGAAGAAGGATGCGAAGATTGAATGGAGTGAAGAGGCTAAATTTGCCTTCATGCAGATTAAACAAGCTATATCTGAGGCACCTATTTTAACGAGCCTGAATTATCTAAAACCCTTTTTCATCTATTCTTTTGCTTCTGAACATTCATGTGCAACAGTCTTAACATAGAGAAGAGAAGAGAATGAGGAGAGGCCTATTGCTTTTATGAGCTCTCCATTTAAGAATGCAGAGGTAAGATATTCATCAATAGAAAAACAAGCTTTTGCATTGGTGTGAGCAGTGAAAAAATTCAGACACTACATAATCCGAAGTCAAGTGATGGCTATAGTCCCAGATCTAGCTGTAAAGTCCCTCCTGATGCAAAGTGAACTAGGAGAAAGAAGAGGGAAATGGATGGCCATTTTACAGGAATTTGACTTGGAGATTCACCCAATGAAGCTTGTAAGATGTCAAGGTTTGTCAAAAGTGATGGCTGAAGTGGACAGAAGTATAACTTGTCAACAATACACTATTCAGTCATTCACAAAAGATCCTTGGTATACAGACTTAGTCTTTTTCCTCCTCAATAACAAGTATCTAGAAGGGATGAATGCAACTCAAAGAAGAGCACTAAGGATGAAAAGCGCCCATTATATGCTTAAAGGAGGATCAATCTATAGGAAGAATTTCCAAGGAATCTATTTGCATTGTCTAGATCAACAAGAAGCTAAACATGCTATAAGTGAATTTCATGGTAGGCATGGAACAGGACATGGATCCGCTGATGCGTTGGCTCATCAGATTTTAAGGTCAGGTTACTATTGGCCTTATGTGTTTAGGGATGCACATCAACATTGTAGGACTTGTCATGTATGTCAAACTTCTGCATCAAGAGAAAGAAATCCTGTGATGCCCCTATAGATGGTTTATGAGGTAAGGCTATTTTCCCAATGGGCACTTGATTTTGTAGGAGTGATTAATCCAAATTCTTCTGCAGGTCACAAATTCCTCTTGACTGCGACAGATTATTGCACACGTTGGATGGAGGCCTTGCCTTGTAAAAATAGCACCACGGAGGTGGTTATTAAGTCTCTGACAGAGAACATCACAACCAGGTTTGGAGTTCCATTTGCTCTAGTATGTGATAACGACCCTGCTTTTTCTTCCGCTGAATTTATTTCATAGGCTTATGAGCATAAGATTGTGTTAACATATTCTTCCAATTATTACCTTCAAGGGAATGGAGTGGCTGAGTCCATAAATAAGAATTTATTGGAGGTAATAAAAAAGTTGTTAGCAAGTAACCCTAGGGACTAGCATACCCAGCTGAGATTTGCTTTATGGGCAGTTCAAACCAGAATTAAAGCAGCCTTAGGGAATTCACCCTTTAAGTTAGTTTATGGCTAGGATCCAATCTTCCCCATACATTTACAAATACCTGTTCTAAAATTTATGCAGGAGTTTTATAATAGGGATGATAGGATTGAGGTTAGACTACTTAACTTATTGAACATGGAAGAACAAAGAGATGTTGCTTTGCAGCAATTCTCTAAACATCAGGTTGTTGTCAAGCGATGGTTTGACAAAAGAGTCAAAGTGAAAGCTTTTAGAATATCAGACCTTGTGCTATTATGGGATAAGACTAGAGAAAGGAAGGGAGACCATCATAAATTCGATAGACTTTGGTTAGGTCCCTACCAAATAGCTGAAATCTTAGGGGAGAATGCCTTTCGTTTGAGTACATTAACAGGAGAGCCTGTTCCATTACCAGTTAATGGTTAGTTTCTCAAGCACTATTTTGGTGCATAGAAAGTCTAGCATTTTGAAAGGGAATGTTCAATATTGTATCATATGTAATTAAGTTTTCATTTTAGTTTTTAGTTTTTGTTTTGCTTGTTTTGTTTTGTTTTGTCTTGTTTCGTTGGGGATTTTTATTTTCCTCATCTCAAGTTAGGGGGTTATTATTCAAAGTATACTATCGGTACTAGGAAGGAAATTGGTTTAGGTATTCTGATTATAATCATTGAAAAGGATTTCATTCTAAAACTTACGTTTTATGATCATTCTAGTTTGGGTTGGAAAAGTTATTGAGGATAGAAGATGTAAATGTGAATATCTTATGAATTGTGATCAAAGATGATGCAGGAGCATCCAGTGGTGTAAGAGCAATCCTACATCACCCAAAAATATATTTACTTTCATTTAGATTTTTGTAGATGTTTTTGCATTTTTGGATACCCTTTTCGTCGAAGAAGAATTCGCAACTTTCAAAACTATTTTTCTATTTTTTCTGCTCGACTGTTATTTTTAGCAGGTATGATTTTGAAGGCGTGAGTAGATAGAAATTTAAGGGAAGCTTCAGGACAGAATAATAAACACTTTTGTGAAAGAATCAGGCAAAGATCATTCCCGGTTCAAAAGTTATTCAAGTTTCAGTTTCTATTTTTTGCCCTACAAAATCTTCAAAGCTAATTTTGAGGGACTTAAAGTCTCTAGATGGGCCCGAAAATTGGCAGAAAATGAAAGTAGTTAGCCTTTAGGCCCCACTTTTTGGCACTTCATTTTCACAAGACCTTTCCGAAAAGGTATTATCATTGAAGATATGACGGTTAGATCTTGAGTTAGGGCTTCCGGAAGTTTGTGCATAATTAGAATGTTGTTTTTGGCTCTAAACGGACAATTGGGCTATTTACAAGGTAGTTTCTGATTTTTGTGAGTAGTTTTTTTTGGAAAAAAAGATCGCATGTTGCGAATAGGGGAATTTCTGTAATTTCTTTTCTATAATTTGCATGTATTGCAGAACTCGAGGATTTGAGATCCTCTGCATGTAAGAATTTCATACTTTGAAAATAATAAGATTTGTTAGTTTTTCTGTGTGTTTTTCTGTGTCTCGGGTTGCACCCTCATCAAGTGGTATTAGAGCGGGTTTTCTTGAGCGTGTGGACAGATCGCCGATCATGAGGCAGTTCACACCAGGACTGTGATTGTGGGTTTGAGATATTCAAGATGCCTCCAAGAGTGGTGCGTGGTAGGCGAGGTGGTGTCGGAGGTGCCAGAAATGCTGGTGGAAGAGATCCATTAGCAGCCGAGGGTTTCAGAGCCCTCCAGAGACAAATTAATGCATTACAAAGAGAGTTAAGAAGAGGGGTAAACCCGAGAAGGGGAGAAGAAAGTAAGGATGAAGAAGAGGAAGAAGAAGCTATTGATGAAGAACAAATGCGGTTGATAAGGGCCATTTCGAAGATTGGAATAAGACCTAGAGTAGAAGTTCTCAGTTTTTTCGAAAGTCTAAACTCGGAAGAGTTGATTGATTGGATCAACGAGTTGGAAGAGTATTTCGAGTTTGAAGAAGTAGAGGACCTAGATCGGGTTAAGTTTGTAAAAACGAAGCTGAAGGGCCATGCCAGTATCTGGTGGAAAGAGGTCCAACTAGAAAGAAATAAGAGAGAAAAGGGAAAGATCACCAGATGGGATCGCATGGTGGAGAAACTAAAGAAGCAGTTCATGCCAATGGACTATGAGTTAGATCTATTGAAGAAATTGCAAGGGTTGAAGCAAGGGAGTAGATCTGTGAAAGAATACACAGAAGATTTTCAAAAAATAATCATCAGAACAGGACATGTAGAGGCCAACAAGGAGAAGGTAGCCCGTTATCTTAATGGGTTACGACCAAGCATTCAAGAGGAGTTAAGCCTAGTCAGAATGGCCACCATTGAGGATGCTTACCAATTTTCACTGAGAGTTGAAGAGAAGCTGAACAAAAGATTTGATAGTAAGCAAAAAGGACGAGGAGGTCAAAGCGAAAGGGGTAGCGGAAGATCTTTTGGAAGCCGAAATGAAGATGAGAAGAAAAATGAAGATGTGGGTACCAGTCGAAGCCAGAGGAATGATAACTTCTACCGCCCACATGATTAGAATGGTGGTGATCAAAGAGGTAGAGGACGAGGAAGATTTGAGCAAGGACCCGGAAGGGGTGGTTTCAGAGGAACTTGTTTTCGATGTGGTGAAGAAGGGCATTGAGCCTATGAATGTCCACAATACCAGGGAAGGACAGACAAAAGGCCAGAAGGTCATGCAAGGGTTGCACATGTAGATGAGGAGGCTCAATCTGAGCATTCAGATGATGCTAAAAGGGGAGAAGCCCTAGTGGTTAGAAGAGCCCTAGTGAGTGAACAGAAGGAGCCAGAACAAAGGAAGAATCTGTTTCGCACAAGGTGCAAGTGTGAAGACAAATGTTGTGATGTCATTATTGATGGTGGGAGCACTGATAATCTAGTGTCGGAAGAAATGGTTACAAAGTTGAAGCTGAAGAGGGAAAGGCATCCACATCCATATCGGATTGCCTGGTTGTAGAAAGACCATAAAGTTCTAGTCAATGAGCAGTGCTTGGTGAAGTTCAAGATCAGAAGCTATCGTGATGAGGTACTCTATGATACCATCCCCATGGATGCATGTCACATGTTGTTGGGGAGGCCATGGCAGTTTGACAAGTGAGCTGTACATGATGGCCATGCAAACACTTATTCCTTCATGAAGAATGGAGTCCGCCATAAGTTGAAACCCCTGAAGAAGGCCGAAGAAAAGGTATGCAGTAGTGCTAGAATTTGTTATGTTGATGGAAGAAAATTTTTAGAAGGCATGAAACATGAGCGTGTGTGTTATGCATTGATTCCTAGAATGGATAAGGAGGGTAGTGAGAAGGTTCCAGTAGAAGTTTCTGGGTTATTGAATGAGTTTCAGGATATTGTTTCTGATAATGTGCTTGAGGGTTTACCACCAATGAGGAAGATCAGTCATCAGATTGACTTGATCCTAAGAGCCAATTTTCTGAATAAGGCAGCTCATAGAATGACTCTTGTAGAAAATGAGGAGTTGAACAGACAAGTTGAGGAGTTGTTGAGAAAGAGTTTGATTCAAGAGAGTCTGAGTCCATGTGCAGCACCTGCAGTGCTAGCACCAAAGAAGGATGGGGAGTGGAGGATGTGTACAGACTCTTGGGCCATAAACAAGATAACAATCAAGTATAGATTTCCCCTGCCAAGGATGGATGACCTGATGGACTATTTGAGTGGAGTTCAGTACTTCACAAAGATTGATCTGAAGAGTGGATATCACCAGATCCAGATTAGAGAGGGAGATGAATGGAAGACCGCCTTCAAGACCAAAGAGGGCCTATACGAGTGGTTAGTCATGCCTTTTGGGCTAACCAATGCACCAAGCACATTCATGCAGCTCATGAACGAGGTACAGAAAGAGTTCCTAGGAAGCTTTGTTATTGTGTATTTAGATGATATTTTGATATTCAATAAGTCACTGGATGAGCAAATAATGCATATTGGTAGAGTCTTTGAGAAGTTAAGAGAAGAGAAATTGCTGATTAATCTGAAGAAGTGTAGTTTTGTGAAGAAAGAGTTAGTGTACTTGGGGTTTGTTGTCTCGACAGAAGATCTCAAGATGGACCCAGAGAAGGTGAAGGCTATTCTGAAATGGCCTACCCCAAGAACTGCTACTGAGGTGAGATCTTTCCATGGTTTGGCCAGTTTTTATAGAAAGTTTATTAGAAACTTCAGTAGTATTTGTGCACCCCTAACTGAAACAATGAGAGGGGATAGAAAAGAGTTCAAGTGGAGCACTGGAGCAGCAAGGAGTTTTGATCTATTGAAGCAGAAGGTGACAAAACAACCTATTTTGGCTCTTTCGGATTTCAATAAGGTATTTCAAGTGGATTGTGATGCCAATGGTTGTGCCATTGGAGCAGTGTTAAGCCAAGAAGGTAAGCCCATTGCCTATTTCAGTGAAAATTTAAATAATGCAAAGAGAAAGTACTTTGTATATGATTAAGAATTTTATGCAATAGTTCAAGCATTAAAGAAATGGAGGCATTATTTGTTGCCGAAGGAATTTGTTATGTATAGTGATCATCAAATATTGCAGTACCTGAGTATTCAGGGAAAGTTAAATTAGAGGCATATGAAATGGGTAGAATTTTTGCAGAGTTATACATTTGTTTTAAAACATAGGAGTGGGAAGTCAAATAGGATTGCAGATGCCTTAAGTAGGAGGCATACATTGTTGATAGAAATGTAGATTGAGGTGGTTGGGTTTAGTGAACTAAAGACATTGTATCCGAATGATCCTGATTTTGCAGAGGCTTGGAAAGCTTGCAAGGAACCTGTTACAGTTGACAGGACAAAGTGGTTGGATTTCATAATTCAAGAAGGCATGTTGTTTAAGGGAAGTCAATTGTGTATTTCGAGGAGTTCCATGAGGGAGAACTTGATAAAAGAGAAACACAGTGGAGGAATGGTAGGACATTTTGGTCGAGATAAGACCATTTCCATTATCAGTGAGCATTATTATTGGCCTTAATTGTCACAAGATGTGAAGAAGTTTTTGCAGAGTTGCAGGGTATGTCAAATGGCTAAAGGAGCGAGTCAGAATACAGGGTTGTATCAGCCCTTACCTATACCAATGAGGCTGTGGGAGGATATAAGTATGGACTTTGTTCTTGGTTTGCCAAGGACATAAAGAGGGAATGATTCAGTATTTGTGGTAGTTGACAGGTTTTTGAAGATGGCACATTTCATCCCATGCCAGAAGACCCATGATGCAGTCCACATTGCTGACTTGTTCTTCAGAGAGGTGGTGAGGCTACATGGATTGCCAAAGAGTCTAGTCTCAGATCATGACACAAAATTTGTTGGATACTTTTGGAGGACCTTGTGGAAGAAGTTGAAAACAAAGTTGAAGTTTAGTTCAGCACACCATCCCCAGACTGATGGGCAGATTAAAGTTGTGAACAGGAGTTTGGGTAACCTACTGAGATGCTTGGTAGGAGATAAACCAAAGGGGTGGGATTTGATCTTACCCCAGGCAGAATTTGCTTACAACAATTTTGTCAATAGAAGCACTAGTAGATCACCATTCCAAATTGTGTATGGAAGTAGTCCTAGGACTGCTCCAGAATTGAGGAAGATGGACCAAGAGAAGAAGACAAGTGCTAAAGCTGAAGACTTTGCAGAACACATCAAGAATATGCATGAGAAGGTAAAAGAACACATTAACAAGATGAATATGTAGTATAAGGATAAGGCAGATCAAAAGAGGAGGTATAAGGAGTTTCAGATTGGTGATGAAGTGATGGTCCACTTGAGGAAAGAAAGGTTTCCAGTAGGAACCTATAACAAATTAGAGATGAAGAAGTTTGGTCCTTGTAAAATTTTGAAGAGGCATGATTTAGGGAACGCATATGAGGTAGAGTTGTTGGATGGATTCAACATTTCCTCTGTGTTCAACATTGTCGATTTGATAGAATATCATGATGGTGGTGCAAAGGAAGTACCGGCAATGAAACAGTGTGGTATTCCAGCACCTACTTCAGAAAAGGAGGAGATCGAAGAAATCTTGGATAGCCGAGTGGGAAGGAGTACTAGAAACAGGCAGTATGAAGAATATTTGGTGAAATGGAGAGGAAGGCCTATGGAAGATTCATCTTGGTTGTCTAAGGCAGAGGTTGATCGTTTGGGTTTTCCTCAACCATCTGAGAAGTGACAGGGTCACTTTTCAAATTACCCTGGGTGTCTGATGCAGGAGCATCCAGTGGTGTAAGGGCAATCCTACATCACCCAAAAATATATTTACTTTCATTGAGATTTTTGTAGATGTTTTTGAATTTTTTGATACCTTTTTCGTCGAAGAAGAATTCCCAACTTTTAGAACTACTTTTCTGCTTTCTCTACTCGACTGCTATTTTTAACAAGTATGATTTTGAAGGTGTGAGGAGACAAAAATTTAAGGGAAGCTTCAGGACAGAATAATAAACACTTTTGTGAAAGAATCAAGCAAAGATCATTCCCGGTTCAAAAGTTATTCAAGTTTTAGTTTCTGCTTTTTGCCCTACAAAATCTTCGGAGCTAATTTTGAAGGACTTAAAGGCTCTGGATGGGCCCAAAATTTGGTGGAAAACAAAAGTGGTAAGCCTTTAAGCCCCACTTTCTGGCACTTCATTTTCACAAGACCTTTCTGAAAAGGTATTATCATTGAAGATCCGACAGTTAGATCTTGAGTTAGGGCTTTCAGAAGTTTGTGCATAGTTAGAATGTTGTTTCTGGCTGCAAACGGAGAATTGGGCTATTTATGGGGTGGTTTCTAATTTTTGTGAGTAGATTTTTTTGGGAAAGAAGATCGCATGTTGCAAATAGGGGAATTTCTGTAATTTGCATGTATTGCAGAACTCGAGGATTTGAGATTCTCTGCATGTAAGAATTTCATACTTTGAAAATAATAAGATTTGTTAGTTTTTCTATGTGTTTTTCTGTGTCTCAGGTTGCACCCTCACCAAAAGATCTATCACCAAATTAGAAAAACATCTGCATGAGTAATTACCTATTTGTTTTAGAATGACTCTATCTATGCTTCGAGTGAAAAATCAGATTCCAAAACTATCATGAAATCCATTGTAGTACTCAACCCACATTTTAGATTCATTGAATCTGAGTATTGAGAGATGCATAAAAGAATATCCATCCATAAAAGAAAAGAAGAAAGAGAAAGAAAGAAAGAAAAACAATCTCAATATCAAGTGGGTAACCAAGTATCTCTATTAGGGCTATGGACGCCTGTCTGGCAGTAGAGAAATGCTTTGAGAGGACTAGAGGTATCTCCATCGAGGCTATGGATGCTTGTCTGGCAGCGGAGCAATACCCAGGATTTTACTGCACGATAGTTAAAGGACTCAACTTATGTAGCTTGAAACTTAGGTATAGTTTTTTACAAGCAGAGAAAGTATCTACAAAGAATGATGCACAATAAAGGTACACACTCAGATTCAGAAATAACTCATGAGCACATAACATCTGAGATTCAAACTCAAGATTATCCTACAAATATATGATCTTATTCAAGGTAAGGTGTTTATAAGCCAAGTATTTTTTTTGGGTGACTAAAATTTTCTTTGGGTATTTTGAAAATAGGTAAACCATTTTTCTAGCCGAGTCGCCATTTGTTATGCCTTGCATAACCACCGCATCTTTTGCCTTGGTCAAAATGGGTCCCCCTTTGTATTTTTTGTACTTAGTTGTTTTTGAAACAAAGTTTGGAGTCTACTTTTGCCAATACTTTGTTTTTCTTTGGTTTCTCTATCGGAATCGGAACCGGAACTAAATCGGGTTCTAAAAGTTCTTTTGAGGCTTGTTTTTTGGTTTTATCCCGACGGTCTCTTCTTTGCTTTTGTTTTTAGTCTTCAGCGGAAGTGGAGCCGGAGTGGGAATTGGGATGGTTGTTATCAAAATTTGCAAAATCAAATTCAATTCCGATCCCGACTCCGTTACTTTTTAATGTTTGTTTTGTCTCGGTTTTTGTGTTTTGTTTTTATAAGGTTTGGAAATTTTATGATTTTAAGATCCTGTTTCTATTTTAGTTCCGCCCCCGCCAATTTTTTGTCGTTGACTTTTTGACTGAAGTTGTATTGCAGACCAGTGTTCATTCTCTTAAGGTTCCGACTCCGCCTTTACTGTGTTTTAATGCATTAATGGTGGTTGCCGGTGTAGGTAGGAATTCACATATTTTTCTTTATTAAGGGTTCAAGCCGATCATTATTCTTATTATCACAAGTCTGAGAGCGTGAAGAGCAATAGCAGAGTTCGTTTGAGCAAATTGATCAAGATAGAGAAGGGATATTTTGTGCTAATTGATTCAGAAAGTTGGTTTGGCTTTGTTTGTATTTCAGGTAGGTATTTTATATTTGTTGTTCGTTGTTTATTTGTAGTTGTGTTCCTTGTGTTTTGCTTTGTATCTGCTCGCATGTTCAATCATTGTGTTTTAAAGCAATTTTATGATCATCAATGTGATTGAATGAGCAGGTTCTTGTTTCGGCTTGTTTGTTTTGCTTTAAATCTTTGTTGTCTTGTTTTATCATGTCATTTCTTTCTATTTTAGGGCATAGTCGCTTTCACATCTTAATCGTGATTGCGTCGTGTCATTTTTTATTTGCAGTAGATTAGATTAGATTAAAGGTTTTTAATGGCGTGAGTTAGATTAAGAATTTACAGTCAGGTAGATTAGAGATTTTATAGTGAGTTAGCGTAGATTAGATTTATTGTTTAAATTAGGGTTTCGTCATTTGGTAGAATGGCAGGGTTTTAAACCCGTGCCCTAGTTTTATTAGGTTTGTTAGATTAGGGTTTCATTGGTCTCTATAATTACTTTAAATAAGATTTAAATAAATGGCCCGAAAATACAATTGTTCCCCACGATCATATGAGGGTAGAGTTTTTAGGCTCCTTTGCCATTTTATAGTGACCTAGGTTTAATCATGAAGTTATATTGAAAATGAATAAATTTGATGATGTCATGATTAGCATAGGCAGAGCCAGGATTGGAATGGATTATGGACATACGAGTTTTGTTTTACAAAGGTTATCGATTCCATTTTTATTCCGTTTCTGATTCCGAGTTCTAAAAGGTTTCCTTGAAGTATAGGATAAATTGGCGGAGGTGGGATTGGAACTAATCTTGAACTTAAGAATTTTGTTTGTGAAGGTTATCAGTTCTATTTTCATCTCGTGTCCGGCTCCGCATATAGTGGGAAAGTCTTTTGTCAAATTAATGATAACCAAATCAGAGGCGGAGGCGGAATGGAAATATAATATGAAAAGTAAAATTCAAACAAAACTAAATCCGATTTTTGTTCCGATCCCAATTCCGATAACCTCATCGACTCCGACTCCGAGCTTGTTTGTTATTTGGTGAAGTTCCTATATCAGTTTTGCTTCGAGTCCACCAGTTTTTGTAAAAGCGATTGTTTTGAGCTTTTGTCTGGTTCCGACTCCGATGTATGTGTAACAGGTATGTTTTAAAAGCATGTTTTATGATGATTTATTTAAAGGTCTAATTAGAGGTTTGCTTGCAGAAGATTTTGAGAGATGTCAGGAATTCCACGAGAGGCTGCTCGAAGGAATCAACCGGCTGGAACATCAAAGATAGCACCGAAAATCAAGAAGGTGAAACCAGAACAGCTACCTTATACATTGAGGTATGATCATAGGAATCCGGTGCTAAAGGTGAGCAAGGTGGAATCAAATTGGTCAGATATCACAGATACTACTCTGGGCTAGTATAACTTTGAAGAATTACATGAAGAGACCTTTGCAAAAAGAGTAAACTCGACAGGGAGAACACAAAGGATTGTTGATTCCGATCTTGCACATATCACTATGTTTTCGTTATCAGTTCAGTGTCTGGAGTTAATATTGGCAGTGGCCAGTACTTATAATCCAGCTACAAGATTATGCATGGATTCACAGAATAATGTGATTATAGATCTTGCTTCGTAGATGTTCCAAAGCATATTTAATGTTCCTGATCCCAAGAATTTGGTGCAGCTAACTAAGGTAGAGGAATTGGATAAATACAGCAAGCATAAAGACTCCAATAAGTCTCATTTAAACAAAAGATGGTTAAGCACCAAGAAGAAGTCTTTAAGCAAGCCGATAGACCAGCCAAAGAGGGCAGATTTCAAAAAGGAGATATTTGATTTGATATTGATGCTATCCAGAGTGTTTGGAAAGAGGGATTCCTTCCATTTCAAGGAATGGATGTTTCATTTTATTCAAGTAATTTTTCAGGGTGATTACCAGTTTGATTGGTCAATGATTGTTTCTGATACTATACATGATTGACTTACAAGGGTTAGACAGACCAAAAAAATTTTTATGACTTCATATGTGGTCTATGTTGCAGCAAGATTGGCAATTTTCCCAAGATTAAATAGAGTAGGTATAATGGGAGTCTTGGATGGAAAAAGGAAGGTATGGAAACACTATGATCAATTATCTCTTTAGGTTGCTAAGACTCACTTTAGAAGAGTCAATGATGCATTTTTATATGTGGTTATCAACCAGTTGAGTGGAGATGCAGGATACAGGTTAAGTCAAGAGGCTATGGCATTCATTTCTGAATGGGGAAGTTGGTACATCCAATACCCCAAATTTACTTACTTCAGATTGTTTGGTTTTGAGGGTCATCCCCATTTACTTCCAAGATGCTGCAGCAATAGAATAGTGCTTATGGAATTTGTGTATCAAGCCATTGGAGTTAATGCTAGATTTGGAATGAAGCACAAGACAAGATGCCATAAATTTCCTATGACACTGGGTGAATACAATTGTCAACATTTGAAGGGAGCAAAGATGGTTTGTAATGAGTTGATACAATTGAAATTAGGATTGTATACAGCTCATAAATATTTTGATCCAAAGAAGAAGATGTATGCTTTATTACGTTCAATGTTTACTAGACATTTTAATTTGTTAGAGGATTTTTGGTGTGATCGGCAGGATGAGTATGACTTGAGGAAGAAGAATTATGAGAGATTATCAGTCTCATTCATGTCAGAACTTGGTATTAAAGAAAATATTCCTGACACTTTGGTGGATGATGGAATTGTATTAGATCCCTCATATGAAGCTTTGAATATTGGCACTAAAAGCTTAGATCCAATAGACTGGAATGAGGAAGAAACAATTGATATTAAGAAAATTGGAAGAAGAGTCTTGGATAGAAGTGTGCAATGGTTGATGATGAGAACTCAAGCTCCTCAGGGACCAATCCTCAATTAAGGTAAAGGGTATAAGAGGATTAAAAGGAAGACACCTCCCAAAGAGCCATTGGAATTCTTTCCTCCTGATGTTGAAGAAATAGAACTTGAGCTGGTCGATGAAGAAGAAGAAACACTAGAGGGAGATGTTCCAATTGAATCTGTTGTTTCTGCGCTTGCATTAGGTGAGTCATCTACACAAGCCCCACTCACAAGAAAGAAAAGTAAAGAATTTCAAGGAGTACTTTATGCCATGGCTGAAGCTGCTAAAGGAAAAGAAGTGGAAGAAGAATTGGTAGAAATTGAGAAAAAATCAGATGAAACTCTGTCAGAGAAGGACTTGCAAGAAAACGTGCCTCTAGATCATACTATTGAGCAGATTCTTACACAGGAAGAACAATGGAAACAATTTGAAGATGCTACTAGAGAATCTAATGCAAGGGCTACTGCAGAGAAATAAAAGGAAATGGGGCAAAGTTACAAGCTGATGCTCTACTTCAACAGTAGCAATTAAAGGTAAAAGAAGTCAAAACAAGGACATCAGCTGATGAAATGGAGGAGCAAATGAGGCTACGAGAGCATGAGATCAAGGTCAAGGCAAAAAATGACAAGCTGGAACTGATACAGAAGATTCATGATCTAGAGGAGGAGAAAGCAAGAAACCGAAGGGAAAAGGAAGCCCTGGTTGCTAGACTGAAGCTTGCAGAGAAAACTAGACGGAAAGATTAAGAAGTTGAAGCTCTAAGAAAGGAGAGAGATGCTGAAGAGCTAATAAAGAAACAGCAAGCTGAAGAAGAAAGGGAAAAGGCAGAGAAACTCATAGCCTTGGAAATGGAAAGGATAGAAAAGGAAGAATCAGAAAAGATAAGGAAAGAAAAAGAGGTCGAAGCTGGAAAAATTAAAGCTTTGGAGGCAGAACGATTGGAAAAGGAGGCCTTAGAGAAAGAGAAGTTACAGAAGGATCAGATGGATCAGATGGAAGAGGAGAGATTGATAAAAGAAGAAGACAAGAAAGTGCAAGAACAAAGAGATAGAGAAGAGGCTGAGAAGTTGGTGCAGATGCATGTGCTGCAGGAACAACAAGAGAAAGCAAAGGTTGATTCTGAACCTGAGATAAATGTTCAGCCATCTTCTACAGTTGTTGCTTCTTCTTCCATGATGATGACTGCTCCTAGTGCTCCTACATGCTTGAAATTAGATTTGCAGAAGAGAGCTAGAACACCTCCTTAACCTCTTAATTGGGAGGACATGATGAAGGAGATTGAATAGGAAAGGCCTAAGAAGAGGGCTAAAGTTTTGCATTCTACCAGACTCATAGATAAAGGGGAGATAGTTGCTGAATGTGTCATCCCTATGATTGAAAAGGAGGTAGGGGATATGCAATTTACAGACTATCAATTAAGTACGGTTAATTTGGGAAGACCCACTAGAAATCAACAAATGAATCTGATTGATGTGGTGGCTTCAATGACTAAATAAAGAATGATCAAAGACAAACAAAAGAAATATGAGCTTAAGGTTCAATTGGATTAGTTACATTCATTCTTGAAGAGTGTCTCCTCTCCAAGGTCACAATAGGTTGCAACAATTGAGACTCCTATTTTGCTAAGCAAAAAGGAGGTTGATGATTTGGTGTAGATTAGAGGTAAGGCAGAGATGGTTGACAAATGGATAGACAAAGTGAACCAGGAGGTAGGTGAGGTTTTGGAAAAAGGATTTGAAACTTACAAAGAAGTAGAAGGAGTAATAAAAGAGATGCGTCAATACATTGAGGCATCCGAAAAACTAGAAGAAGAGTATAAGGAGTATATTGAAAAGTTAGAGAAGATAAATGCATTGCCTCTAACTACTCTTCTAGAAGAATCTATACTCGAAGATGATAACAAAGATTTTGTAGAAAAGAATTCTCATATACTTAAGTTTAGGACTAGCTTTTTGAGCAAGCATAAGGATGAGATTCAGGAAGCAATTAATAATTTAACTGAGCAGTTAGAAGAGTTGGAAGCGGTTATGGCTATAATTGTAGATGTGAATGTAATGACTAAAGATGGCATGCCGTTAAGTCAGGTTAGAGAGAAATGGAATGAAAGATTCCAATGACTCATGCAGGAGAAAGATGATGGAGGAGACTTACTGATAGATCAACTTGTAGAAGTCAAAGAAGAAATAAAAGTTGTAGGGAGAGAGTTGATCAAGGTAAAAAGTATGAAAGAGTTTGCTGTAGTTGAGTTGGATCGCATCAAATTTGAAGATGATTGGATTGATGGGCCAGGTATGGATATGCTACAACAGGTCTTCACTAGTTATGATGAGTTCATAGCAGATCCAACTTCACATGCATAAAATCTTGCATGTCGCATGATGATCTTCTTCCTTGCATGACGCATGATGATCTTCTTTCTTGCATGTTGCATGCATGCAGCACTAACAATCTTAAGGGCACATGACTTCTTTTCTTCTATTTCTATCTTCTATATTTAGATCAAACTGAATGGATAATGTAAGAACTCAAGATCAAAGTTGATCTGAGTTTCCAAGAAAGTTGATTGTTCCTAAAAAGGTGGAAAGCCTAAGATAGAAGTGAAGTTCAAACTTCTTCTGTATATCTATAAATACCAGATGGGTATCACATTGTAAGGGTCGGCTAATTGAGAATTGGATTGGCTTATCTAGTGCTAGGAGATAGAATTTTAGAGAGTTTTACAGAGATACACTGTTCTAGATCTTTTGACAGTTAATTGAATTGCAGGTTTACGAAATATGGAGTTTACATTGAATTGTGTTGTTTGATAAGGTTAATGAGTTATAATCCACCTAAATGCCAGTGATTGTGCTGAAGCATGATAGTTTCTTATGTGATGAAAGTCATTAGAAGAAACCAAGTTTAAAGATTATCTTGTTAAATTGTCATTGAATTAAAGTTATTGAAGTCTATTGATCTATAGTTTTGATGATGAATGAATGTGTGTTGTTTTGAAATCTTGGAAATACTTGTGATATGCGAATAGTGGAATTGAATTAAGCACCTAAGATGTATATGATGGTACAATTATATTGTGGGTTGTGTCATGCTATGGTTTTGTGATCGGTTGAGAAAACATTCATTGTTAGAAGTATATGTCTGGATATTAGATAAATTTAATTCATACTTGTTGATTTACCCCTTTGATCTATCTTTTTCTTTTATTTTAAACCCATTGATTTACAGGAACCATTTTGATAAGGAGAGTCATAGCTTGAATCCTTTGTTACTAGTGCAAGCCCCTTGAATATTATAGTTGCATGAACCAATTGAGTGACATCAGATAGTTGAGAACCAACTACCAGGACCTTGGGAGTTAGGCCACTACATGTAGTCTTTCTTTTGTAGGAGAAATAGAGTAGAAATATTTTATTTTAATATTGTTTGTGTCATTTTAACCATCAACATATTGGAAGGTTGAGTTAATCTCATGTGGCCATTGCTACTGAAGAGAGATTGATAAGACATGGATACTCTCACACCGATGTAAAGAAGGTCAAAATATATAATAGCCAACGTATGAGGCGGCGGTGAAATTAAATTTACATTAATCTGTGATCGTAGAAAGCTGCAAATCAAATCTTACATATAACAACCATGGAGGGTAAGTTGCACGTGTATGGAAGAGGAGAAGGGCTACACCACCAAGATAAGTTCAAAAGCTTTCAACAAAAGCAATGTAAGGAAGGCGGAAGGGATAGATGGCATAAAAGAAGACCACATGGTATTTCTAGATTCAAGACTTTTACTTATAACTACATAAGAGAGACCAGAATCATTTATCTACCATGAACTTGAAAATTTAGCAATAGCATGAGGTATCTAATCATGGCGAGAATGTTCAAAATACCATGTTTCATCTGTATCTATCTCCAAGACTTTTTCTAGAGAAATTATTCTAAGAGATGTGTGCCACTTCCTTCATGTTAAATCCCAAGCAATGTTCTAGAGGAGAATATGATGATGCAAAAATTAAAGAAAACTAGAAAGATAGACTTGCACTTGAATAGGCATGCAGGCATACCAACATGCATTATTTTACCGGTAACGACAAGGCAGAGAGGGTTTGGAATAGATAAGCATATGCATTTAAGAAACCTTATTCAAAGGAACAAATTAAAGGAGGTTGAAGACAGGTTTTAAAGATCAGAGATACACAAAGAATAGAGACCCGTAGGACATGTCTACATACCCGAAGTTTGCACAAGAAATAATGAACTAAAGGCAACAAAAATGACCCTTTATCAAAGCAATACTCAGATATATGTTGAAGTATTCACTGAGATAAATAGGTAACCAATGATAGGGACAAAAGAAACAATGAACAATGTTTTTATTATTGTTTTCATTTCCATATCCAACATGATACCATTTCAATTATTTAGACATTAACATATTTCAGTTTTCTATGGTGCATGCAGGGTTTGAAGATGATTTTTTTTTTTCACGGCAGAAATTTAACATGATCAAAGCGAAATATACTTTGAAAATTTAACAAGAAAAGAACCTGAGAGTGTTTCCCCATAAACGAAGAATGATAACAGCAAATCCAAGCAAATTCAAACCTTCAACTTTCCACAATATGAATGCTATCTTTAACAAAAATTTGCAGCTTCTCTAATCAACCCCAAATCCAAAATTCCAGAAAATATCTTTTTGTGAGAAAAAAATATTTTTTCTTCCTCCCTTTTGAATATCAAAAACCTTGTGTGTAAGAATGATCTTTTTTCAAAATTATATCCTTTTTCCCATTTTTCCAAAGTCTCAACTTTAACTTTTAGTTATAGCATGCAACACATGCTTAAATTAATCTCAATGAACACTAAAAGATAACAAGATATTTCAACTTTAGATCACAACTAAAAGTTCTATTTTTGAAAACATAAAATTGAATAATGAAATCAATTTACAATTAAATGCTCTTTTCGAAACATGATATTTTAACATTTTAATTTAATCACTTAATAAACTAAAAAGAGCTTTCCCAATTAACTATTTCATCAAATCAATAAAGCAAGATTAAATTAATCTAAATTAACATAATATAAGCATTACATACTCAATCATTAACAAATGACTGCAAGCATGTGACAAACAGGTGACATGACAAAAGGTTGACAACAAATACTCATTCTTTTCAGAATGAAGGCTAAGGACAAAGGAAAAGTCTATCTCCCATCGATAATTCCATTGGTTCATGGCACGCTCGGACCTGACAAGTAGGTGGTATCGATGCCTATACCTGAAAGTTGTGTATCACTACACGATTAATCCAACATGTATAAATATGAAAACACACTGTGAAGAAGAATCACAATATAGTAGGGCACTCACTGATGAGAACTGTTAAATCATCTCCTTCACCAACTGACGTAAACATATAATTAACATAATATCATCATGTATAAACATAACAACATAGATAATCATCATAAAATGTTATCTCATGAAAGGAAACATCACATCATAAAATATAGTGTATCATCAACTAAGTTTCAGAAACGGTCATGTAAACCATGACATAAAACATCGAAATAACATAATGTCAAAGATCTAACAGCTAATAGTGTCACAAAATAGCTAAAAAAAATGTGTCATCAGGAGGGTCACTACATCCTCCCCCCCTAGGGTGAGGCTTACTCCTGGAAGCTTGCATATACACCTAGTACAAACTCCATACAGACACACATAATCAAAGGTTCCAAAACTGAACCACTCCATACCTCAACATAAAAACAACAACAACCCAACCAAGTACACTATCAAACCAAACAAAGCAACATGATGGTTGCAAACATATATCCAAACATAACAAGAATCAAAGCAGATGAAACAACACTGAAGGCACCTCCACAGCCTCCTGTACCACAAGATTTTCATGAGCTCCCATATCAGCTGCCTATCTACTTCCAGCAATTTCCACATTTGTAACTTAATGCTTTGTTCAACGATGATCAACTACTGCACTCATTCCATGAGTCCTCTCTACATCATTACTTGTAGGCTCCATAACTGTCAATCTCTGATTGGTTCCAGGTGTGTTCCTCTGAGAACACTGTCTCACCAAGTGGCCCCATTGGCTGCAATTGTAACATCTTGTACTTCTACCTGATGCAATCTATGTGCTCTGAGTTGAATGGTTGGGATGATGGAGTTGTGCTCATATCCAACTTTGAATCCTCCTATGCATAAGACGATCACCTCAGAACCCGAAGAATATTGGGTATTCACTGACAAATGGAACACCAATCATCTAATTCTCAGACCGCAAACCTCCATAAGAATGATAGGTGGCCGAAGAATGTGCTCTCAAAGTATCCAACATAAGTCTTGCTAACGCATAAATATTTCTCCTAGGGACCCTTTCCCTTTCCCCAAATGCCTAACGTCCACCATCCTGTCTAGAGCCAAGCCGGGTAAAAATCTCCCCAAGCATAGAATGTAACAATGAACCCAGGTGATCCTCACAATCATTCTCATGGGAGCTTAGAAAAGTAGGGTCTTGATGATTGATGCCATGACTACCTCTTCTAGGCATCCTATACACATCATCCAAGAAAGGAGTCACAACAAAAAAGGCGAAAATTAACTTATAGATATTCAAAAATAAAACACCATACCCATGATTAACCATGCATAATACATATACACACCAAAAAACAACACCATTAATCACAACATAAGGCCACACAAGGGTCCATTTGGACACTGAAAAGTAGCATACCATCCATGATAGAAGTATCCATGAACCAAGATCAAATAACCATCTTATAAAGATCAAACATCAAAATAGTAACTTGATGGTGTTAGGTCATACATAAAGTGAAACCATCCAGACAAGACAACTATGACCTATCCCTTGTTGTATAAGGTGATTAGCCTCCAAGAGATAGTTATCACACAAAGGCGAGTAGTGGATCCTAGCTACATAACAGCCTCACATACCCCCATCCTCTACATTTCTTGCATCTACTTCCTCGTACACACTCACCAAGTCTGCCTCATATGTCCTTGGAGAGGAGTCACAATACGACACATAGCCAACATTGAAAACAACAAAGATAACAAGCTTAGCCACCAAGTTCATAAAGAAAAGAAAATTAAAAATCAATTTCAACAGTAAGGTAATAAATGTGCACAATATCAACATTAAATCAAATATATAACCACTAAGGTTATAAGTAGATAAGATCACAAGTCATGGCTAAACCTTCACAATCAACTGAAAAATCATCAATAACCAAAAGAAAATTCACAATCCTTAAATTGCATTGTACAACACTATGTGACTGAAAACTAGCCACCAAACGAGGAAAGAGGAAACAACATCTGGCTAGAATGAGAATAGCCCTAAAGTAGTGTGAAATGAGTAGGCCATCCACATGACCTAGAGTGTATCCACGACTTATCAAAACATCATCACTCTACCTGGTCATATGCCAGTTGGAGAAGGCATGTACTGGTCACATGGCACATGGAAATGTGTTTGTGGGTCCACGGAGGTAGGCACGCACATAACACATCCCACATCGTGATACCTCATGGAGAAGAGACACGCAGGAACTTGCTGTAGCTAGAGGTATACGCGGCTAGGATCTACTCATATGCTACTCGACCAACATGATCAAGGCAGCCATGAGGATCCCTCTACAAGTGTTTAAGGCCCCATAACACTCATCACACAAGTAGGCTAACAAGACAATCTCATAATGTGCCTTCACATGTCTAGGCAGATGGCATCATGTAACACGGTATTATCACCATCACTATGTTGGAACATGAGTGGGGTGTGGTATTGTACTGCATCATATCAAAATATGTGCAAATGCAGTATATCAAAGCATCATCACCAACACTATGTCGGAACATCAGTGTGGTATGGCATCGTATCTATCACATCATGTCAGAGAATGTGCAGATACACTAAATACATAATGCAATATAATAATATCACTATGGGGCTACCAAGCTTCACCTCTCATTTAGACAAGGTTAACTCAACAATGCCAGATCAATGCCTCTACAGACATCCAGGCATAACTAACATAATAGTGATGTTGTGCTCAAATCTATGGGGATTAGGCTAACACTTATGGATCAAGTATCCTAATCCATCATAAGGGAAAGTAGTGGGTACATTTCCTCAAGATTGGTTGAGTTGAGATGCTCTATGCCACAGTATGCATATGCTACACACTCCACCCAAGGAAGTTGTGGCTTCTACTATCCCTTCATGGATTGAGGGGCTAGAGAACCAAAAGAAAAAGAACTACTTTTGGTTACTCTTGTATATATATATATAATTTTTAACCACACATGGCTTGGCCCTCAATCAGGTAAAAAACACACAAATACACATAATGGTATGGTAAATCCCACACCAAAGTGTAAATTTTCCCCATGGATGGTTACCAAGTATCACCATCACATGGATACACAAAGCAAGTACAGGTTTTCACAACATTCAGACAAGATACAGTTATTGTTTTCTTTACATTTATAGGGGATACTACTACATACATAATCCCATAAGAACATCAAATTCCAACACTTATGGAAAATATATCATTACTTTTTATCCGTAAACTTATATTAGGTTCCATCAAGCTACTCTTTTCCACAGAGTACATCATGCTAAGGTAAACTCCATGAACACGTGATCACTTAACATTTCCAATAATAGATTCACAAGGAAAACATAGTGAACTCAAACACACCCAAGTACCTAGTGTATGAACTTGGGGCTCTGATACCAAGCTGTAACGCCCTGCTGTGGAACCCAAAAAATGTTATGACATTCATATAAAAAGAAAAATAATTTTATTTTCTTCTTCTTAAAAATAGATAACATGTGACAACAACAACCATAAATGTTTCAAGGTTCCACAACTACGTTACTAATAATAACAACAATTCAATACAATAGCCATAATTAATTTACTCAAGAGAAGTCATGTCCAGATAAATATCGACAATAAGAATTACATACAATACTTGAATAACACAATATATACAAGTCATCTCATGCACATCATGAGTGTAATACAATGAAGAATGAGATAAGAAAAAGAATACGTCCATGCCACAAACTCGCCAAAAGAACTAATCTCCACAACCACTATGCAATCAAGATCGAGCCGAGAAAACTGTCATGAACCAAATACCTCTAGGGGACCCAATGGAAATGTGGCACGTTCCTCCAAACCGTGTGGAGCTCAAAATCCCACCCCCCGTGCTAGGAGATAGAACAAGTCCTCAAGTCATACAGACCACAAAAGTGACAACATGCAACACAAGGTCGACAATCATGACATAACAACTAACAAAATCCCAGTACCTTAGTCAAGGTTATCACATAAATACCAACTTCTGAGAGGTTACCCATGCAACCACTTTCAGGTCCAGCCCCTAATGGAAGCCACTCCTCCTAAGGTACAACTCCTCAAAAGATTAAAACAATAAGACAACATGCATGCAACATGAACTTCATACACAAGGACCTATAGTCAACCGATCCAATAAATAAACATAATGACATAACATGCATGGTGAAACTTTCACAAATGCATACTCCCATAACATGGAATACAAATGCTCAAAATAGTAGCACAATGACATAACGTGTGAGATCCATGCTTCCACACAAAGATCTAAACAAGGTCTTCATACTATAGACATAGCATATTTCAAAAATGACCAAACAACTCCTCTAGAAAATAAAATACATAATCACTAAATTCCATTACACGGAACACTAACAAGTCAAATCATTCCAATCACTATCACCAATCTTTCTTAAGAATTTCAATAATATAACACCAGCTTATCATTCAAGTTAAATGAATACGCAGACCCTAAGACAATCATTCCTTTACCTTTGATATTTTAAATACAACTCCTAGATAGAATAAATTTATATATCAATATAACCATTGACCGTTCACAACTATAATTGATCATTTCTACTAAACAACTTAAATAACATAAGATTCAAACATAATAATTTGTTAAATTAATTCTGTTTCCCAAATAACCATAAACATTAAACATCTATCTTACATTCTATCCACTACCATTTAATTCAATAAACCAACTTATATTACAATAGACACTAATGATAATAACTTAATATTATTAAAAATTATATTTTAACTCTAAGAATGTAAACGTTCTTAAATACTTATAATAATTTAGTTGAAGAAGAAGAATAAAAATCTATTTACATCTTTTATTCGAATTAAATAATTTCATAAAGTATACATTGTCATTATAGATGATTCTCCATAAGCAAAATAACAAAAGAATATTTAATTTTATCTTAGATTCCAATTGACTTAATGAAGATTTAAACTCAAAATTTATAACCAACATTTTAACAACAAACTAGTCGAACTAGCCTACACCGACCCCTAACCAGGAATGAAACTACAAAGAATCAAAGATGGCACACATGCATGGAATATGCAACAAGGATAACACTATGATCATGGATTAACAAAGAAACCATACCTAAGTCTAGGGAGATAAGGAAAATAGACCGATCATTGACGACATATATGACTAAGGTTAGAAACATGTCCAAGCAACCTGAGAGGAAAACTATCGGTCGGTTCCCATTCAGTTAGTAGTGAACTATCACTTCCCACCATGCAAAAAGATAAGGAACATATACTAACCAGAAACATCGGATCACCAATGAGTGAGAACGACAACACAAGAGATACAATTCATTTTATGACTCAATCACAGGGAGAAGAGCTTTGAAAAATAGTGGAAGGCTGAGTTAATCTCATGTAGCCATTGCTACCATAGAGAGATTGATAAGACATGGATACTCTCACATCGATGTAGAGAAGGCCAAAATATATAATTGCCAACGTATGAGGTGGCGGTGAAAATAAAATTTACATTAATGTATGATTGCAGGAAGCTACAAATCAAATCATAGATACAACAACCATGGAGGGTAAGTTGCAAGTGTATGGAAGAGGAGAAGGGCTACACCACTAGGGTAAGTTCAAAATCTTTCAGCAAAAGCAATCTAAGGAGGGTGGAAGGGATAGATGGCACAAAACAAGACCACAGGGTATTTCCAGATTCAAGACTTTTACTTATAACTACAAAAGAGAGAGCATAATCATTTATCTACCACAAACTTGAAAAGTTAGCAATAGCATGTGGTCTCTAATCCTGGCGAGAATGTTCAAAATACCATGTTGCATTTGAATCTATCTCCAAGACTTTTTCCAGAGAAATTGTTTTGAGAGATGCATGCCACTTCCTTCATGTTAAATTCCAAGCAACGTTCTAGAGGAGAATATGATGATGCAAAAATTATAGAAAACTAGAAAGATAGACTTGCACTTGAACAAGCGCGCGGGAATACCAACATGCATTAGTTTACCAGTAAGAACAAGGCAGAGAGGGTTTGGAATAGATAAGCAAAGGCATTTAAGACACCTTATTCAAAGGAAAAAATTAAAGGAGGTTGAAGACAAGTTTTAAGATTAGAGATACACAAAGAACAGAGACCCGTAGGACATGCCTGCATACCCGAAGTTTTAACAAGAAAAAATGAACTAAAGGAAGAAAAAATGACCCTTCATCAAAGCAATACTCAGATATATTCTGAAGTATCCACTGAAATAAATAGGTAACCAATGATAGGGACAAAATAAACAACAAACAATGTTTTTATTATTGTTTTCATTTCCATATCCAACATGATACCATTTCAATTATTTAGACATTAACATATTTCAGTTTTCTATAGTGCATGCAGGGTTTGAAGATGATTTTTTTTTTTCACAACAAAAATTTAACATGATCAAAGTGAAATACACTTTGAAAATTTTAACAAGAAAAGAACCTGAGAGTGTTTCTCCATAAATGAAGGACGATAACAATGAATCCCAGCAAATTCAAACCTTCAACTTTCCACAATATGAATGTTGTCTTGAACAACAATTTGAAGCTTCTCTAATCAACCCCAAATCTAAAATTCCAAAAAATATCTTTTTGTGAGAAAACAATCTTTTTGCTTCCTCCCTTTCGAATATCAAAAACTGTGTGTGTAAGAATGATCTTTTTTCAAAATTATATCCTTTTTCCCATTTTTCCAAAGTCTCAACTTTAACTTTTAGTTATAGCATGCAACGCATGCTTAAATTAAACTCAATAAACACTAAAAGATAACAAGATATTTGAACTTTAGATCACAACTAACAGTTCTATTTTTGAAAACGTAAAATTGAATAATGAAATCAATTTATAATTAAATGCTCTTTTTGAAACAAGATATTTTAACATTTTAATTTAATCACTTAATAAACTAAAAATAGCTTTCCCAATTAATTATTTCATAAAATCAATAAAGCAACATTAATATTAATTTAAAAACATTAAATTAATCTAAATTAACATAATATAAGCATTACAGACTCAATCATTAACAAATGACTCCAAACACGCGACAAACAGGTGACATGACAAAAGGGTGATGATAGATACTCCTTTTTAGAACGAAGGCTAAGGATAGAGGACAAGTCTATCTCCCATCGATAATTCCATTGGGTCATTGCACACTTAGACCTAACAAGCCGTGAAGAAGAATCACGATATAGCAGGGCACTCACTAATGAGTACTGCTAAATCGTCTCCTTCACCAACTGACATAAACATATAACTAACATAATATCATCATGTATAAAACATAACAACATAGATAATCAAAATAAAATGTCATCTCATGAAAGCAAACATCACATCATAAAATATAGTGTATCATAAACTGAGTTTCACAACCGGTCATGTAAACCATGACATAAAACATCGAAACAACATAATGCCAAATATCTAACAACTAGCAGTGTCACAAAATAACTAAAATAAATGTGTCATCAGGAGGGTCACTACATGAGGACCTCACTTACCTAGGAAACACATTGCTCAATGTTAAACATTATGTTATGGTATTTATGAATCTCGGGTTTTATCCCTCATAAAATGCAATTAATTAGGGTTATATTTGAATTAGAGGGGCCAATTAAGGAAAATTAACATCAATTAATTAATAAAGCCCTAGGTTAGTGTGAAAGTACAAAGGTACACCTTACAACACCAAAAAATAAGGCACAATTAATTCAATTTTAATAAATAAGTCCCTAAACTTAATGTGAATATGTGAAATACATATTACAACACTAAATTAAGGCATAATTAAGCTCATTTTATTATTAATTATTACCAATTTAAGTGTGAAAAAGGGATATTTTTCCTACACTACAACCACTAAGCATAACACAACTTGCTTGGTTGTGCCTGTGTTTCATGAGTGTCTAGCATAACACAACCTTTTAGCCTTGTAATTGTCGTATGTGGTGCCTTATCAAAGTTTTCAAGGAGTATAAATTTTTGTGTGGTTGATGTATGGGAGTCTATACACCTAGCATGATTTGCCCATCGCAACTTTGTTTGTGGGTACACACCTAATATATATCAGATTGTAGTAGACCTTGTGTGTTTCTCACTTATTTGAGCTCACCGAGTGTATACCATACTACACTTTTGAGTGTTTTTTCATGGTCATTGAGCATAACACAACTTGCTTGCTTGTGATTTCATGTGAGTTTCTTTGATGGACTTGACATAACACAACTTGCTAGTTCATATTTTCTTGCATTAATTTTGATATTATATATTGTTGTATCTTGTCTCACTACTACATTCATATGTATCTTTGTGCCTTTGTTGGTTTTCCATGGGATCATTGATTTTGGGGGCTTGATCATCCTCCTTGATCCTCGTCACATCATCTTTCTGACTGCTATAGAATTAGACCTCTCTTGACTTATTTTCCTACTTTAGTGTCAGTTTCAGCATAGGGCTCATACTCTCACTAAATTCAAGGCTAAATGTAGTGTTGAAAAATGTAATCCTTTACATTTTCACACTGTGTTTTCATCCCCTTAATTAATTGGATTTAATTAACCTTCTAATTTCCTAAATTATGCATTCCTAAGCCTTATTATTCTCGTTTTACAAAAGGGAAACCAATATTAAACAAATGCTAACATTATTTTAAACATCTTGGAAATTGTGTATCCTGGATTTAGGTCCCAAGACCCATTCGCCATTTGGTGAATGGGTCCTCCTTAAGTGCCAAGACCCAAATTTTATATTTTTTTGGCAGAATTTTTCAAATTTTGGCTTATAGAATCTAATTTTTGGGAAATTAGATAAACACCTATAAATACATAGTTCTTTTATCAATTCAAACCTAGAAGCAAGAACATGCCTAATAAAGAGATCATATGGGATAATATTATTGTTAAGAGTATTGAAGAGTAAATTTATCGATCATCTACAACAAAATTCAATATCATATCATCTTGTCAAGATTCATGTGTGTTCATATTATGTTTTGGAGCTAACATTGTGTGGTAGGTTTCAAGAATTCAAGCAAGCATTCAAAAATCAAATCAAGAAATCATTCAAGACAATTCATGCAAAATCAAGCTCCTTAGAAATATGTGTTCAACTTTAGTCCTCTAAGGCCAACCATTAAGGGTTTGGCGATTCGTGACATCGCATTGTTCATTCATCAAATTCTTTCCATTTAATCATTAATTCATTATCAAGGTTTGCCCAAGGAAAACCCCTATTCATCCAAAAAAAATTTCCCTCTCTTTGTGTGTGCAGATTTATAGGTGAAGAAGGATTGAAATTGGATCAAAAGTGCAATTTTGCAAAGTTGTCAAAGTTCTCATCAAAGTTGTCAAACCACAAAAACTCACCTACAAAATTTATTTTCGAGTTTCTGATGACAAAATCTAGAGAAATAAGAAGCCTAGATCTAAGATCCAAGGACTATGAAATCAAATTTTGGACCCCTATATAGGGACCCATTCACCCTAGGGCGAATCTATCTTGGTAGATCACTCAACAACCACTTTTGGTGACAAGAATACATCAATTTTCCCTTCTCAAATCTGCTAGAAAATTACTATTTTTTTTGTGCTATCCTTTAACTCTACATTTCAAGTTTTACATCACATAGTGGAGTTCATTAGGTATTTTATTTTCATCTCCCAAAAGTGCATTTCAGTCATTTTCTATCATAAGTAAAATCAAAGATCCCCTATCCCCATAGAGTTGACTCACCTCAAGGTTGAAATTCAATTCTACCCTTGGGAGAGATCTCTTCTTTTCTAATGTAACTAAAGGAAGAATAGGTTTTTTAGGTCATCCTTTCATTGTGGTGAACCCCTTTCACTTATAACCTATCCCTCATCTATTTTTATTTGTTTCATCTACACATCTTCCAATTCACATTATCATTCAAAGAGCATCAAAAAATGTTTCCTCATTTTCTTTGATTGTTATACAAAACTATTAAATTGGAAACATGGGTTGAACCAAAAGAGAACAACCCTATCCTAACAAACTCCTCAATGGGGTCTATTAGCACCACCCCTTTGAGCCACATGCTACATACATCAAATAAATTAGATATTAATGTAAACCATATCAACACATAGGGTCCATATTCATGTGTAGAGTTTAGATCCATAAGTGCAAATATTGGTTCCATAAGCACATAAATCAGCCAAAATATTAGACAATAATTGTCTTAATCCTAAGGTAGTTATCTAGTAGATTTTAATTTTTCAATACATTAATGAATGAATTAGTGATATTTATCTTAGTAAAATTGACATTAGATCTAGAGCTATGTACCATTATTTTACTTTTCTTACATAACTTGACATTCAATTTTCTCTAAGTTGTTACCCTTGGTTTTAATCTTCTTTCTATTTTTAATTTTTGAATCTAGTATTTCTAGTTTTTAGATCTAGTATATCTTATTTCTATATCTTCTATAAATATATAATTAGGATTTATATACACCCTCTATAGTGCCTCATTGTTCTATTTTGATATATAATTGACCTATATAGTCCAACCCTTGTTTGTTCTAGGTTTCATTACTAGATAATTTATCATGGATTCTCATAGAACTTTTTTCTTTGTCCTATATTTATACATGCCTTGCTAATTTTTATGCATTCCTATGATTTTTTATATATAATCCTTCCACTCTTGATTTTATCATGTATTTTATCCTATAAATGGGGATTTACTATTTATGTAGATGCTTCATCATGTATGTTATGTTCTCCCTATAGAATTGGCTACTAATATTTTTCTCTCTTGAACATATCACTTAACTTGTTTATCAACATCATCTTGATCATACTTTCTCTATAAGTAGTGATGGTGGTTCTTATGAGCAACATGATATTCTACCTTTGATCAATTTTCGTTTGTTTTGTGGTCATGAGATTACACATGTTGAATGAACAAGACAATTGGGAGGGGAGGTGAATCAGTTGTAGAAAATTAAAACATCAAAACCCTCAACAATAAATAGATCCACATGCATTCATTAAACCCTTATTCTGTTAAAGTGAATAATCATGAGATGTAGATAATAAAAATTAAAGTAACAACACCATACACAAGAGAACACAAGATTTACATGGAAAACCCAATGAGGGAAAAACCATGGTGAGGATTAGCTCACAATATAAGTAATTGCAAAATTGGTACAAGGGCTCATTGCTAGAATGTGACACATTGTCCAAAAAGGCTCACAACCAGGGCTCACTTTAAAAAAAGAAACACAAGAAGATAGAAGAGAAATGTTACAAAGAGAAAAAAATTTCAATGCAATAAGGAATCCACCACAAATTCTCTAACACTTTCATAGCCTTGCATGAAATATTTCGAACACCTTCATCTCATTGCCTTCAGAAATCCAATACTTCCAATTTCACACTTCTCTACTCAAATTGTCATCTATACTTCTATAATTCACATCTCACTCTTTAGTCACATTGATCTCGCATATATCTCGCCTCTTTCTTGTAACTTACAACAACATTACTCTTATTTATATCAACCTCAACCTCAAAATCCTTCTCCAAGGTCGACAATTATCTATTACAATTGAAATTTCAAATACGTTAGCACCTAAAAATTCCCACGGTGGATAGGAATAAAGGTGACCCATATAAAGCCTTAATAAGGACCCAAATAGATCCTAACACACCTTAAAAACTTTCATAAAATTTTCATGTAATTCTAACACAAGTTCGACCAATGCCCATGCTAAACACCATAAAAAATTAAGTACACACTTCCTTAAATCAATTCAAAGCTCCTAGACAACAAGATTCACTTGAACATGATCTAGAACAATCCTAAAACCACCTGAGATCCAACAAAGGCTTCATCCAAACTCACATCATAAAAATATTTCAACCTAGAACATTCGATAAACCTTATTCACACATAGACGCATGAAACATACACTATACTGTACCAAATCAAGTGAAACTTTGAACTCTGAAAGATACAAAAATTATAAGAAACTTCCCAAATATTCACAACCTGAAGCAAAAATGTGGAGAAACATGGATAAAATAAATTTCTCCTTGGCCACAAAAACATCATTGAAAAACTAGTTCACACATTGGTAAAAATATCTCCTTTTGCACAATGAAACAAAAACCCGAATTCTAAACATAACAACCTCTAACAACTTTGAACAACATATTAGATCTGCACAGACATAGCATCAACATAGAAGAAACATGGAGCACATCCTAGAGCACATTTTGAACACTTGCACAACACTATTTTCTCTGTTTATCAGATTTTCTCAAAAGAAATTAGAAACCAAGTACTAGAGATATCATCTTAGCTCATTACTTTAGTTCAACATATTTCTAGACATTGCAACATAAAGATAACTTAGTGTACTCACAACACTTCCTCAACATATCAAATACACATGCACAACTTGTAACAATTTGTTTTCCTCTTTTTTTCACAATCTTTGAATATCCTCATCTTCATTATGCCTTAACACATAGTTGACATCAATAAAAATAATAGCATGTAGACATTCTACTAACGTCAATGAAAACACCTTCATACTTGCAACAATCTCTCCCTTTATCATTGATGGCAACACAAGATGTGAAAAACCATCAAATACAATGCAACAACTTTGAATACAATTTCTTATGATTTATTTTCTTTTATTTTATCCCCCTAAGTAGATAAACATTTTGCATGATTCTCTATCCCCCTTTGACATCAATGGAAAAGGATAAAATATTTTGCATTGCTCTCGCCCTTAGGAGTACACCCAACCAAATCAATAACTCTACAACAATGACAACATTTCTTACTACAAAAATGACACTACATGACACTACCTACTACCCCTAAGAGGTAGCCACCAACATCAATCTAGAAAAGAGATGAATACATAGATCCACTAGATTGATGCATCTCCATATGCATCTAGTTTAGAGAAGAAGTGGCAATAACCCCCAACTTTTCCTAAAGATACTCAAAAGTATCCTTAGGAAGATCCTTATTGAATATATTAGCAATCTTATCCTTTGTAGGTACATATTCAAGATTTTCCTCATTCTCCATAACCTTCTCTCTCAAAAAGTGATACCTAATTGATATATGCTTTGTCCTTCGATGCATCAATGAATTCTTTGAAATTTTAATTTCACTGGTATTATCATAATATATATATTGGCTCATCATACACTACTCTAATATCCTTCAATGTCTATCTCATCCACAAAACTTATGTACAACAATATGTTGCTATAATATACTTAGCTTCTATAGTGGATAAAGAGACTAAATCTTGATTTTGACTCAACCATGACACCAATGTACATCCAAGAAAGAATTCTCCACTACTTGTAATTTTCATATCATCAACACAACTGGCCCAATCTACATTTGTATAAGCACTTAATATGAAATTAGTATCCTTAGGATACCATAAGCCATAATCCAGGGTGCCTCTTAAATATCTGAATATCCTCTCTATAGTCGAAACATGTGTTTCTTTAGGATCTTCTTGAAATCTAGCCACAAGACAAACTGCATGCATGATATTCGATCTAGAAGAAATTAGATATAGTAGTCCACTAATCATAGATCTATATTTTCTCTAATCAGCCTTAGATGAATCATCATCTTCTCTCAATTTACAACCAGTCACCATAAGAGTGCATACTGGTTTGGAGTCTTCTATTTCAAACTTCTTCAACATTTCTTTGACATACTTTGATTGTGAAATGAAAATCCATTTATCTCTTTGATTTATTTCTAACCCAAGGAAGAATTTCATCTCCACAAACATTGACATCTCAAACTCGTTTTTTCATCTCTTTAGAAAATTTCTTACACATAGCTTCATTTCCTCCAAAGATAATATCACCCACGTACACAACCACTATCAAGATTTTGTCTTCCTCAATTTTTAAGTAAAGATTACTATTTTTGGTGCCTTTACTGAATCCTTGTTGCATCAAATATATGTCCAATCTAGCATACCAAGCTCTGGGAGCTTGTTTCAATACATACAATTCCTTCTTCAATTTACACACCATATCCAGTTGACCTAACAACTGAAATCCTTCTGGTTGTTCCATGTAAACCTCTTCTTCCATTTCACCATTTAGAAAAGAATACTTCACATCCATCTAATAAACTTCAAAGTCCTTGTATGATGCAAATGCCATAAACATTCTAATAGCTTCCATCTTATCTACAAGAGAAAATGTCTCCTGAAAGTCTATTCCTTCCACTTGTGAGTAACCCTTACACATACTTCTTTCCTTATTTCTTACTACCTCTCCATTCTAATTCAACTTGTTTCTGAATACCCACTTAGTTCCAATTATGTTCTTATTTTCTAGTCTTTAAACCAATTCCCAAGTCTAATTTTTCTAAATATGCATAAGATCTTCTTCCATTTACTTCATCCAATGTTCATCTTTTCATTCCTTACTCTTTGTTTTAGGTTCAAATTTATAAAGTAAACACATATTTACCTTAGCTTCAACATATTTGCTTCTTGTTGATACTCCTTTCCTATTGTCTCCAATGATTTTTTCTTTGGAATGACTCTTTTGCACATACTTAGGGATTTTAGGGGTCTTCTCTCGAGCTTCTTCCTCTTCATTCTGCACTTCCTTTTCTTCAGCTTTTTCTTCTCCTTCTCTACAATCAGGTTCATCTAACTTATATCCATCAACCGCAATTGAATTTTGTAAATTTTCATTAACCTTAACATTTTCACTTTCAACAATATTGCTTAGCTTTTTGTTGCAACATCTATAAGCTTTTATTTTAGTAAAATATCCAAGGAAGATATCAAACCTTGCATAAAACTTTCCTAAGTTTTCTTTGTCTCTCTTGATATAACACTTGCTTCCAAATACTATAAAGTACTTGACAGTAGGAATCCTTCCATACCATAACTCATAGGGAGTCTTTGTGTTGTTAGATTTTGCTTGAACTCTGTTTGGTATGTAAACAGCAATATGAATTAATTATCTCTAGTAGACTTCCAATAGATTTGCTTCTTTCATCATAGTTCTAGAAGCTTCTTGAATAGTTCAATTTTTACTTTCAACCACTCCATTATACTAAGGAGTTCTAGGCATAGACAAGTGCCTCTTTATTCCATGAACTAAATGAAACACGTTAAGCTCATTGGAGGTGAAATTTCCACCTTTTTCAGACCTTAAATTTTTTATTTTCACATTCATTTTATTCTCAATCATAGCTTTAAATTATTTGAATCTATCTAGTATATCATATTTATCTCTAAGAAAAGTAACCCATGTCATTCTAGAGTAATCATCAATCAAAAGCATAAAATGCCTGTCACCTTGAAGACATCTCACCCTTGTAGGACCACAAAGATCTATATGTACTAATTCTAGTAGTCAGGTAAGAGATTGTTCCTTTCCTTTGAAACTACTCTATACTTTCTTTCTAAACTAACAATTCTTGCAAACAACATTGATAGGCTTTTTGATTCTTGGTAGATCTCTCACTTCATGAATTGAATTGATTCTCACCAAATTATCAAAATTCATGTGACACATCTTTCATTGCCATAACCAACTATCATTAATATGAGACATAAAGGAATGATCATCAACAACCTTAAGCTAATAGATGTTTCCAATAGTCCTCTTACCTACTTCAATCATAGTTCCACATCCCTTTCTGATCTCACATCCTTCATCCTTAAGCACAAGATTATATCCTTTGCTACACATTTTTCCAACACTTAAAATATTATGCCTTAAACCATTAACATAGTAAACATCTTCAGTATTATGCTTTCCATCAAAACTGATTAAACCTATTCCATAGATCTTAGCTCCTGAATCATCTCCTAATTTAACTAATCCTCCATACTTTTCAAGTTAATTAACAAACTTACTTTTGTCTCCGGTCATGTGATTAGAGAAGCCACTATCAACAATCCAGTAGTTCTTATCCCGTTTGACATGAAAATAAAAAACCAAAGTACCTTCAACCTTCTCTGGAACACTTTCCTTTACACAAATTTTAGAGTTAGCAAAAGTAGATTCATCTTTTAAAGCTAAGAACAAGCATTTATTTTCTTCAACATATCCATAATCAAATTCATCATCTAAAATACCAGCATCTTCTTTGACATAGTAATTTTTTTTAATCATCTTTCCTTTATTCTCCTTACTCTTATTGTTCAAAGCTTTTCTTGGACATTTTGAAGCATAATGACCTATATTTCCATAGCTAAAAAAATTGAAAGGTAGTTTTCCTTTGTACTTAATAGTTCCCATTTTCATCCTTCTTACAAAGTTAGCTTCCACATCATCAAGATCTTCTCCATCTAAATCTTCCATCTTTTCTAATTTTCTAGCCTTAAATGCAGTTTCCACTTCTGTACCATTTTTCAAATCAAGTTTTCTCATTTCAAATGAAGTTAGTGTACCAATCAACTAATCTCTAGAATAAGTATTAAAATTTTCAACTTCCTCAATAGTAGATACCTTTTCACTATATGAATCAAGAAGAGTTCTGAGAACTTTCTTTACCACCCTAGGTTCTTTGACTTGTGCACCAAGGCATCTCATAGCACTTACCAGCTCATCAAATCTCTACATGTAGGTTGAAATTTTTTCATCTTCAATCATTCACATGGTCTCAAATTGTGCCTTTAGGTTTTGTAGCTTTTCTTGTTTAACCTTGGCATCTCCTTCATAAATAATTTGTAGCTTATTCCAAACATCTTTATCAATCTTAAGATTCATAACTTTAACCAATTCAAAATTTGAAAGACTATTCATTCGAATAAATATTTCCTTCACATTTACCTCATGTGACTTG
The DNA here is from genome assembly GCA_007115665.2 of Sequoiadendron giganteum. Taxonomy (NCBI): domain Eukaryota; kingdom Viridiplantae; phylum Streptophyta; class Pinopsida; order Cupressales; family Cupressaceae; genus Sequoiadendron; species Sequoiadendron giganteum. The sequence continues at coordinate 740,577,360 of CM021102.1, forward strand.
ATTTCATTACTTGTGCTTGGACTATTATGAGGTGAAAAATATTGAGTCTTTATAGCCTTCTCAATCTTGAATCCATGGGATTCCAAATATCCTTCTATCTTTGTCTTCCAAAATGCATAGTTTGTTCCATCAAATCTAGGGTAATCGATTTGTTTCGCTGTCTCGGATCTACCTTAAGTAGTTAAGCTCTTCTCCAAGGAAACATTATCTAATACCAATTATTGAATGAACAAGAAAATTGAGAAGGGGTGGTGACTCAATTGTAACAAATTAATTCATCGAAACCCTCAACAGTAAACAGATCCACATGTATTCATTAAACCCTTATTTTGTTAAAGTGAATAATCATGAAATGCAGATAATAGAAACTAAAATAAAAATACCATACAAAAGATAATACCATATTTACATGGAAAAACCATGGTGAGGATTAGCTCAGAATACAAGTAGTACAAGGGCTCACTGCCAGAATAGGACACATTATCCAAAAAGGATCACAACTAGGGCTCACTACCATAGAAAGAAACACAAGAAGATAGAAGAGATATTTTACATAGAGAACTTATCGATAAAACAAATAATCAACCAAAAATTCTCCAACACTTTCATACCCTTGCATGAAATGTTTTAGACACCTTCAACTCACTGCCTTCAAGAATCTAATACTTTGAATTTAGCACTACTCTACTCATATTCACATCTATACTTTTGCAATTCAAATCTCACTCTTTACTTGCATTGATCTTGCATCTATCTTTCCTCTTTCTTTCATCTAATATCAACATTACTCTTATTTATATCAACCTCAATCTCAAAAACCTTTTCCAAGGTTGGCAATTATTCATTACACTTGAAATTTGAAATTAGGTTGCCACCTAAACATTCCTACAGTGGATAGGAATGAATTTGACCCATATAAATCCTTAATAAGGAACCAAATAGATCCTAATACACCTCAAAATTCTTTCATAAAATTCACATGTAGTGCTAACACAAGGTTGGCCAATACCCATCTTAAAGACTATAAAACATTAAGTACACACTTCCTAAAATCAATCTAAAGCTTTCAAACAACAAGATTCACTTGAACACAATCTAGAATAATCCTCTAACCACTTGAGATTAAAAAAATGCTTCATCCAAACTCGCATCATAAAAATACGTCAACCTAGAACATTCGATAAACCTTATTCACACACTGATGCATGAAACATACACTATACTATACCAAATCAAGTAAAGCCTTGAATTTTGAAAGATACAAACATTATAAGAAACTTCTCAAATTCATACAACCTAAAGCCAAATTTTGGAGAAATGCGGACCAAATACATTTCTCCCAAGCAACAAAAAACATCACTAAAAAATGGGTTCACACACTAGTGAAAATATCTCTCTCTACACAACAATCCAAATACCCAAATTTTGAAAATAACAACCTCTAACAACCTTGAACAACATATCAAATCCATACAGACATAACATCAACATAGAAGAAATGTGGAGCACATACTATAGCACATTTTGAACACTTACACAACACTGTTTTCTTTGTTTATCAAATTTTCTCAAAAGCACTTGGAAACCAAGTACCAGAGACATCATCTCAGCTCATTACTTCATTCCAACACATTTCTAGACACTGCAACATAAAGATAGCTCCATGTACTCACAACACTTCCTCAACATCTCAACTACACATGCACAACCTGCAACAACCTATTTCCCTCTTTTTTTCATAATTTTCTCGGTATCCTCGACATCTTCATCATGCCTTAACTCATAGTTGACATCAATGAAAACAAAATCCTATAGACATCAATGACAACACCTTCATAATAGATATTCATAATGTTTCTCATCCTTGTAATTTCATTAATAATCCCTACATATCAAGATATTTTTACTATTATATTCTCATATTCATGATCTTTTCATGATAAATTTTGTGATGAGTCTAATGGTGGTTATACACCTTGTTTATGTTCCCCTTTACACAAATTTTTCACCCACCACATGTAGGTCTTGATATTCCTTCTTATAAATCCTTTATCTAGTGGTATATTGATGATATGTTTAGTGAGGTGCATAAGATAGTTCTTGGTTTGAAGATAATTTGTTTTGTGATGTGCATCTTTATAAAGCACTAATGATAGAGTCATTTAGTTGAAACAAATACACAAAGTTGCATGTGAGATAATTATTATCTTCCCTAAGTAATAAATGTTACTTGATCATAGTAATTTGATATGTGTATTTGTTGTTACATTGATTAATAAAGCTAAGGAATGAATTTGAGACATGATTTTTGTTGATTAGACCATATATTTTTATATGTTTCTATTTTTTTTTTTTATTAACGAGCTTCAATATGCACTTCTCATGATTTTCACTGTTCATATCCCCATGCTACTTCTTGGGTGATCCAATTGAATATTTCTATGCAACATGATGATACATGATTTTTTATTATCCATTAGGCTTCTTCTTTGGATTTTTTTATCCCTTCCCATTGTAATATTTATTAATTGGGAAAACCTCTTAAAATATAGTGACACAAACAAATGAAAATATCTTAATAATAACCAAAGATTGTAGAAATGCAAGATTTTTGTGTTGAATATTATTTCAACACACTCAACAACTTAGGTAAATTCATAAGATCACTTCACCTCTCCTAAAAGAGAAAAAATATTGAAAATATTAATTCACCCTAATCCCTATGTTATCATGTCATAGTAGTGCTAGATGAATTTGTGATCTATGTTGCTACCACCCTTTCAAGACCCCTATGATAGAGAAATATTAGAATGAAATTGATTCACAATAAAAAAATTTAGTTAGATAAGTGGTTGCACATATGATTGATGTTTTTTATTTAAATTTAATCAAAAAATTGATCCAAAAAATTATATGTTATCACCAATAATAATTATACATGTAAACCCTAGATCTATTTTTTTTAATAAAAGATCTATAATTTTATTTCTTAAATCTAACCAAATTTTTAAATAATATGTAAATATTTATTATGGTTTAGATAAAAAATAAATAAAATAAATATATTTTGAAATGATTTCAATCTCCAAAATTGATGAAATTAGAATAAACCAATTTTGTTTTATCTATATTATGTACATAAAGTTCAACAGAAAGTGGTGCAAGTTTCTACATAAATTTTACAAATGAAATAAATATATTAAATCATTTAATTCATATGTAAGTTCTAGGGTGTGTGTAGAAATATGGGGAACGAAAAAGTAGTCAATTGAGGATGTAACAGAAGAAAAATATAATACACACAAATTATGTATATATTAAAAAAAACCAAAGAGGCTACACTCATTTGAACCTAACCTCCTATCATTGCAATAGGAAAATACAAGTGAGGAATAAAACACACATATTTCGGAGTTGATCAAGTTGCCATTAAAATGCCACCATAATTTCTATGAGGTCAAGGAAGTAGGTTTTTCTATTTTTTAAGTGTAGAAATTGAATAGAATACCATTTTAGCAATTTTGTTGTACTCACTATTTAATATTTTGTAGGAATTAAAAATCCTTCACCAATTGATGAAAACCCTAGTGAAGAGCATGGTAAACCAAATCCTCAACAAAATCCTCTTTCAATTTCTCAACAACCTCCTCAAATGCAAGAAATTCTAATAGGTCAAACTGAAAAAAAATAAAGGGAACTCCAAGAATTCATAAATAGGTTGAAAAATCCAATTGTATTCAGTTCCCATTAGACAACCCTCATTGAGTTAGCCCACAATATTGTGTACCAGTTTTTGACCAAAGTAGGACATTGAAATCAACATTTTACATCAAATTTTTACATTTTTGACACCTATAGCAACTAAACCATTAATTTTTCAAGATGATGTGAACTAGTGATTTTTGGAGATTTTTTCTATAGATTATAAATATATTTTAAAATTTTAAAATTAAAAATAATCCACGAGTTTTTTTAGATAACTTTTTATGACTTATTTTTTATAGTTAACAATATTTTTAAAAGTGACACTACTTAGGTAAATAATAAATTTATTTACCACATGGCTTAAATGGTTCTTTATTAAGAAATTCAACAGTTGGTATAAATGGTCATTCTCCAAATGCTTTGAGTGGACATGGCACATGGAAACATGATCTTGTGAGTCACCAATATTAGTTTGGAGGCTATGGGATAAATTTATGTTGTCACACATGTGATTATCTACTAACTTAATTGCTCATTTGATGATTATGTCAAGAAAGTACAACTATCAAAAATCAGAATAATTAGAAAAGAACTATTGAATTGTAAACAAAACTAACTAAAAGGAAATGTTTTTGGTTGAATCAATGCAAGATTGATCTTACATCTAGGATGCTTATGGAAATTATTAATAAATATATTAAATTTAATTCTTACATTTTAAATAAATATAATAGGTTATTTAGCTCTTCACTTGATATAAAATATGATTTTGTTAGGTATTCCAAAAATTAAGACATTGTATGGTGAGTGGAAAATCATGATGGACCAAATAATACCCAAATGAAAAAGAAACTATTGAAAAATAGACTTAATTATTTTCATGTAAAAAAATGAATGATCTCTCTACACAATCTAAAAAATGTAATAATAAAATTTGTAAGAAATTGAATGTAGTGTATGGGTTAGTTTTTCTTGTAAGTTTTAAATTAATTTGGTGAAAACTATATATTTCATTGAAGCATCACTTTAAATATTCATAAAATAAAAAGGTGTTATTTTGCTAATCTAAGTATGAGTAAAAGTTTTTTTAACCTTTGGTATAAGTAGAGAATGTGCCAATGAATGTGACAAATATTTTTATAAATAAATTACAATTTATGACTATTTTTAGTGTAACTCTAAAAAAGGTTTTGCAACCAATCTAAGTCGAAAAATATGAAACTGAACTTCTTAAAAAATATATAATCAAAGAAGTTTACAACATGACACATCTTTTAGGTTTGAAAAAAGGATTTAAATAATTTGAAACTTATGAATATTTCTTATTTGTATCTATTAAGAACTCAAGTAGTGAATGTAGAAAAATAATAATATTTACCTATTGAATTTATATTGAGACATATTATAATTTGTAAAATCTTAAGAGTTTTATTTACAAAATATTTTTATTTTATTATTTTTAATTATAAAAATGTTTTTTGGCCTCAAGGGAAAAGTCTTAAATATTTTCAAAATTACACTAAATGCATAATCTTACAAGTTTTGGACAAGTTTTGTGACTCCCACTTACCTAATTCTAAGGTAATTTCAAGACATTTTTGGAGGAAATCCAAATTTGAGCTAGAAATGTTAGCAATTTTCATCTAAATTTAAATCAAGATCTAAATCCTAGCACCTTAAGTTTATCTAGTAGTCCTTTTTACCATAGCCATTGTTTGATCCATGGAGATCTTCCGCTCACCTATCAATCAAGTATGTATTTGTTCATTAGTAAAATTTTACTTCTCTTCTTATGTTACTTCTATAAATGTGGATTTTCCCTACACAACTACAAAATTAATCACGCAATTGTGATTCTAGCCATTCTATAAAAAAAGAATCTATCGTAAACTTCAATATAAAAAATATTATTTTTTATTTTTAACCTAAATAAAAATTTGGTTGTTTGGTTGGAGTTTGCACATGATAGGGACAATATCTCCCTTATGTCAAAACCTTTAAGCATGTTGAAACAAGGATTTTGAACACTAATTGAAGGTAATAATTTAACAAATCATGTCGTATGGTTAAGAATGTTGATGAAATGTTTTTGACTAGAGGTAAAGTAGGTTTTGTAGGGACCCTGAAACCCTTTACAAAAAGGAGAGCTACTGTGAAATATAAGCACAAAGATCATAAAATAGCCAACAAGCAGTGAACCAAAAGAAAAACAACTGCCAAAAAAAAGAGGAACATAAACAAAAATTACAAATTCTTTAAAATATCAACAACCTCCATATCATTGTTGATTATCTTTTGATGCACTTCCATCACCTCAGTGATCTCTTTGGTAGGTATCCTAACTTTCAACTTAGTTTTATTGTGAGCCCAAGTACATGGACCCTTTTCACTTACCTCTTTAATAAAAACACTTGGCAAACCAACAACATTCCCAATAGCGTCCATACCACTCGATGCTTCCTCCATCCACTACCTCACCTTCTCATTGAGGATGGTCAAACCCTTATCTTCATTCATCATAAAATACTTTCTAACATCCACAACCTTGTCCAATTTCAAATTATCATGTTCCATTTTCTCTTCAAGAGCCATAATTCTCATTTCAAAAAAATTCTTCAACTTTAACATCTAAACAGTAAAAAAATTTAATGCATCCAAAAGCTGATTGATTTGAGCTTGCAACAAGGACTTCAAAGTGTTAGAAGACTCCCCTACTTTACTAACTGACTCATGGACCTTCACATTAGTAAGACTTAATTTTTGGAAAGCCCATTTAAATAGCTTGAACAGAGAGATGGAACCCTCTTTCGCCAAGCCCAACACACTTTGGTAAATCCTCCTGATTGAAGTTGAAAACATCTATAGCATCCATTCCATCCTCCTAGGAGTCCTTTCTCATATTTTCACTTTCAATAACCTCTTTCCATTTTTGACCAACAATCGACTTCTTTATTTTGTGAAGAGAGCTTTCAATTTCTTCAACAACACTCATCCCTTTATTCTTCGCTTTCAAACCCTATTCTTGCATACCCATATTATCCTACCCACCAACAATATTTGGATGTGACTCAACACCAATAGACTCCTCATGGATCAAAATTTCATTCTACTTATCCATCTTCTGGATACTCCTACCCTTCAAGCCCTTCTTTCTCTTAGACCCACACATAGAAGGCTTCCCAATATTCTCCCCAACATCAGTTTTCTTTCCTTTCTTCAGGGCAGAGGACTCACCCTTCCCAATTTTGCATCCACTGGACTTATCACCAACCACCTCTTCACTACCAGTTTCATACTCTAGAGAGATAGGGGTCCTTTTTCCTTTCTTACCACTCTTTAAAGGAGTAGGAGGCTCTGAGTACAATTCTATTGAGACTTTTGAGTCAAGTTCACATTAGACCCAATCTCATGCTACAAATCCAATTTATTCTACCTACCCTTAGGAAAATTCTTAGTGTAGTGCGTCTCATGTTACTGATACTTTTATTATACTGTTGTGTGTGTTTTTTGATACTATTTGGTTTTTGGTTATGTTTTGATGTGCATACTTGATACTTTGATAGAAATATATTTTGACATGTGATTTGGTTGATGGACAGTTCTATTTCGTTGCTTATGATATTTGAACACATGTGTTGGACATTTATGTTTATGATGTTGTAACTAATTGCTTTATGTTGATGATGTTGTTTAGATTCTGATTATTGTATGTGATTCGAGTGAGAGAGACAGTGTTGCATCGCTCATCCATGAGAACCCTACCTCATCACAATTCTCTTTCACGGTGAGTTTTGATTATGAGTTTATATGTATATGTGTATGTTGTTCAACGTTTGGTGTTATGCAGGACTATAGGTACTAGGTGCCGACTCTACTCACATTGTTAGGTCTGAGCGCGCCCTATATACCCAATGGTTTGATGTGGTTAGGGAGTTGATAAGAAAGTACCCCCATCTATGTTCATGGTTTAGTCATTGTTTGTTCATGTTATCAATTCATACTTTGTTTGTGTGGGTATGGTTTTAGTAATATTTATTAAAAGTTTTGACTTTGGCTATGTAGTTGTCGTTAAATAATTGCTTTCATTAAATTTTATTCTTTGATGTGGATAGTTAAATAATTAAATTACATTTGTAGTGAATGACATTAATTGTCTTAGAAAATAAAATGTGCCAGTTAGTGTTATTTATATTAAGTAGAAATTAGTTGTTTTATTAATATTGCATAGTTTAAATTATTTTGGGAATACCATTTAATTTAAATAAATGTAAATTAATAAATTGTTTTATTAGATATTTAAATTAAGTCATTTGAAATTATTATTATGTTGACTAATTCTAACATCGAGTAATTAATTTAATATTAAATTTAAATTTAAATGTTGCATGATTTATGTGTATTTATCTATTTTGATGATATTTATTTGTCTTAAAAGTCAATTATATTTTAGCAATGAAATTATATTGTTTAAATTTTTGAAGAAATAGTTAGTTTAGGAAATTTGAAAGAAATGCTTAGTTGAAATTGGTGAAAAATGGATTTTAATGCAAGTGGCTATTTTCCATGTGGAGTAAAATTCAGAAATTGTGAGTAACTTTCTGATTATTACTTTTATGGGATTTTATATCCAATCTGATGTTTTTTTTTTTCGAAAAATGGAGAGAGAAGGAAAAAGCAAATTTCTCTGCAATTCTCATTTTCTTAGTTTTTTGGAAAAATGGTGTTTAGAGTATTTCTTTGAAAATTAATAATAAAGGAATTAAGAATTTTAGTTTGCTTTTGGATATTGTTTCTTCGAAATTGGTTCTGTAAGCAGTGGACTTTAGAAATTGGTGAAGAACTTGGTTGTCTAGAAACGCTTGATGTAGCATTTCATCTCCGAATTAATTTCAAGCAAAGGACTCCAAGTAGCACAATAAACTTAAATATCTTTGTTCTTTCCTATTGAAAAGAAAAAAAATTGAAATTTCAAAATTGTATTGTGCTTGCTTGTCAAAAATTTTGTGTAATGAATAATGCATTCTGTGAGTTTTGAATTGTTGTTATTGTGAAATTGTTGTTGTTTAAATGTCATCTGCAACCTTTGAATTTCGCTTTCCTCTTCATTTTTTGTCCAGTATCGTTTCTTTTATTATTTTAGATGTGTGAGTTTGGCTGGCAAAGCATCTTGAAACTTATTTTTATTCTTGAATAAATTGTCTCTGCTTTGATTCATCCATTGATATTTCTTATCCAATTACTCTGTAATTTTCATTTACTAGAGACATTCCTGATTTTATTTTGGCTGCCTTTCGCATTCTGACTTTTGTATTTCACCATTCTTGTGCTTATGTGCCTCCTCTGCTATGTGACTCTATGGTTATTTTAATGGAGTTGTGTTAAATTATATAAATATAGATTGTCTTATGCTTATTCTACAATTTTGATTCAGAGTTCTTATGGATCTTGATATTATTATTTTTTTTAGTGCCTTTGGGTTTTGACGTCGTAGGCGTCCCCATCTTACTAGCTCCATTCTATCTTGAATGGTTGCGCAACAACCATTAGGCTACTATGTGCAACCATTCAAGATGGGTTGCGCCCTTATCCTTGTCATGCCCTCTTAATATATGTGGGTTGCAAATTAAGTGTGGACTGCTTTATGTGTCCAACATGAAGTTGTATCTTTTTTTGGATATTAAAGTTGAATTTATATATATATATATGTGTGTGTGTGTGTGTGTGTGTGTGTGTGTGTGTGTGTGTGTGTGTGTGTGTGTGTGTGTGTGTGTGTTGTCACCATTCCTTGTACTCAGGAAGGATTTCACTGATATTTTATTTGAGGATTTAAATTGTAATATACATATATGTGTATTTATATATGTAAATGTATATATGTATTGGTTTTGTTTAGAAAATATGGAGGTATTAAATCTATTGATTATGGTAATTTCTAGTAGTGTGAAAATCTATTTATTTTGCTGACAGTTACACACACACACACACACACACACACACATATATAAAGATATATATATATAAATATATATATGTGTGTATATAATTAAATATATATTTGTAGTTGAGCAATTATGATTTTTCTATTTCTGACATAATTGAACAAAAATTATATTTTTATTAAATTCAAATTTGAGTATGATTTTTATTGAACTTTTATTTAGAAAAGAATGGGCAAATTTAGATCCAACGATTATGAAAATTAGATTTAGAGATTATTTTGTTTTGGAAAAAGAAATAAAACCAGAAAATAAATATTCTATAAGATTAGTTTCTAAAAATATTCACAAATTTTTTATAATTTTTTTAATAGTTTAAGTTAAAATACTTTATTTCCACAATGAATATTATGAGTTATAATAAATTTTATTTACAGTAGTTTAATTATATTTAATGATTTAAAAATGTTGGAATTGTTATTGTTATGCAATATGTTTATTATGTCAGTTTTATATTGTTTGCAAACATGATTTTTAATTGGAATAATGTATCATTTAAAAGAGTTTTTCTTTTAATTGAGAAAATGAGTTGTTGATTTATTTATTTGTGAAGAGCTATTTATTGTACATCTAGAAACTTTTATTTAATTTGTTTCATGCTTTTGGGAAACATGTGTTATTTTAGTTCCTGGGTAGATGTTTACTTACCTCCAGAGGCTAGGGGAAGTTGTGTGTTTTCATGTTTGTTGTTGTACTTCTATATCTATCTTTTTACCTTGAGGATATGTGTATGGGTGGTACCTCCTTGTTTCAGGGTTTAAACTTTATGTAGTCACAAGATGGTCATGCCTCATGTGTTTTGATTTAAAGAATGCCTTTATGTTTTTGAGTATTGAGGTATACCCTTTACTTGACTTTAGTCTTTGGGTAACCACAGGGGAGAGTGGCTCTTCATGGGGGCCGGTGTACAAGTAGTTGTCCATGGAAGAGTTCCCTTAAATAAGTGATAACCTAATTAAAGTATCTAGTGGGTTGGGTTAGATAACACATAACAAGACTAAAACATGCACCTCACCCCTTTCGTTAGTGCTCTCAAAGGCTAAGGATGGGTGGGAAGACTTGGTTGGTAAGGTCACTGCCTTGTCTCCATGAAAGGTAAGTGGCTCTGCATGAGTCACCCTATGGGCTAGCGCCTTGAGATAGGTTGTTTGGTTAACCATAGAAGGAGGTGGATCCTAGTGTTAAGGTAGTTTGGTGAATCCATGTAAGGTCATTCGATGACACTCTCTCATTGTTCCCATTGTTTTCCCTTGCTCTTGTTGCCTTTGGAGTATTATTGTTGTTGTTGTTCATGTTTTTATGTGGTTTGTATGTTGTGTTGTGTTAGTCCTTTACATTTTTTACCTTGTTGGATGAGGTTTCTTTCTTATCAACTCCTTGTACGGGGGGTGGACCTTCGGGTTCAAAAGGTTTGGTGGAACATGCAAAGCACCCATTGGGTCCCCAAGTGATGATCATGATGCAAAAGAAATTGTAGTGATCTCAAAGCTTCACACAAAGAAGATTGTACCATATTTTGTATTCAATTCTTCATTATTGTATTCTTTTGGATTATGTTGTACACTTCCAATTATTATAAGGGAAGCAACTTTGTAATGTAATACTAGCTTCTCAATGTGTTGTATCTATGGAAATATGTTCCACGAATGTAATTATGAACTTGGAAGTTGTAATGTAATAATATCATATTCATGTATTTCTTTATTTATCTTATTCATGTGTGGATGTATCTATATCTATGTCATTTCTTATCTACGCTTCTATTATTAATTTTAATTTGGTTTCATTTAACGTTGAATTGTTAGTTGGGTTCATTTTCGAGTAGCGCACCATGTTACCCCATGGGACTTGGTTGATGTTATATGATTCATAATAATGTTGATTAATTATTTAATTATATTTAATGTAATTGTTGTTTTAAAAAAAATTGTTTTGTTTATTTTTTAGTAGTTGTGTACAATGGGGTTTGTGTGGTGGGGCGTTACACTTAGGGTGATTAGGAATAAAATAGGACTTAGCATAATCTGAAATTAAAAAAATAAGGCCAACATGAAGAACAAGATTTTTAGGATTGTGCCTCTGATCCTTAATACCACATTCCAAAGATGCCAACAAATAGAAAGGAAAGTAGACCTTCTTCTTGTGCCTAAAATGGTTGAGAAGAAAAAATAATAACCAGAGAGGACAAAGAAACATCCATCAAGTGTTAAGTATCTCATGAGTTCTTTTGCGATGCCTCCCGAAATAGCGTTAGTTGAGTTACGATAATAGCCACCACATTTAGCCTTCTCCAATTTCTTCATTTCATCTTCCTTAAAGAAAATATCCAACACAACATTCGACTCCTTCTTGTCTCTATAAAATTCCCTACCCTTAGTAGAAAGGCTCATGATACCAGAAATAAGGTCTTCAATTATGTCAAATTTAGTCCCACCCAGTTTTAAAACCCTGTTATACCAACCCTTAACAAAAATCTTTGTCAACTTCGGATCATGCCCATGAAGTCTCTCAATAAAAGGCGTAATCCCTCCCAACTGCAGTCATTCCAAAAAAATTACATTGGACTTCAAAGTATCACAAGAGAAAGGCTTGAATCTATTCTATTCTTCTCCCATGATCACAAACACCACAAACCCCAAAAACTAGAGAAAATTGCAAAAAATTGAGAAGAAACCTTGAGAACAAGGCTATGGAAAAACCCACAATCCGTGTGGAAATGGTAAGGTGGAAGAAGGTAATAATGATTCTTGAAGGTTTCCCCTTATAGATGATATTCAAATCAACAAAAAACAAGGTCAAATCCAAGTTGGAGTCACACCAAGAAGTAACCTTCCACATGACCAGGCTCATGTGGAAAAAGGTAGTGATGAAACAAACCCCTCAACATTTTTGTAGTTTTTTATTAAGACAAAAAAGGGCATCGATGGGAAGGGGATCATCCCCTTCCCATATACAATGTTCACTAACCCTAATGTTAGAAAAAACATCATCTTAACCATTACCCTCTCTAAATATATACAACATGTAGCATTCATCAAAGGAATTCAATATTTCCACCACATCTAAGATGAGAGATTCAACTATCCATGAAGGGGGTGTGGATTTTTTCAGGTAATTAATAACATTTAGAGAATCCCCCTCTAACCAAACCTTCCTAAATCCTTTAGATTGAGAAACCTTCAACTCATGATAGGTTGATGCAATGTTAATGTCACTAGATAATTATTTTTATAATTGTTAGTGTGGGCAAGAGGTATTCAATCCATAGATTTTCTAGCTATTTTGAAGGAGATAGATTAGTCCTCAATTACAACTTTGAGATGTCAAATGAAATGGTTCATGCTTTTATTAGAAACACAACAACTAGATGGAGGGAAAAAATAGGTTTGAATTCACAATTTGAACTTAAAATATCTTTGGATCATTTATGTAATTGTAGATCTAATTGAGATCATTTATGCAATTGTGAACCTTACCCTAGTTCGAGAAATAATGAATATAAGGATTGGAATTAATTCCTAGGAATGAGTAAAAATGGAAGTAGTAATAGATTAGGCTATGTGCCAACCCTTAGTATAAATCTTGCCACTTGCACATTTGTTATTAGAAAAATGATAACCTAGCCAAAGTGTTTCCAAAACAAAAGGGAAAATTTTACAAGGTATACATAACTTGGATATCATTTTACTTTCCATTCTCGATTATGCACAAGTATAAAAGTTTTTATTTGTTTAATTAGTGTTAAGTGGAAAAATAATTTGAGGCAAGACTCTCTCAGTGGATACAAACCAATATCTCCTCTATAATATCAAAACACCTTCTTCATTAGGCCTACTTAGTCTAAACAAATATATTTGTAATCTCTACATAAATATTATAATCAATTTTCCCTATGAATTCAAACAAATTAAACATAAAAAAAGATAAATTTAGATTTCTATTTCATCACCCAACTTCCTATCATTTAGACTCAACCCTCTTTTTTATACTATCTTACCTCAATATATTAGTTTTCTATAGCATTCAAAACATATGATCCAAATCTTTAAAAACCACATAAAAAAAGAGGGGAATTTTTTTATCATTTACATAAGTAAAAATGCACAAGTTTAAATTATGGGTCATTTTCATGATCTCCTTTCATCATATCCACATCAAACAAACAATCAACGAAGGTTTAGTAGAGAGGACCAAAACAAGGTGAATAATTGAGGTTCTCTATAATACCCCTCCGTTTTGTTTCTTGTTCGGTTTGCTTTATGCTATGTTTCGGTTGCAGATTACTTTGATACTGGATATACTTTGTTATGATGTTTTGATCGCTACTATTGAGCGAAAACTATTATTGTGGGATGTAATTATCTGATTATTGTTTCACATGCATTATGGATTAATGATATTGTAGAGTTAACATGAGATGTTATTATGAGATTATTGGAATTATGATGGAAGTGTCAGTTTTGATGAGTGTATTGGTGAAGAGGACGGGTTCGCATTACTCGCTTGCGAGCGCCCTATGAATCCGTAATTTCTTCTTCACGGTGTGTATTATATGCTAGATATATTGTATGATGTTTTTTACTTGTTTTTTTCAGGATTGCAGGTACATGACATCAACTCCACCTGGTTTCACAGGTTTGAGTGTATCGATCCAACGGTTAAGTTGAATGGAAGATAGTAGCTAGATAACATGTGTCAAGTCTATGCCCTAGCCTTAGTGTGTCATCAGTCGTGAGTGTTGAGTCATAGTTTACCTTATTTTCATATTATTTGATTCTGAAAGGTGCGTGTTTATTTAACCAATATTTAGAATAATTGCATTTAAATCATGTTGATGGTTATTTAATTTAAATTATGCAATGTGGGTAAAAGTTTATATTTAAATTATTTAATTATATTTAATTTATTTAATTAATTATATTTAATCCATACGGGTTGAATTTAGTTATTAAATAATTAAATTAATTAATTAAACGTGATGCAAGAGAATGAAAGGAAATAAAAGAATTAAAATTAATTTTGGGTTTTAATTTCAACGTGTGGAAATTAAATTAGAAATTGTAATTAAATGTTTATTTGGAAAATTAGTTGCAACTTTGAAAATTAATTTATTATTTTAAATTGCATTTTAAATTGAAATTGAAATATCTAATTTGCATGTAAATGTGAATTAGGGTTGTAAAAATTGAAATTGAAATTAAAATTGAAATATCTAATTTGCATGTAATGTGAATTAGGGTTGTAAAAATTGAAATTGAAATTAATATTTAATTTGTATGTAATGTGAATTAGGGTTGTATTAGGTATTTTTGATTTATAAAGAATACATGTTTTAATTTTAGAGGAGAAGATTTTTAGAAAAATTCATTTTTATAGCAGAGAAGAAATTTTGGAAAATTGCACAAGAAGGGTTTGAAGAAAATTTTGATTGTAGAATTGATTGAAGGAAAGATTGTTTGCATTTGTTGAGTTTTGGATTGGATCCTTTGGAGGATTGAAAAAAATTTAGGAAATCTTTGGAGGAGGCTTGCATCAGAAATTCATCTCTTCTCGTAGCTTCTTGTACCAGGTTTTCCTCTTTGTATTTTATTGTTCTTGATTGTTTTTTTTTTAAATAGTAGTGATTAAAGATTTGTTTGTTAAATCTGTTTTAGAAAACAAATTTGATATTAGAAGAAAAGAATTAAATAAATTTACAGCTTTTGCTTGTGAAAATTCTTGAGTGAAAATTGTGAAAACCTTAGTTGAATTTAAACTATTTGAGGAAATCAATTATGTTGTTATTGAAATCAAATATAGAGATTGAACAATGCATTTAGAATGTTTTAGAAAATGAAACACTCTGTTTATTATTAAAAATCGGATTTTAAAATTTACAGGATAGTTATATTTTTCATTGTAAAATGGTTTGGTTGCGTCGCCTATAACTCCACTTACACAAACTGGGTTGTTAGGAAATTTAAAGGGTTTCTACAACTTGGAATTTTCTTATCCTTGTCAAAAAATCACAAACACCCATATCATAGTTTTTGAGTTATGCTTGAAACATGAGACTGCTATTAAGTTATTTTCTCATGGCTGCTCTGAAAATAAAATAATAATAAATTGATATTTATAAATATTAATATTTTATGTATTGTTATTATAATATTAAAATATTATTTAATAATATTTTATATTATAATTTATAATATTAAAGTATTATATTTATTTATATTATTTTAAATAAAATTTGTAAATTAGATTAGTGGAATTAAAATTATAAACGTATGGGGAAATTATTGTTTATTTTAGAAATGGCATGTTAAAATTTAATTGAAGGAGTTAAATATTTGATTTAAAGAATGCATAATTTAAAATTTAATTGTGAAATTTAAATTCATGTGTAAAAGTTCCAATTATTAATTTGATTTAATTGGAAAAATATATATATTTTGGAAATTTAATGATAAGGGATATTTTATTTTGAATTAAACAATTTGATATTCTGTAAAGAATAGAAGATATGTTAATGATTAAATATATTTAAATATATTAATTTATATTTAGTATATATATATTGAAGGTATATATCCATTTGAGATAATAAATAATATTTTATCTTATTTTATTCTATTGTTTGCAAATTGGGTATTATTAGTGTTTTAAAAGAAATGATTAGTATGTGTAGAAAATGTATAGAGAAAGATATTTTTTTTAATAGAAGTAATTACTTGATTTAAAAGAAAATATTTATTTTGTTAATATGATTGAAAAAAATATATTGAGATGTATATATATATCCATGAGTATTTTCAATCAGTATTTACCTTGTTTTATTTAAGTGCGTGTAATTTAGCTTTTGCATGAAGAGTTTAAAAGATAAGTTTTGAATGTATGGTCAAAATTGATAAGGAAAAAGATATTTAAATATATTGAAAAATTATAGAAATATTTATATTTAAATGTTTTAATTAATTAATGAGATTTAATTAGAAACAATATGAATGCGTGGTCAAATAGATAAGCCAAAAGATATATTTATACATTGATGAAATTGCATGTTTTTAAATGGATAGTTGAAGAGACATAGACTCCGGATAGAAAATTGAAAAGATTGTTTGCAATAGTGTTAGGTTGTATTAGAAGTAAATTTAGGAACTAACTATATTGAAAAAGACAAATAGTTATTATGTTTTATTTAGTTCCATGGAGTAATCTAATCATTGTGAATGGAATATTAAAGAATATATGTAATTAAATTTATTAATATATATTTGGTGTCTATATAATACGGAGCATATATATATAATTATATTAAGTGTAAAATTCATTATCATATTTTATTTTAATGAGATTCATGCAATATACTATTGAATAGAGATTTAAAAATGGATTGATTAGTGTATATGGAAAATGGATAGAGAAACAATATGTTATTATATTAAAGTGATTGAATGTTTTAAATAGAAAATTGAATGAGATGTAAGATTTGGTTAGGAAATGGAAAGAGTTTACTTGCACGGATTTGTGTCGATTTAAAAGTAAATTAAGAAGTTGTTTTATTGATGAGGCAATCAATTATGTTATTTAATTAATTTCTATTTAGAATAATTGAATCATTGTGATTGGATTATGAAAGAGATATGGATTTAATATATCCAAAAGTAGTATCTTCCTCATGATTATCTTAAAGGATTTAATTCTCTGTATTCAGTAAGGGAAGTAAGTTTAATTGTTTTAGATTTCCAATAATGAAAGGGGAAATAAGGGTTATGATTATTTTAGATGATCTAGTTATCATGTCTTTGACTTTGTCAACACTCCCTATTGAATGAGTATGGATTTAGGAAATCCAAATATTAGATTTGATTAATGACTTGAATGTTTTTGTTGCTATGTCGTCAAGTTGCATTGTTGATTTTGGGATTTAGTGTTACTCCTAAATTATAAGCCTTCCAGAAGATCTTAGAGGATAAGTGTTGTTGAATTTTATGTCATCCAATTGTTTTCCCTTGAGTAGTGCATGGCATCTTTTCAATTTTACCCATGAACGAGGATGTTTTGTACCTCCTGTGAAAGGAGTGGACTATGTGTTGTTGCCTCCAAGATGTTTGGAGTGAGTTTTTTTATTTGTTTCCTCCTGTGAAAGGAGTGGACTATGTGTTGTTGCCTCCAAGATGTTTGGAGTGATTTTCTTTTATTTGTTTCCTCCTTGTGTTGGAGTGGTTACGATGCCTTGTTGGTACGCACTTGTGTTTCCCTTGGTGATTGGTTGTGAGTGCGTTGTCCATTAGAAGAGTGGCTTTTGATAGGGGTCGGAGCCCAAAGTGGTAAACCGAGTAACCTTCAGAAGTGAGTTAATCAAGTGATAATTAAATTAATGTACTTAGATGATTAGGATGTAGTTCACACTAATCAAGATAATTTAATCCTCACTCATAGACACAAGGGCTTGTTTAGACTTGGGATGAGTGAGAAGGCCTGGAATGGCAAGATCAACTATCTTGTCCTTACGAGAGGTAGTTGATTCCGCATGAGTGAGTATGAGTGTCGGGATTTGGTTGAGGCCACCAAGATTACCAGAGCCTATGAAGAATGCCTAGAGGAAATCTCATGACAAACCTTGCGATGACACTCTATCTAGGACAACTGTTGTTAATTGTTTTATATGTATAGTTTTGTGAACATACTTGATTATTATTATGTCTGGAAGCAATGTGACCTATGTCAGTGATGTTGGAGTTGTACTTAATTCGTACTTGTATGGTAATTGATTTGTACTTATTATGGCATTTGTTTGGTTATATCAGTATGAGTCAGTATGAGTCTGCCTTTAGTTAGTGGTTGTAGATCTTTGTCCATGTTACTTTGTTACTATCTCCTAGCATAGGGGGTGGGCCTTCGGGTACCACATTGGTTGGGTGGAACATGCACCAAAACCGTTGGGTCCCCATCTATCTTCAGTACTTGGTGGCGAGAAATCCAAATGGATAGCTTGTGGTTCTTGTTGTAATTACTTGCATTGTAATATTTTAACTTGTATAAGTTATTTTATCCCTCTTATGTTTATGAGGTGGAATTTTGTAATTGTACCCTTGAGTACTATTGCCTCATTCTGGGAATGAGTGATGTAACTATTGGTTTAAGATAATGTTTATAAGATTGTATCTTGGTTGATTATCTTATTACGTTATGTGGTATTCTTATGATATATGATGCTTATTTCATAAGTTATAATGCTACGGTTATATGTAATATGTATGTGTGGGTTTTAATAATCCTAACTTTGTAACCTTAGAGGTTGTTGTTAATTAGTAAGTGAATGTGTATGTTAAATGCATTTCATAAAAAAAATTGGTTCGCTTAAGATGTTAATTGCAACTTCCTTTAGGGTTACTTGGCGGGGCATTACATTCCCTTCCAATGGAGAGATTGTGATTTTCACATGTTATGTAAGCTAAAGTATGTGTTTATTCATTTCCTTTAAGGTTTATTGATTTAACTAGATCCATATTATATAATACATATACTATTAAGGATGGTGTATATTTTGTAGTTTCTATTGAATTTATATTTAATTGGATTTTTTTTATTGTAATAATTAATGTATAATTATTGGGTCTATTATAAAGCTCATAAAAAATTGAATTGTATCTTGTATATATTTTGAGGATTGGTTTTAATTTTTTGTTTTGTTTCTTTATTATTCTCAATTAAAATTTTGGGTGTAGAGTTAGCTCATGTGTATTTAAATGATTTTATAACCTACAAATTTAAATCTAAAATTTGAACTTAAGTCATTTTCCTCCAACTAGATATTATGAACCAACTTGAACATGAAATTATTTAACTTGTGTGCTAAGATATTGTATTCAAGGGTATTAAATTGTGTGCTAGACTAATTAATTATCTACACACCTTCCAATTCACATTATCATTCACAGAGAATAACATAATTGTTAGAGAAATTTGTCTCAACCTTGCAATTACATAAGGTACAGTTGATAAGTTGCAATTATTGTAAATTTGGATCGTTCATCATTAGGTCTCAGATCGTATGGTCGATATTTTGTTGGATTGACTTGCCCTAGAAGGTAACCCTATTTTATGAAGGCATTGTATTACGACTATGTATTGTGATGTATTCTAAGAGTCTAATAATAGGCATGGTGCCTCTAGATCTCTTGTTAGTGATACTCATGTGAGAAGCTTGCTTTGCAAGTATATTGCAATCTTTATGATTTTTGAATAATATTTTGGGTAGATTAGATTGGACTATGGGGTTTTTCTCTCAAAAGGATTTTCCCCATGTAAATCACTGTGATGTATGCATGATATTTATGTTTATTTCTATTTAAGTTTTTCATTATCCTCCTCTCAAGATTAGTGTAGGAAGTTGTTTTTCTACCTTATCTTCCTTACAAGTGGTATTTGAGCTTGATCACTTTTGGTTTTAATTGTGGTTTATTGGGTTTCAAGGAGAATAGAGGTGAATAAATTTTCTAGAAATAATTTTGAAATGTGGAAGCTAAAAATGGAGGATATATTGATAGATCAAGATTTGTGGGATGCTATTGATGAGAATGTTTCAAGGCCTATAGATGCTACTTTGGCTGCTCAATATGATGTTATGGATCATAAAAGCCAATGGTCCAATCAGATTGTGATTGGAATAATTTTTTTTAATCAATTTCCTTGAAGAGACCCTATACAAAAATTATGGAGGAAACTTGGTGAGATGTGTCAAGCCAAATCTTTAGTGAATAAGATTTTCTTGAGGAAGAAACTGTATTCCTTGAGAATGGAAGAGGGTGGATAAATCATAGATCACCTGGAAGCATTCAATATGTTGATGTCTTACTAGCATCATTTGGTTTCAAAATGGATGAGGAGAAATGTCAGACCTTTCTTTGTTCTTTGCCCGATTTGTGGGATTCTCTTGTTATGGATATTGGGAGTACTTTTTTTATATTGAAGGTTGAAGATGTGGTGGGTTATTTTATTTTCAAGGAGATGAGGAGGAAGGGTATCCATTAGTTCCAAGGAGGCCTTAAATGTTCATGGAAGACCTAAGGAAAAAGGCAAGAAGAATGAGATGTATGATAAATCCAAGTCCAAGGAGAGATCCAAATCTCTTGGAAATTCCAAAGTTATTTGTTGAAACTGTGGTAAGTCTGGACATATTTGTAAGGACTTCAAAGAAGAAAAGAAGAACAAAAAGAATAAATTTGATTATGATTTTGAGTCCAATAAGGAAAATTGAGATGCATTCATTATAGCTTTGGAAACTAGTTTAGGTAATGATGCATGGTTAATTGAATCAAGTGCATCTTTCCATATGACCCTTAATAGAGATTGGTATTTCATTGGGATTGGGTTGGATGGATGGATGGTCACTAGGTAATGTTTTACACTCTTCAACAAGTTGATGAGCCATAATACAATTTCTTCATTTACACTCTTTTGTACTTCTATTTCTTCTCGCACAAATTTCAGCTTGTGAAAGGGTAATTGAGGCATTCCCACAATTGGTCTCTTTTTCTCTTTGGAGGAGTAATTGAAGGGACCACCATTGGTTTAGAGACCACTAGATTGCTAAGTTTCAGCCTAAATTCTTTTTTTATTTAAGAGGCACAAAGATAATTACATGATTATCTCTTGGTCTTTTATAGGATGGCAGAGGTGGAACCACATCATATATACCAAGTGGGTGGGGGAGGATACTCAATTTGGACTTAGGTCTTTCCACTACCTATGGGGTAGGAGGGATAAACATGGAAGCCATTAGATATCGAGGAGCCTCAGGTGGAATATTTATAAGGGATAACTTACATATAATCTTAGTTTTAATCTTTTGATATGAAAGAAAAAATACTCACGGGGTTTGACAAGTTGGACTAGTTGAGGCAAAAAGTAATTTAGTGGAAATTTTCTATGGTAAATAGTATGTATTTATTCTTCAAATGAGAATTTAAGAAATTTGTGAATAATTGATGGGACTACATTCATGAAGCTTAGCCATAGAAAACCCAACTTCACACAAAACTGGTTCAACATCAAAATTATGGTAAATGGAACATCAAATTGTTTAGTTCTAACCTTGACCGAAAGAGTTTTAGACCAATCATAGGGTGGATAGAACCATCATGAGCTTTTAAAAATTCTTCTTATTGTTCATAATTATCCTTATAGAGTTCATGAAAATATAAGAGCTCTTTAGTGATCACATTTACTTCACATATGGGATCAATGAGTATTCCCCTTGTGGGTATATCATTAATTTGATTGGTGATATAAAGAGGGCCATCAGGTGTAGTTATAGAGGAATCAATATGTCTGAAATGAATGTCAGGAAAAATATTGCTTTTAATCTTACATGGGTGTACTTCAATCATGTTTTCAATATTGGATAAATTATTATTTTCTTTATTATCATGATATTGAACAAAAAATATTGAATGGATTGGCAATGGATTTGTAAATATTCAAAAGTTATGGTTAGGTGGTGAGACTAATTTATTTCCTTTGTTATTATCAACAACCAATTGGATTTGGTTAGAGTCGATGAGGTCTTACACTTGGTGTTTAAGACACATACATCTTTTTGTATCATGTCTAGATGTATGATGGTATTGAAAAAATCCTTTTGCATCAAATTTTGGTGGTAGTGGTTTAGTTATTCCAATAGACCTAATTGGAGGAAGTTCAATCATATCTACTTTGTTAATGATTTTTATCAAAATCTTCATTCATAAATTGTAAGTTTTACAAGTTATATTCAGATATGAACATGACCTAATTAAGTTTACAAAAGGCTTTAAACTATGCAAACGTCAGGTTCACCAAAATGTGACATTAAAAGAATGGATTTAGGGTGTAAATCACACTTCTTCCAATATCACAAGGGAAAGGACTAAAAATGATCTCAAAGACCCACTTGGCTACTAACCTCAATGGAAGAGCTAGAATGGTGGATGAAGGTTTTATTCCTTTTCTTGAGATATGTATGTGATGATTAATTCATTATTAATTAATTTAATTTGATAATGCAAATATGTACCTAGGTTAACTATAAAAATGTAGCAATCTAAGATGATTTCTATAAAATAAAAAACTAAAAACTAGAAACGAAGTTCAAGAGAATAGAGTGCAAATAAAAAGAAACCTGAAATTAACATTTGATCGTGAGATGGATAAACAAGGGTGCTAAGTGCCTTAGACCTGAAAAGTAGACACTCAAAATAAAAATCCAATTCTCAGTTGGTATTTTTCTATAAGTTCTTCTTTGGACTCAATATCATAACTTCATCTATTGTTGATAAAATCCAGTTTCCCTAATTTATTAAATTTTAGGTCTTGAATGCTTGAATGAACAAATAGGTCTTCAATCCTCTCCAATTTTTCTTTAGATTTGCAACCTACACACAAGAAACAAGGGAAAGGTTTGTTTCATATAGAGGTTTTCCTAAGTCGAACCCCCATATGGTATGTCTACCTCCACAATGACTATGATGATGTAAAATAGAGCTTACGCTTGGTCATGCAGAGGCTAAATGATAAACAAGCAAAAAATTGATAATTGGTGCAACTCAAATCACTTAGATTTGTATTCCTTGATGGACTAAAGTCATTTTACTCATCATCTTAAACAAGAATTTGGATCCTGATTTGAAGTCCTACAAGTGTTAGTACTCAAAAAATAAATAAACATGAAACATAAACAAACTCACATGAAAATATGATGCATTATTAACATGATGCTTGATTGAAATAATCTTCCTATAACTCTACTAATTCTACTCTTGGCTACTCAATCTCTCAATTCAAAGTGCTAAGGTTGCTTCTCAAAATTTCTAGGCTTTCAAATGATGAGAAAGACTAGTATTTATATGTAATTATTTAATTTCCCACAACTTAATTATTGATAGCCAAAAAATAACTTTGGATTTCTAAATGTTAAAATTCCAATACTGGTTTATATTTGAATTGGGGCCAAAATAGGCAAGACAAGGGCACTAGGCACCCTAGTCTAGACCTATTTTGAGGCTTTAAGCATTGGTAAATAAATATTGTTGGCAAGAGACACTGCACAAGTCATATGGTGTTGTCATTGATGGAAACCCTAGTTAGTAATCCAATTTGCACCTCAATAATTTCTTATATCGAAAGTTGGACTGAAGATATGTATTATCTGTCAAAGCTAAAATAGGGCATCTGACAGAGTTGTGTACATTGACTCATATGTAATTTTCTATTATCATTTTGTGTTGTGGATCTTAGGGAAGGTCTTTTTATGTATGAACTATCTTATCTTTCAATCATCGAGGTTCGTACTGATTGGTGTGCAAGTTAGAAGATCCAGTTTATTGATTTTCAGTCTAACAGTGCAAAAAGGCTGACTAAGATGAGTGTAGAATGTTGTGGATCTTCGAAGAATGATTGTTTAAGGTGTTTCATGTTTGAGACATGTTTTTTTGTATTCTTACTATTTCTTGGTCGACATTGTCTGATTCACTTTGATAATTGTCTATGGATTGGCTAACAGTTTGTGCAAGTCTCATATTTTGTTAAAGTCGACATGCAGTTATTCTAATATCTAGTTGTGGATATATATAATCGATCATTCATAGAATTTTGATACATGATGTGAGAGTTAGAAGAAATATAGATTGATTGTGTGTAGTCTCACTTGAGCAGAACAAATATTGGTGATTCGAATTAAATCAAGTAGAGTTTCAAGAGTAGAATTAGATAGAATGTGAAGAATGTGACCAATGTGCTTAATCAGAACTATAATCAGGCATTAGCAGATGCTATCTCATAGTTCATCCATTCTAGTTGTTTTTTGGATGTCACTGTAAGACAATGAGTCTTATTTTGGGCAAAAATCCTTTTGTATTTGAGCAATGAGCTCTAGGCAGTGTGCTCGAATGCATGTGCATTCCATTTGTAAACACTTATTTTGACTATACTCAAATTGTGGATTAACCTCCACCGTGGTTTTTCCCCTAACATGGTTTCCACGTAAAAATCCTTGTTTTATGGTGTTATGTTTGATTGCCTTATGTTCTTGCATCTTTCTTTTGGTTCAATGCTATAAGTGGTTTAAAGATCAAGTTAATAAAGCTAAATTTTGCAAAACATTGATTCACCCCCCTTGCAGTGTTCCTTGATTCCAACAATTGGTATCAGATCCTTGTTCCTCTAAAGAAGTTTAATAGCTTGGGGAAGATCTGGGAAGTTGATTCAATGGATTCCAGTAGTCTTCATCAACAACTTTTGGTGGCACTAGATGATCTTGATCAGTCCAAATCTGAAGTTTGAGAATTGCAAGCAAGCCTCAGGAATGCTGAGAAATTAATTCAATCATTGAAATATCAAATCAATAAGTCCAGGGAAAAGAGAAAGGAACTCTATGATCAAATCAAGCAAAAAGAGAGTAAAATCATGGAAGATGAACACCTAAGTCAAACCTTGAAGGAAAAGATTGAAGAATGTGAAAAGCTCACCAGAGATAATGTTGTCCTAAAGCATGGGATGGAATCTATTATGATGACGATGACCAAGGAGATTGAAGAGAGAAAGAAGAATGAAGAGAATCTTACTTAGTACTTGAAAGAAAGATCTGATGAATGCAACAAATTCAATCAGTTGGAGCTTGAATTACAACAATCCAAAAACAATGAAGAAGAGCTCGAAAGACAGATTGTTATTCTTAGGGATGAACTTGCTACTACAAATGAATACAAGGAGAATTTCAAGATTAGCTCAGCTAAGCTTGATGAACTAATTTAAAGTCAGAAGATTGGAAGTGACAAGTAAGGTCTTGGATATGAGAAAGGAGAAAGCTCTGGATCTGGTCAAATGAAATTTAGGTCAGGAAATCAAATGAGCAAAGCTAGAATGTATCTGGTAAGACAACCCAATGCTCAAAATTTCAATGGATACTATTTTATTTGCAATAAATTTGGTCATATGGCTACTCAATATAGAAGTCGAATCAATCCAAGTGGTCCATCATTTTTCGGTCAGTGTTTCAATTGCAATAAGTATGGTCATAAGTCAATTGAATGCAAAAATATGACAAACAACTTTTTCAATAGAAATGTTAGATGTTATGCTTGTAATAGATTTGTCCATATTGATATCCAATGTAGATCAAGAGAAAATCAATGGAATAATTGGTTTGGACAAGGAAATGTTGTGTGCTATAAATGTAACAAATCTAGTCACATTGTAAGATTATGTAGAAGCAGGAAGGGTTAGGTAAATAAAGGGAAAAATATGCAAACGAATGATAAGAGAAAAGGAAAATTTATTGTGGATGAGATCAAGAATAAAATGAAGAAGAAATGGGTGAAGAAGAGTGCTTCTGATGCAGGAAATGACTCTACACCAGAATTTGGTGCTGAAAATTCCTCCAGGAATTAGTTTAAGGCCTCTAACCTAGGGGGGTCTCTCAAGAAAATATTTTACCCCCTGTTGGTAGTTGGTACCATAATGTGGTGATTTGCAATGATGGCATTAATGATATACATATCTTTTGGGAACACTTGTGGAGGAAATTTATGCAAAATTAAAGGTTCACAGAAGAATATTCTTCCACATACTATGAAAATAGGGTATATGGAAGACCTAGGGCAAAAGCATTTATTGCGATAAAAAGTTAGGTGCATGAATGATAAAAGGTTACTTCTATTCCTCATTCATCACTTTTCATTTTGAGAAGAAGTTTGGAGAGCTCTGCAAGCGAATTTTGGTGTGATACAAGTCTAAAGGGGATTCGGCAAACAAACCCTAATCTAGCGAAAGGTATTTATCTGTAAAACTTGTGAACTTGAATTTTTTGGAAATGGTCACTCTGTTAGTCATTGATATCAAGGATAGACCCCACCCAAAATTCAAATGGAACCTGTTTAAATCCATTGAGATAGAACCATTAGGTGCATTTTCTTCCATTCTATATGGTGTTTTTCACATTGAAGATATTAGGGCATACATTCATGTGAATGCTGAGGATTTAACAAGCTCCCAGTTATTAAATCTATACACAAATCACATTATGGGAGAAGATTTATGTGTAAGGCCTGAATTTAAGACTTTGGAGGAGAAGTTCACACAAATTGTGAAGTTTCCCGTGTTCGACGAAAATGAATGGGTTCGGTACATTATAAGTCGAGTGTATATCAAGATCATGTGGTTAAATAAGCCCTTAAAGATCACAAGAGAATCTATAAGCATTGTTGCTGGTCTGAATTCATCCGATGGGTCACGCACATTGAAATTTGTGAAGAACCAAACAATCACTAAGGCAACCGGTTCCAATTTTGATAGAAGAGCCATGACAATTAATCACATCATTGAATTAGATGTAAAATTTTCTTCTATGGTTTTTGGATATAAAATCTATCACTCAAGCCAAGATAACTTTGTATCTGGCATTGCAATCTATGCAACGTATCAAATGATGAAGGAAAATGCAAAATATGACTTATTCGAGTTACTCTAAAGCCTGCTAATTGAAAACCTTGGTAAAATCAAGAAGGACAAGAAGAACTCTTTCAAGTATGGCAATATTCTGTTGTGTCTATTCTTCTACTTCATGAACGAAGTTCTGAGAGTTGGTAAAGTGCAATGGGAAGGTGATAGACCTATAGCTATTCAAATCATAGACATCTTATACAGAATTGGAGATAGCAAAGCAAGGAAAACTGCTATCTGGGGCTACTTCAAAAGCTTTCAAAATGAAATGCAAGCTAGGGAAAGGATTCCTAAATCTATTGTGGAAAATTATAATGAAACTATTTGCTTCATGGTTAACATTGATTAGTGTTTGATGGAAGAAGAAAAACCTAAAATAGTTTGGATAATGCCTATGGGATATGAGGTTGAAGAACACATTTTGGAGTTGTATGTCCAACACTTTTTTAGTAAACCTCGGGATCCAATAGAAGAAATTTTTGGCACCTTTGAAGGGAAGAATATGCAAGTGAATGAACAACTAAGGAAGCCTATGATAGTCTAGAAGGTGAGAAAGGAAGTTGAAGCTTTTATAGAAAGCATCGACATATCAGTTGAAGCAGTGAGGGAAGCTAGGAAGAAAAGAGAACAAGTTGAAAAAGGGGAGCCTGCTAGAGCTGAGTCAGCTAGTCTGGCAATATCCTCTGCCAGATCTAGATCTACAAGGATATATGCACCCTCATCCGGTCCTACAAAGAAACAAGCCCAGTAAAAGTTCAAGTCAAGACATCTGGAAGAAGGAAAGAGGAAGAAGGATAAAAGCACAAGAGTCCATGTTGTTGTTGAAGATGATGAAGAAACTGAATCAGATGAAGAAGTAAGAGAAATCAAGCATAAGAGCACAAAGGCATCAAAATTCTCTAAGGACGAGCCCTCTAGTGAATAAAAAGCCAAGAAAAAGGTGAAAATTGATAAATTAGGTATGATTGTAGAGGAAATTGAAAAAGCCTTAATTAAGGATGGTAATCTCAAACCACTTTCTGAATGGTATGACACTTTTGATAGTGTCAGTCAGAGAACTCTTGAAGAAGCCAAAATAAAATATTTGAATATTCTCAATATGACTCTCATAGAAATAATGTTAGGTTTACCTAAAGGGTTATATGAAGTCTTGGAAATGAGGAGAGTAAATGCAAGAGTTGAAGATGAACGAATGAGAGAACTCATACTTTCCAATCTATGTCTAGTAATGCCAATAGAAGAAATGAAGAAAATCCTCAATGACGCTAAAAAGGATTTTAAGAGAAAATCAAGGGTGAATAAGCTTATGATCGGGTAGACTGAGGAAGTAGAAAAACACACTAAGAAAATTCTTAAGGAAGTTTTTTTGAAGAATAGATATAACGTTGTCTCTGAAGAAACTCATGATGAAGATGTTCCATTTGGTCTAGAAGTTCAAGATGTTTCGACTAATATTGAAAAAGTGAAAGAAGACATAATTAAGGACACTTAGAATCATCTAGATATGGAAGATACTGAAATTCCCATGGAAACTGAAGCTCCTAAAGATATTTCAACCGAAGAAATAGAGATTCCAAAAGTCAAGTGAGAATCTAAGATTGAAGAAAAGAAGGTTGAGGCAAAGGAAGTTGCTATGAAAGCAAGAGACACTGCAAAGGCAGTAAAGAAGTTTTTAGAAGAACAACATGAGGAGTTTGAACCTAAATTGGTTGAAGGTCCTATCAACTTGGCCACTCTATTTCCTATTTAGAAGTTGAATGTGGCATCATTTGCTCAGACCAAGGTAAGCAAAGAGA
Source organism: Sequoiadendron giganteum (assembly GCA_007115665.2). Classification (NCBI taxonomy): domain Eukaryota; kingdom Viridiplantae; phylum Streptophyta; class Pinopsida; order Cupressales; family Cupressaceae; genus Sequoiadendron; species Sequoiadendron giganteum. The sequence goes on from CM021102.1 coordinate 740,606,320, forward strand.
TATGTAAATCTCACATTGAGGACAATGAGCTGCTAAGTCTTGCATCTGGTATCTTGGAGAATATCAGGCCCACATATGTCAAGGACTCATCCGATTCTCCCTCCGATCAGCTAAAGAAACATATCAACTCTATAAGTACTCACTTTGAGTCTCTTGAAAAGTCAGATGAGGATAACGTCTAGAAAGAATTTGATGCAAATAGGTTTAGTAGATTGAAGTGTATGATTGATAATGATAAATCATTATTAGCTACCTATGAAAAGAAAATTCAAGGTGCATTATCTAAGGGTGGAAATATCTACAAGTCATGCTTATCCTTGTCAAAATTCATTGAGGTCACTAAGAAGAAAATTAAGGAATATGAGAAATAGTTAGCAGATATTTCTCAAACCTTTGATCCTCTAATTGTTATTGTGAGTAAGCAAGAAGGTCAAATCATATCCCTTCTTGACAAAATTAAAATTTTGAAGCATGAAAAAGAAAAAATTGTTGAAAGCGTATGTGAGCTCAGAGGACTAATTGGTCCTAGAATGGAGACAATGCTTAGTGCATTGAAGGAAGCACAGGATGCTATGGCTGCTAGTGATCCGACAAATCTTGAGTTAGCAAAGATGCAATCCTTCTTGTTTTATGGTCACATGACTTTTTTGGAGAGTCTCAAAAAGGGTTGGGAGACTAGTTTAAGCCTGTTGAAGAATAATTTTGCAGACATATTCAAGTCCATGTAAGTTAGAAAAACATGTTTGTACATATATAGTATTGTATGATTTTTGGTATGCGAATTCCCATCTTTGCCATTGATGTCAAAGGGGGAGTGTGGGAAAGTGAAAAATTTTATATTCATCTCAGGGGGAGATTGTTCAAAATAGACACTGCACAATTCATTTGGTGTTTTCATTGATGGAAACCCTAGTTAGTAATCCTATTCACAACTCAATAATTGCTTATATCGAAAGTCAGATTGAAGATATGTATTATCTATCAAAGCTAAAATAGTGCATCCAACACAGTTGTGTACATTGACTCATATGTAATTTCCTATTATCATTTTGTATTGTGGATCTCAGGGATGGTCTTTTGATGTATGAACTATATTATCTTTGAATCATTGAGGTTTGCATGAATTGGTATACAAGTTAGAAGATCCAATTTATTGATTTTCAATCTAACAGTGCAAAAAAGTCGGCTAAGATGAGTGTAGGATGTTGTGGATCTTTGAGGCATAATTGTTTAAGGTGTTTCATGTTCGAGACATGCTTTTTTGGATCCTTACTATGTTTTGGCTAACATTGTTTGATTCATATTCATAATTGTCTATGGATTGGGCCGACAATTTGTGCACGTCTCATATCTTGTTAAAGCCGATATATAGTTGTTCTAATCTCTAGTTGTGGATATATATAATCGATCATTCATATCATTTTGATACATGATGCGAGAGTTAGAAGAAATATAGATCAATTGTGCATAGTTTCAATTGAGTAGAACAAAGATTGGTGATTCAAATTAAAGTGGACAGAGTTTCAAGAACATAATCATAAAAAATGTGAAGAATGCAACCAATGTGCTTAGCCAGAACTATAATTAGGCATTAGCAGATGCTATCTCATAGTTCATCCATTCTAGTTGTCTTATGGATGTGACTGTAAGATAATGAGTCTTCTTTTGGGTAGAAAGCCTTTTGTATCTGAGCAGTGAGCTCTAGGAAGTGTACCTAAACGCATGTGCATTCCATTTGTAAACACTTATTTTGAGTATACTCAAATTGTGGATTAACCTCCACCATGGTTTTTCCCCTAATAGGGTTTGCACTTAAAAATCCTTATGTTATGGTTTAATGGTTGATTGCCTTATGTTCTTGCATCTTTCTTTTGATTCAATGCTATAAGTGGTTTAAAGATCAAATTAATAAAGCTAACTTTTGTAGAACACCGATTCACCCCCGACCCTCTCAGTGTTCCTTGATTCCAACAAATATTAATCCATTATTTCCAATTCAACTTTGATTTTCCAAAGATTATTATGAAACAAAAAAATTATGTTGCAAGTATGTGCAGTTGGTGTTCTCATTAATGTCAATAAGCTTTGGCATTGTCACTAGTGTCAACTATAAGGGCAAGAGATTATTGCAAGAGTATGAGAAAATGGAATTGGGTTGTTGTTGTTGTTGTCTTTGATGATGCTTTGATTAGTTGCATTATGTTGTCATTATCAAATTGTTGGTGTCAACCTCTAGTGTTGCTTTGATAAGCTTATGTTTATGAATGTATGGTTGAGTTATGTTGCAAAAAGTTTGGTGGTGATGAGGAAGTACTAAATATGTTGATGATATATTTCTAGTGATTGGTTTCCAAGTTATTTTGAGAAAATTGAATAAAAAAAGGAAACAATAAGTTGCAGTGTGTTCTATGTTGTAGAGTAGCATTCTAGTTTGGATCCACATTTATTTTGGGTTGAAGATCTACTTGTGAATTTTAGATATGTTGGTCAAAGGTGTTCAGAGGTGTTGCATCTAGAATTTGGTGTGGTGGATAATTGTACAAAGGAAGGTGTGTGAACTATATATTACGGAGGTATCTAAGAGAAATTTGCTTTCTCCATATTTCTCTCCAGAGTGGTTTTAGGTCTTGCAGATTTGGAATAGTAATGATAGTGTGTGTATCTTTATTCAGATGAATTTCTTCATGATTTGATGCTTTGAAAGTCAGTTTCTTGAGTTATAGTGTACGGTAGAGTTATTTGAGTGTACTGGGTGTGTACATTCTTCAAGTGAAAGTTGTTGTGAAGGAACTTGTTGAATTTTAGGGTGTTTGTGGAATATTCTAGATAGTGTTCAAGTCTTATGTGGTGTTTGTGAGTTGTCTTTGATTTGAGGAAATGTGTACTTAAGTGTTAATGGTATTAGCACAAGTTTGACCAACCTTGGGTGTTTACGCTACTTGAAAAGTTGCTTTGATGTTTTTGGAGGCATGGTGTGGTGTGTATGAGAGGATTTAGGTCCTAGCTAAGGTGTTTTGTGGATCGCCCTCATCTCTTTCCATTGTGGGAATGTTTTGGTACTAACCTAATTTTAATTTGCATGGTTGATGTGCATAGCCGACCATGGAGAATGTTTTCAAGGTTGAAGATGGTATAAATATGAGTTGAGTTGTTGAGGGATGATAATAGATATTAGTATGTTGCAAGTGATGCAAATTACAGAGTTGTAGGGTGTGGATTTGTGAAGTGCATTATGAGATTTCATGTGTTAGATTACTGAATGTAGTGAGTTGAAGGTGTCTACAATTCTTTAGAAAGATTGCATGAAGGTGTCGGTGATGTTGTGGTGGATTTTAATATTTCTTTGAGATAGATTTCTCATTGTAACACTCTTCTCTATCTTCTTTTCTATTCTGGTAGTGAGCCTTTGGCATTGATCCTTTCTCTCTTTTGGACAATGATCCCTCCAGTAGTGAGCCTTATTGCATTCAATGTTGATCTATTACTTTATATTGTGAGATAATCCTCACCATGGTTTTTCCCATCTTGGATTTTCCATGTAAATTTGGTGTTCCTTTATGCATGGTGTTGATTTGGTTTTGTTTTTTGTTGGTTGCTTTCATGATAAATCATTATAATAGATTAAGGGTTAATTAGATTAATGTGGATCTAAATTTTTGTGAGGGTTTAGAAGTTTTAAGGTACAAATGATTGACCCCCCCTCTTAGTTGTCTTGTGCATTCGACAAATTAAACACATAATTGGGTCTAAGCACATAAGGGGGAATTAAACCTAGTGTGAAATTTTTAAGGGTGACAATTTATGATGGTATAATATATGTGTTTGATCTTATGAGAGATTGTAGTTAGCTACATTTTTGTATGAAGTAGATGCGAATATAGTTTTTGTTATCAGATACTTTGTTCTTAAGTTTTGTATGTTCAAACTACAATAAAGAGGAATACAATAGTTTTTATGAATCTCTAAGTTAATATTTTAGGAAAGACATAGTGGATTGAAGCAATGCAAACAAGGGCCACTAGAGGTACTACAAAATCCATGTTATTTTAGATTATTGGTTGCAGTAGATTATATTACTACATTACATTTATTGATTTATAGTCTATTGAATTACTATTCTAATAAGTGGCATCATAATGAGTTGTAAAACTATTATTCTCATAAGAGTAGTTACTCATGGCCATTATTAAAGTTACCCACATTAAACATTTATTTATCTAGATTTATTTCTAGATATAGTTATTTTAGTTAAGTTTCTTTCAATTAGGTTCATTTCTATTACTACTCTATACACAATTGATTAGGGTATTTTAGGATTCTCAAACTACATAGACAATGCCAACATAATTAAAAGAACAATAAAAGAATTCCTCATAAATAAACTATGATATAAGAGGGATTCACTACTCACGGGTCTCTCCATTCTCGAGAGATCACCAAGCAACAAACTGCTCGTATGCACCTCAACATAAACAAGTTAACAAAAAAATAAAGAAATACACCCAAATTATATTTCAGAAGAAACCATTTCGAGTCCCAAGAGAGTGAAACTCTAAGATCCCCACCTCAGATGTGTGAGCTCTTGACTAAAAGACACAAGCACAATTTTAGGATGCCAGCACGATGCGTTGTCATCTAAATGACATGATGGAATCCTAAGCAGTAGAGGGCTCATGAACTCAAATGGGTGGAATTAGGTTTCACTTCCAAGCTCGGACCTAAGACCTATTGAGCTAAATAACCAAACAAGAAGTTAGAAGCTAAAAAAAACACAAGATTACTTCGGGAAAGTTCACCTTTTACTGGATGTTTAGATCTTCACTCCAAGCTCTGCTTCACAATCTACACACAGAAGAATGAGGGGAACGGTTGGAATTGTATAGGGGTCTACCTTAGTCAAACCTTGATTTGGTGCTGCCACCTCCATGGATAACCAAATTGGAAAGGAATGCTAACGAAGTAAATAAAGTATGTGGTGAAAGCAAAACCCACTTTTGAAGTAGAACTCACACCACAAAGTAGGAAAGGAAAGTGAGAGAAAGAGAGAATTACCCACGGGCCTAGACCCTCTCCAAAGCACATAGACACATTGTTGAGTTCTTGCTTGAGAGTTGTTGTTATTGGATGGACCTCATTCTGACATGACTTCGCTTGTGAGAGTGCTACTATCAAAGATGATTAAAACTCCAAGATGGAGTAAATTTTAAGAGAGATTCAATGAATGACTTCCAACACAAATGAGAGTAAAGGAGTTTTTGATGCATGCAAGGGTAGCAAAGAGTCATTACATCTGAAATTTCACTACTAGGACATGTGTCAAGAGAGTGAAGATCCAAATTCCCTATTTCAAACTCAGAAAACTTCATGACACTAGTGCATTGCGCAGACATCTGCGCACTATAGAGGTGTCCAAAGACTAGATATTTGGGAAACGTGTTGTCAGGATTTTGTCGCTCCACCACAAGTCCACATGGAGTCAGAATGGTGAAATTCTGACTCATGGGATTTTTTTCATTAATGCTCTAAGGTGTCATAAATGCTAGGAAATAGTGCAAAAATGTGGAATTTCCCTTAGATGCAATTCTACGACATTACATTTTTCCCCCACTTTAGTGGGCTTGATTTTGGAAAAAATCAGCCTCACTAAACTAGAGAAGAAAAATTTCACCTCAATTTTGAATTTTACAAATTTGCATGCCAAGAAGAAAGGGGCCTTAGAGGCCAGCAAAATCAAGCTAATTGGTACCGAAGGTTCCCCTAACAATCGAGCTCAACAAAAAATGACAAAATAGGTGTGGAAAATAACCTACAAAACTTCAATTTTGGGTCAACTTTGAAAATCAGAAGAAGCTACAACAACAAAAAGAATAATCAAGAAAAAGTTGTTGATTTGAAAGAAAAATATGATCAAGAGGTGACTATATTCCCCCTCCTAAGTTTTCCCCCAACTTGTTGGGGTAAATTTAGGAGAAACCAAAGAGCCACAAGCAATAGGAAAAATGGGCCCTGAGGGGCCTATATATACCTAGGTGGGCCTCTAGAAGGGTCATTTTCACTATTCACTACGAGCAAATTATTGACTTTTGAGAGAGAAAAGTCAGAAAAATGTCAAGTAGGAGGGAGTAAAAGGTGCCTAGATTGGACTAGTTGTGTGACGACATTGCCGAGGGTCATGAGGTAGACTAGGTAGGCCGCTAAGCCTTGTTTATCATGAATTTAAGATTATTTTTAGCATTTTTTTATTTGGCGAGGTTCACACACGTATTTTTTTGGTGCTTGCATCCAAAATATAGATTGTCATCTTTATTCCATGCTAACATCCATGATCTACGCTGGTGTCTCAAGGATGCACTGGAATCCTCAAGGCATCCATGGCTAACTGGAATGAATGCGTGGTGCACAAACATCTACGCGACGCGCACAGGTCTTAAAAAAAATTGCTTTTCATAGTGAAACTCAATGTTCTAACTAATATATTTATTTAATTTTGCAAGAGTATCTACAGATTCATGTTCATCCAGGAGGGTGAGCTTTCTGACTCATTTACGAGTAGAGGGACCATCTTGCAATAGGCAAGATCACACACCTAGAGCAAGTTGGTCTTTGACATGTGTACGTCATCGCAGAGACGCGCTATCATGAGTGGATGCTCATAGTGTTGATGGAGCGGTGGGATGCCACCAAATTATATTTCCAATTATCCTCTAGGTTGATGACTATCACACTCGATGATTTCTATCGAATCCTCAGACTACCCATCCATAGGTAGTGAGTGGCCTTAGATGATACTTGATCGACACAAGAGATGACAGAGGGAGTCCTCTACTGCTCAAGATAGATGGACAACGTCGATGGCACGAGCCACATTTATATGCACTGGTATGGCTAGGTGAGGACCACTGCACCGATGTTGCACTGGTGATGGTCATGACCATTTCTTTTCAAATCATAATAGATTGGCGAGGCTCACACCTACATGGGGGCCTTATCAACATAATTAGAGAGATTGTGGAGACCAGGATAGGTTTCTCCTGGGGGCACAACATGTTAGTGCACCTCTACCAAAAGCTAGGCTAGTATGTCCACTATGAGTACCAAAGCCTTACTGCATGCACACGTTTGCATGTGTGGGCCTTTTCCCACATCATGTGTACCAAGCCAGTTAGTTTTCCCTAGCGATGGTCATATCACCTCCCCATGGACCACTAGTACAATATGATAGGCCAGTGGAGGTTCGATGAATTATAGTTTTGGTGGTTACAATTTGATACATTTATTACAGACGGGGTCGAATGGAGGCCCCTTTGATTTTTTAGATGGGTGGATGATGGTAGGTACTTGAGGAACCTACAACGGGAATTTTTTTTAGTAGGTCATCATGACTATGTTATAGTACCATATTACTAGAGTCAGGTCAGGTGATAGCATGGCCATGTACAGATGATTCCACCAGATGTGCCCACATATACTCAGGCCTATAAGAGTGTACTGAGACCTGAGGATCACCCTCACCCCACCATCACCTATTTTTTCCCTTCCAATGATGATGATCCCAACCATGATCTACCACCCATAGCATCGATAGATAATGTCAAGATTGTTGCAAATTTCACATGGTGGTGGGACCAACACTATCCTTCTCTTATGTATGGTGAGGGTGCTCCTAGGGGGGATCCTGGTCCATAAGAGGACTTACCACCCCTACCCCCATAGGGAAAATGGAGAAGATGGCAACAGGCTATCAAGGAGGAGGAGGAGGCGACACCTCAAAGGCCAAGGTGGCAGAGGAGATCAGATCCCCCAATAGCTACCCATGCCTTGTCATCCCCACCATCTCCTACTATTACGACTATAGTGGCCTTGGCATCAGCGAGAGTGGCCACCAATGTCAGCGAATCGGGTCCCAATGCGGCTCCTCACCCTAACCTGACATGGCAGCCAAGGGACCTAGGTATATTGAGCATGTTTCTTATGTTTTTGTACTTATATTTTCTTCAATTTATGGTTATATACATATATGCTACGTGATACTGAATGTTCTCTTTCCCTTTATGGTTGCAGAGGATGTGTAGGGATGGACTGGGTTGATAGCTCAATGTACTTCAAAGGTGGCCCTTGATGTGCCTATTCAAGGGATGGTCCTTGAGGCTTACCGATTAGTGTTTGAAGGGTGACATGCCCACATTTTTCAGTCGGTAGTGTATTTGAGGATCGCTTACAAGGAGAGTAGGGTAGAGATTGAACAACTGACCATGAAGGTGACCATTGTTCGAGGGTAGCACAACCAACTTTTGGGGTAGCTACGATTAACACTTGTAGAGAAAAACACGATAGTGACAAGGGTTGATTCCACCGAGTAGGCCATGATTCCCTTCAAAGTTGCATCGATGAACTCGATAGGTAGCCAACAACTGTGATCCCTATAGATGCTCAGCAGTTGCAACATGAGTTGACTCGGGCATAGATGACAATATGCTCATTGCAAGGAGATATTAGAGGGATGTAGGTAGCTATGTCCACATCACACTCACATCAATCCTGATCCATCACCACCATGCAGTTGCCTCCTAGACCATAGTAGCAGTTTCCAGAGCTAGAGGGCTCCGAGAGCCACGTGTTGTAGCCTTAAGGCATCCTCATTTTTTACCAATTTTGCACTGATACATATATACACTTTTCGTAGATCATGTTTGTATAGACATATATTCAGTAGCCACTCATTTTTGCAATAGTGGCCCGATACATGTACATGACATTTGATTCAAACATATATATACATACTGATTTTGATATCATGACATTGTGAATTTTGATTTGTATGCTTCTGGTCTATGATACATGTTGATTGTATGGATGTTATATGTTCATATGGATGTATGTTTACATTAGATGCTAATATTATTTAATTAACACACATGGTTGTATGTTCATTAAATACAATGATGATCTAATTGTCATAAAAGATGTAATGTGATGTATGGATACATAGCATAGTTAGACACATGTATGTATGTTGTTCAGACACACACGCACACACATGGTCACATCATAGCACAATTTTTTTTATAATGTGTTAATGAATAATTCTAATACATGTAGTGCCACTAATCTTAAGAGAGAGAACACCACATATCTGAAACGCTAAACACTGTGCATAGTCTTGAAAAAGATGCATCACATTAATGAGCTATTTTAAAGGCATTCTATCCATAGATGATAATCCATAGACACCCGAACTATATATGAAAACAACAATGTAAGGGCCTAACCAATCAGGACTGAACTTCCCTCTCTGATCACATGACACATTTACATTTCTCTAATTCTCATAAATTACTAGGTTTCCAAGCTTAAAGGTCCTAGGAAGCACATTTTGATTATATTATCTTGATAGCGATCGTTGATAATATTTAAGATGATCAAGGGCCTGTTATCGACGCTCATCAAGCATCTCTAGCTGATGCAAAAAATTAACCTAGTAGGTTTCATCATCAATTAACCCTTTAAGGGAAACTCGTAAAGATGAAATTTCCAAATCTAAAGGCATGATAGCTTCGGCACCATACATGAGATTGTAAGGGGTCGTTACCATCGTCGTACGAGCACTCATGTGATAGGCCCACAAGGTGTATGTTAATTGAATATGCCAATCCTTACCATTTTTATTAAATATCTTATGAAGAATGAGTTCAAGAGTCTTGTTAGATGCTTCTGATTGGACATTAGATTATGGATAGTATGGCATAGAAAATCTATGTTGGATATGAAATTTCTCTAAGAACTATTTTAATTTCTTGTTCTTGAATGGTGTACCATTATCAGAAACAAGTGTAGCAGGCAATCCAAAATGAGAAATAATGTTATTCATAATAAAGCTACAGATAGCTTCAGCATTTATGGATTGGAGTGGGATAGCCTTGACCCATTTCATGTTGTAATTCATAGCAGTAATAATAAAGGTATGTCCCTTAGAAGAAGGAGGTGATATTTTTCCAATAATATCCAACCCCCACTTTGTGAAAGGCCAAGGAGAGGTTTGATTTTGTAACTCTTGGGTAGGTGCATGAATAAGATGGCTATGTTGTTGACATTGAAGGCACTTCTTAACAAAATTGAAAGAATATTGTTCCATCATTTTCCAATAGCACCCCATGTGTACCAATCTTCTTACCAAGGATCTACCACGAAAGTGTCCACCCCTAGAGCCTGAATAGGCTTCCTTAAGGGCAAGGGGTGTTTCTGCTTTAGTGACACATCTAAGAAGCAAGCCGTTATAGAATTTTTGATAAAAAACATTGAATAAAATGACACAACGTGTTGAAATATTTCGTACATGAGTGGGATCATTTTTTATCGCATCGTCGAGAAATTTTCTAGTCTTTAAATAGTTATAGATACTAGAGAACCATTCCCTTGAGTCTACGTGAAAACACACAAGGGTCTTAGATTCAGGTTGATCGGAGACCATAGGGGTTCAAAGGACCTAAACCACAAAATGGTATTCTTTCGTAACCTCTTTCAAAGGTACCAAGGAAGTGGTGCTTGCCATGGCATCGTCATGTCTATTCTCCCTCCTAGGGAAACTGTCTATTGTGAAAGAGGAGAATCGATTAAGCAAGGACAAAGCAAGGTCTCAGTATCGATATATCTTACTTTCCTTAGCTTGATAGGTTCCTGTAATTTGGTTCACAACAAGCTTAGAATCACCTAGTATATGGGGATGCTTGATTTTTAATGCAACCATGGCACATAAACCAACAATAAGAGCTTTGCAATCATCAATGTCATTACTGCAAGGAAAGTCTAATCGAAAGGATAGAGGGATCGTTTTACCTTTGGGGGATACTAATACTACACCCGCTTTGGAGCCAATCTAACACCTCAATCTATCAGAATACATTTTCCATTCAAGGTCGTAATTAACCATGAGAATATTCTCATCGGGGAATAAATCTAACCCTAGGAAGGAACAAGATGAGGGAGCATCTGCCAATTGATCAACAACCACTTGACCCTTTATTGACTTCTGAGTAATGAACTTAATGTCAAACTTAGAGAGAAACATGACCCATTTCACTAATCTCCCAACAAGGTTAGCACTAGAGAACAAATGCCTTAAGAGGTTTGTTTTTACTATGACATGTGTTTTGACATGGAGAAGATAGTGTCTCACTTCTTTGTAGTGAAGACTAGGGCTAAGAATTGTTTCTCTTTGGAGGAATAATAGATTGTGTAATTGACAAGTACGTGGATGATGTAGTAGACTGCTCTTTCTTTGCCCATGTCATTGTATTGAGCTAGAAAAGCTACTAAGGCATATTGTGATGTGGCAAGGTAATGCAAAAAGGGTTTATCTTGCATAGCTGGCATTAATATAGGAGGATTGGCCAAATAGGATTTGATCAACTCGAAAGCCTTCTGGCACTCCTCATCCCATATGAAGCGAACATCTTTTTCAATAAACAAGTGAAAGGAAGGGTACGATCAATCAATTGAGATATAAATCTATGGATTTCTTAAATTTTCCCTTGCAAAATTTGTAACTCAGTAATATTTCTAGGTGGAGGTATGTTAATAATGGCATCAGTTTTGTTTGCATCAACCTTGATTCCTTGATAAGAAACTATGAACCCCAAAATCTTGTTGGCATCCACACCAAAAATGCACTTGTGGGGATTAAGTCTCATCTTATGGAGTCGAATCCTTTTGAATATAATATGAATATTTTCACATGATCTTGGCAGGTTATTGATTTCACCAAGATGTTGTCAACGTAGTCTTCTAAGACCTTATGAATAAAATCATGAAATATCAAGGTCATCGCCTGTTGGTAAGTTTCTCTCACATTCTTTAACCCAAAGGGAATGACCACATAATAGAAATTAATCCAAGGGGTAGTGAAGTTTGTCTTGTACTAATCCTTTGGGTTAATACGGATCTGATTGTAACCCAAGAAGCCATCCATAAAAGATAACAACACATGGCTTGTAGTCGAGTCCACAATCATATCTATATTAGGCAATGGAAAATCATCCTTAAGATAGACCTTGTTAAGATCTCAAAATTCAATACATATATGAATATGACCATCAGGCTTACTAACAACAACTATATTTGAAATCCAAGGGGAGTAGTCAATCAGATAGATAAAGCCTACTTTCAACAACTTCTCTATCTCAGTCTTGACCATCAAAGCCACTCTAGGATTGATCTTTTGGTTTTTTTGCTTGATTGGCTTGGCGTCGAGACATAAAATATTATGAACCACTATAGACTCATCAATACCAGACATATCCTTGTACATCCAAGCAAAGATATCAGGATGAGAGAGCAGGAGATAGAAATGTTCATCCGCTTCTTCCAAAGAGAGACACTTCCTAATCTTGATCATTTTTTCTGAGGACTTAGGATCCATAGAGACTTCAATAGTATCTCCTTTAAGGAGAGATTTATGATCTTTAGGATGGGATACTAGAACATCATCACTACCATTAGATAGATGGTCTTCCTCATCAATACTTAGGACAAACTCACAAAAGTATGTCTGTTTATGTAGGCGATACGAGAATCATCTCTTGTGATGAAAAGAAGGAAGTGGAGAGTACGCACCTAGGAATTCCTCTATTGCTTCATCCGAAGAGAAGATGTCTAAAGGGATATTCTCAACTTGCTCCTTCTCCTCTATCAATTCAGGATGAACCAAGCTCAACGGCTTGGCAGAAATCATGTTACCACTCCACCAAGGTTTTTGCTTAGACTATTCAATAGAGCATCCCAAACCCAGATAGTGCTATTATGGCTTAAACTAGATAGAGAATTGGATTCCTTTTTCGATACACCCTAGGCCTTTCTGTCCATAGCCATATCAAGAGGTGAGTTCATATCCAAACCCATAATGAGTTTTCAAAACTTTAGGAGGTGGTGGATCTACATAGATTGTTTCATTCCACCAATGGATATCGAATGTCTCTATGGGAGCACTTCCACCTTCTTTACTAGGTTTGAAAAAATTAACCTCCTTTGCTAGAGAGGGATTTCTCTCCTTAGTAGAGGAAGGAGTGGTCTCCTGGACAAGACCACACATATCTTCCCTAGCAGGAGTGTCATCCAATTTTGTGCCAAAAGTATCTGGAAGTTGTATGCAAGAGGGGTCCACCTTATATTCTACAATAAAGAACTCAAATAACTCCAAGGAGCCCCAATCATCACTAAGGAAGGCATTCAATTGAGAGGAAGGAGGGGAAGATGAGGGAGACTTAGGCTCTTCTACTTTAGGTGGTTCATCTCTAATGACACTCACTCCAAGGATGAACTCCATAGAGGGTATCGATGAGGAACGTGCCATAGCATCAGTGATTAAGGACATAATACAATTCTTAAGAGTAGATACAACTGAAGCACGACTGGAAGCTGCTAACTCATAAACGTGAAATTTTTTTGGATCCTCTTTAAACATAACCACCTAATTATTTGTGATGAACTTTAAGGAACAGTGTAAGAGAGAGGTCACATAACCCATAGCATGAATCTAGGGTCTCCCCAAGAGAAGATTTTATGGTATTGGGCCAGAGATCACATAAACCAGCATACGTAAGGTTATGGGACCTAGCTGCAAAGGTAGTATTATTCTACCTAGAGCTTGGTGGTCGATGTTATCAAACCTGCAAATATATAGAGAAGAAGCCACTAAAGAAGATGAATCAACCTTAATCTTAGGTAATAAGTCGATACCACAAATGTTGAGAGAAAAATCGGTGTCAATGAGGGTACGCCTAATACTAATATCATTAACATTAAATATAATCATTAAGGGATCTACTTGCTTTTGCACATCCAGAGGCAGGAGTTCTTGCAGATGGAACATAATATTCGGTGAATCCACTCGAATATTAGCCAACAATGCATTAACATCCATAGGCTTGGTGGAGGCAAGCAAGAGAATTGTTTTTAAAGCTTCCTGAAGCATCTCTTGGTAAAACAGAGCAGTCTGAAGCAAGTCCAAAAGTGAGATCTTAGCTGGAGTAACACGAAGTTTCTCAACAAGATCATAATCACCTGGTGCTTTAGTCATAGCTTTGGGTGTTGAAGGAAGGATTGGTTGAGAAGGTGGTAAAGAAGTAAGAACTTGAGTGGGTTGTGATGTAGGAACAAAAGGTTATTGATACAAGTTTTGTTTATTTCTCTTTGTATTATATGGTGCCCAACAACATTATAGGAAGTGGATTTTGTAGCTTTGATGAACCTTGAGTATAATTCAGATGAATCACTACGACATGAGATCCCATAGATAGAATGATTCTCCCTAGAGGATGAGTCGATCAGAGTTACATAAATGACAGGTTTCTCAGGGCTCGAAGGAGCCACAAAGACCACAACCACATTTATCGACTTCTCAACTTTTGAAGAAGGATTTTGTTTGGAAGATTTATAGGTAGGGGAGAGCACTTCCAAGAAGCCACCTAGAGTGTCCTCCAACATATCAAAATCTTCCTTACAAAAGGGATTGTCATAAACATGCAACATTGTGAAAATAGGTCTGACGTGTTCATGTCGGGTTCAACAAAATGTGATATAAGAGGGATTCACTGCTCATGGGTCTCTCCATTCTCGAGAGATCACTAGGGAATGAACTGCCCTTATACACTTCAACATAAACAAGTTAACAAAATAATAAATAAATACACCAAAATTTTATTTCAGAAGAAACCACTTCGGGTCCTGAGAGAGTGAAACTCTGAGATCCCCACCTTAGATGTATGAGCTCTCGGCCAAAGGACGCAAGTGCGGTTTCAATATACCAATGCAATGCATTGTCGTCTAAAAAATGTGTTGGCATCCTAAGCTGCAAATGGCTCATGAACTCAAATGAGTGAAACTAGGTTTCACTTCCAAGCTCATACCTAAGATGTATTGAGCTAAATAACCAAACAAGAAGTCAGAAGCTAAAACAAACACAAGAGGACTTGGAGAAAACTTACCTTTTACCAGATGTTTGGATCTTCACTCCAAGCTCTGCTTCACAATTTGCACACAGAAGAACAAGGGGAAAGGTTGGGGTTGTATAGGGGCATGCCTCAGTCAGACCCCCATTTTGGTGTTCCCACATCCATGCACAACTAAGTTGGAAATGAATGCTAACAAAGTAAATAAACCAAGTGGTGAAAGCAAAACTCACTTTAGGAGTAGAACCCGCACCACAAAGTAGTAAGAGACAAGTAGGAAAGAAAAGTGAGAGAGAGAAAGCATTACCCATGGGTCTAGACCCTCTCTAGAGCACACAGATGCAACATTAAATGCTTGCTTGAGAGATGCTACTACTAGAAGGACCTCAGTCCAGCATGGCTTTCCTTGTGAGAGTGTTGCTATTAAAGATTATGAGAACTCCAAGATGGAGAAAATGTTAAGAGAGATTCAATGAATGACTTCCAACCCAAATGTGAGTAAAGAAGGGGTTTTTGATGCATGCAAGGGTAAAAAAGAGCCATTACGTCTAAAATCTGACTGCTAGGACACATGTCGAGAGAGTCATTATTCCAAATTCCCTATTTCAAACTCAGAAAACTGCTAGGACACTAGAACGTTGTGCAAATGTCTGCGCACTGTGCAGGCGTCCAAAGCCTAGCTTTTTGGGAAATATATTTTTAGGATTCTGTCGCTCTACCACAAGTCCACATGGAGTCAAAATCATGAAATTACAACTCATGGGATTTTTGTCATTAATGCTCTAAGGTGTCATAAATGTTGCAAAAAGTGCAAAAATGTGGAATTCCCTTAGGTGCAATTCTGTGACATCACAATATGATTGTATACGGGTAAAAGCATAAACCTGTGTCACACTTTCAGCCAAATAAATAGTTTCGAGCAAACTATTTTCGATCAAATAGGTTTTGATTGAAACCAAAAAAAAAAATTCCCTTTGCAATTTTGAAATTGGCTTATTTTATGTCTAGGGTTTCTATCGAGAGGGTTTCGACCAAAACCCTTTTCATAGAAACCCTTTTGGTCGAAACTATCTAGTTGGCAGCCAACTCAACTTTTTTCAGAATTTTTTGAAACTTTCAACTTTAACTAAGTATTTCTTCAGTCAAAATGATGTTTTAAAAAGAAAAAAGAAAAATACCCTTTTGTAGAGCTCGAAATGGTGAATCCAAATATATATTTTTTATAATATTTTGATTAATTTTAATTTATTTTATTTTTAAAATAATGCAAGTAGGTTGTTAAAATTAAAATTGAGGTTGATTAGAAATTAAAAAAATAGTAAAACATATAATTTATTTTAATTTATTTTAAAAATTATATCGGGTAGAAGAGAAGAGAGTCTTCTTCAAAAGGGTATATTTTTTTTTTGAAAATGATTAAAAAAATTGAAAATAGTTGACAACCTCTTAAAACTATCAAATATTGACAAGTTTGACTTTAAAACATTATTACGAGAAAAATATACATCAATTTTTATTTTATTTTTTCTTTCACAAGATATTGAAGTTACCTATTTGGAGAAAAAAAATTAGTGAGAAATGATTTTTTTTTCAATTTGTTTCTTGACGGCTCATGAAGTCACGATTTTCTAAAAATTTTAGCATTCTAAGATTTGTCCTTAAATTGATAAAAACATAATGAATTTTTTTTTTTTTATAAATTAAAAAATTGCAAGAATAAACTTCATCAAAAGTTCTACATTTCATTAGTTTACACCATTTTAAAATTCAAAACGTAAAGACCACTTTTATGTGGTTGAAGTTCAAAAAAAAATTGGTGTTGGTTGATTCCTTTATAAAATGTGACACAGGTTGGTGTTTTGACCCATACATAAATAAAAATTAACAGATTAAGCATCCACTACATACATTACAAGATAGTGAATTGGATAAAAAAGACGGGAATAGATCCAAAAAAGAAAATGAAAAGAATTGATAGTAGAATCAAGTGAAAAATAACTTCCCCTAATAATAAAGTCTTAATTATTCTTACATCATCTAAAATTTTGGACCATATAGAAAAATTTCAAGATTTTATTACTCAAAAAAATTGTAATCTATGGTTACCCTACCTCCAATTCTTTTTAAATATTAACCATTAGGAAAAAAAATTGACCTCACAAAAAAATCCCTTATTCAATAATCTTAAATATTGGACATTATGCATAGAAATACTAGGGAACACTTCCTCAATCAATACATAAATACAACAAGTCCTTTAAGAAAATAATGGTATATTTCAAGTGCACTTAACACATTTATCTTTACACTCCTCTTAAACTCTAGACCAATAATGAAGATTAATTATCATTGGACTTATTATATAATTTGAAATTTGAGGGATGCAAAAGGATAAATTAAAACAAGAAATTTAGGCGAAATAGCAGAAAAATTAGTTAGGGGAGATTAAATATAGACATTCCATAAACTACATAGAGTCAAATAGTGATATCAACAACATAGTGATTAATTATGCTAGTTTTAATATATTATTCAATTATATTTGGGTTTTTCTATATCAACTAAAACATTGAAAATTCTATTAGACAACTTAGAAGATTATATAATACAAGGATCAACTTTTTACAATAATTTATAAAATATTTGGATGGAATTCCCAAAGTATAAATTAAAACTCCTCATAGTCAATTTCACCAAATATAATCAAAGAGGTTGAAATTGATAGCACAAATGAAACAATTAAGGGAGTTAGTAAACTTGTAGTTGGCATAACTAATAGGTCATTTCATTGATAAATTGATAGGTAAATTATGCTATTTAGGTTTTATACTCTATCATGGAGGGTGAAGTGGTGTTGATTAGGATCAATGGAAATTCCCACTTTCTATAGTAAGTCATATTATAGTGGAAAATATATACAATCACTTACATTATTGCAGCTACTGAAAAATGTTCTAAGTCTCATTTTTCATCGTCATCGTCTTTCAATAATTGAATAATTTTAATTATTCAATTTTTTCCAATCATATTCCTCTATTCATTGAATAATTTTTAATTATTTAATTGATTCACCTTCTCATTTCTATCCTAATCAATTAAAATTATTTAATTGTGTCGCTAATATATCCCTTTCTCCAATAATTAAATAAATTATTTAATCAATTATTTGTCTTGCATCAATAGTCAGATAATAATTATTTGACCTTTTGATGAGGGTGCAACCCGAGACACAGAAAATCACACAGAAAAACTAACAAATCTTATTATTTTCAAACTATGAAATTCTTACATGCAGAGGATCTCCAATCCTTGAGTTCTGCAATACATGCAAATTACAGAAATTCCCCTATTCGCAACATGCGATCTTCTTTCCCCAAAAACTACCCACAAAAATCAGAAACTACCCCATAAATAGCCCGATTCTCCATTTGGAGCCAAAAACAACATTCTAATTATGCACAAACTTCTGGAAGCCCTAACTCAAGATCTAACCGTCGAATCTTCAATGATAATACCTTTTCGGAAAGGTCTTCCAAAAATGAAGTACTAGAAAGTGGGGCCTAAAGGCTAAGCACTTTCATTTTCCGCCAATTTTTGGGCCCATCCGGAGCCTTTAAATCCCTCAAAATTAGCTCCGAAGATTTTGTAGGGCAAAAAGCAGAAACTGAAACTTGAATAACTTTTGAACTGGGAATGATCTTTTCCTGATTCTTTCACCAAAGTTTTTATTATTTTGTCCTGAAGATTCCCTTAAATTTCTGTCTCCTCATGCCTTCAAAATCATGCCTGCTAAAAATAGCAGTAGAGCAGAAAAAACAGAAAAGCAATTCTGAAAGTTGAGAGTTTTTCGACGAAAAGGGTATCCAAAAATGCAAAAACATCTACAAAAATCTAAATGAAAGTAAATATATTTTTGGGTGATGTAGGATTGCCCTTACACCACTAGATGCTCCTGCATCAGACACCCAGGGTAATTTGAAAAGTGACCCCATCACTTCTCAGATGGTTGAGGAAAACCCAAATGGTCAACCTCTGCCTTAGACAACCAGGATGAATCTTCCACAGGCCTTCCTCTCCACTTCACCAGATATTCTTCATATTGCCTGTTTCTGGTACTCCTTCCCACACGGCTATCCAAGATTTCTTTGATCTCCTCCTTTTCTGAAGTAGATGCTGGAATACCACACTGTTCCATTGCTGGTACTTCCTTTGTGCCACCCTCATGATATTCTGTCAAATCTGCAATGTTGAACACAGGGGATATGTTGAGTCCATCCAGCAACTCTACCTCATATGCGTTCCCTGAATCATGCCTCTTCAAAATTTTACACGAACTGAACTTCTTCATCTTCAGTTTGTTATAGGTTCCTACTAGAAACATTTCTTTCCTCAAGTGGACCATCACTTCATCACCAATCTGAAACTCATTATACCTCCTCTTTTGATCTGCCTTAGCCTTATACTGTATATTCATCTTGTTAATGTGTTCTTTTACCTTCTCATGCATATTCTTGATGTGTTATGCAAAGTCTTCAGCTTTAGCACTTGTCTTCTTCTCTTGGTCCATCTTCCTCAATTTTGGAGCAGTCCTAGGACTACTTCGATACACAATCTGGAATGGTGATCTACCAGTGCTTCTATTGACAGAATTGTTGTAAGCGAATTTTTCCTGGGGTAAGATCAAATCCCATCCCTTTGGTTTATCTCCTACCAAGCATCTCAGTAGGTTACCCAAACTCCTATTCACAACTTCAGTCTGCCCATCAGTCTAGGGATGGTGTGTAGAACTAAACTTCAACTCTGTTTTCAACTTCTTCCACAAGGTCCTCCAAAAGTATCCAACAAATTTTGTGTCACGATCTGAGACTATACTCTTTGGAAAACCATGTAGCCTCACCACCTCTCTGAAGAACAAGTCAGCAATGTGGACTGCATCATGGGTCTTCTGGCATGGGATGAAAAGTGTCATCTTTGAAAACCTGTCAACTACCACAAATACTAAATCATTCCCTCTCTGTGTCATTGGCAAACCAAGAACAAAGTCCATACTTATATCCTCCCACAGCCTCTCTGGTACAGGTAAGGGCTAATACAACCCTGTATTCTAACTCATTCCTTTAGCCATTTGACATACCCTACAACTCTGCACAAACTTCTTCACGTCTTGTGACAACTGAAGCCAATAATAATGCTCACTGATAATGGAAATGGTCTTATCTCGACCAAAATGTCTTGCCATTCCTCCACTATGTTTCTCTTTTATCAAGTTCTCCCTCATGGAACTCCTCAGAATACACAATTGACTTCCCTTTAACAACATGCCTTCTTGAATTAAGAAATCCAGCCACTTTGTCCTGTCAACTGTAATAGGTTCCTTGCAAGATTTCCAAGCCTCTGCAAAATCAAGATCATTCAGATACAATGTCTTGATCTCACTAAACCCAACCACCTCAATCTGCATTTCTATCAACAATGTATGCCTCCTACTTAAGGCATCTGTAACCCTATTTGACTTCCCACTCCTATGTTTTAAAACAAATGTATAACTCTGCAAAAATTCTACCCATTTCATATCCCTCTAATTTAATTTTCCCTGACTACTCAGGTACTGCAATGCTTGATGATCAGTATACATAACAAATTCCTTCGGCAAAAAATAATGCCTCCATTTTTTTAATGCTTGAACTATTGCATAAAATTCTTGATCATATACAGAGTACTTTCTCTTTGCATCATTTAACTTTTCACTGAAATAGGCAATGGGCTTACCTTCCTAGCTTAACACTGCTCCAATGGCACAACCACTGGCATCACAATCCACCTGAAACACCTTATTGAAATCTAGGAGAGCCAAAATAGGTTGTTCTGTCACCTTCTGCTTCAATAGATCAAAACTCCTTGCTGCTCCAGTGCTCCACTTGAACTCTTTTTTGTTCCCTCTCATTGTTTCAGTTAGGGGTGCACAAATACTACTGAAGTTTCTAATAAACTTTCTGTAAAAACTGGCCAAACCATGGAAAGATCTCACCTCAGTAGTAGTTCTTGGGGTAGGCCATTCCAGAATAGCCTTCACCTTCTCTAGGTCCATCTTGAGACCTTCTGTCGGGACAACAAACCCCAAGTACACTAACTCTTTCTTCACAAAACTACACTTCTTCAGATTAATCAGCAATTTCTCTTCTCTTAACTTCTCAAAGACTATACCAATATGCATTATATGCTCATCCAGTGACTTATTGAATATCAAAATATCATCTAAATACACAATAACAAAGCTTCCTAGGAACTCTTTCAGTACTTCGATCATGAGCCGCATGAATGTGCTCGGTGCATTGGTTAGCCCAAAAGGCATGACTAACCACTCATACAGGCCCTCTTTGGTCTTGAAGGCAGTCTTCCATTCATCTCCCTCTCAAATCCGGATCTAGTGATATCCACTCTTCAGATCAATCTTTGTGAAGTACTAAGCTCCACTCAAACAGTCCATTAGGTCATCCATCCTTGGCAAGGGAAATCTATACTTGATTGTTATCTTATTTATGGCCCGAGAGTCTGTACACATCCTCCACTCCCCATCCTTCTTTGGTGCTAGCACTGCAGGTACTACACATGGACTCAAACTCTCTTGAATCAAACCCTTTCTCAACAACTCCTCAACTTGTCTGCTCAACTCCTCATTTTCTACAGGAGTCATTCTATGAGCCGCCTTATTCGGCAAACTAGCTCCTAGGATCAAGTCAATCTGATGACTGATCTTCCTCATTGGTGGTAAACCCTCAGGTACATTATTAGAAACAATATCCTGAAACTCATTCAATAACCCAGAAACTTCTACTGGAACCTTCTCACTACCCTCCTTATCCATTTTAGGAATCAATGCATAACACACACGCTCATGTTTCATGCCTTTTAAAAATTTCCTTCCATCAACATAACAAATTCTAGCACTACTGCATACCTCTTCTTCGGCCTTCTTCAGGGGTTTCAACTTATGGCGGACTCCATCCTTCATCAGGGAATAAGTGTTTGCATGGCCATCATGTACAGCTCACCTGTCAAACTGCCACGGCCTCCCCAGCAACACGTGACATGCATCCATAGGGATGATATCATAGAGTACCTCATCATGATAGCTTCCAATCTTGAACTTCACCAGGCACTGCTCATTGACTAGAACTTTGTGGTCTTTCTGCAACCAGGCAATCCAATATGGATGTGGATGCCTTTCCCTCTTCAGCTTCAACTTTGTAACCATTTCTTCTGACACTAGATTATCAGTGCTCCCACCATCAATAATGACATCACAACATTTGTCTTCACACTTGCACCTTGTGCGAAACAAATTCTTCCTTTGTTCTGGCTCCTTCTTTTCAGTCACCAGGGCTCTTCTAACCACTAGGGCTTCTCTCCTTTCAGCATCATCTGAATGCTCAGATTGAGCCTCCTCATCTACATGCGCAACCCTTGCATGACTTTCTGGCCTTTTGTCTGTCCTTCCTTGGTATTGTGGACATTCATAGGCTCGATGCCCTTCTTCACCACATCGGAAACAAGTTCTTCTGAAACCACCCCTTCCGGGTCCTTGCCCAAATCTTCCTCATCCTCTACCTCTTTGATCACCGCCATTTTGATCACATGGGTGGTAGAAGTTATCATTCCTTTGGCTTCGACTGGTACCCACATCTTCATTTTTCTTCTCATCCTCATTTCGGCTTCCAAAAGATCTTCCGCTACCCCTTCCGCTTTGACCTCCTCGTCCTTTTTGCTTACTGTCAAATCTTTTGTTCAACTTCTCTTCAACTCTCAAGGAAAATTGGTAAGCATCCTCAATGGTGGCCATTCTGACCAGGCTTAACTCCTCTTGATTGCTCGGTCGTAACCCATTAAGATAACGGGCTACCTTCTCCTTGTTGGCCTCTGCATGTCCCGTTCTGATGATTATCTTGTGAAAATCTTCTATGTAATCTTTCACAGATCCACTCCCTTGCTGCAACGCTTGCAATTTCTTCAATAGATCTAAATCATAGTCCATTGGCATGAACTGCTTCTTCAGTTTCTCCACCATGCGATCCCATCTGGTGATCTTTCCCTTTTCTCTCTTATTTCTTTCTAGTTGCACCTCTTTCCACCAGATACTGGAGTGGCCCTTTAGCTTCGTTTTTGCAAACTTAACCCTATATAGGTCCTCTACTTCTTCATATTCGAAATACTCTTCCAACTCATTGATCCAATCAATCAACTCTTCCGGGTTTAGACTTCCGGAAAAATTGGGAACTTCTACTCTAGGTCTTTTTCCGATCTTCGAAATGGCCCTTATCAACCGCATTTGATCTTGATCAATAGCTTCTTCTTCCTCTTCTACATCTAAATCTTCTACCTCTTCTTCATCCTCACTTTCTTCTCCCCTTCTCGAATTTACCCCTCTTCTTAACTCTCTTTGCAATGCATTAATTTGTCTCTGGAGGGCTCTGAAACCCTCGGTCGCTAATGGATCTCTTCCACCAGCATTTCTGGCACCTCTGACACCACCTCGCCTACCACGCACCACTCTTGGAGGCATCTTGAATATCTCAAACCCACAACCACAGTCCTGGTGCGAACTACCTCACGATCGACAATCTGCCCACACACTCAAGAAATCCCACTCTGATACCACTTGATGAGGGTGCAACCCGAGACATAGAAAATCACACAGAAAAACTAACAAATCTTATTATTTTCAAACTATGAAATTTTTACATGCAGAGGATCTCCAATCCTTGAGTTCTACAATACATGCAAATTACAGAAAAGAAATTATAGAAATTCCCTTATTCGCAACATGCGATCTTCTTTCTCCAAAAACTACCCACAAAAATCAGAAACTACCCCATAAATAGCCCAATTCTCCGTTTGGAGCCAAAAACAACATTCTAATTATGCACAAACTTCTGGAAGCCCTGACTCAAGATCTAACTGTCAGATCTTCAATGATAATATCTTTTCGAAAAGGTCTTACAAAAATGAAGTGTCGGAAAGTGGGGCCTAAGGGCTAACCACTTTCATTTTCCACCAATTTTCGGGCCCATCCGGAGCCTTTAAGTCTCTCAAAATTAGTTCCGAAGATTTTGTAGGGCAAAAAGCAGAAATTGAAACTTGAATAACTTTTGAACTGGGAATGATCTTTGCCTGATTCTTTCACCAAAGTGTTTATTATTCTGTCTTGAAGCTTCCCTTAAATTTATGTCTCCTCACGCCTTCAAAATCATACCTGGTAAAAATAGCAGTCGAGCAGAAAATGCAGAAAAGCAATTATGAAAGTTGGGAGTTTTTTGACGAAAAGGGTATCGAGAAATGCAAAAACATCTACAAAAATCTAAATGAAATTAAATATATTTTTGGGTGATGTAGGATTGCCCTTACACCACTGGATGCTCCTGCATCACCTTTTATTCTTCTGTAATTAAATAATTGACAAAATTATTTAATTATGTGTCAGTCTTCTCTTTTGAATAATTGATCCAAATCAATTATCCATGTTTAATTTCTATCTCCTCCTTTAATTAAATTTATGAATTTAATTGAATCTCCTTTTTCATTTCCTCCAAACAAATAATTTGAAATAAATTATTTATTTTCCACTTGTCCTCCATTTTTGAATAAATAATTTAAAATAAAGTATTTATCCCCCCATTTTGGTCAAAGATCCATTGTCATTATTTCATGTCATAGCCTGCATACTTGTCATTTCCTGCATGTTTTTCATAGTCGTTGGGTGTCATAGTCATCGGCATCATATCTTTTCCATGCATGGCATATTCTAGTTGCATCAATTTTGAACCGTCGATCTTGGCATCTTTCTAGAAACTTGATCTTGGCCATCCATTTCATAACCTCCCTCTCATGAATCCTCATCCATTGATCTTAGAATATTTCTAGAAGATTAATCTCAACCATCCATTTGAAAGGTTGTCTATAAAATAAACCTTTCTCCTCCATTTTCAATTTAACAACCATTATCTCTAACTTTCTTGCTTATGATTTGCAGCTATTTGCACAACTTCAAAAATAAATCTGAGGGAAATCTTGGCATAAGAAGAAATAGGAGAGACAAGAGAAGTGAAACAACTTCAAGCATGGGGAGTATTTTAGTTTGATGCTTTGATGTTACTCAGGCATTGTTTGTATTCTCTTGTTTAGATTGGGATTTTAGCTTAGATTTATGTTGGCTATCACTTTATCTATGCTATTTGACTTTTCCCATCTTACAATTATATCTATAACAATATATTAGCATAAGAAAGGATGAATAATTGGAATTTTCATAAGTGTAATAAAATTTTGATACATTTTGCATTAGCTACTTATTTTTTAGCACTAGTAGATAGATCTAGTATGCTAGGGATAAAAGATGAGTTTATCTAGGGGATTATGTTAGTAAAGAAAAGCTACACCACTCTCATTGGGTTAAAAAATTACAAGAGAAACCTAATGGAGGCCAATGCTAAAAGTTGGAAAGGATTCCAAATGTTGGTAGCATAGACAAATTTCGAAGTAAGATAAGGTGAGCTAAAATGCCTACAAGACAAAAACATGATAGTGCAACATCTACATCTAAGGATATACCAAAAAAAGGATCACAAAGTTTTTAAGGACTGTCAAATAACTTCCCTTCTCATAGTTCTACGTTGAATAAATATTCATTATAGTGATTCCCACCTATTGAAGTGGCCTTTGAGATTCTTACACAAGATATGTACACAACTCCAATTCTTATTATGCTTCACTTCTTCAAAAAAGTGTCATTGAAAGTGATGCCTCAATATATGGATTGGATGTTATTCTATTGCAAGGAAACAACTATCCTTTATTAGTAAGGCCTTAAATAAAAAAAATATCACTTCTTCCACCTATGATAAGGAAATTCACTCCTCTTCATATTATCCAGAAAACATGTTTATATCTTGTTAGTAAACACTTTGCATTAAAATGAACCATCATAACCTCATGTATTGTATGTACTACCAAGGATCTTCTCTTGATAAATATAAGCATGTCACCAAGTTATTGCATTATTATTATAAGGTTCTAGGTCTACAAGAGAGGCAAGAGAAATGTTGTGGTAGGGTTCCTTACCATGTTAATTTGAAGATATTCTTGAGCTCTAAGTGTTTTACATCATTAACCTATTTACTAAATGAACTAAAACAAGAATTCCAACAAGATAGTTGAATTCAACAACTTATCTAATAGTTGTGCACTCATCCCTCTTTAAAGCCTAATTATTCATGGAATGGATCTTTTTTGTGATATAATGGGAATTTTGTGTTAGCCTTCCAATCAACATTGTGACATTTTTTTGTCAAAATTACATGCCACTCCATCTACTAGTCACTCCAAATCCATCAATATATAAAATACTATGTTGTAATTTTACTTATAAGATATAAAATGGCAACAAGCAATTTTTGGAGGACTATGATATCTATCAATGTATCAAAGGAAAAATTGTTGCCACCCCTAGCTAGTTACAACTGTTACCTATTCCATTCGAAGCCTAGGAAAATATTTCCATAGATTTATTAAAGGACTTCCAAAGTCTACCATGAAATTAGTCATTCTAGTTTTGGTAGATTTCCTCTTCAAATATACACATTTATGTTTCTTATCCCATCCTTATTCTACCTCCACTATTTCCTATACATTCATCGACCAAAATTTTCACCTACATGAAATACCTATTTCCATTATCAATTATTATGATCTTATTTTTACTAGTCATTTTTGGAAATAAATTTTCCAATATTATGATACCTAATATAAACTAAGCTCTACATGTTACCCCTATAACTGATGGCTAAACTAAAATGATCATAAATTCTTACAAATATTTTAGTGTTAATTTCTTCTAATAACATCATTGGATCAAATGGTCAGTACTTGTTCAATGTCAATATAATACATTTATAACACAACAAAAAACATGAATCCATATAAATATATGTATATTCAGTTACCACCATATCTCCATACATACATACCTAGCAACCCAAAGGTACATGCAGTGGATCCCTTAAATTTGAAGCCATATCTCCATATCTCAGCACCCTTAAGAACAACTTTAATGTGGAAAAAAACTATATGAAGTAGCAAGCTGATCAACATCATTTAAAGTGCACTTTTTCCTTTGGTAACATAGTCTTCATTTGGCTGCACACGTACAAGCAATTATATTTTCAAAGCCAAGTACTCATAACAAACTTGCCCCCAAGTTTTATTGAGCTTGTTAAATTTTATAAAAAATGGGTTCAATTTCTTCAATATTGGAGCTTCCTCCCTCCTAGCTCCATATAGTTTTCATGTATCCTCTTT
Source organism: Sequoiadendron giganteum (assembly GCA_007115665.2). NCBI lineage: Eukaryota > Viridiplantae > Streptophyta > Pinopsida > Cupressales > Cupressaceae > Sequoiadendron > Sequoiadendron giganteum. The sequence continues at coordinate 740,633,613 of CM021102.1, forward strand.
GAAACATTCTCTTGGTTGATAAATAAATGCACAATTTGTCTTACTTGAGTTGGAAATTAATTGATCGATTATCCTAATAGCTAAGTCTATCATCAATAAATGATTGTGCCACCTCTACAACTCTAACTTCATCAAGGTCATTGTCCAATGACATGGGTTACAACATGAAGATGTAACATAGGAATCATTCTTCCACCTATTGCATCAATTTCCTCATATCAAGCTTTGAACAAAAATATTTCCAAGGGAGGGCATGTTAGAACTTGTAGTCCTCACTATTTCTCTTCATAATTAATTACTTTGTATTAAGAGTTATTAATAAAACATCATGACTCGAATTCTTTGTAATTCATCCCTTTTGCTAAATTTGTTTATCCCACATTATTGAGAAGTAGTAGTTCTTTGGATAGAACTAGAATAGACAAAGGGTTTGATAGAAGAATATATTATCCATGAATTATATTGTATTGAGTAGTACTCTCAGAGGCCAAGTATATATTCTAATGTAAATATCATTTCAATGCAATATTATTATTGTGTTTCCATATACGACAAATATTTTTTGTGTTTATGTTATTTCACTAATCTCTTACAAAAATTATTGTATCATTATACTTGTTATCACTCCCAAACATCACATAAGATGTGTATTAATGTTACAACAACAAATTTATATAACACTTTGATATCTTGTTTCTATTAGAAAATAAACATCCTACAATATCATATTTATACAATATCTTAACTAAAAAACCTTCAACAAAATTAAACTCGCAACTAAATAACTATAAATCATATTATTAAATTAAGAATAACTTAAAAGAATGTATTAGTATTTCTATTAAAAGATAAACACCTTATACAACTGTCATCTCCTACTCCATCACCCCTACCTCTCCTTTGTCTGGGTTCCCTTTCCTCATCATCATCCAAGGTTGGAACTGGCTCGTTGGCGCTAGATATCCTCGGAAAGGGATGTGTAAAAAAGTACTGAGCATAATCCTCTAACATAGTAGCCTCTATAATCTCAGGATGATAAGCCCATAGTAGTGGTTGTAATCTATAATACTCCTAGCAATGTACATCATATGACAAGAGGGGTCCCCACTCTGTTATATCCTGGTGCCTCTATGCATATGTGTCCACTCCTTGGGGCATGCCCTACACTCTACCATACTATCAATGCACTCTCCCTAGAAGGAACCTCCTAATCATGAACCGTGTTTTCCCAATCAAGTATCTGGCTATACACATGTAAGGCATCTCCAGATGGTCCAATTCCCACTGCTCACAATCTAGGTACAACCACCATGTCACAGTATCAAGGTCATCCAGAACTCTCCTCCAGTACTCCAGTTTTCCTAGCTTATGCTGGAAAAAAGGGCCTTTATATCCATACACATATGGCTTGCCAATAGGATGAAACTTGTTTGCCACTGGTCATGTCACTGTTATGTGCTCCCATGCCTAGGTCTATAACAATTTCATCCTCATGGATAGACTGGAAGCTCCAAGATACACTACCTAATGAAGATCATGATATAAATGTGTGAGCATGCATAAACTCTAGGCATAATGGGTCCCATGTAGAATCATCATCTCTAGTGTCCAACCCCAACCAATAGATAGTCCCTTCGACCTAGGGTTGGGATATAGGAAACCACCAACAAAACCAAAAAGTATAAAAGGTAAAGGGGCATAGATCTCGTACATCTCTTGCCAAGGTAGCTCATACCCGCTGATCTGATCATCATGGAAGATCCTGCATAAAGCATCTATGCCTCCCTGCTCGGCATGATCATGAACAACTATATTCCCCACCACTGGAATCTGTAAGATCTGATATACATCCTCTAGCATCATAGTCATCTCACTAGTAGCTAGGTGAAAAGTGTTGTGGTCACTATGCCATGTCTCTAATAAAGCTATCAGAAGTCCTTGGTTAATCCTAACTTGAGGCATGTCAATCAATGATGATAACCCACATCTCTCAATAATATCCCAATCAGCATGAGACAAATGGGGAATCAACTCCCAGGTCCGTGGGAAGTGCTCCTGAGACATGAGGACTCTTAAATCACTCTCCTATCATCATCACACATCACAAAATCACTAATCTTGTCAATCAATCTATCTAGCAATGCACCTCGCCTATCATGAGGTCAATCAATCTATCATTGATCCTCGCTTATCATAAGGTCAATCATCATCAATTAGTCATTGAATCTCACCTATCATGAGATCAATCATCATCTACTTTATCAACATCATCAATCAATATCAAGTCAAAGGCTGACACGATAAAAAAACACTCAACACAAGGAGAAAACTCAAAATTCCTCAATTCTAGCATGGATGTGCTAGAACAGTGTTTCTATGTGCCAAAACACAGATGCGCTAGAAAATTTCTTCTATATGCTAGAATAGTCAACACATGCACTAAATCAATGGATGCACCAAAACTTCTTATCAATGCATTAAAATACCTAAAGTATGTGCTAATTTCTTCTATGTGCTACTTCATCAACCTGATGCACTAAATCATGCAAACTATGCCCTAGCAATCCTATGTGCTAAAATTCATAACCTATGCACTACATCAGGTTGAGTATGTGCTAAAACTGTAAACCTATGCATTAAAATAGATAGCCTATGCGCTACATAGGGATATGGATGCGCTAAAACACGTAAACATATAATTTTATTTTTTTTAAAGGTAGGAAAATCATTTTGAAATTCACAAAAAGAGGTTTTTAGAATTGCATACTGGAGGTCCATACGTTGCTAGGCGGTTGTGACGTCACACGCGCTTGAACTGATGTGTCTGAATGGGAATCACCATCTTGCTCAAAGTGCTCAAAGTTACTCAATCTCTCAAATTTTCAAAATCAAAATGACACAAATGAACTTGTTTTAACCTTTTTTTACCTTTTAAGTCGGTGATTAAATGGGTAACTAAGTAGGATTGATTTATTTTTCAAAAGGGGCTTAATTAATCAATTCATCAACTAGGGCAGATTTCATTATTATTTTTGAGAGATAAATCGTTGAAATGTGCTGAAATTTTCAAAAATTCAAAAAATCCTAAAAAATTCAAAACTTCATTGATTTATCTCCCGAGGGGCATATATTTGTCATCACCTAAAAATCAGTGTATGGGGCATGGGTAAGTGCACCAATCTGTGACACAATTTTGGCTCTTAAGATGCCACTTTTTTTTTTCTGAAATCAGGAAAATCTGATTTGCACGAGAAAATGAAGATAGTTATGCTTAGAATTTCAAGATGCGGCAAGAACAAAAGTTGAAGTGCTCCAAGTCTAGTTTCTAAGCTACTATTTTTTTTTTACATTAATGAAGATTAAGGGTCTCAAAAAGGGGGGGAAACAAGTCCTGTTTTTATCAAAAAAAAATAGCATAGCCCCTGAGGGCTCCCCCCTTTTTGGTTAACTTTTTTTTAGAGTTTCAAAACTCCCAATAGTGAGAAATTAGCTAACACCATGTAGTTTATCCTCCTTCTTTTGGATATTTTTTTTAATGAATATATAATATTTTATGAATTTTCAAAGTGGACACATCCTGAAAAGCTGAAATTTGAGCGTGCTCCCCCCCAATTTTTTTGCAAACTAATCGAAAATTGATTTTTTTTTCATCATGTGTATAATCGAGTCTAGTTTCAAAAAACGTAATTTGTTTCACGTTTCGATAAACGTGTAAAAATCTATCCTAAAGCTAGCACATGTTGGTTTTTAACCAAAAACGAAGGCATTTACAATAGAAGCCATGGATCAAAACCTTAACTAAATCAAAATGAAAAAAGAATTATATATTTAGATAGTTGAGATAGAGGTTAACGCTATCATGGTTTTTTTTATAAACTTGCATTGAAATATGTGCAAATGAGATGGGGAGCACGGTCAAAAATATGAGAAAATTTAGCAAATCCTATTAATTAACACGTCTAAAGCGGGCCTTTTGGCGAGCACCAAATGACTCATCAAATTTGGCGTGTGCCAAATGTGATGAGTCATTTGGCATGCGCCAAATGTGATGAGTCATTTGGCGAGCGCCAAATGGCTTGCTTTGCATAGAACTAGATTTTTGCTTTCTCGGTCAGGGAATTTATATACATGAAATAAACATTTAAGTATAAGTTGACATTTACATATGGGCATTTAATTTCTTATACTTTAAGTTATATTTCATGTATATATAGGTAGGATGTTTGAGATTGGTTTCAGATCTCTAAGAGTTATAATACAAATTCTAGTTTTTGGAAGATCTTAAAAATTTTAGACTTAGTTAAATTGTAGTAATCAGCATGTCAAATTTCAGTAATCAGGAGGTCAAATTTTAGTATTCACGAGGTTGAATTTCATCTTTCTCTTTCTATCTCACTCATTTTCATCTCTTATTCTCTAGACCTCTCTCTCTCTCACTATCTCCATCCCTTTATCTAACAATATCTTCCTTGAGCTCAAGAACTATGTCTCTACATGTCCATCTCTCTCTCCTTCCCTCTCCAAAATCTATCTCCCTCCTTCCCCCTCTACATTTTTATATCTCTCATCCCTCTCCTTTAATCTCTATATATATCTCTCTCTACTCTCTATACCTACCTATCCCTCCCTCTAATCTCTTTCTCTCTCTCTTTGCTTCCCTCACTCTCTCCTCCCCTCTCTACTCTCTATCTTGTCATTCTCTCTCTCCTTCCCTCTCTAGTTCTCTCTATATCACTTCTCTCTCCTTCCCTCCCTCCCTCTCTAATTTTCTCTATCTCCCTCTCTCTCTCCTTCCCTTTCTACTTCTCTTTATCTCACCTCTCTTTCTCCCCCTCTCTCTCTCCCTCTCTCTTCCTTTCACCCACCTTTTCTCTCTACTTCTCTCTATCTAACCTATCCCTCTATAAATCTCTCTCTCTCCCCATCCTTCCATCTCAATCTCTTCACCTTCCTTATCTCTCTAATTTTAAGCTCCATCACACATCTCTATCACCTATCTCACTTCTCTCTTTCTCCTTCCCTCTCTACTCTCTATCTCACCCCTCTCTCCCTACCTATTCCTCCCTCCTCTCTCTCCATCCCTACCTCTTCCTCCCTCTCTCCTTCCCTCTATTTTTCTCTTTATCTCCTCCTCCCTCTATCTACCTAGACCTCTCTCTATTTTTGTCTCACCTCTCTCTCCATCCCTACCTCTCCCTATATCTCTCCTTTCATATCTACTTCTCTCTACCTAGTTGTCCCTCTATACCTATTTCTCTCTCCCTCCTTGCCTCCTCTCTCTCAATATCTCCACCTTCTTTCCCTCTCTAATTCTCTCTCTATCACCTCTCTCTATCTCTCTCCTCCCTCTCTACTCTCTCTATCTCTCCCTCCCTCCCCCTCTTTCTATCTCTCCTCTCTCCCTCCCCCTCTTTCTATATCTCTTTTCCCTCTCTCTACCTATATATCTCTCCTTCTATCTATCTCAACTATCCATCTTTACCTATCCCTCCCTCCTCTCTCTCTTCCACCAAAATTCACTCTACATCTCTCTATCTAGCCTACCCCTATATACCTCATTTTCTCTCCCTCTCTCAATCTATCTACCTTTCTCATTACACCTCTACTTCTCTCTATCACCTCTCTCTCTCCCCCTTCCCTCTTTACTTTCTTTCTCTCTATCTCACCCCTCTCTCCTTAAATATCCCTCCCTCCCTCCTCTCTCTTTATCTTACCTATCTCTCCCTCCCTACCTCTTCTTCCCTTCTCCTCCATTCTCTACTTCCCTTTATCTCCCCTCCCTCTCCCTACCTACCTCTCTCTAAATCCTTATCTCTCACTTGATCCCTACCTCCATTCATCTCTCCTTCCCTCTCCACTTCTCTATATCTCCCTTTACTCTCTCTACCTACCTCTCTCTCTCTCCATCCCTACTTCTCCCTCCAACTCTCCTTACCTCTCTACTTCTCTCTACCTACCTATCCCTCTATACCTCATTCTCTCTCTCTCCCTCTCTCCATCCTTCCCTCTCTCAATCTATCCACCTTCCTTCTCCTCTCTCTAACTTCTCCCTCCCTTCCCCTCTCTCCTTACCTCTCTACTCTATCTCTATCTCAACTCTCTCTACCTACATATATATCATTCCCTCATCTCTCTCTCTCTCGCCTACCCTCTCTCCCTCTCTCAGGTCTCTCTATCTCTCTCCCGTCTACCCTTAACCCTTAAAACCCTCTACCCTCTATCTCTCTCCCACTCCCTCTCTCTCTATCTCATGTCTCTCCCTCCTACCCGCTCTCCCTATCTCAAGTCTCTCTCTCTCACTCACTCACTCACTCCTATATCTCTCCACTCTACCCTTAGCCCTCTACCCTCTATCTCTCTCAAGACTCTCCCTCCTATCTCCTCTCCCTCTCTCAGGTCTCTCTCTCTCACTCACTCACTCCATCTATATCTCTCCCCTTTACCCTTAACCCTAAACCCTTAAACCCTCTACTCTTTATCTCTCTCTCACTCCCTCCCTCCCTATCTCTCTCTCAATTCTCTCCCTCCTGCACCCTCTACCTCTCTCAAGTCTCTCACTCACTCACTTACTCATTCCTATATCTCTCCCCTCTACCTTTAACTCTCTACCCTCTACCCTTAAACCTATCCCCTCTATCTCTCTAAC
>CM021102.1:740640278-740666551 GCA_007115665.2 Sequoiadendron giganteum
CTCTCTCTCTCTCTCTCTCTCTCCTACACTCTCTCCCTCTCTCAAGTATCTCTCTCTCACTAACTCCATCTATCTCTCTCCCCTCTACCCATAACCCTAAACCCTTAAACCCTCTACCCTTTATCTCTCTCTCTCCCTCCCTCCCTCCATCCCTATCTCTCTCTCAAGTCTATCCCTCCTACCCCCTCTCCCTCTCTCAGGTATCTCACTCACTCACTCAATCCTATCTCTCTCCCCTCTACCCTTAACCCTATACCCTCTATCTCTCTCTAACTCCCTCCCTCTCTCTCTCTCACTAAATCCCTCTATCTCTCCCCCGTATACCCTTAACCCTAAACCCTAAACCCTTAACCCTTAAACCCTAAAACCTTAAACCCTCTACCCTCTCTCTCTCAATTCAATCCCTCCTACCCCTTCTCCCTCTCTCAAGTCTCTCTTTCTCAGTCACTCCCTCTATCTCTCCCCCCTCTAACATTAACCCTTAACCCTTAAACCCTTTACCCTCTCTCTCTCTCAACCATCTCCCTCCTACACCCTCTCCCTCTCTCAAGTCTCTCTCTCTCACTCACTCACTCCTATGTATCTTCCATCTACCCTTAGCCCTATACCCTTAAACCATCTACGCTCTACCCTCTATCTCTCTCCCACTCCCTCCATCCCTCTCTCTCTCAAGAATCTCCCTCCTACCCCCTCTCCCTCTCTCAAGTCTCTCTCTTACTCACTCCATCTCTATCTCTCCCCTCTACCCTTAACCCTAAACCCTAAACCCTTAAAACTTCTACCTTCCTTCCCTCTATCTCTCTTCCACTCCCTCCATCTCTCTCTCTCTCAACCCTCTCCCTCCTACCCCCTCTCCCTCTCTCAATTATCTCTCTCTTAGTCACTTCCTTTGTCTCTCCCCTCTACCCTCTACCTGAAAGAGGGAGAGGGGTTAGGTGGGAGATACTTGAGAGAGAGATTGAGGGAGTGGGAGAGAGAGATAGAGGGAGGCATGGTTAAGGGTAGAGGGTAAAAGGGTTTAATGGTTTAGGTTTTAAGGGTTAAGGGTAGTGGGGAGAAAGATAGAGGGAGTGAGTGAGAGAGAGAGAGAGAGACCTAAGAGATGGAGAGGCGGTAGGAGAGAGACTTGGGAGAGAGAAAGAGGGTGGGATGGTTAAGGGTAGAGGGTTCAATGTTTAAGGGTTTATTGTTTAGGGTTAATGGTAGAGGGGATAGAGATAGAGGGAGTGAATGAGAGAGAGAGAGAGAGAGAACCCTCTACCCTACCCTCTACCCTTAACCCTCTCTAGCTCTCTCCCCTCTATACTTAACCCTTAAAACCCTCTACCCTATATCTCTCTCCCACTCCCTCTCTCTCTTTCTCTCTCCCTATCTCACGTCTCTCCCTCCTACCTGATCTCCCTATCTCAATTCTCTCTCTCTAACTCACTCACTCCTATATCTCTCTGCTCCACCCTTAGCCCTTTACCCTTAACCCTTAAACCCTTAAAATCTCTACCCTCTCTCTCTCAAGACTCTCCCTCTCTTAGGTCTCTCTCTCACTCACTCACTCCATCTATCTCTCTCCCCTCAACCCTTAATCCTTTATCCTTAACCCTTAAAACCTAAACCATTAAACCCTTTTACCCTTAACCCTAAACCCTCCCTCCCTCTATCTCTCTCTAGTTAAAAAATTCATTAAAAAACCTTAAAGTTTTCCTGTTTAAATTTAATATTTTTCATCAAAATATTATTTTTTTATTCATTTATACCCTATACTTTCCTTTACTGTCATTCAAAAAGGATAAAAAATGAATTATATCCTATACCACTACCCTAAACCCTTTAAATTTTTCTCCCTACCACTTTACCATGGATAGCCTTCAAAAATTCTGCGGTTGTGCGGTAGAGGGTCAACCTAGTGGTCATCAAACAACCACGGCTATACCGTGCATATAGATTTTCTTTATTATTATCTTTATTGTTGCCACTCTATTGCGGGCTTGACTTTTCTTCAAGCAGTATCGCAGTATCCTTTTTACTCCCCATGTTTATTGCCTTAATGATCCTTTACCGTGCTAGCACGGTCACTAGCATGACTGCTAGCGGTACCGCAGTAGCCACCCTTAACCGCTAGTGCCAACCATTAACCACTCCCTGTTGTCCTCCATTGAATTCCTTCCCCGACCGCTACCGTTACTACAGTCACCGCGGTCTGTGGTTTAACCATGCACGGTACCGCGGTAACCGCTTCAACCGATGTTGCTACAGTTTTCTCATTGCCACCGCACTACCACGGTCACCAGCTTGACTACCAGTGGTACCGCAGTAGCCACTCTGCAAACTATTGGTTGCATTCATCGACTGCCCAGTAACCGTCCACTGTCACCCTTCACCAACCGCTACCTATTTACCATGGTCACCATGGTCTGTGGTTTAACCGTGCGCGGTGGCATGGTAAACATCTCATGCCTTCTTCGTTAGCTGCTACTCGACCACCGCACTACTGCGGACAATATGATGTCCCACCGCAGTATAGCGGTAAGGGTTAATGTGACTCCCCCAAACAATTACTGCCATACCGCAGGCCCCCATGTATGAGGTCACAGTTGGGCAGCAAATAATATATATAAAGTGATTTTTTAAGGGAGCGGTAGTGATATAAAGTATATGAGCATTTTTTGGAAAGGGGAAAAATGAATTTTATATGGAAAGATAGGAAAATGATAGGTCTAGATGGAATTAAATGGGGGGAATATGTGAGGGTGGATAATGACTTTTATGGGAAAGATAGTGAAAATATAAGGCATGAACAAATAAAATACCTTAGGGTTTTGATAGAAATTTATGGAAAATAATAGGAAAACCCTAGGAATTTTTATGGAAATTTTGGGTTCTAACAGTGGCTCCTATTGGGGATGAGTGATTTTACAAACCACTGTAAGAATCCAGAGTATCTTTGGTAGAGAAAACCAAGCAAAGCCATGAAAAATGAAGGTGATGACAAATGGAGGGAATGAATAGATGAATAATATGAAAATGGAGCAAATGGAGGCGTGGAAAACCCTAAACTACTGTGCATGGAAGATAATTTTTTAAAGAGGCATTGCTAAGAATTGTCCATGCAATTGGAATCCTTAATCCTCTGTACCTGCTTTGGTTTAAAAAATTAAACCATTAGGGATGGCCCCAGGCCACCTCAAAAAGAAAAACCTGCACTTTCCTCTGTCATAAACTTTGTTCTGAATAGAGCTCATCACATTTCTTTTGAAACTATCCATTCCACCTAACTTGCAATATGCACTATCATTGAAAACCTTCAAGAAATCATTGTATTCAATTTGATTCATATTCATCTCATCAGTATGGGGGTCGAGGGATTAGGGTTTAAGGGTTGAGGGTTGAGGGATTAAGAGGGTATGGGGGTTGAGGGATTAGGGTTTAAGGGTTGAGGGTTGAGGGTTGAGGGTTGAGGGTTGAGGGATTAAGAGGGTATGGGGGTTGAGGGATTCGGGTTTAAGGGTCTACCTATTTGTCCCTCTATACCTATTTCTCTCTCCCTCTATTTATATTTGTATTCAATCTGATTCATATTCATCTCATCAGTATGGGGATTGAGGGATTAGGGTTGAAGGGTTGAGGGATTAAGAGGGTATGGGGGTTGAGGGATTAGGGTTTAAGGGTTGAGGGTTGAGGGTTGAGGGATTAAGAGGGTATGGGGGTTGAGGGATTAGGGTTTAAGGGTCTACCTATTTGTCCCTCTATACCTATTTCTCTCTCCCTCCTTTCCTTCTCTCTCTCAATATCTCTACCTTCTTTCCCTCTCTACCTCTCTCTCTCTATACCCTTAACCCTAAACCCTAAACACTTAAAACCCTCTACCCTCTACCCACTATCTCTCCCACTCCCTCTCCCTCTCTCTCTCTTAATTCTCTCCCTGCTACCCCCTCTCCCTATCTCAAGTCTCTCTCACTCACTCACTCACTCCTTCTATGTCTCTCCCCTCTGCCCTTATCCATCTACCCTTAACCCTTAAACCCTTAAACCCTCTACCCTCAACCCTTAACCCTCTACCCTCTATCTCTCTCCCACTCCCTCCCTCACTCTCTCTCAAGACTCTCCCTCCTACCCCCTCTCCCTCTCTTAGTTCTCTCTCTCTCACTCACTCACTCACTCCCTCTATTTTTCTCCCCTCTCCCCTCTCCCCTTAAACCCTAAACCCTTAAACCCTCTACCCTCTACCCTTAGCCGTCTAACCTCTATCTCTCTCCTACTTCATCCCTCTCTCTCTCAAGACTCTCCCTCCATCTCTTCCTTCGTCCATCCCACCTTGTCTTCCCTAATCCCTCAACCCTTAAAACCTTGAACACTCAACCCTATACCCTATACCCTAAACCTTCAACCCTCAACCCTTAAATCCTAAACCTCTAAACCCTCTACCCTCTACCCTCAACCCAATACCCTCAACCCTTAAACCCTTAAACCCAATTAAAATCTCTACCCTAATCCATAAACCCTCAACCCTTAAACCCTCATCCCTCAATCCTCTACCTTCAATCCTAAACCCTTAACCCTAAAACCTCAACCCCTATACCTTGTACCCTATATGTTGGACCTTGAACCCTAATCCATAAACCCTATACCCTCAACCATCTACCCTCATCCTTAAACTCTTGAACCTCAACCCTTAAACCCTAAACCATTAAACCCTTAACCCTCAATCCTCAACCTTGAACCCTTAATCCCTTAATCCTCAACCCTTAAACCCTAAACCCTGAACCCTTATACCCTCTACCTTATGCATTAGACCCTCAATGCTAATCCTTCAACCATATACCCTTAAACCTATACCCTAAACCCTCTACCCTTAACCCTAAACTCTTAAACCTTCTACCCTCTACCCTCTACCCTCTACCCTCTACCCTCTACCCTCAACCCAATACCCTAAACCATCAATCCTATACCCTAAATTCTCAACCCTTTATCCTATACATTAGATCCTCAACCCTCATATATCTCTATCCCTTTCTCTTATTCTCTCCTCTCTATCTCACTTCTCCCTCCATCTCTCCCTCCATCTCTCCCTCCCTCCTTCCCTCCCTCTCTACCCTAATCCCTCAACCCTATACCCTCAACCCTTAAACCCTTAAACACTCAACCCTCACCCCGATACCCTCTACCCTAAACCCAATACCCTCTACCATCAACCCTATACCCTCAACCCTTAAACCCTTAAATCCAAGTAAACTCTATACCCTAATCCCTCAATCCTCAACCCTTAATCCATTGACCCTTAAACCCTCTACCCTCTAACCTCTACCCTCTACCCTCTACCCTCAACCCTCAATCCTCAACCCTCAACCCTCAACCCTTAAACACTCTACCCTCTACCCTCTACCCTCTACCCTCTACCCTATAAATTAAACCGTCAACCCTCAATTATCAACCCTTGACCCTTAATACCTCAACCCTAGGTAGGTAGGGGAACATAGGTGAGATACAGAGTGATGAAGGGAGAGGTAGGTAAAAAAAGGGATAGGGGAGATAAATATAGGTAGAGAGGGTAGGAGATGTAGAGAGAGGAGAGATAGAGAGAATTAGAGAGGGGAGGGAGGCACAAGTAGGGAGGATAGAGAGGTGTGTGTGTGTGTGTGTGAGAGAGAGAGAGAGGAGACATGATTGAGATATAGAGTGATGGAGGGAGAAGTGGATAAAGAGAGGGAGAGGGGAGATAAAGATAAATATAGAGGGAAGGAGATGTAGAGAGAGATGATAGATAGAGAGAAGTGGAGAGTGGAGAGATGGTGGGAGAGGAAAGTAGGAGATAGAGGTGAGTGTGTGTGAGAGGGAGAGAGAGTTAGAGGAGAGAAAATGAGGGGACAAAGGAAGGGGGAGAGAGAGAAATAGATTAGAGAGGGAAGGGGGGAGAGATATAAAGTAGAGAGGGAAGGAGAGAGTAAGAGAGAAAGATGGGTGAGGGAGAGATGCTAGAATCCAAGATCACCTGCATACAATCACCTGTCACATGCAAAAGACATGCAAAACCAACAAGATGTTCTGTAAACCTCAAAGTGTAAAATGCATTATGAGAATCACAAATATTACAAAGAGATCAATCCTTATGAAGGAGATCAAGAAACCCTAAAAGGGAAACCGTAAATGAAACCCTAGTGTGCACACTTAATAATTAATCAATTATTAATGTGCCTAAGTTTAGCTTAAGCAACTAGAGGAATAAGTGACTTAATTAATTAACCAGTATGATATAATTAATTAAGAGTAGTAAATTATTACTCTAACACCCCCCCTTAAGATGAACTTAGGAAGAAGCTAAAACACTAGAATAAGATGCATGCAAGCAAAGATGGGTCCTGGAAACTAGGCCTGATCAGGTACCCATTTACAAATGCAAGAAAGAGGTAGAGGAGGAAAACCCAGTGGGACAAAACCCCCCTACAATGATATGACATGCTGCAAAGAAGCACTGGAAGAACACTATAGAGTAACACTGGAACCGCAATCTAGCAAGCAAGGAAAGATACTTCTGTCTACAGGAAACCATATCAGAATCATAATGATGCAATAGCAAACCTGATGCCATAGAACACTCGAAAACTCCAAACGGGAACAACGCTGGAATCTATGAAGCAGCAGTCGATTATTGAATGATGTATCACTGAAAATGAAGTGCAAAGATGCAAGTTGCACTCTCCCAACTATCAAAATATCCAAGTAATCTCCAAATGAACCATTGGGCCAAATATGGAATAATGATAAACCTAGGATAGATACAGAAAAAAGTGCATGGATAGAAACATAGAGCTCCTCAATACCTTTCCAACGCCGCAAAGATAGCGAAAATCGGAGATCATGGCAAAAAGTTATGAGCTCAGAAGCATAAAATAAACATCTAACTTCAACCAGAAATAAATGTAGTAAAACAGGAAAATATTGTAAAATAAACTACACCAAATGAAAATACTCGGAACCAGCTTTCCGGCGATATCTCGTTTTCCCGATTTTGATACCGTATGCCCAAGTTATGCAAAAAAGAAAAAAACTGCTTCTTTAGAGAAAACTAGGGTTAGGAGGGGACAAACAAGGTGCCGTACGGATGATGACGTCATGCTAACGTCAGCACTTCACTGCAAAAAAATTGACGGCCATCTAGCCGTCGGCGCAAAAATTCGGCCCCTGCCAAAAGAAATTTTGGGCCCCTGGTCGCCATATGACCGTGGGCGGGGGGCTCAGAGGGCTGAAGTTGGGCGGAGCCCTTGGTCTTGCACGTGACCTCACGGAATGGACTGGGGGCTGGATGTCAGGCTGGGGGCTGGGCACAAGGGGTCTGGTTCCCCATAGGACCTGCAGCCAACAGAAAAAGGGCCCGCGGGGGCTGAGGCGAGCACCGCCCAGTGGTGGCTGACCAGCGGCGGAGGACGGCGGCGGTAGTGAAACGGTGGCCGCCCGGTGGCGGGATTGTTTATAACTAAAGGCGTTTGCACAGACACCAAAAAAAAACACTTTTTTTTATTTTTGTGCGATTCTCGACCTCGGAATGCATGTTGGGGAGGCCGTAAGGCCTCCCTGGTAAAAATTTTTTGCCTCCCAGATCAATTTCACCAAAATCAACCAAATGATAGGCATTCCTAGCGTTTTGAGGTGCTGCGAACGCGATGGCGACATCGGTTTGAGCCCATAGTGTGCCGAAAAATTGACTTACCCCAGATCTTGCAGAAAATATGCCTATGGAAACCCTTGCATTTGAAACTCACTGAGAGGCCATATCTTCAGATCACGAACAGGCAGCAGCAGGTCTGGAGCTCTGATACCATGTTAGAATCCAAGATCACCTGCATGCAATCACCTGTCACATGCAAAAGACATTTAGGACTAGAGAAGATTTGTAAACCTCAAAGTGTAAAATGCATTATGAGAATCTCTGTTATTACAAAGAGATCAATCCTTATGAAGGAAATCAAGAAACCCTAAAAGGGAAACCGTAAATGAAACCCTAGTGTGCACACTTAATAATTAATCAATTATTAATGTGCCTAAGTTTAGCTTAAGCAACTAGAGGAATAAGTGACTTAATTAATTAACCAGTATGATATAATTAATTAAGCGTAATAAATTATTACTCTAACAAGAGAGTGGTAGGTAGTGGAGTGAGAGGTAGGTAGAGAGGGAAGGAGAGAGGGATGGATAGGAGGGAGAGAGGGAAGGAGGGAGAGTGGTGAGATAGAGAGTAGAGAGGTAAGGAGAGAATGAGAAATAGAGATAAAGAGAGAGAGTGAGTTTGGAGGGAGGGAGAGGTAGAAAGGGATAAGTGAGACATAGAGAGGGAATGAGGGAAAGTGGGATAGAGAGAATGGTGATTTAGAGAGGAGGGAGTGAGAGGGAAGGAGGGAAAATGGGAGAGAGGGAATGTTGATTTAGAGAGGAGGGGGTGATAGGTAGAGATAGAGATAATGGTGAGATAGAGAGGAGAGAATGAGAGAGAAAGAGAGGGATGGAGAGACATAGACAGAGGTAGGTAGAGGAAGGGAGAGTAGAGATAGAGAGTAGAGAGGGAAAGACATAGGGAAGAAGGCATAAATGAGATAGAGAGGGATAGTGAGAGAGTGATGGAGGGAGAGGTATGTATAGAGAGGGAAAGCGAGAGGAGAGATAAAGAGTACAGAGGGGAGGGATAGGTAGGGAGATAGAGGTGTGTGTGTGAGTGAGAGAGAGAATGGTGAGATAGAGAAAAAGATCAATTGAGAGAGAAAGAGGGGGAGGGAGGGAGGGACAATAGTGAGAGAGATTGGGAGGAGATACAAAAAGAAGTGGAGGGAGGGTGAGGTCGAGAGAGGGAGGGAGAGGAGAGATAGAGAGAAGTAGAGAGGGAAGGATGGAGGGAGGGAGTGTTAGTGAGGGAGATAGAGGTTTGTGTGTGAGAGAGAGAGAGATAGAGAGAGTGGTGAGATAGAGAGGGGAGAGTGAGAGGGAGGGAGAGAGAATTATGAGATAGAGAGGAGAGAGTTAGAGAGAAAGTGGGGGAAGAGAGGGATAAAGAGTGAGAGAGAGATGTAGGTAGAGGGAGGGAGAGGAGAGATAGAGAGTAGAGAGGGAAAGAGGTAGGGAGGGAGACATAAGTGAGATACAAAGTGATGGAGAGAGAGGAAGGTAAAGAGAGAGAGAGGGGAGGGGGGAGGCAGATATAGGGAGGAGATAGAGGGGTGTGAGAGAGAGAGGGGGGAGAGAGAGAGAGGGAGTGGAGAGATAGAGAGTAGAGAGAAGGAGAAAGAAAGTTGATATAATTTGCTGACTACTAAAATTTGACCTCCTGATTACTGAAATTTGAATTGTTGATTACTGAAATTTGACTAAGTCTGAAATTTTTTAAGATCTTCCAAAAACTAGAATTCGCATTATAATTCCTAGAGATCTGAAACCACTCTCAAACATCCTGCCTATATACATGCAATATAACTTAAAGTATAAGAAAGTAAATGTCCATATGTAAATGTAAACTTATACTTAAATTTTTATTTCATGTACATAGTTTCCTTAGAAGAGAAAGTGAAAATAAAAGTGTTTAGAAAGATGTATTCCAAAATTCATTGCAAAAAGAAAGAGAACTCACACTTGTTAACTGATTGCAAAATTCAAGCCATTTGGTGTTACGCTCACCAAATGGTAAAGCCATTTGGCGAGTGCCAAATTTGGCGTTCACGAAATGTGGCACTTTTCAAATTTGGCGAGTGCAATATGGCCTATTACGGATTTTTTTTGCAATTTGGCATCAGAATTGTGTCACAGATTGGTGCACTTACCCGCATGTCAAAGTTTTTATCATCATGGTCTGGTGAATTTTTCTTTGAAGCAATGTGTAAACACATCACTTCAAAGAGGGGAAAAATGTATACACCTAAAATCGATTAATTAAATACAATGTATTTAATTAATAAACCTTCTTAATTTGTCTACTTATAAATAAGGTGAAAATTTTATTTATATTTGTTCACTATCTTAAATTCTTTCTAAAATCATTTTCTTCTTGATTTAATTAAATAAAAAAATCTAACTAATTTGTTTTATTTGATTAATTTCCCTCTTATTAAAGTTGAATTTCTAAATTCAATTTCAAGTCACATTTCTACATAACTCTCTAACTTCCTTCCACCTCATCATCCACATCACCATGTGTCACATGAATTCAAATATTTCTAATTTTTAAATGGGAATTTCCATCAACAAACTACCAACAAGATTGGAGACACGTGGCTTCTTCCTTGATTTTATTCTCTTCAAAACTTGATTAAGTGCTCTTTAAAAGGGAACCATCTTCATGATTCTCTCTAACTTCTTCATCTTCCACCCTTCATCTTTCCAACTGAAAACTTGACCATTCAATCTTGCCACATTGCAATATGCCTTGGAAATCCTATAAATACAACATCATTCTCCATCTTTAGAGAAGATATCTTTGAGAAAACTTACTCTGTAGAAATCATTTGACATCATTTGAGAGCATTTGAGCATTAGAGCATTAGAGAATTCAACATTTAGCATAGTATTTGCATATTAATTTAGAATCATGGCTTAGTTCATTTCCATTATCATAGTAATTTTATACAACACTTGCATCATAGTCTTTACCACCATATCCATTTTCATATCATCATTATCATTTACAGCAAATCACATAGTTTATTAAATCATGTCGGAACTAGGATTCTTGCATTTTTACAGCATCCATTCTCTAGGTTGTCATTCTAAAAATTCATAGTGCAAGCAAAATTTGAGAGCCATTATGATTCAAGGAATCCTTAGAGATAGGAAACAATGGAATAGCTTTAGGGATTGATTGTGTTTTGAATTTGATTAATTTTGTGATTCAATTCTCTAATGTAATACGTCTCATTGGTTGTGTGTTGATTATTCACTTTACACATGTTCACATGACACAATTACAAGATCATTTGGAGACATTTTTTGATAGTTTTTCAAGGAAAACTAGCATGAATGACCAAGGAGCTAATTTTTATATATTTATGAGGGGTGATGAACATGGAGGTGTTATAGGTGAAGTGAGAAAACTATGAGGATTTCCATTAGAAATCCCTACGCTTGGGTTTAAACCATTGATATATTGCATTGTTGATGCAATGAATGGAGGGGTGAATAGATGAATAGAAGGCAGTGTTGTAGAAGAGGAAACTTTTTTTCCTAATTGGTTTTGAGCATTAGTCAAAGCTTGAGTGCAACTAGCCATCGTAGAAATATTATCATCTACTATGTGAGCTAGGCTACACAACACTTCCATCCCTTGTGATTCATTGATTAAATTCCTAATTTTATCCATAATATACACCATTTCCCTAGCCAAAGGCTTGGTACTTAGGTAGTCTTGAAGTATTTCAAGATCTAAGTTGTTCAATTATTTCAATTTAACTTCATGGATGTGGGCAATAATAGCCTCCAAGTCCACATGAATGTTGGGTTGTGATGAAGAAATGGTTAATGATGGATTGAGTGGATGTAATATGTTGAGTGATAGAGTTATAGGACTTAGGCTCAACACTGTTTGTGATTGCAACATGGGAAGCCATAAGTTTCAAACTACATCTCACAAGGGTATTAGCTAGGAAAGCACTAGGTCATGGAGTTCTCATAAAATGAAGGGAAAACACATCAAATTCAAAAAAATTAAAATAGTTTGTGAACATGGAACCCATAATTGCATATGAATCACCGAGATAAAATTGTGATTCAAATTTTGGATAAAATTGACTAGACAAGGGCACTATTTTTCCTAGACCAATGAGGTTGATTTTCTAATTTTAAAATCTCAAGATGTTTTATAGTATTTGAGTCCATCCTAATTTGTAGATGTTCAAGTTTGGAAATGCGTAGGTTTTTAAAAATACACAAAATTATAATTTTGTTGTATATGAAAACATGTATGCATGTAATTTCAGATTTTTGGAATAATACAGTTGTGTCTAAATGGAATTTTTATATTGTAAAATATATTAATCAACTGAACCTAGTTTTAAAAATCTAGAAATAGATTTTTTTCTATCTTTAAAATGTCAACAACAATGTAAATTCACTTTCTCAACAACATATGCATTCATAATCCACAAAATTAAACACTTAAAAAAAAAAATAGACCTTAACATGACCTAATTAAGATTTCATAGTAAAATATTTGACTAGATTTACCTTGTAACGACTAAAATTAATAATTCTTTTATGTTTTGGATTGAAAATACTATACAAATATCTACTTTGTTAATGATTTTATCAAAATTTTCATTCATAAATTGTAAGTTTTACAAGTTATATTCAGATTTGAACATGACCTAATTAAGACTATAAACAGCTTTAAATTGTACAAACATTAGGTTCACCAAAATGAGACATTAAAAGAATGGATTTAGGGTGTAAATCAAACTTCTTCCAATATCACAAGGGAAAGGACTAAAAATGATCTCAAAGACCCACTTGGCTACTAACCTCAATGGAAGAGCTAGAATGGTGGATCAAGGTTTTATTCCTTTGGTTGGGATATGTATGTGATGATTAATTGATCATTAATTAATTTAATTTGATAATACAAAGATGTACCTAGTGTTGTGAACTTTTTGCACACACGCCCCACCAGAGGTGGGGACCCGCTTTCTCTTCTACAGTTTTGTACCTTGGCTTTGTCAATTTCTGGTTTTTCTCTTCTTGGAGATTATTTTGGGATTAAGTCCAGATTTGGTTTGATTGGGGTGGTATTCCGAAGCATTTTAGGGCCTTGGATTTTATAAATAAGGATTTTTCAAATGAATTTTAAAAGTGATGTCTAAATATTTTTGCACCAGTGGATAGAGGACGAAAAATTAGACCAAGTTACTTCTTGAACTTTTTGAAAATTCATCCGGAAAAAAAAGTTATGGGGTTTTGAAGTTTTTCTCCGATTTCTGGGTCATTTTATGGTATTTCCACCCGGTCCGGATTTTGGCGAAATTTGCCATTTTCGGGTATTTTCACCCGGTCCGGATTTTGGCGAAATTTGCCATTTTCAGGTATTTACACCCGGTCCGAATTTTGAAGAAATTTGCCATTTTCGAGTATTTTCACCCGGTCTGGATTTTGACAAAATTTGCCATTTTTGGGTATTTCCACCCGGTCTGGATTTTGGCGAAATTTGCCATTTTTGGGTATTTCCACCCGGTCCGGATTTTGGCGAAATTTGCTATTTTCGGGTATTTCCACCCGGTCCGGATTTTGGCGAGATTTTCCGTCTGGTTTGGATTTTTTCTAGTTTTTTGCCATTTTCGGGGATTTCCACCTAGTCCGGATTTTTTCGAGTTTTTTGACATTTTCGGGATTTTCTGCCCGGACCGGATTTTTTCGGGATTTTCCGCCCGGATCGGATTTTTTCGGGTTTTTTTGACATTTTCGGGATTTTCCGCCCCGCCCGGATTTTGGCAGATTTCTGGCCATTTTTAGGATTTTCCCTTCCTAACAGATTTTTCTGAATTTCCTATCACGATTTTCTTGAACTCTGAAAGGGTTAAATTTCCAAAATTTTATGATGGAGTTGAAATTTCCAAGGGTTTATTTATGCTTAATTTTAATATTTTTTGGTTGGATTTTCACATGTGGGCTATTAATGATTATATCTGTTTTTCAGGATTAAAGGGAGGACTTGCATATGGATTCGTGCTAGGAGGAAAATCTGGAAAATATTCAAAATGCACCTACATATGAATCAGTGCCCAGTTGTTCAAATGAACCCAATTGCATAAGAATTTGTGTCACAACCTATCTACAACTGGAATATATGTTTCAAATGTGGAGTGACGTGTGATGTTGTTTTCACTCTCCAATCATAATTTTTATTAAAATCGAGGTGGCAGATTGTTGAAATTCTTATTGTTCTTGGATGTAACTGCTTTTATGCTATTGGATGATGATGTACCACATTTTTAAGAACCCTAATGTGAATTCTTAGGGTTTCTTGGGGATTAATTGCAGCCATTGGATTGAATTTAATCATGGCCCTTGATTAAAAGATGTAATATCTATAAAAGGCCAGTGCCTTCTCATTTGTAAAGGGGAGTAGTAGAGTAGAGAAAGTTAGAGAACAGTTGGTTAGAGGCTGCAAAGCCAGAATTGGCTAAGTTAGAGGTTAGATTTTGCAAGTTAGTAGCTGTAGAAGAGGAGAAAGACTGAAAATTGTTATGTAATGTTGGAGAAGATAATGCAAATGGGTTGTTCATTTGGCAAACATTGTGTTATGTTTCAAAAGTTTTATGGTTTCTTGTTCTTGATTCTCAGTGTTAGATGTTAGTTTTTAGTTCTTTCATGATAATGGTGAAATGTTAATGATGTCGATCAATCTCCAGTCCATACTTTTGGCAATTTGTTGATTGTAAGTTGATGTGTAAAATTAGTCTGGGCTTTATTTTGTGCTAAGTTCAACTGTGGATGCTTGTTTACATTGTGCCATTTATTGGGTATGTGGATGAATGTTCATAGTCTGAAAATCTTCAGTCTGCTCAGAAGATTGCACCATTTTTGCAGAGTTGCAGGCTTGTCCTTGATTAAGCAGAAATTGGTTTTATTGGAGATTTGTCCGTTTGTAGCATTCATCATTGTTGTGATTAATTTTAGGAGTAATTTTAATCTTAGGATCTCTTTTAAACTCTTATCTTTTGCTATTTCTTTTATTATTTGGGTTGCATTTAAGAATCTAAGTATCAATATATTGCAAAATCTGATAAGTTTGAAGATCCAATATTTGTTTGTAAGGCCCCTTGTGATTACCAGCATTTTCACATTATCTCTGAGTTGTTTCACTACATTGTCAAGACCTGACATTAGAGACCTTGGGGTCATCTCCTTTTCCATAGAGATTTACCTTTCAAGAGAGATAGGATATCATATTTTGTCTGAGTTGTTGTGCAGAAAACACCATCAACAGATTGGCACTAGAAGGAGGGTTGAATACACAAGCTGGATCAATTTCTATCTGTCATTTCTCCTAAGAGGTTCAGAAGAAGAACCAGATCTACTCCAGGAGAGGAAGAATTTCAAGAGCTGAAAGCCCCTACTAGGTCAAGAAGGGCCAGAAGAAGGGGAGAATCATCATCCACCCAGTCAATCCCATCATCCCCATCATCTTCATTCTCATCATCCTCATGCCCCTCTGATTCTGAAGGAATTGCTATTCCCTAGCCACAACTAGTCATAAATCAACCATTACCGCTCGCACCTCCACCAATGGCTTTCCTGGCGAATAACCCGTCCCCTCTATTCTTCAACAACTACAATGCTATGCCAAAGAACCTTGAGAATTTTTGCTCTAGATTTCACACAAGTGATCCCAAAAGGACTGGTGAAGAGCATGTTAGGATTTTTAAAATTACCCTCTAGGATAGGGGAATTAATCATGAGGATGTTGCTTGCAGACTTTTCCCTTATTCTCTAGGAGATGAGGCATTCTATTGGTATAACAATCTTCCTGTTGGGTCTATCACTACTTGGCTTCAGTTGGAGACTGCATTTTTATAGATTTTTTGGGTCCCAATCAGTTCCAGTGGGCTTTATCTGCAGTTTACTAGAGTAAAGAGGGAGGCGAATGAACCAATAGGGGCTCCCAATAATAGGTTCCATAGGGCTTATGCTAGGCTGCAACCCCCTTATGCTGTGGATGATGCCTCTGCCAGGGAGGTTTATTATGAGGCTTTGGATAGTTTGACATCTACCTTTGTGAAGTGGAGAGAAAACCCTCCTGACGGTCTGCTTGAAGCTTATGATGTGGCTATTAAGGTGAGCACATATTTGAGACAACACTTTTTTGGACCCCTGCCATTAGCTGGTCAAACAGTTATGTTGGGTTCAACTCCTCAGCCACCTTTGGTTTCATACCCAAGTCAACCATTGAATCAAGCCCCACCCATGCCAAATTACTATCTGAATGTGAATTAGCCTGCATCCTCTCACCAACAAGCTAATGTATACAGTTACTTGCAGAGCTCTGAGACATTTAACCAATCCTCGAACCATGGGTTTCATTCTGTTTATATGCAGAATTCAGTTGGTGTTGTTCCTCCATTAGACAATGCAGATAAGTGGAGGTTGGATGAACTCACAGGGCTAGTAAAGAAGCTAGCCACTGAAGTCACATACCTAAAGAACCAAAACAACCAACTTCAGGACATCAAAAGGGGAGATCGGTTCAATCGTGATCAAGATCAGGGAAAAAATCTTGATAGGGGACAATGTTTTAAAGATCAACCCACAGGTCTAACATTTGACAGAAGGAAGCTACCACACCAAAATAGGACTTGGGATATAAGGCCTGACAATGAAGGAGTCCTAACATCTTTGGAGCATCCAAAAAATCAAGAAAAGTTTGTAGTTGGTGTATATCTAGCAGAAGCAGCTCTATCTGGATGGTGTAGGCTTCATAACACCAATCAACACTCTGAATTGGATTGTCAAGAATTTCAGACTGCTGCATCTATTTTCCAACAAAAGATCCATCATACCAACATAAATTTTAATGGACAAGAGATAGTACCATCTAGTACTTATGACATATCGGTCTTGGTGGTGGATCATGCACTATTTCCAAGGAGTGAAGAGAACAGACCAAAGAAAAAACTAGACAAAAGTGCTGAAACATAATATGCATACAATGAAGGATCTATGGTTCAATCTTCTGAAAGTGATGAGGAGGATGGCAATGGTCTGCTAGAGGTGGAAAGCAAGTCTGGTTGCTGAATCATACAAGAGATACACAGAAAGATACATCAAACCAGTCTCCAATGGAAGAATTACAACAAGATGTTGAGGAATTCCCAATAGAAAAGTTAACTGGCATTGGATCTAAGCAAGGCATAGTAGTAAATGCTGGGGTATCCCTAGAGGAGGTTGAGATTTCAATTGAGAAACCTCAAAAGATTATCGATGAGTGTCCCATGAAGAAAATTGAAGGAACTGATGTTGCTGATGAACAGGTTGATGTTCCTGAGGGTTACAGTTACAAGCCTGAACTAGTGCCAACAAAAGAATCCAGGGAGTCTTCTTATTCATCTAATTATGTTCTTTCTCTATCTGTTGGTGGGATAAATATTGGAGATTCACAGATTTTATGCATTAATGATGGGATAGCTAATGTGGTTCATTTTGATGCACAAGGAAAATTGAATGATGCTAAAAATAGTAATATTACAGTCAAAATTGAGCACATGGTTGTAGGTGAAAATTTGCTTGAGGATTAGTCTATCATGCCTCCTGATGAACATCCTGCTAAGAAACTTTCCATGCATGACAAAGCTTATGTCGTTTCATCACTAATTCCTCATGAAGATACTCAAACTGGTGAAAAGTTCCATGATGTTAATTCTGAATTTGTTCAATCTAATTTTCACCCTGAATTTTTCATTGATGAATTTGATTTTGTTGTGCATGTTTCAAATGCAAGAGGAATACTACATCATCAGTTGAGACCTCCTGACATCATGGATGTTAACTCTGCATGATTGGAGGACAATAAATTTAACATTCAGTCTGAACAAGCACAACGCCAAGTTGTTTCTCTCCTTGCTGAAACTCCTAAAGTTTATCATTTTGATTATGGAGGTTTAGGGAAGACAACGTGCATATGGATTTGTCATGGTTTCAAAGAGTTACCTCAATTGCTGATTATTCCGGTTGATAATTTTGAGTTTGAATGTTGCATTGTTGAGGTTCATTTTGCTGAATATAAGGATGAATTTACATTCTTGAGGACTGTTACCATTACATTACTGCTTGTTTGTGCATTGATGAACCGTTTGGGGATGGGTCTCAGTATGCCTTATCTAATCATGAGCCATTTTAGTCTCTTTGTACATAATGTTCATCTGAATAAATGTAACTTGTCTTGTTGTTCTTTTGCTTTAGTCTGTTTTCATTTTCTCTAGGATAGATTGCTTTAGCATTAATTTGCTTTGGTTGGTTTAGATTGTTTTTCTTTTCCTTTGGTTGTCTTTTGTGCTTCTTTTAGTTTTGGTTTGGTTGCCTGCTTTGCTTCTTCAGCTTGGTTTCCCCTATTTTCTGTTGGGAGTGTCTTATTTGCACAACAACAATTATTTTATCTAGGATTGTTTTAGGTATTCCTTTTACAAACTCTAATCATCCTTCCGGGATATATTGGTGAAATCTTCTATTCAATGTCACATGTGTTAAATATTTAAAGTGGGCAAGTCATTGGATTGAATTAGCTCCTGAATGTGCTCAAATCTTACATTTTTACACACATCTTAAGAATCTTGAGGTTTCTATACGATCTTTGTGAAGTCTTGTTAAGTGAAAAATCTTATATTTCTACTTCAGTGCCACTGTGATTCTCAACCCTAAGTGTGAGCTTCATTGCTTACAGGTTGAAATGAAAAGAATGAAATGAAATATCAAAAAAAAAAAAAAAAGAGAAAAAAAAATATTGAATATCAGAGAAAGTGAGTTCAACCTTTTAGGGAGATCTGAATATCTCTATCGGGGCTATGGACGTCTGGCTAGCAGTAGAACTATGCTTAGGAGAATCACATCGATAACCTCATCGGGGCTATGGATGCCTGACTGGTAGTGAGGCTCTATCCAGGTTGCTTTTGAAGTTTGAATATTTATGTAGCTTAACATGACTGAACTCGGTTTCTTGCAACAACTTAAGGAGGGAAATTTACACACCTACACACGCTTGGATTTCTAGCACAAGAAAGGCTAGCTTGTCCATTGATTTTGAAACTTTAGTTTTTTTTGGTTGACTTGATGTGAGGATCAAAACCAGAGATTCTGGGTTCTTGATTCCAGTTTGTCATTGAAATGCTCTGAAGCATTTCCCCAACGGAGTCGCCATTTGTTGTGCACTTTTTGCACACACACCCCACCAGAGGCGGGGACCCTCTTTTTCTTCTGCAGTTTTGTACCTTGGCTTTGTCAATTTATGGTTTTTCTCTTCTTGGAGGTCATTTTGGGATTAAGTCCGGATTTGGTTTGATTGGAGTGGTATTTTGAAGCATTTTAGGGCCTTGGATTTTAGAAATGAGAATTTTTCAAATGAATTTTCAAAGTTATGTGTAAATATTTTTGCACCAATGGATAAAGGACAAAAAATTAGGCCAAGTTGCTTTTTGAACTTTTTGAAAATTCATCTGAGAAAAAAATTTATGGGTCATTTTCGGGTATTTCCACCTAGTCCGGATTTTGGCGAAATTTGTCATTTTTGGGTATTTTCACCCGGTCCGGATTTTGGCAAAATTTGCCATTTTCAGGTATTTCCACCCGGTCCAGATTTTGGCGAAATTTACCATTTTCGAGTATTTTCACCCAGTCCGGATTTTGGCGAAATTTGCCATTTTCGAGTATTTCCACCCGGTCCAGATTTTGGCAAAATTTGCCATTTTCGAGTATTTCCACCCGGTCCTGATTTTTTCGGGATTTCCCATCCAGTCCAAATTTTTTCGAGTTTTTTGCCATTTTTCAGGGATTTCCACCCAGTCTGGATTTTTCCGAGATTTTTTGTCCGGTCTGGATTTTTCTGAGTTTTTTGACATTTTCAAGATTTTCCGCCCGGACCAGATTTTTCCGAATTTTTTCAGGATTTTCCGCCCGGACCGGATTTTTTCGGGTTTTTTTGCCATTTTCGGGATTTTCCGCCCCGTCCGGATTTTGGCGGATTTCTGGCCATTTTTCAGGATTTTCCCTTCCTAGCGGATTTTTCTGAATTTCCTATCACGATTTTCCTGAACTCTGAAAGGGTTAAATTTCCAAAATTTTATGATAGAGTTGAAATTTCCAAGGGTTTATTTATGCTTAATTTTAATATTTTTTGGTTGAATTTTCACATGTGGGCTATTAATGATTATATCTATTTTTCAGGATTAAAGGGAGGACTTGCATATGGATTCGTGCCAGGAGGAAAATTTGGAAAATATTTAAAATGCACCTACATATGAATCGGTGCCCAGCTGTTCAAATGAACCCAATTGCATAAGAATTTGTGCCACAACCTGTCTACAACTGGAATATAGGTTTCAAACGTGGAGTGACGTGTGATGCTGTTTTCACTCTCCAATCATAATTTTTATTAAAATCAAGGTGGCAGATTGTTGAAATTCTTATTGTTCCTGGATGTAACTACTTTTATGCTATTGGATGATAATGTACCACATTTTTAAGAACCCTAATGTGAATTCTTAGGGTTTCTTGGTGATTTATTGCAGCCATTGGATTGAATTTAATCATGGCCCTTGATTTAAAGATGTAATATCTATAAAAGGCCAGTGCCTTCTCATTTGTAAAGGGGAGTAGTAGAGTAGAAAAAGTTAGAGAACAACTGGTTAGAGGCTGCAAAGCCAGAATTGGCTAAGTTAGAGGTTAGATTCTGCAAGTTAGTAGTTGTAGGAGAGGAGAAAGACTGGAAATTGTTATGTAATTCTGGAGAAGATAATGCAAACAAGTTGTTGATTTGGCAAACATTGTGTTATGTTTCAAAAATTTTATGGTTTCTTGTTCTTGATTCTCCGTGTTAGATGTTAGTTTTAGTTCTTTTATGATAATGGTGAAATGTCAATGATGTTGATCAATCTCCGGTCCATACTTTTGGCAATTTGTTGATTGTAAGTTGATGTGTAAAATTAGTCTGGGCTTTATTTTGTGCTAAGTTCAACTGTGGATGCTTGTTTACATTGTGCCATTTATTGGGTATGTGGATGAATGTTCATAGTCTGAAAATCTTCAGTTTGCTCAGAAGATTGCGCCATTTTTGCAGAGTTGCAGGCTTGTCCTTGATTAAGCAGAAATTGGTTTTATTGGAGATTTGTCCGTTTGTAGCATTCATCATTGTTGTGATTGATTTTAGGAGTAATTTTAATCTTAGGATCTCTTTTAAACTCTTATCTTTTGCTATTTCTTTTATTATCTGGGTTGCATTTAAGAATCTAAGTATCAATATATTGCAAAATTTGATAAGTTTGAAGATCCAATATTTGTTTGTAAGGCCCCTTGTGATTACCAGCATTTTCACATTATCTCTGAGTTGTTTCACTACATTGTCAAGACCTGACATTAGAGACCTTGGGGTTATCTCTTTTTCCATAGAGATTTACCTTTCAAGAGAGATAGGATATCATATTCTGTTTGAGTTGTTGTTGTGCAGAAAACACCATCAACACCTAGGTTAACTATAAAAATGTAGCAATCTGAGATAATTTCTATAAAATAAAAAACTAAAAACCTAAAACAAAGTTTAAGAGAGTAGAGTGGAGATACAAAGGAACCTGACATTTACATTTGAGCTTGAGATGGATAAACAAGGGTGCTAAGTGCCATGGACCTGAAAAGTAGATACTCAAAATAAAAATAAAAATCTTAGTTGGTCTTCATCTATAAGTTCTTCTTTGGACTCAATTTCATAACTTCATCTATTGTTGATAAAATCCACTTTCCCTAATTTATTAAATTTTAGGTCTTGAATGCTTGAATGAACAAATAGGTCTTCAATCCTCTCCAATTTTTCTTTAGATTTGCAACCTACACACAAGAAAGAGGGGAAAGGGTTGTTTCATATAGGGGTTTTCCTAAGTCAAACCCTATTATGGTATTTCTACCTCCTTAATGACTATGATGATGTAAAAGAGATCTTACCCTCGGTCATGCAAAGGCTAAATGATAAACAAGCAACAAATTGATAATTTTTGCAACTGAAGTCACTTAGATTTGTATTCCTTGATGGACTAAAGTCATTATACTCGTCATCTTTAACAAGATTTTGGATCTTGATTTGAAGTCCTACAAGTGTTAGTAAAAACATAAATAAACATGAAACATAACAAACTCACATGAAAATATGATGCATTACTAGCATGATGCTTAATTAAAATAATCTTGCTATAACTCTACTAATTCTACTCTTGGCTACTCAATTTCTCAATTCAAAGTGCTAAGATTGCTTCTCAAAATTTCTAGGCTTTCAAATGATGAGAAAGACTTGTATTTATATGTAATTCTTTAATTTCCCACAACTTAATTATTGATAGCCAAAAAATAAATTTGGATTTCTAAATGTTAAAATGCCAATACCAGTCCATATTTGAATTGGGGCCAAAATACGTAGGACAAGGGAACTAGGCACCCTATTCTAGACCTATTTTGAGGCTTTAAGAATTATTAAATAAATATTAATCCATTATTTCCAATTCAACTCTGATTTTCCAAAGATTATTATGAAACAAGAAAATAATGTTGCAAGTATGTGCAGTTCGTGTTGTCATTGATGTCAATAAGCTTTGGTGTTATCATTGGTTTCAACTGTAAGGACAAGAGGTTATTGCAAGAGTATGAGCAATTGGTATTGGGTTGTTTTTTTTGTTGTTGTTGTCTTTAATGATGCTTTGATTAGTTGCATTATATTATCATTAGTAAGTTATTGGTGTCAACCTCTAGTGTTACTTTGATAAGCTTATGTTTATGGATGTATGGTTGATTTTTTATGTTGCAAAAGGTTTGGTGGTGATGAGGAAGTATTGAATATGTTGATGATATGTTTCTAGTGATTGGTTTCCAAGTTATTTTGAGAAAATGGAATAAAAAGAAACAATATGTTGCAGTGTGTTTTGTGTCGTAGAGTAGCATTCTAGTTTGGCTCCACATTTCTTTTGGGTTGAAGATCTACTTGTACAGTTCAGATATGTTGATCAGAGGTGTTGAAAGGTGTTGCATCTAGGATTTGGTGTGTTGGATCATTATACAGACGAAGGTGTGTGAACTATATATTACAGAGGTGTATGAGAGAAATGTTCTTGCTCCATATTTTTTTGAAGAGTGGTTTCAAGTCTTGCAGATCTGGAATAGTAATGATAGTGTGTGCATCTTTATTCAAATGAATTTGTTCATGGTTTGATGCTTCAAAAGTTGATTTGTTGAGTTACAGTGTATGATAGAGTTATTTGAGTGTATTGGGTGTGTACATTCTTTAAGTGAAAGTTGTTGTGAAGGAACTTGTTGAATTTTAGGGTGTTTGTGGAATATTCTAGATAGTATCCAAGTGTTATGTGGTGTTCACAAGTCTTCTTTCATTTGAGGAAGTGTGTACTTAAGTGTTAATGGTGTTAACACAGGTTCGACCAACCTTGGGTGTTTACGCTACTTGTAAAGTTTCTTTGATATTTTTGGAAGCATGGTATGGTGTGTATGAGTGGATTTAGGTCCTAGCTAAGGTGTGTTGTGTTTCACCTTCATTCCTTTCCACTGCAGGAATTTTTTGGTGCTGACCTAATTTGAATTTACACAGTTGAGGTGCATAGTCAACCTTGGAGAATGTTTTCAAGGTTGAAGATGGTATAAATATGTGTTTAGTTGTTGAGAGATGATAATATATATTAGTATGATGCAATTAATGCAAATTAAAAAGTTGTAAGGTGTGAATTTGTGAAGTCCAGTGTGAGATCTCATGTGTTAGATTACTAAATGCAATGAGCAGAAGGTGCCTACAATTCTTCAGAAAGATTGCAGGAAGGTGTTGGTGATGTTGTGGTAGATTTTTCTATTGCTTTGAGATAGATTTATCATTGTAACACTCTTCTCTATCTTCTTTTCTATTCTGGCAGTGAGCCTTTGGCATTGAGCCTTTCTTTCTTTTGGACAATGAGCCCTCTGGTAGTGAGCCCTATAGTATTTAGTGTCAATCTATTACTTTATATTGTGAGATAATCCTCATCGTGGTTTTTCCCATCTTGGGTTTTCTATTTAAATCTGGTGTTCCTTTATGTATGGTGTTGATTTGGTTTTATTTTTTGTTGGTTAATTTCATGATAAATCATTATAATAGATTAAGAGTTAATTGGATTAATGTGGATCTAAATTTTTTTGAGCATTTTAAAATTTTAAGGTACAAATTAATGATCGGAGGACCTTGTAAGGCATTGTTAGACATGTGAGATAATTTGGGTAGCAAACAGTCAGGATGATAAAGCATTCAACAAATTAAACACACAATTGGGTCTAAGCACATAAGGGGGAGTTAAACCTAGTGTGAAATTTTCAAGGGTGATAATTTATGATGTTATAGTATATATGTTTGATCTTGTGAGAGATTGTAGTTAGCTAGATTTTTGTATGAAGAAGATGTCAATATAATTTTTGTTATCATATACTTTTTTCTCAAGTTTTGTATGTTCAAAATACAATAAAGAGGAATACAACAATTTTTATGAATCTCTAAGTTAATATTTGAGGAAAGACATTGTGGATTGAAGCAACTCAAGCAAGGGACACTAGAGGTACTAAAAAATCCATGTTATTTTAGATTATTGGTCGTAGTAGAGTATATTACAACATTACATTTCTTGATTTATAGTCTATTGAATTACTATTTCAATAAGTTACATCATAATTAGTTGTAAATCTATTATTCTCATAGTGGATTGAAGCAACTCAAGCAAGGGCCACTAGAGGTACTACAAAATCCATGTTATTTTAGATTATTGGTTGTAGTAGAGTATATTACTACATTACATTTCTTGATTTATATTCTATTGAATTACTATTTCAATAAGTTACATCATAATGAGTTGTAAATCTATTATTCTCATAAGAGTAGTTACTCATAGCTCCATTATTATAGTTACCTAAATTAAACATTTATTTATCTAAATTTGTTTCTAGATATAGTCATTCTAGTTAAGTTTCTTTCAATCAGATTCATTTCTATTACTAATATATACACAATTGATTAGGTTATTTTAGGATTCTCAAACTACATATACAATACCAACATCATCTCAAGATTACGATTCCTTTGTTGACAATTCAAATGAAGTTCCTATGACACAACCAATTTCTTAATAAGGGATCTGTTGGTTTGTTAAGTTGTATGTATTCATTATCCACATCAATTTATTGTATATAGAGGGGGCTCTACATAAGGTAAGATAACTAAAAGAATAAAATAAAAGCATCCACACAAATCCTACAAAAATAAACCAATTAAAATTATAAGACAAATAATATACAATGAATTTACAACTTATGTACTAATTATCTGTCACACCATTAAATCTTCTAGAAGTAGAATATTTATGTATACAATAATATATTTCAAATAAGCAACTCATAATTTAGGTAATGTTAGACTGCATTACTACTTGTCCATATCTAATTATTAACATAATAGAGTGCTTTCTTGAGGAATTGGTTCATGTAATTAGGAGAGAAAAGGACCTAAGCTAGTACAACTTGAAGAAAGTATAATAAAATATGCCCTAGAATAAATGTCCCAAAATGTAAAGCAATTTTCAACTAGTAGGGAAAACTAGTACATTTGCAAAATAAAAAAATAAGATCAAAATAAAGAATTGATACTCTCTTATAACAAGATAAAGAGGCCAAGAAAAGGGTGAGAAGTGAAACATAAAATGACACTAAAAATTCTTATAATACATTATTAGTAGCAATAGTTGTGATGGAGAAAGATAATTTAACTCAATATGAGTAGTTGGATTATAACATAGAAGACATAATTGTGGAGGATTTGGTTAGTTGATTACATGGGACACTATACAAGGAGAACAAGGCATAAATATAGGTCAAATAGACACACAATACCTATTGATGATTAAATAAGAACTAAGGAATAATTAAAAGAAAAATAAAACAATTCCTCATAAATAGACATCACAAAATGATTGTATACACAAGTAAAAATTAATAGATTAAGCATACACTACATACATTACAAGATAGTGAACTGGACAAAAAGGGGGAAAATATATCAAAAAAAGAAAATGAAAAGAATTGATAGTAGAATCAAGTTAAAAATAACTTCCCCTAATAATAAATTCTTAGTTATTCTTACATCATCTAAAATTTTGGACAATATAGAAAAATTTCAAGATTTTATTACTTAAAAAAAATTGTAATCTATGGTTACCCTACCTCCAATTCTTTTTAAATCTTAACAATTAGGAAAAAAAATTGACTTGATAAAAAAATCCCTTATTCAATAATCTTAAATATTAGACATTATGCATAGAAATACTAGGGAAAACTTCCTCAATCAATACATAAATACAAGTCCTTAAGAAAATAATGGTATATTTCAAGTGCACTTAACACATTTATCTTTACACTCCTCTTAAACTCTAGAACAATAACTGAGATTAATTATCATTGGATTTATTATATAATTTAAAATTTGAGGGATATAAAAGGATAAATTAAAACAAGAAATTTAGGTGAAATAGCAGAAAAATTAGTTAAAGGAGATT